>OX392490.1:10057500-11257500 GCA_947623365.1 Achlya flavicornis | reverse complement strand
CAAATATATTTTTATACCAATCTAAATCTGATTTCTTATAAGTTCTCTTAAAGTATTTTCAGTAAATAAAGTTTGATTATATTTGATACCAAAAATAAAAATAATACGTGAAGATAAAGCATTGTACCCATAGAGTTAGATTAGAATATTATAGAGAGAACGTTACCTTGCGCGAAGTGTGAGAAGTTTCCATATAGTCGATTTACAGTCAGACAAAATGTCGATATGGATACTTTGTCTATTGTTCTTGGCAAAGGAAAAACGAGAAATTTCAAAAAAGAAAAATTAATTTCGTTTAAACCGTATACGCGCAGACGCGCACTTCGTTTCAAGACATTTAGACCGTACCCGTGCTCACAGACCGTACTCTCGTCCAGTCGCTCTATAATTGTACCCCTATCTATTATTGTACCCCTATCTGTAATTTTACTCCTTTTTATGCATATTGCGCGAACGGAGGAGTTCGATTCGGCATAGCTAAAGTTCTTATGGAAAAATAATGGAGAAACTTTTAATAATTATAAAAAAAAAACTTAAAAAATTAGGTACCGTCGAATATCGACCTCTGAGGTACCAATAAAATTGCGATAATATCCAAGATCGGTGGATTAACGTTCTGCGAGGCGTTATCTGTTTTGTTTAACCGTAAGTTATTTAGTTAATGAGCGGACACTTAGCTAAATGTCCGCCTTTCTCGCTAACTGCAGCTTTGACATCATTTGCTTAATAAATTACGAGATTTTGGCTCCAACTTTTTAATTTATTTAAAAAACTGAAACATTATGCTTAACTGTTTTTTTTGACAAAGTTAATTTAATTTTAGAATAGTTTAACAAAATTTAATGTGAAAATAATCACAAATATTTGTTTTTTTTTAAATACTAAAATACTGTCGTTGACCGGATTACGACAAATCCGGTCAACAAAATTAAATCATGTTTACGGTTTTAAACTAAGAAGAATGAAAAAGGATAAAATCTATTTTAAATAAATAATAGTTCTCTATGTACGGTATTATAGATGGGTACATATTGGTAATTCTTCACACAATTGCTCTGATAGGGTAGACAGAAGAATTCCGAACGAGGTGCGATGCCGTCGCCTCTTGAAAGTGATGCGACGAAACCAATATCGATAGTTTTTTTTTATATTGTGCAGTGTATCTAGCAAAATAATTTAAGCTAAGGTTATTTATTGTGTTTGTCTTCGATTGTATTTATACTTCTAAAAAAATTGTAGCGTATTATAAAAAACCTATTCTATTTATAACAATTGTGGAATAAAGCGAAACTATAAGATTTTGTTTAAGGTCATCATTGAGCTCTGAAATTAAATAAAATAAATCTCTTCTGCGAAAGTAATATGAAACAAAAAAAAAACCGTGTGAATTGATTACCGTTCATAACTAACACAAATATCAATAAATTGTCGCTCACAAACTTAATCTCCAATGCAGAAATATAAAAACGTGTACAAAATTTTAATGAAACAAAAAACTGAGATAGAAACATTCTTGTTTTACGATGTACAACATCTGACCCACTTAAAATATAAAAAGTACATCAAAATTCATCGAACAGCTTTAGTCTTCCAAATCAATAGACAATTTCCCTCCCCCACCCCTAATCGTCCTGCCGCATTGTTCTTAAGATCCTTTAATACCTATCTATGGGGAAAGAATGCGGTGGCTCTTAATATGCGGCGTAGTGCCAACGACAAATATTGGAGAGTCGGGACTGATCAAAATGCTTGGAATTTCACTGGCGCTTTTAAGGCAGTCCGCTTTAGGGACGTGCCAGGACTATCGATAACGCCTTTGTCGATAAATGGAGCGTTGGCAGTTATATTGCGTTTTATTGTTTGTAATTTTGTGTTGTGCATAATGTTAGTATAATTTTATTGTTATGACGTAAGAAATAATTTATTCTAATGGTATTTTGCTATGTATTGTTTATAAATATGTTTGTATGCTATTTTTATGAAAAGTCTTACAGAAAAATATAACGACATATACCTAAATTGACAATCCTAACTTGAACTAACTTCGAAAATCAAGTTAGGATTGTCAATTTATTTCAGCGCATCAAAAAAATTGGGCCTTATATTTAGAACGTAACTAGATTTCATAAATTAATTCCAAATGGAATCCACACCAGTATTTCACGAGTTTCCCTAGTGCCGATCTTAGTTTCTGAATTCCAAAGCGTCTGAACTGGGATCGTTAGCCAGGAAGTGCTTTGCGAGCCATTAAATATTTTGTTGTTTTCCCCGTTGAGCGGAATTATTACTAAGTACGTAGTAAAGCTATATTGTAATGGATAAATGTTTTAAAAGTCGTACAATGGGTATCATTGTTAGGATACTCTTTAGTATTGTGAGAACTAGTGAGGTGCTTTATGTTTTTGTTGTATCAATAAACCAAAGATTAACCCTATTATTTTTTCCGTCTTCCAAAGTTATAATGGCCTTTCATTGGCTATGGTTTTCCTATAACTAAGTAGTGAGAGTAATTTTAAGTCTATGTAAGTTATTTGCGATTAGTACACAATTTGAAAAAGGTGGAATAAGTATATCCAGCACCTATACTTGTCCATATTGATAATGTGAAACCTTTTGTACAACAATTGAATCATCCTATTTTGAATTCCTTGCGACTAACTTATAGTATTGGTTGTATCACAGCTATAAATCCTTGCACATTATCGACAATAAAACCATCGATGTCAGCGCATGACTATCGTGTAACGAGGGGGCGTGTCCAGACGTGACGTCGCCATGGCAACCGGCACGACACTGAAAACGGAATGAAGTCGTAACGGGCCATATAATGGTACATATTTGATCGCAAAGCGGCTGGATTCTATCCATTTTTATTTTAGTTGTGACGACTAAGGATAGCGAGGTAAAATGATGATCGCGCAACGATCCATCTTATGTTTTAAATCTTCGCGCTATGTGAGAAGTTTTAACCTTTTTAAACGTATTTAATAATAGTTTGGAAGGTTTTCCTAATCCTTCGATTTTCGTTTGTGTCAATCGCGCGTTGCCGGCCTTCAAAAATCTCTTCACACCCTTTTTGAAGAACCCCATGCTGTACTCCCTTGGGAAAACCAGGGCAGGGAGCTCATTCCACAACCTGAGCATCCGTGGTAGGAAGCTCCTTTGAAACTGTACAGTACGAAACCATTTTGGTTTCAATGTGGGAGGATGAACTCTCCGTTGATGGCAAGAGTTGCGATAGTAGAAGGTAGCCGTGGGTATCGAGTCAAGCAATTCGCCAGAACACTACCCATTGTACAGGCGGTAAAACACACATAAGGAGGCAAAGTCTCTCCTTAGACCATGGGGTTCTAAATCACTTGTGACCTCGGGATCGTCGACAATTCGAATGGTACGTCACTGAACCCGAAAGCCCAAGCTGGTATTTTTATTAATTGAGCCTAACGAGCAAGTTGTTGGCATTTAAAGTAATAAACAAATCCCGTCCGTTGTCAGGATATCCGCATATCCGACATACACCCAGTCTCCGCAGTTATCCGCGCAAACTGTGAATGATATCAGCGAGGATCCAATAAGCTCCCTTTATAACCCGGGGATTGGCGTACTATAAATTTTTATATCGCCGTAGGATCTAAAAGAGATATATCCTTGTACATGTTTTTATGTATTGAATTTCAATGGACGGCTAGTTTGTAGTGAGTTTTCTATTGGAATTCATTAATATAGAGCCTTTTTTCTGGTTGTGTGACTATTGACGTTTGATGCTCATTTGTTTTTTAGAAACTATCTAACTTTATATCTGTATGAAGAAAGCCGGCCAAGTGCGAGCCTGATTCTGACTCGCACAACGAAGGCAACGAGGGTTCCGATCTTCCATGCACTTGGTATATTTCTTTAGGCCAACATAGTTGTTAAAAATCGGACCGCATAACTATGTTCTTGAGAAGGAATATTGATGAATTCGAAAAATTTATAGAAACATAATTCTATTCCTTTAATTATGTAAATTTTTGTCAACTGGAGTTCTGTAATATCACATTTTTCGCATTGCGAACTTCGTAGATAAAGGGAATTAGTGTTATTGTTGTCATTTTTCAATATACGTGTGTTTGTTTTTTTGTTATCGTTTTTACCTTTGTGGTTCGGAACCCTAAAAATAATTTCTATAAATTAAGAAAATATTGTATTTACAGTGCGGCCACCCGAGTGAATGCATTTCTGTCACCTTTTAATATTGGCCAAATCACGGAAACGGCTAATCTAATTATGCGTAAAATACTGAACCTTCCCGTGAAAGTCCCACTGCAATAGAACTAGCCGTTTCCGAGAATAGTCCAATATTAAAAGGAGTCAAAAATGCATTCTTTTGGCGGTCGCACTGTAGAGCATATTGTTTCATAGAATTACTTTTTGATCACTATCAACGGTAGGAATACCATCCGTATTTCTCTATAGAGAAAAGATCTGACAAATGGTGAAATAACCCGTAATTTGTATTTGCAATAGTTAGCAGTTAATTGCTAGAGCTAGCCTTTTAGTTCCATAACCATATCAAAAAAGGATCAAATTAAAGGTCACACAACAAGGTCAAAAGCTATATCAGCTATTTTACTTTTTTCAACGCCTGACTCTGCGTAAAGGCTGCTTTTATATTTTAACAAATCATAGAAATCTAAAATGATTTACAACTACGCATATACATTTTTTTTATTGAAGCGCTCGTGGTGTAGCATCATAAGCTGTTCTTAATCGATCGGGTTAAGCTACCACAGTCTCGTGGGTGACCGCCTCGTGGTATTTCAAATCGATCGAATCGAGGCACGGAAACGATCTCGGTTATCACATAATTGTGATAGTAGTTAAGGTAGTTGGAGGCCTTCTAAGCGGCTTGAAAACTCCAATAGTATATTGACCACTAGCCTACCTCCACCGATCCGCAGTGAGCACGCGTGGTGGAGTATCTGCCCATTCCCTTTCACCCTGATTTGTGAAAGGAGGTCTGTGCTCAGCAGTGGGACATTATAGGCTGTTTTGATGATCATATAAAAATTTAGAGGCTTTAAATTAATGGCAGTACAATAGCTCATTCACAAATAACGCATGCTACTGGACATAATAATTTATACGGTTACTACATACATACTGGCATGGGGGCTGGTCTGCTTAAGTTTGCTATTGATTTACTTATTAAATATTTATTCAGTCTACTTTGTAATTTTGCCGCCGCGCCGGGGCACGCAATTGTTTTCAGTGCGATTAGAATGTAAATATTATGTAATGAATCTAAGCCTGTTTTGAAAAGAGTAATTGCTGAGTTTATTGCCGGCTCTTCTCAGCAAATGCAACCCTCCGAACCGGTATTAGAGTATTAGAGTCAGACTTTTCATAAGTGCCTGCGAAGGTCTATTTGAATAAATGATTTTGAATTTGAATTTGAATACCAAAAATGTTCAGGCCTTGTTCCCAATTTATTTGTGCTCGGCGCAATGTACGCTTCTTGCATTCGGGTCTTCTGTCCTTCAATTCAGCATTAACCCCTGTCTTAGCCATTTCATCTTTCACACTATCCATCCCTTTTTCGGTCTACTTAGTTTCATTTGTAAGTGCCTATGTATACTTATTTATTACATGTCTATGGATTGCGTAAAAGTGTACAACTCTGCAATGACATGTTGTACAATACAGAACATTATATTTCAGCTTTATTGCTCCAGTGAACAACATGCGGTATTTATGTGGCTTTTTGTGACCTTTTCTGCCGGGCTGTTTCACGAATTTTCAGTATTTGTAAGTTATATTTTTCTGTTAAACATTAATGTGTATGGTAGGATTTTTTGTTGCAATATTTTACACCAAATTCCGAAAGGAGTTGTGCGTGACGTTACAATTAATTTCTTAAGAATAACTTGAGTTATTGAAAATACTGTCGAAATGAAACCAAAAACTGCTTTTTACTGTAGAATATTTTAATTAGTCGGGGTAACCTGTTGGCTTGTTTTCGGACACGCGTCCTATAACTACGTATATATGAAACAAAAATTATAGCACGAACTGGCAATGTATTCTCAGCATTGGTCTTCATCAACCCTTTTTAAAGTCCACTGCCACTCCTTCCGGTTACTTTCCACCCGCATCCAGCCCAGTCCGGCCACTTTTTTGAGGTCATCAGTCCATCGGGCTGGGGGGCGCCCCACACTGCGTTTTGTCAACAATGAAGACATTCGAAACCCTCTAAAATTTCATATTTTTTGACCTAAACGATCTCGCCTTGTGAAAAAATTGCAAAAAACGTGAAACAGTCCGTGAGATTCGGAGAAAATTGTGACCTTTCTATCAAAACAAGGAAAAACATGTTTTGACAACATAGTAATCTCCATTCACTGTTCATCAAAATGGGAAAAAATATCTATGTCTGTGGAAAAAATATTGTTTGTGAACCCTATGACACACGGCAGTCGAGCGCGTAGGGCTGCCATGCCGCGATAGCGCCGCCTCGCCGCCTCCCAATGTGTCGTGGGACACCCCTTTACTTTGTGTCGCTAACATTATTTATGTGACAAAAATATAACGCGCTGTATACCGTGATAACTTTTTAATACATTTCGTAAACGGTTTCTTGGATTGGATCTGAAAGAAAATGATATATGGGACACGTTTATATAATAATGTATCATGTAATTAATAAAGGAGTGGAATTTACTTCAAGCATTTATATTTTCTTGCAGTTATTATCTGAAAGCTCAATAAGAATAAAAAAAAAAAAAAACTATCCTTCGTATGTGTAGGTATTACCTATATCTTGCAAAAATCTCCATTTCTTTGTGATTTTTTGAACTCGATTGACAACAAGTAATAAGTCCGATAATAGGTTTGATTTTTTACTATACACCCGTATATTATTTAGAAATATCTGAAGCTCTTTGTAGGCCATGCATATTTGTTCTTTGTCTCAAGGTTTCCAAGTTTCTTATTTTCTTTAGAAGGCTTTTTCATAGCTTGTAGTATTTATTCTGCTGTCAAATAACTTATCTGGTACTTTTCAACATATATTATTTTCTACGCATACGATTCTTATTTTTAACTGAAAATGAACACACAATTTTATTCACCAATAAACATTCGAATTAAAATATGAATACTACATATAGAATAATTACCACGACTCGCCGTTAAAATTACTCAAATACCATCCATAATTTAACCGAAAAATTATCGATAATCATCGAAAAATCCATATAATCGACACCAGAGGTTCCCATTGTGTGCCACATCCCCCCGGGCTTCCCCGCCGATAATTTGGCGCGCTTCCGGTCCGCCGACAAGATGGCGTCGGCAATTTCCGGTACGCGCGCACTTTACCAGCAGTGCGTTTGACAAGCCGACGAGGAGGCTCTTTGCGATGATAATTGGGCCTCTTTAGAGTACCTACCCCGTAGTTTTGTATTCATATTTCTTTCTGTATGAAAATTTTAATGTTCTGTTTCTGTTTTTTTTTTTGGTTCGTGCTAATGTATGCGTTTTTGTACATCATTTATTTAAAGATGTAAGTGGTCTTACCAATGCTTACATTTAAAATCGAACTTTAGGCGCCGATCCCGCAGAGAGAGGTCTAGATTTCTGCGTTCAAAGTTCTGGGTTTCGCGTTCACTGTAATGTATTGCCTTTAAAGTTAAAAAAACTTGTATGACATGTGATCGGTAGTGACTATTGCAGAACTCTAGACTCGCTTGCTGTGTGCACAGTAGTGAATGCGGAACCCAGAAATCTGAACGCAAAACTCTAGAACTCTCTCTGTGGAATCGGCGTCTCATCATCATCCGCCTATAATGTCCCACTGCTGAGCACAGGCCTCCTTTCACAAATGAGGGTGAAAGGGACTAGGCGATACTCCACCACCCATGCCCACTGCGGATTGGTGGAGGTAGGCTAGTGGTCAACCTACTGTTGGAATTTTTCAAGCCGCCTAGGAGGCATCCAACCGGAGGCTGGGATCAACGTCTTTACGTGCCTTCCGAAGCACGGAAACGCTCGATTTGAAATACCACTAGGCGGTCACCCATCCAGGTACCGACCACGACAGACGTAGCTTTACTTTGCTGATCGATTAAGAACGGCTAATCATGCTATGCTATGACCTTTCTGACCTTAAAAGGCAAAGAAGCTGTGCAAAAAGCCGTATAACTCTTTTCAGGAAATATCTAGAATCATTCACAGATATGTCCTTCTAAACTACAAATTAAAGATATAAAATTTAGAATACAAGCTGCTAAAGAGATTTTTATGAATTTTAACGAAATAGAAGGTCAAATTGAGTTATATTGCCCAGATTCAGAAATCAATTTTAACCTTGAATACGTAGAATCCTTTGAGTCACTTTATTTTAGTACTTTAGCAGCCGCGGAGAGTTTAGTCGAAAGTGGAGAAACCGATACCAATTCTAAATCGAGTAAAAATGTAGAATCTCAGCGCACTAATATTAAATTGCCTGATATTAAATTGCCTTCGTTCGATGGATCGTATGACCATTGGCTTGAGTATAGGAATTCGTATGAAACCATGATTCATAAACGCTTCGAATCGGACTCGGCGTCTAAGGCATATAAAATAAAAATAAAAGACATTTATTTTGGATCCTCTAAACATTAGCACACACATTAAATACGACAAATCATTTCAAATCATTTATTTGAACAGAATATAGGTAGGCTACAAGCTGTGTGAGGTCAAAAAATCACTTAACTTATGTGCAATGACGTTGTATCCCGTCAGAATACATGTCGAGGAAACCAATCGTATACATGTCGAGGATGGTAAGGTACTTTGTGGTACCGGCCTAGCTCAATACCACAGAGTAATGCAGCTACACTTGAGAGCTGCTTCCCGCCTAGCCTTTCTTTTAATGCATAGCATACCACTTTCAGCCACATAATCACATACCAGGTTCTTTTACTGTGTGAACACAAGCCTGTATCTAGAAAATAATATTTATACAATATATTAATTACCAATGGGTGAGTACTGTATTTTGTTTCTATCTAATTATCGCTTAGATATGATAATTGTGATTATATTATTTTAATTATGCAAGAATAATTGCAGTTTCATATAATTCAGGTCAGAAAATGGATTTACGAAGTTTCCATTCAAAATACAGTTGACTAAAAGCAATAAATACTGAACAAAAGTGATGAAAATATAATAAAATAAGGTTTTGTTAATAAATAAAAGAGGGCAGGCCGATCGCCCGCTCTCTCGTAAATCCGATTAGGCGCTCTTTGATTAGGCAAATCTCGCTTCTTAAGACGACCCGAGAGCGACTAATTTCATTATTTAGCTGCCGGGTCTTACTGTGCTGCGTTTGTGTTGATGCTAGTTAGTTGGATAGTTGACTAGCCTTTAGTTTGTTTTGATAAGTGTTATTGGATTTTGGTAGTTTTTTTTAAGGTGCCCCATCAATAACTGCACCAGAAGGGCAGCAGTTAGGGAGGAATGGCGGCGTGTTGTGTGTGAAGCGCGCCACAAATTACACTATTAATTAATTATAACGTAGGCATCCGCCTACGTTATAAACTGAACCTGTGTGCACAATTTCAAGTTTCTTACTACAGCGGCTTGGGCTGTGCGTTGATATATCAGTCAGGCAGTAAGTCAGGATAAAGATTAGAAGCAAATCTTTTTAGACATTATACCTATAGACTCAAATCATAATTGAAATTATCTCCTCTAGCAAATTAATCTAACAACTTTTCATAGTTATTTATCGCAATATCATTTTATATTTTTAAACCAAAATGGACTGGAAAATTCAGATGAAATGATAGTCCATTTTACAAATAATTGGACTGTTTTACAAAAAACTTAAACCGACTTCAAACTACACTAAAAAGTGATAAAATCCTAATCTGATGACAATGGGACCAAACGGGAAGTGTACCCTTCCAGACAAAAAAAGAATTTTCCAAATCGGTTAATAAATGACGGAGTTATGAGGTAACAAACATAAAAAAAAAAAAATAAAAAAAAACTGCCGAATTGAGAACCTCCTCCTTTTTTTTGAAGTCGGTTAAAAACAATATAGACGCACTAAATTGTTAGAAAAGTATCCTTATAAGTATTTTCTTAATAAAACTTGATAAACTAAGCAAGTAAAACCAACACACTTTTCACTAGGCTCAAACTTTACTTGCCAAATCCACTAACCAAGGAGCAACCCACTCTCCCAGCTGCTCACCCATCGTAAACGCTGCACAATACAACTCGCTGAAGATTTATTAGGGTTAATGAAAACGAAAACCAAGCGCGCCGCCCCGCCGCCGCCGCGGGGCTCGGTTCCCGTTGAAACGTTTGATTCACTTATAATATACATGTTATTGTCACTAGACCTGCTTTGCCTTGCCTCACTGACACCCGGGACGGGGTTGTTACTTGTGACACTTTATATTCATCTTTCTTATAAGGTGTCTGAGATATATATTTTCATTAGTAAGGCTGTATAAGTATAGCTATACAGAGAGGTAATGCCGCCAGCATTCTGGGCTCGCTACCACTTGACAGCGACCTTGATAGGTCAGCGACCTATTTATAAGTTTCATTTTATTTATTGTAGTAATTTTGATGTTTTTTTAGTTTTCTTAAGTTTTAGTTATTAGTATTTTATTATTTAGTTTAAGTCATTTAGTATAGTGAGATATTGAATACCATGTCTTGAATAAATATCATCATCATTATAATCAGCCTATAATGTCCCACTGCGAAGCACAGGCCTCCTTTAAAAAATCAGGGTGAAAGGGAATGGGCAGATACTCCACCACACGTGCCCACTGCGGCGAGGTGGAGGTAGGCTAGTGGCCAACCTACTGTTGGAGTTTTCAAGCCGCCTAGGAGACCTCCAACTAGCTTAATATGTCACTATGTAATATGCTAGCTATATTTGAAACTTAAAAATACCATTTATAAGCTTTAATTTCGTGTGAATTCTTTCTCGTAGACAATTGCGTAAAGATTTGTAGCCGATACAGCAACCGTAGACACATAGGTAGAATTTCTTAGAGTGCTCGTAGCAACTCGTGGCGTCATTGGTTGCACTCGCGATTTACGAGTATCGATGGAACCACTGGAACAAAATGCGTCCACACTATACCTTTGTAGGTACGTGCCTATTTATATGTATTAGATTTTGATTTAATACGAATTATTCAAGCATTCGAATTATTAAATATAGGTATTTATTAGGAATTGTTCAACCTTATTCCACCATCCCCATTTTTACACCGAACCACAAGAAGCCGGGAAAATTTTCACCCGTACGTTGTTGACATACCGAAAATACGGACACAGCGTTTTGCATACTCATTTATAATGCGGACAGCAAGGGAGTGGAACTTGCTTCTAGCGTCTGTGTTTCCTGACTCATACAATCTAGGAACTTTCAAGGCCAGCGTGAATAGGTTTCTTCTGGTTTCATCTTAGGCTTCGTCATCGCCACTCATGGGCGGGTCAGTGGCCAAAGGCAAGCCCATTTAATAAGAAAAAATAAGAATTTATACTTATATTGTTTTTGTATTAGACTATATTGTAGTTTAGTTCGTTTTTTAAAAAAAAAAGGTTAATTTCATTGTAGCCTGTCCCTGCAGTGTCGTCGTCTATGAACTATTAATTAATTAATTGAATAACGTTTATCTTACAACAGCAACTTAATTGTTTTTCTAAAGTTGCTGGTGTCAAAATCCTAACTAAGGTAATATTATAAATGCGAAAGTGAGTTTGTTTGTTTGTTACGCCTTCACGCCTCAACTACTCAACGGATCATCATGAAATTTGGCATGTAGATAGCCTATGGTATGGAGAGGGACATAAGCAATTTTTATCCCAGGAACGCGGGTGCCAGTTTGAATATAATATTAATGGTGGTCATGAATTTTATGCTACTGAACCAGAACAACGGTCACTTTTTAAATGAAAAAAGTAAATGTAAACGAATTTATCTTTGTAATCGATATTCTGTAATTAAAAGTATTACAGTATTATCTTATAAGGGTGTATCGGTTCAGTGGAATATTAAAACGTTGTATATCATTTAAAATACTGGTACGCCATTAATACCATACTCGGAATATCTCTTCATGGATTTCTCTCGCAATTTTTCTAATAGAGTGACACTTGTTGGATCTCAGTGCGGGGTGTAGGTAGGATGGCGAGATGGTAGGATGGTAGGATTTGCGCTACGTCACGTGCGGAAGCGATCTACCCTTTCACGATGCATTACGCTTAGCGGTTGTGGGCTGCGGTGTGGGGGATAGGCGGAAGCGGGGAGATTTTCATTATTTCTTGCTCCTGAGATACAGGCAACCCATAGTTTTGGAGTCAGAGCTCACCATTAAAATATTAACCTGTGTTTTGGCAATACAATACTTATTATTATTATTATTTATGATTGATGATCTAAAATAAGCTATAAATCGATCAGTCAGTCAGTTAGTGTCCAATATTGTTATTTTGATATGTATTGTACAAACTATTCTACCTTGAAATACTGCTTGTTTTATAGTTTTCATAAAATGAAATTTATTTTGATGTCGGCAGAGCGACTTTTCTCAATACATTTTCAAACCCTTCTTCCCTAAGATGTGGAAAGATTTTTGCAGCAATGCGCGATAGATACCGCTGTTGCTGAAAACGCTTACCATCAGGAAGGCCTTATGTTTGCTACTTTAGTAGCATAGAAAAGCCGTAGTTCGCTTGTAGATTACACCACAACCCCATGGCATGTTAAGAACAGGCAGCGGTGGTAGTGAAGCAATAATTCAGAATTTTCCAAATAATAGTGGTGTGACGTCTCGGAATGAGTGCTCCCAACCGACCCCGCAATGGAGATAATGGCATCAAGTGCCGACTTGAGAAATGTTACTTTTATTGTGCGGTCTAGCTCTAGTAGTATATTTAAGACTTATATTGTACCTAATGTCTTTTAACTGAGGTTTGAATATAGTTGCTCGCCGAAATGATCGTTCAAATGTTAAAAAAAAAAGTTTTTAATTTTTGTTTTATAAATATCAATATTACAAAAAAAGTAGGTAATACATCTTCTCAGTTGTAGTACCGATAGTAATGTAAGTAGCTTTGTCTTTTACAAGCCCTTAGTAAAATCATTTAAGCACATCCCCACCAACCAATTAAGAGATGGCTTATGTATACGAGACTCCTAACGTAACTCTATTTTATAATAATAAGCTGATCATGCCCGGCGTTCACTCGGTTTAAAATTCCGACTTTTCCGGTAGATTTCCCAAAATTTTTCTTTCAAAATCAAAAAGTCAGGCCCTAGTAAGGCACTTATGAACGTTACATACAGTTGAATTTACCATGTAAACCTTGAACTTTCATATAAACCTTTTTTTTTTATACCACTAAGGTGGCAAACAAGCATACCTACGGCCCGCCTGATGGTAAGCAGTTACCGTAGCCTATGGACGCTAGCAACACCAGGGGTATCACTCGCGCGTTGCCGACCCTAAACCTTGTCCTGACAATTACGAAAAAGGAATTGGTCGAGCTGTTGTGATGCTCTTACTTAACAGATCTTTTGAGAGAGGTAGAGCGTAGCGTTTATTCGCAGCAGCTCGACTGGGGTAGTTCCTACACCTTACAGAATACCGCAGCCAAATAACTTTATGTTGTGTAAAGTTGTGCCTGCGCGTGAGTAAGGTCGCCAGAGCTCATAAAGGGTGGGGGAAGGTCGGTAACGCGTGAGTGATGCTTTAACCGCTTACAATCAGGCAGGCCGTATGCTTGTTTACCGAGTTAGTCGTATAAAAAAAAACTTTCTAGTCCTTTTGATGCCTTCTTCAACCTACTCACGTTTTTTTTTAATAGGCTATACCTACCTATCCATTTAGCTAAACACCAGCCCTACACTAATTACACTGACCACTAACCATACATTAACTAGCGTTAACCCTTACCACCCAGCTTCACGGTGCCCAAGGGTGTTTCATACATCCATATTAATTCGGCGTAGAATCGCAGCGGTTACCGTCGTCTCATACATATGGAGGCACGTTTACTATGCAGCTCTGTGAGAATGTTTTTCGGATATCATTCTGTTACATACATATTAATGAGTTTTATTTGTTGATGAAATTATATAGATTGTATTAACTAAGTTCGGTACTGAAAGTAAACTTAGATTTGTATTATAATGAAACCAAAACATAAGTGAAAGTGTGTTATGTTTAATATTATGACATTTCAAAACCTGTGATATAAAGTTTATTTTAAATTAACACAATCTTTTAGATTAAGCTGGTTGTCATCCTACAGAGCCTTGTTGTACGATGTACTGAAAATAATTCACTTTTGACAGTTATAATATTCTTAGGACATATTCTTCAATGGTCAAATAAACAGTATCCAGTTACAGATTTAGGTTATCTTAGGTTTATCTAGCGATTAAGACCCTTAGGGCTGATCCTTTGGAGAGAATATTACAATACGAAAATATCATTGATGCAAATAAAATGTTTTCATGAATGCTTATGCCTGAATGAACTTCAGAGAGCTTAGGTTACTTCAGGAACTTAAAAAAAACACTTTTGCCCGGGTGAAACGAAAAATCGCGGATCAAAAACGCGGATAAAGCATCATGGAAGCTGGTACTTAATATTGTATTATCTTCATCAATAGTCAAAGCCATTTAGGCCCCAGAAGGGCACTTATGAAGGTAGATAGATCTTACAGTCGTTTAGAATTGGAATTCAAATCATCGTGGTATTTTTTAAATCTTTTACTGATCCCCAGTGAATTGTGATCTCGGAACCCCTCAAGTTGAAGAGCTATTAAAAGTCACATTTTTACCAACTTTTAAAAGACCCACTCATTACTGAAGATATTGAAATCCCAGCAGATAGATCAGTAACCATTGGGCACATTATCTTTTGTACATAATTACCATTTTTATTTATAGATAGCTGTCTCCCGCGGTATCATCCGCGTTTCCATCAGGGATAAAAACTTGCCCATGTCAATTCGTTTTTCCCGTATTTTCTAAATTCCAGAGCAATTATACCAATATTTCTCTGCATAAAAACCTTAAACGGAATGTTACTTAAAAATATATACACTAACCTGCTCCGTCCTCAAGTAATGCGCTTACCGACGAACGACATGTTTCATTCTTAGATGGTTTTGATCAGGAAATGTCTTTTACAAAATTCAAAATCATTTATTTAAATAAGACCTTCGCAGGCACTTATGAAAAGTCTGACTCTAATACTCTAACACCGGTTCGGAATGTTGCATTTGCTGAGAAGAGCTGACAATAAACTCAGCAATTACTCTGTTTAAAACAAGCTTAGATTAATTACATAATATTTACATTCTAATCGCACTGACAACAATTGCATGCGGCGCGGCGGCAAAATTACAAAGTAGACTGAATAAATATTTAATAAGTAAATAAATAGCAAACTTAAGCAGACCAGCCCCCACAAGAAGCACTTGTTCACAAGAATATAGAAACAATACAGAATATAGAAATAAACAGTCCTGGAGATCGATTAAATAATTCATTTTTTTTTATATAGAACTAGGAATAGTAGTTAATTTTAGTTGGGATTCAAACCTCAAAGGAACTCATTTAAATTCAACCTTCTTCACCAAATCGTCGGAGAATTTGTCGTAATATCAAAGGTGTCGGAGTGGCCGTTTCGACTGGCTTCCGGTCAGATCCAAGATGGCGGGATGACAATTTCCGGTATATCGCGGCCTTTATATTAACTCGCCTCGGGCGGTTTACAGTTATGTTCTTAGAAAAGTTGAGCAGTTAGAAGTACTTTAAACTTTTGCACAAAATTTTGCTTTTGATTTAATTTTAAAGTTCACTCACGTTTTTTGTTCAGTTTTATTAATTTTAATTGTGAATGTAAATCAAATTTTCAAAAATCAATAGGTGTAGAGTCATTTGTTAACGTTCACAAGAGCCTTATCAGGGCCAAAATTGAATAAATGAATTTTGATTTTGATTTTGAATACTATTTTAAAATTTAACTGATATGTAAATCAAATATCGATCTAGTCGAAGTTGTTAATATAGTTTTTCAGGAATATTTTCTCTATTTAAATACGCGATCGCGAGAGTTACGATGGTAGAACGTAGCCGTGGGTATCAGCTCAAACAATTCTTCAGAACACTGTCCATTGTACAAGCGGTAGAACACACATAAAGAAGCAAACTCTCTCCTCAGACTGAGGGCTCTAAACCGCTTGTGATGAAGGCTAGTAGGGAAATGAATGCTTTAAATAGCTCAATGATCCAAAAAACTTGTTCTAGGCTTTGTGTGCGTATTGTCATTGAACGGACCGACAACCTTCAAACATGAAAAAATACTAAAATCATTCAAGACGTATCTCAAAGAAAGCTTTTCATACTCACATACAGAGTGTTCCCAACAATAGATGATTTAATTGCCCCAACGCGGGTACTCAATCAAATGAGCCCCACAATCGAGCTATCAATTACGTGCGGAGCGAGTGGCGCCCTCTACTCAAATGGTAAGGGTGCTAATAATGTGAGAAATATCATATTTTTCGCTTCTCGGAACCGTGGTTATGGGCTATGTAATTGCTTGGTTTCAAGTTTACTTTATTTTATTACTTTAGGCCAAAGTCAAAGTCTTTTACTCAGCTTATGTTCTTGGATACACGTATGATACGATGATTGAAGCGAAGTTACCAATTTCTTTTTAACCGACTTCAAAAAAAGGGGGAGGTTCTCAATACGGTTAAGTTTTTTTTTTTTTTTTTTATATTTGTTACCTCTTAACTCCGTCATTTATGAACCGATTTGGAAAATTATTTTTTTATCTGGAAGGGTACACTTCCCGTTTGGTTCCATTGTCATCAGTTCAGGATTTGATTACTTCTTAGTGTACTTTGAAGTCGGTTTAAGTTTTTTGTAAAACAGTCGAATTATAATTTATTTTGGAATCAAATACTAAAACAGTGTTACAAAAAAATATATTTTTACTTCCATTTTGGACATGACGGTTCGTTCCTGACTCAAAATATACCTATATTAAGAACTATGGGGTCTTTAGTCATTATGGCCCACTTCCCAATGTCCCGCAGGGTAATTCACACAATAATTGCAAATTTTAGATATTTAAAAATTTGATTTAGGAGATAAACCCTAGTAAAAAACAAATGCTATGAAATACATTCAAACAGAAAATACATAAAGTAATAGCCCGACTGCGACAAGGGTAAAAAGAGTAATGATATTAGATATTTCTATATTCATTTTATATGTTATCTTCTTAACAATTAGATAGATGGATAAATAACTCTTTAATACCAAAAAGCAGTTATTAAAAACATACAAGAGATATTTACTTAATACTAATGACTGTACATTATGCGTCGCCGTTCGTTCAAAATAACAGCAAAATAGCGTATTTTGTAAACACAAAATATGAGCGGGATGTATATGCAAGTAATATTATAAGTCGCGCGTAAGAATCATTAAGACGCATGAGGTTACATCAATCTTGTAGGGACGATGGTTGAGGGTTATTTTATTAGAACCAACCCTTTGTTTTGGTAATAATGGATATTCAGTAATTTATTATAGTTAGAGGAACGCTGGTAACTTGTGTCACATAAAAATTACAGCACTTTTATCTGATACTAAGCTTTTGCAACAGTACATAATTATCAAGGTTATTTGCGACTGTTAAGGATCAAAAAACCAACTACCCTTATTTTAATTTTAACAACGACTAAAAAGTTAGTTACGAAGTAAAAAGGGTTATACAAAGTTACTGATTTTGTGGAAGATAAGAAGGTATTTGAATAAATTATTCACTCAACAGTCTATTTAAATAATTAGGTCATCTACCTGCCCTGTTCTCAATTCTTTGTTGTCGACGCAATATGGACGTTCTTCCAATCGGCTCTTCTATCTCCTTCTGTTTTGATAATTAGGCATTATAATAGAACCTAAAAAATCCAAAGTCAATTCCCTGTTATATTAATAGAATCTGGCTTAGCTACCTTTAGGTTATAATTTACACTGAGGACTTTGCATAATCTCATCTTATCTTACTTATTATCCTAACTATTATAAATTCGAAAGTTACTTTGTTTGTATGTTACGCCTTCACGCTACTCAACGGATCATCATGAAATTTGGCATGCAGATAGCCTATAGTATGGAGAAGGACATAGGCTTTTTATCCCGGGAACGCGGGTGAAACCGCAGGGGACAGCTATTATAGTCTATAAAGAAACTACAATATGTAGACTATATTTAGTTTATATACGGGTGGATACACGTAAAGTCCTCATAAATACGATCAATTTTTACTATGGAACCAACTTTGAAATCGCATTTTTTTACAGCTCTTCATACATATCTGCCGACGAGACATGCAACTTTTGTATGAAAAGATGTAATTCTTTTTTTCGATTTCGAAGTTGGTCCCATACTAAAAAGTTGATCGTATTTATGAGTATTTTACGTGGTTTCATTTAATGTCGTATTGTCGTATCCACAAGTGTATATATAAACTAAATCACCCCACCACCCTTGATATGAGCACAAAAGTAATTAAACAATGAAACCCAGCATCACGCAGAACAGACTGGCTAGTAGGTACCAGCCCTGACGGATCGCAAGTCATCGCACAACTATTACTCTGTCAGGGATCGTTGGAGTTCGAATCAGTTTGCCTATCTGCAAGATAAATGATCTAACTTTTGTCTTATAGTATCATTTTGATATATTTGCTTATCACTTGTTTGATTAAGAGCAATAATGAATAGTTTAAAATATTTAAAAATTAAAACTATAGACCCTGATACCATTCATGAAAGGTAGTTTTTTTTAAAATATAATGCGTGAGTAAGGTTGCCACGCCAGTGCTGATCGGGGAGGGGGAAGGGTCGGTAACGCGTGGCTAATGTCCTGTGTGTTGCCGGTTTCCATATGGCTGCGGTAACCGCTTGCCATCATGTAGACCGTACGCATGTTTACAGACTTCGTCGTAAAATATAATCCTTACTAATATTATAAATGCGAAAGTGAGTTTGTTTGTTTGTTTGTTACGCCCTCACGCCTCAACTACTCAACGGATCATCATGAAATTTGATGATTTGATTTGCATGCAGATGCATGCCTATGGTATGGAGAAAGACATAGGCTTTTTATCCCGGGGACGCGGGTGAAACCGCGGGGGACAGCTAGTGAAGTTATCGATACTTAAATTAGGTATAAATGTAGTCTCTGTGCAGAAAGTCTTATTTTATTCAATGAATGAACAAAATAACGTTTTCTACTTGCCCGGCATGCATTTAATTTTTTTGTTAATAATAATAACTTTTTACAGTTTTTACTATATCTGAAACTTTCACCCGTACAACTGTACAAAGTCTCAACTGAGTCTCAACGTCAATAAAAAACTATATTTTTATATACGGGATGGATCCGAAAATAAATGAATCCACGTAAAGTAGGTACAACTCATAAATACGAACAACTTACTATGGTACCAACTTCGACACAACAACACCTTTTGTATGAAAAGCTGTAATATTTTTTTCAATTTCGAAGTTGGTCCTATAGTAATAGTTGATCGTACTTATGAGTACGTTACGTGGTTTCATTTATTGTCGTATGCACCCCGTATAAGATCCGTATTCGATTAATATCTACCAGCAATAGCAAAAGTAAAGTAAAGCACTTTTATTTTTATTTTAACGTACTTAATAAGTAAAAATAACTTTTACTTAACCCTTAGACTCTGGAAAAAACCACCTGTCAAAAAACAAAATATCGTGCACTCGCGAGTTCCGGGGCGTCCGAACGGATTCGCGCGCCGACGTTGAGATTTTCACCAATATCTCCAAAACTACACATCTGTTCTAATAAATAAAACTACCAGTGGAATCTTAGATAAATTTCCTATTGGAATCTTATTACCACTTCTGATATTCTTATAAGAATGGACCACGATCTTACTTCAAAAATCGTAAAGAGCTTCGAAGCTACCCTCTTATATATTTCGCTTATATTCCTAAATATCTTGCTATTTAGGTATAAAAAAAATGTTTTCAAGGAAATTAATAACCAATTAATCACCAAAAACCACGAATTCAACCAAAAACACTTAAACCCTGCAAAATAAATTCGCGCGTTGTGCGAAATATTTGCAACAATTCGCAACTTTTTTCTTCTTCGTAATGTCAAAACCGCGCGTTCCAGTCCGTAACATATCGTATACCACAGCATAGATAATTTATTCCTCTTTCCATTGATACCAAAAAGTCTATAAGAGAGAGCAGAACAGCAAAGCAATCTGTGATAAACGAACTCAAGTGCGCTATGCGCCGCGCGTCCCATGCGAGAACCAAGTGGTGCGCAACTACATGCGCCGCGCGTCCCACGCGAGAACCTACAGGACTCTCATATACTATGAAGTCAGAGATGTCACAGTCCTGGTACAGATGAGACAAAGAGCTGAAAAGCTTTCTGCATTTGACGGCGTTTTCGACTCTGCCCCCACCCACTGTACTCACTAGCTTCCATTTAGAATAACAACGCGGCAACGGTATGAAGAGATGCTGTTAAGTTTTAGTAAGTTTACACTTGAGAGATTTTATAAAGAATATTTTTGAACTCAAAGGAAATATTGTAATAGTGCACTGAGATTCTAATGTTAATAGTATTCCTTGACTAATTTCTTGACTAACGCACAACCAAACTGTTGCAATGCCCTTGCAGGGCTCATATTGTGAACTAATTTAATGCTGTAACATCTTAAAATGTAACATGAAGCAATAAATAAATGTTTTTTTTTTAATGTTTGATGATGGTGTGGCCTCAGTTTTGGACTATCTATACTAATATAATAAATCAGAAGAGTTTTTTTGTGACAAACATTTAGATACATTGATTAACGATGAGCGCGGGGGAAACCACGGGGGACATGCTAGCTAGTGTCATATAAATATAAAAGTTAATTTGAATGTTTGATGCCAACACGCCGTAATGTTTACTTGCAGATGTTGAAATGAAATTTACGATACTTTTAACCATGGTAAATCATAAGATCACTCAACAAGGGGGAAACTGCCATGTAACTTAAACTTTAACTAAATACCCTAGTTTCCAAACTCCATATTAAATAGTACCTAAACTATTGCGTAACATTAGCAGAGTAGTATCAGACTGAATATCGAAGTCAGATAATTTAATAGATAATAAATTATACCGCTCGGTTATTGAATATCCGTTGTTTCTGATTGTGATAATCATTCCATTTTCTATTATGAAGTGCTCTTCTAGGGCCTTAACTGAATTAATGGCGTTGACTTCGACTTCGGTCACTAATGTAACATTTCTAGAAATATTTTTTATTTATTTGATACTAGCTGTCCCCCGCGGTTTCACCCGTATTTCCGAAATAAAAATTTGCCTATGTCCTTCTCCATACCGTAGGCTATCTGTATGCCAAATTTCATGATGATTCGTTGAGTAGTTGAGGCGTAGCAGTCAAACAAACAAACTCACTTTCGCATTTATAATAAAATTAGTTAGGATTAGGATTCTACGATTACAGACGCAGGAAAAAATACATGAAAAATTGCTCTCTTTTGTTAATAAATAAATAAATAAATATCCTGGGACATTCCTCACACACGGTCATCTGATCCCAAACTAAGCAGAGCTTGTACTATGGAAACCAGATAGGTAACTGATATAAGACATATACTACTTTTTTTTAAATACATACTTAATATACATAAATTACACCCAGACTTGTTCATGCACACAAATGCATGTCCTGTGTGGGAATCGAACCCACGACCTGCGGCGCGGAAGGTGGAATGGTTGGAATCTTAACCAACTGCGCCAACTGGCCCGTCAAATAATAGGCTTTTATTAGCTTCACCTGTATTGTAATTTACCTGTTTTGTAATTTCTTATAACAACTTTTTTTTTCAAAAAAACAAACACTATTCCTACCAAATCAAAATATATTTAACCAATATCCCGCGTTACCAGCAAAGCAAAGCGTTTGTATAAATCATCCGGGATAGGCCCGAAGCGTGACAGCCGGGAACGATGCCCGGTATCACTCACTACCCGGGTACACCGTACCGTGCCGGGTAACCCGGGAAAAATCGACGGGATATGTAAATGATTCGATCTAGAGTAATTGGATTGATTTCCAATTCTAACGCTTGCTTGTTTTACGTTGAGGAATTGGTGATAGTTTTATAGTGAACAGTAGCAAGACTAATATATTGAATTTTATTGGGGAATACCTTTCCGCCTCGCCACCACCCGCGATCCACGGTATAATAAGGTACCCAAAGGGTTCGAACGCAATCCTAGCCCATCCTTTAGTCTATTTTCGCTTTCATCTAGGCTTACAACTCCAAAACTAATTAAAACATTTTTTAAATGTACACTTTACCTACTATATAATATTTCTTAGCCAAAGACAATGAATGACAGATAGCGAGTTCGGAGATTTCGGCAGTCCTCTCGTCCGACATTACGTTTTCTTTTTTTTTTAATCTGCGTCCACTGATTACTTTTGTAAAAATCTAGCTCACATCAATACAATCAAGAAACACTTTGTGACAAAACCTCGTAAAGTGTCACGTTTTGAAGATGTAAGCGACAAAAGTTTTACTGTTAAGAAAATATAAATATATTTTTAATGCAACATTAATTACTTCACCCAATAAATTATAGTTAAAACTAACTAAAAACATGCTTTAAAAAGCCTGACACTTTTAGTTAAGAAAAGTAAGGTAAAATAGAACGAAGGTTTTAACTAGCACAGTTTTTCGAAATCAACAAAATTCGTTTAGAAACAAACTTTAATACGGTCCAGTTTTTTACAACAGCTATGTCCCTAACCAAGATAATTATATAAGTCCTTGGAACCGTCGGTGTGCGGTCAGACTCAAACTCGCACTTGGCCGATTTTATTTCCTATCTCTAATCACGGATGCTAGTGACTTTCAATTTGGCCGCCGAACTCTAATGGAAGGCAATTGGAAACAGTTCCGCACCCCTTCTAATTTGGATGTCAATTGAATTTGTTCTCTTATACTATACATTTATTTATATAATATATCAGGTGGAGATTTCGAGATGGCATATTTTCGAAACCTATGTTGGGTTAGTCATTCTGAACAACTTTTACTATGGGACCAATAGTGAATTCTCAATAAAAAATGTTTACTTTCCATAGTAAATGTCAACCTTGCTCGATCATAATTTATGAAAAGTATTTTTTTTTAGAATTTACGTGTTGGTCCCATAGTAAAAGTTGTTTAGAATGACAAACCCAAAATAGGTTTCGAAAATATGCCATATCGAAATCTCCACCCAGTATTACATTCAATATTTTCAAAAAATGTTTTGTTACACAATGAAAATTCTTTAACCATAGATTTCATATGTCATATTATTATCAATATCTTTATTCAAAATCCATCGTTGTTAGTAGACTAATCCTTATCGCTAAGGGTAAGTATACAACAACATATTTAGATTTAATTCGAACCTATATTTTACTGGAATCATTTAGGTGAATATCACTTGGCTTCAGTCTGGCGTGACTTCAGTAGCTTTGCTTTACTAAATAAGTTAATACAATAAATAAATACTTTTGTTTGAAACTTAATTCTAGCTGAAATGCTTGGTTTTTATAATCGATTTTATTCATAGCTAGTAGAATTTTTTACCCCTCACTATTCATTATCTGTACGGGGTAAATCGGTGGGGTGATTAAATACCCCACTGACACGTTCGATTGACACGTGAACGGAACGCGCGCTAATTTGATAATGCTCTTAGAAATACCTCGACCTTTATTAGGACTGATTTGTAGGATATCCGATCTAAGATTGCACTAAGTGTTCTATGTTGTAGTTGCAGTTCGGGTCTTATTAAGTAAGTAGTTTGTAGGGTTAACTAAAAAAAAACTTTAAGAGGCCCAGTTACATCTTTAGTAATCAGTTGACGTACAGTTTTTTTTTATCATGGTAAGCGATTACCTTAGGGCTACGGTTGCTTGCTACACACGAGGTATCACTCACGCATTGCCATACATTCCTTCCTCCGTCCCCGATGAGCTCTGGCGACCTTACTCACGCGCAGGAACACAACATAAAGTTATTTGGCTACGGTATTCTGTAAGGTGGGTACTCCCCCAGTCGAGCTGCTCTTTCAGCGAATAAACGCTATGCTCTACCTCTCTTAGTTAGTTCCTTTTTTTCATAGGTAGTTATAAAATATACGATCTCATTCATAATGTGGACAGCAAGGGAGTGGAACTTGCTTCCACCGTATATATCTGTGCATTCAATCTAGGAATTTCTAAGGCCAGAGTGAATAGGTTTCTTCTGGGTAAGCTTGTTCCATCTAAGGGCTCGCCATCATCCTTTATAGACGGGTCCGTGGCCAAACGCAAACGCATTTATTATTTAAAAAAAAATGTGAAATCCTTCAGCCATCATCAAATCTTTCTCCCCTACCCTCATATCATCTTACAAATAATATAGCCTAATTACAAAATCAAACAAACCATTAACACTTATCGCAGAACGGACTTTCCGTATGTACACACGCACTCCAGTGGAGTGGGGTCAGCCGGACCCCAGGGGGGAGTGTGGAACGAGGGAGGGTGTGTTGGAATAAGAAAACGTATTTACCCCCGGACCACTTGCGTTCCGACGTAACTTTATACCTAAACGGTGTTAGGGTTGGCGGCATAAAGTTTCATGTTTAATATTTTTCTATGGATGAACTTAAATAAGAATTTACTGTATTTTTATTTATAAAAAAATAAAAATAGCTTCAATAAAAATAAATTATTTGCCATTGTAATATAAAAATAATTAGCGAATTAATTTAGAGTTTAAACATGAAATGAGTGTCATTGAAAAACAAATATTAGTTTGCTATTTTATAATATACAGGAGTATTTCCGCGTTAGTGTCATTAAGTATTTAGGCGTACAAATAGATGAGAAACTTAGCTGGAGCACCCACGTAGCGTTTTTGTCATCAAGGATTAGAAAACTCATTTATATATTCAAAACGCTGAGAACCGTTGCTGACATTACACTAGCTTTGCAAACATATAAGGCTATATGTGAGTGTATTATTAGGTACTGTATTTGTGCTTGGGGCTCTGCTGCAAAGTCTCACCTTATAGTTGCTGAACGTGCACAGCGCTGTATTATTAAAGTGCTTCTAAGCTTACCTCATAGGCATCCTACTACCGCTGTCTACGAAAAAGCTAATGTCCTCAGTGTAAGAAAGCTATTTATATACGAAGGTATCCGGCGTTACCATAAACAAATCGTGCCTTACTTACCAGATGTACTCAAGAGAGTTGAAAGATGTCCTGTACCATTTGTTAAGACGAGATTTGCGCAGAAGCAGTATAATATAATAATTCCACTCCTATACAATATATTAAATAAAAAATGCAAAATAAAAAAGTATAGCGATTATAAAATAAAAAATACAATAAAATCATGGCTCCAATTATTCGACTATGAAGGCATTGAAAAAATGTTAATGGATTTGTATTCTTAATGATCACAAACTAATCCAGCACACACACACTCACCCCCACACATACACGCATACACTAACACACACCCCCACACACCCCCCCCCACACACACACAACCCCACACACACATGCACATATGGCGTTTGTTTTTATTATTATTATATTGTTTTTAATATTAGATTCAGTCAGGGATTATTACATAAATTTATCTTGATCCTATTGCATAGGAGAAGGTACTGACTTCTGTAACACAGGTTTTAACCTAGCACAGAAGTCAGGGACTTCGTTTAATTTTTGTACAATGTGTTTATGTCAATAAAGATTTATTATTATTATTATTATTTAGGTAGTTTAATTTAACTATTATTTATAAACAACAAAATTTCTTGACTACCTCCAAGAATAAAACAACAGACAAGCTCGTGGCAACCCTACGCCGTCCATCAAAGGCCCGCCGCTAAGTATATCAAATGAATTGTAAATGAAATCAGCGGCGAGTGGCCGCGCGGTTTATCGCGTCCACCTCAGCGCCACAGACATAGCGCCACACCACGGTTACATAACACACGATCACATAGCGATTTTGTTAATTTTTTATTGAATCTTTTATAAAGTGTAGTTTAGTTTAAATATATTCAAGGATATACAACGTGTTATGGAAAGTGTCATCATCATCATCCTATAATGTCCCACTGCTGAGCACAGGCCTCCTTTCACAAATTAGGGTGAAAGGGAATGGGCAGATACTCCAACACGCGTGCCCACTGCGGATCGGTGGAGGTAGGCTAGTGGTCAACCTACTGTTGGACTTTTTCAAGCCGCCTTGGAGGCATCCAACTAGCTTAACGACTATCACAATTAAGTGATAACCGGGACCAACGGCTTTACGTGCCTTCCGTAGCACTGAAACGCTCAATTTGAAATACACTAGACGGTCACCCATCCAGGTACCAACCACGGCAGACGTAGCTTAACTTTGCCGATCGATTAAGAACGGCTAATCATGCTACACCACGAGCGCTTCATATTATTCATTAAATTAAGTTAATATGCTTATTTAGTATTATTTTTACTTTTATTATGTTATTTACAATAAATATGTAGAAATTATATGTAATTGCGCTTGACGACGGCGAGAGACCGGATGGTATGTCTTTGATCCCTTGGAGTGTCGGCAAGTCGCCGGTATGGGATGCCACATTTCATGTGTTGATATACTTGCGCCATCTCACTTACCGGCGACTTGTAAAGTTGCAGGGGCAGATGTGGCCAGTGCGGAAAAATATAATTAAAAAAATACGCATCGGGAAATTTTATTTTTATGCCTTTTGCGGTCGAGACCATGGGACCGTAGGGGTCCGAAGCTCGCCGTTTTGCTCGCAATTTGTAATCAAAATGGATCGAAGCATCTGGAGACCAGCGGGCAGCCTGCTGGGAATCTTGCCGTCAATAGGAAGTAGCGGCAGACTTGAGAAAATTTTCTACATATAGTTTGTCTTTACTGTCTGTGAATCTGTTTCAAATTGAGGGTGGAGCTTTGCCAGATGGGTACTAGATAATTGGACTGTTTTACAAAAAACTTAAACCGACTTCAAACTACACTAAAAAGTAATCAAATCCTGATCTGATAACAATGGGACCAAACGGGAAGTGTACCCTTCCAGACAAAAAAAGAATTTTCCAAATCGGTTAATAAATGACGGAGTTAACAAACATATTTTTTTTTTTTTTTTTAAATTGTCGGTTAAAAATACCCTAACACCGTGCTATAGATGTACCCTTTTAAGGCATTCCTGTTTATATTCTTTGATTAAAATAATCAATATTCATCAATGTAAGTAACAAAGCGCTGCTTTACTTTAAACTCTACGGTATCGTAGCGCTCGCTACGAATCTGTAGCTTCGTAGCATATTGTAAGATGAGTTGCTACGATTTTGTTTGTATTAATTTTGAAGTATTTTTGTTAAATTGAAATATATTATTTATTCTTTATATATAATGAGAATATGTTCCAAATAGAGATGATGAGAACTACTAGTTTTTTTTTTTTATGTACCCTGACTTTCATTACAAAATAGTATTTATTTTCGTTACATTTAAGATCATTGTTAAATAATTAAAATAATTTTAATTATTTAAGAATGATCTTAAGTCAAGAACACACGATGCCGTGATTGGTCCTTACTGTTCAAAATCACTGACTAGTTTCGGAATCGGATTGCTCGGTAATTCCCGGTGGCTCGGTCCCATTTGGCACGCTTCGGGTACGGAACCCTAAAAAAACAAGAAGAATCCGGCATGAAACTCAGCAAGGTTACATTTTTTAAATATTTTTTTGACAATATATGTTTCGCTTTTTTTTCCAAAAAATTAACAATAAAAAACTTATACCTAAGCATAGATACAGACGAAAACAGAACATGTAAATAAATAAAATATAATAACCTAAAAAAAACAATTATTGGATCTACTGGCTTTCGTATTATCCTGGGACATTCCTCACACACGGTCATCTGATCCCAAACTAAGCAGAGCTTGTACTTTGGAAACCAGATAACTGATATAATACATACACTACTTTTTGATTGTACATACATACATAATATACATAATTACACCCACACTAAGGACATGCAGACATGTTCAATATGTTTATGCACACAAATGAAATTTTAAGTGTGATATTTAATGTTCACATTGTTTGTTTCAGGTAACAACTCAATATATGATTACTAAAGATGTAAAGGTATTTGTATATTTTTTATGAATAGTAAAACCACTACGTTAACAATTAAACAAAGAGAAAATATGGATTAAGAACACTTAATTCAAAAGCTACGCTCAAACCATAGGGTCTAGAAAATTTTAATGTTTCACACAGGTCCCTTGTTTTTTAGAGGGTTGGGGGTTTATTTGCTATGTTTCGCCCGCAAACCCTATGTCCTAAGTGTCCCTAAAGTTGAGATATGATTTTTTTAATTTTTTTCTTTAAATTACTTTAAATTTCAACCTTAAATCGTGATAACTACAACTATAAGTACCTATACTTGTAGCACGAAATAACTTTTATTGTAGTCTTCAATGTATTCTCATTCTTAATAAATGATTATTTAATATTATTGATCTGTGAAAAATTACTTCTGCGCATCCAAAGTGTTAAAATTATATAAATTGTAACACTTCTAAACTCATTAACATAATAAATAGAAGTTATTTTTAATTTTATTTCATTTAATACATATTCTCTGTAAATTTCAGCTGTCTACCTATTACCGTTCATGAGAGACAGCTCACTGACAGACAGACGGCCGAACGGACAGCGGAGTCTTAGTAATAAGGTCCCGTTTGGCACCCTTCAGGTACAGAACCCCAAGAAGCGTATGACGTGTGATCGGTAATGAATATTGCAGAACGGAAGACTGCTTACTGTGCAAAAAGGTGAATTCGGAACGCAGAACTCTAGAACTCTCTTCGTTGGATTGGCGCCCTAGGGTGTAAAAAAGGGGATGACGGGTGTAATCGCGGGGCAAAAAGCTAGTAATTTATTCTGTACTTACTTTAACGAAAGGGTTGTTCCTAGCGCATAACAATAAATTATCTAAAACTCATAGGAAGTGAAATATCGTGCCAAAAAGGAATCTCCAGTCGAGAGTGAAATAATGACTATAGCCTTAAAACTAGTCATATTCGTAGTGCGGGCACGTGTCCCCAAATCTATTTCTTTGTCCAAATCACTTATATTGTTAGTCTGCGACAGATATACCCCACATTAGGGGCTAGAGAGAGATGGGTATGGTTCCCTCGGTGTGGCGTCGGGTGGACAATTTGCGAGTACATACCCGATAAGAGGTTTCGACTTTTATTTTTACGGTAATGCGTACTTTCTTTAGTGGGACCTATTGGGTGGGGGGTTTGAGTGAAGTCAACTGCCGGGCGATTTATGAAAAGGCAGTTTTCTTATGAATTTGCCTTTGGGGTTTTTGGAATGGACCTACATATGGGACCTCCAATAAAATTTTATTATTGAATATTGGCCGATGAAAAACGAAACTAGATACATACCGAAGATATACATTAGTTATGTATAAATATATAGAATAATGAGTGCAGATGTGGGAATTCATTTTTTTTTTACCACTTAAATGGCAAACAAACATACGGCCCGCCTAATGGTAAGCGGTTGCCGTAGCCTATGGACGCTCGCAACATCAGGGGTATAACGCGCCCATTTCAGACCCTATGGAAACCTTTAGACCCTTTGGATCTTTGGAGTGGTAAATTCAACTGTATGTACCAATATAACATTCATAAGCGCCTTACCAGGGCCTAAACTGAAAAAAAAAAACTGAATTTGAAAATGCTCTAGGAAGCTACGTTATACCCGAGTTATATAGGGGCGGGATAAACCGCGGGAAACAACTATGTTTGTATTTACCGCCAACTCTTTGTGTTACCTCATGACAAAAAAAATAGTTAAATTGATAAAAAAGGAATATAAATACTAGTTGTAAAGTATCTGCAAAGTATATGTAAAAAAAAAAGATGTTCTCAATTTAAAGTTGTAGAATTTAACTAGACTTTGTTAGAACAAACATAACTTAAATAATATAAATGCTAAGCACGTAGCTACGAGTAAACTTAATATTCGTAGAGGCTCTACGAGAGTCTCTACAGAAATAGTTTCTACGAGATTACATGCATATTTTTTTAAATTATTGCACAAAGTTTAAAATAAACGATGGTCAGTCTTAATCATAAAACGTTATTTAACTAATATAATATTTAAAGGGTCACGTAAATAAAGTCACTCTATTGTCATTGTGAAATAATGTGACATTATTTACGTGACCATTTAAACAGTATATTAGTTAAATAGCGCTTTATGAGTAAAGGGGTGTGTTTTTAAACTGCTTTATTGACGTCAAATGTTTATGATATTTATCAACACTGTTTCTAGAAAGCTAGATATTTCATAAAAAAAAAACTTCATGCTAAAGATCGCTGCATGATCAAAATGTATGACAAAAGTTATTTTTCTCGAGTTATCAGATTTTTGTTCATTGTAGCACCTATACCTGTACGTTAGATCATTTGACTACTTTCTGAAAAGTAACCCTGGATGTTTGTTAAACTTTCAATCTTACTTTAGTATGGCATATTCAAAAGTTAAATAAATAAAATAAAATAAAAAAGCCTTTTATTCCTTACATAATTTACAGTACTATCTAATTCTAATAAGTTTGGTTAGTTATCTTAAAAATTAGTTGTTATTTTTAGTTAAGTTTTTTTTTTTATGTAAGAACCCCGGATGGGTGAAGGCCTCCTCCAAAGATGCCTATTTGTCGCGGTCTTGTGCTATTTGGGCCCAGTTTGGGCCGGCTGTTTTTATTATTTCGTCTTCCCAGAGTGTCAATGGTCTCCCTCTGCTTCTTTTGCCTAGTGGGCCATTCCAATGTGTTATTTGTGCCTGCCATCTCTGGTCTTTTAGTCGCGCTACATGACCTGCCCATTTCCACTTCAACTTTTGCGCGTGGCTCAAGTCATTAGTTGCTTTCGTTATAGCTCTTATTCTTGTGTGTCTTATTTTATCTAATTTCCTTAACTTGAGCATGCTACGCTCTAGTCCTCGCTGGCAGATATTAATTTTGTTCTTTGCTTTGGCTGTAAATTTCCACGTCTGGCATCCGTATGTCAAACATGGTAGTAGGCTAGAGTTCATGATCCTCGTTTTTCTTTCAAATGTTACCACGACGAAAATCCTAGCGAAGCCTGGCTCTGAAATGTTACTGACTTTTGGTCTAACATCAAGATTATGACTTTTGTATACTACATAGTAATTACTTTAAATAAAGCCATGTAATAACACTTTTTGAAGAGTTTGAATCAAAGATAACAGACAGATTTTAAAAATTCGATTTCCTTAACCCAACTAACGCAAGTCATAGGCCATATACCAATTAACACGGTATAAACTGCGGGGCACAGCTTGTATTAAACAAGACTACCAAGTGTAGTGTACTAAAACTAGGTTTTCAAAGTGACGTCGTCTACTATTAAGATTCTGGAGCCTCTGCGGCGGGCATACCGCGAACTATGTCATATAGGTATTAAGCTGTGCATTTCATTTGAATATTATATTAAACTCGCATACCTACGTGTGCTATATGTATGTTGAATAAGAATAAAGGGGATGTATACAGGGGTGGATACGACAATACGACATTAAATGAAACCACGTAAAGTACTCATGTATACGATAAAGTTTTACTATGGGACCAACTTCGAAATCGCAATTTTTTTTATGGTGGGTATCCATGCTTGCCTAGGCTTGACCAGCGGCCGCAAGCACAAGCGTGTAAAGAGGGTGTTTGGCTTGGCTTGCGTGAGCTTGTAGACGCTTGTATCCGATCCGGTCTAGTGTCGGTTTTTGGACACAGATCAAAGGGCGCTTGCGGCAAGCGCTTGCGACGCGTTCACACGTTGGCGCACGCTTATCGCTGCTTATTGCCGCTGTGATCTCGAGACGAACGCACGTCTAGTTCTGTCTTATCATCCACCATCTTCGTGGTCGTCGGGCTTTCCTTGCTTTTGTTTTACTTTGCTTGTATTTGAAATAAAAGTAGGTTAAACCAAACGTAATAGCCGATACAAGTTCGGTGTCCGCCATGCTTGGAAGTACGTAGCACACTGACACATTCACAAGCGTGTAAACGACTTCCAAATTCCAAGCGAGATTTGTGGATGCTTGTGCCTTGTGGATGCTTGTCAAGCCATGGCAAGCATGGAAACCCACCATTACAGCTTTACATACATTTTTGCCACGAGACATGTACCTTTTGAATGAATGAATGAAATATTCTTTATTGTATAGACTGACATATAACAAGTAACAAAAATACACATTAAGGAAGTTATACAATATAGGCTGTATGTGTTTGTCCTTTTGTATGAAAAGCTATAATATTTTTTTTCGACTTCGAATTTGGTCCTATAGTAAAAGTTGATCGTATACATGAGTACTTTACGTGGTTTCATTTAATGTCGTATTGTCGTATCCACCCCGTATGTGGTCTTTGGTATTAGAATTAATAATAAATTAAATTTATAATATATTAATTTTGGTATTTGGTAGAGCAAGAGAGGTAGAGCATAGCGTTTTTTCGCTCAAAGAGCAGCTCGACTGGACCTTACAGAATACCGCAGCCAAATAACTTTATGTTGTGTAAAGTTGTGTTCCTGCGCGTGAGTAAGGTTGCCAGAGCTCATAGGGGAGGGGGGGATAGGTCGATAACGCGTGAGCGATGCTTCGTGTGTTGCAAGCGTCTATATGGCTACGGTAACCGCTTACCATCAGGCGGGCCGTATGCTTGTTTATCGACAAAGTTGTATAAAAAAAAGGTTAATGCCGAGGCGTAGCCGTGCTGTCATAGTGAGCGGTGACCCTAATAATGTTTAATGTGTCGATATAAAAGAAAAGAAACAAAGAAAATAATATATGTATGTATCAACACGCAACAGTTGAATTGGTGCTTATTAGCTTAATGTATGGTTATTTATTCATAGGTTCACAAAACAGATAAAAATATTATTGTTCATCAATGCAAGCGACTCGCGGTTTAAACAAAATAATAATCACTGTTTATTAATAAGTCGAAATTAAAAGGCATTTATATACGGGATTTCTTTTATAGTATAGGTAAGTTTATTTAAATGATGCTGGCCAAGTGCGAGTTCGAGTCTGGCTCGCACACCGAGGATTTTGATATTCCTAGGACGTCTATTTATAGGTTTGTTCCATCACTGTATTTAAAAACCGGACCGCGTAACTATGTTTGTGAAGGAATTTTGATGGTTATAACTAAACTTATTTTTGCAAAAAAATTAAAACCGCACGTGGGTGAAACTGCGGGAGTCAGCTCCTTGGTTTATAAAGCAATGAAACAAACAAAAAAAAACAGTTACGACGTCTAAAAACAAAACGTAAACAGTTCGCCGCACAATTGCCTATATTTTAAGTCGAGCTGTGTCAAATGCAAGGTATAATAGTAAATTACTTAATGCATCGACCTATAAAAGATTTAACACACTCACACTTGCAGAAGGCCACGCCCCTTGTCGGCGACCCCTTTGTTCTTACACCGCACACATGCGCACCGCGCTCAACCAGGACCGATGTGTGCGTTAAGGGTGGAGTAAAATACGCATGCAGTATTTCTTACTTATCAATTTATTTACCCCATATACAACGCATTGTCTCTCTCAACTGTTTGATTTAACAGCTATTTCTTGTAAATGAAAACCCATATATTATCCAGAAAAATAGCTCCGAATTTCCTCGGAAAAAACCCACGACACAAGGGAATTGTGGGGAAAATCTCAATAAGGATAATTGCGATTATTAAAAGTAACAATTTGCAGGGAATCATCTTTTCTTCCATTAATGGTTGACAATGGACGAACAATTTTCCCAATGGTTTGTGCCTTAAGTCGCGCGTGCGTGTGTGAGTGAACTACCGCTGTGAGGGTGCGCTAGTGTGTGTGAGGCCGCGTATACGATACGGCGCTTAAATAGTCGAGAACGGTTGGTTCTACAGCATTGGCTTTCCGCCATCCGTCTAGGAAGGTCGTTCCGGACCACGTCACGATGTCATAGCTTATTACGTCTTAAACTCTAACTCTCTCTTCTTCTAAACTCCTATCTTAACGATACGTATCATGTATTTTCTAATTTACTTGTAAAATTGGTGCTCAAAAACTAAAGAAAATTTTAAAAATATTTTTATATTCGGACTTTATGGGCCTCGTTGGTAGTTTTAGGGTTACTGTAGGTTTATATCAATTGAAAGTGTGATACCAGCTGCGAGATGAATTTCATTGGTAAGTCACCATTTTCTTCTTTTAACTCTATCTTTAGTTTTTAGTGCTATTCTCTTCATGTTAGTAATATTTTTGTTTCATTCCCAGCATATTTTATAGTGTTATCTTTTCTGTAGTGAAATAACTTGACGTTTTTTATAAATATTTTAAGCCGGTTTTTTATGTTCCCAGTTCCCATCTGTTTGTTTTAAGAAAAGTCTTTATTCTTATTATATTAAGTTCTAAAAGCATTTACTACTTAAACAGTAAAACCAGAAAAACTTATGCTAACTACGCAAATAACCCTGCATTTAACTCGACCAATAAACATCTGCAATCTTCTATTCTTTAACTCAAACTTTAACCACGTTTTAAATCATAACTTCGGAACGTTCAGAATGATTTCCTGGCACAACTTCCACAGTTTTTATACTACCCAGTGGTTTTTAAGCTTATCCGAAGTGTCATAGAGTGTCGGCATGCGTTTGACCGACTTCTTTCAAGGCTACTGTTTCTGGCAGAAGTCCAAGTAGGTTGTACCCTGACTTGGGTACTACCTACCGTATATAGGTTACAGATAGAATACAGATAGGCTATTTAGTTTAACGTTTAAATTATATACGTTATTCAAATGGTTAAGGTTGCTACATTAAAGGAAATTATAGATTTAGTAATATTAATGGTGTCAAATGCTGATAAAGATCTTAGAAAATTTATATAGAAAGGCCTAATATAGGACAGATTATGAAACGATATTAGGTTCATAGTACTACTTTTTACTGTTCTTTATCGTTAAATTAAAGTCACTAAGGTCCTTCTGAAGATATTAATAGCTGAAATAGAAATCCTAATGGAGGTACCTACATGAAGCAAAAAACAAAAAGTATTTTAAAAGATGCGAGATAAAATCAAATCATAAATAGATATAAACTATGCATCATAGTAAAAGCACTTTAGGCTTCAAAATGATTCAATTAAAATTACCTTCTTTCTTTTAAAACTAAACAAAACATAATTCTTAAAAATTATGTCATTTTATATCTCAACTCAAATAGAAAATTTCGAAACACGAATTCCATCAAAAGAGCGAACTTACATGGACATTAAATGTTTCTATTACAAAAATACTGCCCTCGCAATAAAATTATGCAACAGAAATTTTCTATTACACCAAAACAGATGGGTGTCCAAACTAAAGCAATCCAGTGGAATATTACAGTTATCCCGGGACAAACCGAATTATCCGTTGTCCAGGGGAGCTAATCTAATGGCCAGGGTACCAGGGGATAGGCTGGCTTCTGGCGACGTGCCAGCAAGATGATATAAATTATTAAGATAAAACAGTGCGACAGCAAAAGGAATTTTATCGATGTTGGAGAAGAGAACGCTTAGTATAAATAATTTAGTTTTTGAAAAAGATATTACAAAGTAAGATATAGGGTCTATGGGCTACGGAAACCACTTGCCTTTTAATGAGTTGTATGCTATTTTGGTCGTAATATTAGTAGGAAAATAATATCTAAGATATACTAAAGTAGAGGTTAAAACTCACGAAATTATATGAAAATACAAATACACGAATTGCATGGTTTCCCTCAAAGTCATTAATAATTTACGGGCCAGTTGGCGCAGTTGGTTAAGACGTGGAGTCTTAACCTATAGCGCCGCAGTTCGTGGGTTCGATTCCCATACAGGACATGCATTTGTGTGCATGAACATATCTGTATGTCCTGAGTCTGGGTGTAATTATGTATATTAAGTATGTATTTACAAACAAAAAGTAGTATATGTATTATATCAGTTATCTGGTTTCCATAGTACAAGCTTTGCTTAGTTTGGGATCAGATGACCGTGTGTGAGGCATGTCCCAGGATATTTATTATTATTATTATTTATTATTTACAGTTTCGTGAGCACTATTTTATTCAAAGTAATAATAATTTCCGTGCAGGCACGTAAAGCCGTTGGTCCCGGTTATCACTTAATTGTGATAGTCGTTAAGCTAGTTGGATGCCTCCTAGGCGGCTTGAAAAATTCCAACAGTAGGTTGACCACTAGCCTACCTCCACTCCGCAGTGGGCACGTGTGGTGGAGTATCGCCCAGTCCCTTTCGCCCTCATTTGTGAAAGGAGGCCTGTGCTCAGTAGTGGGGTATTATAGGCTTATAATAATTTATTAAATGTAAGTGAGAAGTCGTTTTTTGGGATTATGCTTGCACTAGTTTTCCACCCCATAATTGCATCCCCGAGCCAATACTAAAGGTCCATGGGGATGCAATTTTTTAAAACTCTTTCTTAGTGGATGCCTAAATTATTTCAGTAAACTGAAAAACTAGCGAGGCAGGCTTTGCGTTGATATATTACAAGTATTTATAATGTAAAGATATATTAGATTGTTGATAATACCTAGCCTGGTCGGTACCTAGCAGTTTAAGGCTGACACAAACCGATGCCAATTTCACTAGATTCGACCATCAGAAGTCTTCCTAAAGAACCTAAATTAAATGGCTTGTGATATGGACTTTCATGTAGTAAATTAGGCCTTAGTTAAGCTAGACTTTCACTTGTACTATTAAATTGTGTTGAAAGAAAAAAAATGCTTGGTACCAATATAAGAATAGCCAAGAGTTCTGTCTAGCCCCTCGCTCCGCGACGACAAAACCAGACCGTCTAATCTTACCAACTTTTTAACGATCTCAAAAAAGTCGCACAAAAGAACCACCGACCATTACCGTCCCCCTCTAACTACATATAGTTGGAGAGAGAGGGGAGACACTCTAAACGAGTGGTGTACGGTGTCCAAACAGGGTACACCACTATGCTTTTAGTCCATCGCGGGGAGAGTGCGGATTAAAGCATTTTACTACAGCGTTGATGGCACTACATTTAAAAATGTCACCGATTTTTATACAATGTATATTGTTTCACACTATCTTTTTAGGGTTCCGTAGCCAAATGGCAAAAACGGAACCCTTATGGATTCGTCATGTCTGTCTGTCCGTCCGAATCTATAAGAACTATACTGTTGAAAGTTGGTAAGTGGATGTATTCTGTGAAGATTTTCACACAAAAATAGAAAAAAAACAATAAATTTTGGTTTTCCCTATACTTAAAACTGAAAGTCAGTTTTTTTTTCATCAAACCCATACTTGTTGGGGTGTCTATGGATAGGTCTTCAAAAATGATATTAAGGTTTCTAATATCATTTTTTTCTAAACTTAATAGTTTGCGCGAGAGAATCTTCCAAAGTGGTAAATGTGTGCCCCCTGTAACTTCTAAAATTAGAGAATTATGAAACTAAAAGAAAAATATGATGTACATTACGATGCAAACTTCCACCGAAAATTGGTTTGAACGAGATCTAGTAAGTCGTTTTTTTTTAATACGTCATAAATAGGAAACCGCAATTTACCTTTCATTCAATCAACTCAAATTACACTATTATTAAAACATCGATCGAAGTTACAACGAACTACAAGAACTTTTATATTATGTTACTTGCTGCTACGGAACCCTTCATGGGCGAGTCCGACTCGCACTTGGCCGTTTTTTGTTCTTGGTGTATAACTCTCCTATATTTTATCCTATATTTATCTACAAGCAAATTTTTTTCAAAATCATCCATGAGGCTTCCTGTTAAGTATTAATCCTGGGACATTCCTCACACACGGTCATCTGATCCCAAACTAAGCAGAGCTTGTACTATGGAAACCAGATAACTGATATAATACATATACTACTTTTTGTTTGTAAAAACATACTTAATATACATTATTACACCCAGTCTTCATGCAGGACATGTTCATGCACATAAATGCATGTCCTGGGTGGGAATCGAACCTACCAATAAAGTAACACATATTTAGTCCAATCAAATATTCACAAACATATTAAACTCCAATCTATCTCCAAAACTAATTTATACTCTATACTGCTCTATCCAATTGAATTTTTAATGAGACAGTGTAAACTGAACTTAATTACTTGCGATTACGTCATAAAATTGACAATTTGAGAGTTATTTTACGACTGACTTAATTGCATCTTCAGGCGATTGAGTTTAGTAATTTACAGAAGCTGCTATCTGCGGCCGTCATTTAGTAGATAAAAAACTAATCTGTCTTTTAGCTATTGAATTTAAGTCATATTAGGAGAGGTAGAGCGTAGCGTTTATTCGCTCAAAGAGCAGCTCGACTGGGGAAGTACCTCCACCTTACAGAATACCGCAGACAAATAACTTTATGTTGTGTTCCTGCGCGTGAGTAAAGTCGCCACAGCTGATTGGTGAGGGGGCTTTGGGGATACTACGTGTATTGCAAGCGTCAATATGGCTATGGTAACCGCTTACCATCAGCCGGGCCGTTCGTATTTACCACGTCGTATACAAAACAACAATGGCTTATAGATATGTACTAACACTACTCGATTCTATAAATTGTGCCTGTCAGAAAATAAGTAATGTCTGGCGGCCCTGGGATCTCGGTATATTAGTATACTTACCACTTCTGCCATTATCACTTACCACCAAAAAACTAACAAACAATATGAAAACTAAAATATTGTTCGTAGCACATAGCTACGCGCGTAGCAACATGACTACGAAGTTGTAACTCGTAGCAAAACTTGTAGCGGTAGGCTACGAAAATAATGTGTACATGTAGCAAAGTAAAATATATTTGGTTGTCAGATTAAAGAGATTGACTAAAGGAATTATCTTTTATTTCACGGGAAATTAAAGTAATTAAATATTGCAGTGTATTTCAAGATAAAAAGCCATGTTTTATCATAATCTGTTCTTCAGTTTAACTCGTTTATATTATTGAGAATAGATTAGAATGTAACCTATTCTGAATAATATAAACTCATATTTCTAGACTCTTACAATTCTAGTATTTCACTATATTTGTGTGCAAAATCTCTCAGCTTTGAATACTTGATCAAATGATCACTTGAAATCATGTTCAAGTGTTAAATAATCTCTTTTAAAAAAAGGCAGAAAAAGTTCAGAAAGCTAACATTTATTTATTTATGCAAACTAAGAAAATGAATAAGTTATGATTAAATTATATTATCCGCCGTGATTTTCACAATGGAGTACAGCATGGGGTTCTTCAAAAAGGGCGTGAAGAGATTTCTTCAGGGTCGGCAACGCGCGAGTGGTACCCCTGGTGTTGCAAGCGTCCATAAGCTACGGTAACTGCTTACCATCAGGCGGGCCGTATGCTTGTTTGCCACCTAAGTGGTAAAAAAAAACAACTTTATTTTGGACCACACATAAACCTATACACACAATTACATAACACCAAAAAACTAAACTTGCGTGATTACTAACCATCAAGCATAACCGGATCCATAAAATACCAGACACACAAAAACAAACCCAATTCGTAGCGACATAAAAAGGAAAATTTATTGGCAATCGATTTCATATAGTAAAGTACAGGGAAACATTGAAATAAGCTAGTTTTGTATTACTTAGGGGCAGGTTCAATGGCCACTTTTCATTGGTTTTTATATCCGACCTATTCGCGGTGTAAATCAATATTTAGGTCACGAATAGCCGCTAACTATGGGTTTAAAATACACGCGGAATAAGTTATAAGCTGAAGTTATTGTTTGCCATTCAAAAGTACAATTTATGGTGCGTCCATGCTTGGCGAACCGAGCTCGAGCCGAGCCGAGAACGAGCACACTGCGAGCACGATTCGCGTAGCGTGGACGGGCTTGCGAGCCTCGAACGAGCGCGATTGTCAGTTTTTTAAACGACTTCAAAAAAAGGAGGAGGTTCTCAATTCGGTTGTATGTTTTTTTTTTTTTTGTTAACTCGTAACTCCTTCATTTATCAACCGATTTGGAAAATTCTTTTTTGTCTGGAAGGGTACACTTCCCGTTTGGTCCCATTGTCATCAGATCAGGATTTGATTACTTCTTAGTGTACTTTGAAGTCGGTTTAAGTTTTTTTTGTAAAACAGTCCAATTATTCACGTACAAAATGATTCGCATCGTGCTCGTTGTAGGTTCGTTCGTGCTCGCGCTCGATTCGCGTAGCATGGACGCACCATAAGATGAAAAATTGTATCTACGTCTGCCTGTCCTGGGACCCAATTCTCAATTCCCTCGAACTAGCCTTCGAATCGACCTTGCATTACGAGTACAATTTCGACCGTAAAATATCGAGGGGCGGAGTAAATTTTTCGATTCCTGCATTCTCGGCACTAATCGAACTAACCTTCGAAATAATTTCGGGTCTTAGGATTAATGTTGACATTATGATAGATACAAATTGCACGATGCGTTTTGTTTCATTTCAGTTTCGAACGGTCCCGACCAGTCGAAGCAGTTCGAGCGCTAGCCCTCGAAAAATGAGATAAAATGGCGGCTTCGAAATTGTCATTCGAAATACCCAAACGTTTTTTTCACTCGAATAAAGTACGTGTTCGAACTTTATTTCGAATGAGTGATGAATTCGAGTGATTGAGAATTGGCTCCCTGAGGCCTCGGTGTAATTATTATCTAGTTTGCATAGTACAAGCTCTGCTTAGTTAAGGATCAGATAGCCTTCTGTGAAGAATATCCCAGGATATTATTTATGTGTCGCAATAATTTACGTGTTGCGTCCAGTGACAACCAAGCGATGATTAGGGTTCAGTGGTATCAGGATTCAATGGGTAGGGGTGCAGGAAATCAAATAACGTTATAGTTGTACGTAGTATTTATCTACTCTGAGGTTATAGTATTGCTTCGGAAAAGTCCCGTATGAGTAGAAGAAGCGACGCAATAAACTCCTCATGAGCCCGATTGATTTATTGTTGTAATTTCACAATTAATTTATCACTTCACTTACATTTACGTACAGTTAAATTATGATAAGTTTTAGAATCAGGTAAAATAGCAACTGCAATTAAGTGAGCACAGCACGAGAGCTTGAGATCCTTCCAAATTTGACACGGGATTTTATTAACTTTGCTATTGACGTTATGGTTAGTGTTGCCATTTTAATCAAATCTTTTACCACGATCAAATTAAAAAAATAAAAATTATCCAACCAAGTCTGACGGTTTGCATCTTCTCCTAGGACCAGAACTGAATAAATGGCTTTGAATACCACTTAGCTATTTTAAAATGTATATTTTAATGATTATTCCTATGACTTGTACCACTTGCTAGTATTTCCGCAATAATTTACATAGAAGTATCGCGTGCCGCCGCCGCCGCCGGTTCGTTAGCTGCGTACTGCCGAGTGCCTACTACACACAAACAACCGGTTTTTCCCCATAATTGTTAAACTATTTTACTTAGGCGTATACTTGTAGGTAGGAATTAGTACCTATGCCTTTTGGTTTCACCTGCGTTCCTAGTATTAATGCCTACTCATGCAATGTTAACCTTTTCCCACTCAAATAAACTATCTACAATATTTTTGTGTGGTCACACATTTATCGTTTCATCTCACGTCTTACTAGAACAGAACGTAATATTTCACGACGTAGGCAACATCGACCGAAATGTTTTTCTGTTTACCTTGCGTCCCGCTGTTTGTCTCCTCGATAAGAGACAAACGCCTCTCTTTTTTATACAATTGTATATATACGATGACTGGATTACCTTGTTTTTGTGATTTTTGATGAAAGTGTATTTTATGCTAAGTTTAGAAACTCGGTGTTCATAAATTGTCATATACCTATACACAATTTCCGAGGTAATTTTTAACACACGGTTATCTGATTCTGAACTAAGTAGATTTTGTGCTATGGAAACCAGATTCGGCATCTTGCCGCTTGTAGCGACATCTATCAGTTACACAAAGATCCTTCACACATGATAGTTCCACAATACTCTATATCGCGCTGACGACGTTCAAGTCCACATTCTGCATTTATATACAAATACAAGTGTCCAACATGTTACAGTTGGACCGCGGTCCCCAGCTTGGCAAATGTAATGAAATCATTTTATAATTTAAAGAACCAATATTGTTGTCAAAAAACCAAATCAACTAAAAGCTTGTACGTTTCACTTTTCCTTAAAAATTAAGTGAAATTGTGTACCGTAAAATCCTATACAAATAAAGGAGGTATCTAGTTGTCGCCGTCTGTGTGTAACGAAAAATATTTGCATCAACTTTTCGCCGCCACTTACCAAATGTTTTCCCCTACCCACTGCATCAGTGAATACAGTAGTTTTTTTTTAACTCACGGTCATCTTGTACCAAACTAAGTAGAGCTTGTACTATGGAAACCAGATAACTGATATAATACATATACTACTTTTTTGTTTGTAAATACATACTTAATATAATAATTACACCCAGACTCAGGACATACAGACATGTTCATGCACACAAATGCATGTCCTGTGCGGGAATCGAACCCTGCGGCGCATTAGGTGGAATCTTCACCAGAGTCTTAACCAACTGCGCCAACTGGCCCGTCAATGAAGCATCTGTATAAGTAAATTATTCAATCAAATGAATTTTTATAAAGGTTATAACAGTTGGAGATTTCGAGATGGCAAATTTTCGAAACCTTTGTTTGGTTAGTCATGCTGAACAACTTTTACTATGGGACCAACACTGAATACTCAAAAAACAATTTAGGAAAAGTTTAGGAATCCACTAAATAGTGTTTTGTAAATTCAACCCCTAAGGGGGTATAATTAGGGATCCCGTGTGAAACTTTAGGGCGGAAAGCTAGTCATAAATATAAGCATTACGAACCTACGGACTGTAATAAAACTTGTATAATTATTTAACGCGTTGATTGAAACAAAGGAAAGGGCTACTTGCTCTCAGCTGCACTAGTGGAACTTTTAATTAAGTAGAAAGGATGTGTGGTCAACATTGAATGTACAGTGGAAGTACTCGCAGGAAAACATGTCGCTCAAAATGCGAATCTTATTTCATGAACTTAGGGTTCTTTTTTAGTCAGCCAGTTCAGTAATTGGGTTTAAAAATAGTTATATATTTTCTCAAGTTTTTTATATACACAGTGTAACTGTGTGTATAGTGGGTGTAGAATAAAATAAAATAAATTAGATTAAAAATATTAAGTACACTAAGACGTAATCAAATCCTGATCTGATGACAATGGGACCAAACGGGAAGGGTACCCTTCCAGACAAAAATAGAATTTTCCAAATCGGTTGATAAATGACGGAGTTATGAGGTAACAAACATACGAATTGAGAACCTCCTCCTTTTTTTGAAGTCGGTTAAAAAGTAGTTAAAATACCAATTACAAATTACTACATCTACTTCTACATACAACGAATATTGGTAGCGAAATTATGCTAGTAGCTAAATACGTAAGCAAAGTAAGGGTAAGTTAATAAAACACTTTCAAATCGAAAAGCACCCTTAAATCCTTTAATAAACGAATATACAGCCCCTTTATTACATCTCTTCGACCCCTGAGTAAATTAAAAAGATCGTGTAATCTTGCACCAGTCTGTTGTCAGATTAATGAATCTTTTGTCTTTTGCCTTCCTTCTTTTTAAAGGGAGACATAAGGTAGCATACGGCCCGTCTGATAGTAACTGATTTTATTTTTAAGAGAGGTAGAGCATAGCGTTTATTCGCTCTAAGAGCAGGTCGACTGGGAAAGTACCTCCACCTTACAGAATACCGCAGCCAAATAACTTTATGTTGTGTAAAGGTGTGTTCCTGCGCATGAGTAAGGTTGCCAGAGCTCATAGGGGAGGGGGGATAGGTCGATAACGCGTGAGCGATGCTTCGTGTGTTGCAAGCGTCTATATGGCTACGGTAACCGCTTACCATCAGGCGGGCCGTATGCTTGTTTATCGAGTAAGTTGAATAAAAAAAAAAAAAAAAAACTGGTTACCGTAGCTTATAGACGATTCCAAGACCAGGGACATCACTCGCACGTTACCGACCGTGCTAAAATCTCTTCACACCCTTGATGAAAAACCCCATGCAATACACCATTGGGAAAACCATTATTAAAGGTTTTATTCAATGACGATATTTCAGACACTACTTTGTTATGTTGAAAATATAAATGAAAATCAGGAATTGCCATGTTTACCGTCCATACCATACTCACCATCGCTTTTCTACCAAAACAGCAAGTGGTTTAAAAAAATTGTAATAATAATAATAATTTATTTATTAACCAAAGTTACAGAGTCTAATTACATGATCAACTAAATATACATAATGGTAAAAACGAAGGTATAATTTTAAATTATATTACAGTATGCTGCAGAAATCTGTACACAATAGATTTAAAACCCTGCCTCTTAAACTAGGGTAACCTGTATCGTAAGAGGCAGTGTTCGGCTATAAGGTTTCTTAACTAGATTTAAACAACGTGTGGATTGTGTCAATCTACCATTATACATTTTTAATATACATTTTCGTAAGACAATATTTGTCTCTAACTTTGTTATGTACAATAATCTTAATATCTTGTTGAGTTGTAGCAATTGTTTTATATACTAAGCATACCGTATGATACATAATAAGACTGGTCAATAAAATCTATTCTACTGGTGATATGTACTAAAACTAATGATAAAAACATAACCCTTCCTTGCTATGCCGTTGTCGGGTAAAAAGGGTTTGACTGAAAATCTGGAGTAACACTGAGTCCTAAATCTTTTTCGACATTACACAATATTACTGAATGTGTCAATTTTTTTATTAATTATGTTTCTTTTGTTACAAATGTATAATTCTTAAGTGTTTTGTTTGTATGTTTAAATAAAACTTATATTTACTCTATATTGAGCAATCTAATCTATACTAATATAATAAAGCGGAAGAGTTTTTTGTTTGTTTGTTTAAACGGCCTAATCTCTGGAACTAACAGTCGGATTCGAAAAAATCTTTCGCTAATAGGAAGGTACATTATCCCTGAGTATTATAGGCTACTTAATATCCCGGGAATGCGGGGAACAGCTAGTTTCAGATAAAATATTAGCAACTACCATCAAATTAATATGATCAATAATTAGAGCATCTAAAACCACAAAGCATTAATAATTAAGTGCACTCAATCACACTGACCAAACGCGATATCGGTGTTGCCAGTGTAAATAATGCTCCCGCTTCCCCGCTTGATATATTGCCGGCTATTATTTTTGTGTGGCAACACAGCGACCTACATTTCAGCCCGCATAAAACGGTGTTATCTTTTTGTATATTCGTTAATGGTATTTTGTGAATAAAACTTCTATTTAATTTTGAGATTATGGCTTTTAAAAGCGTTTAATGTTTGCAAAATGAAATATTTTTAGCCCTTATGTCCCGCGGTTTCATCTATATTCCTGGGATAAAAGTAACTAATAGAATTAAATATAAATTACTTATAATCTCTATATATATAAAAATCAATGCCACTTTTCGTTGTAATTTTATAACTCAAGAACGGGCTCACCTATTCAAACCAAATATTTAGGCTTTGTTCGGACTATTTAGTAGATGGTTTATGTGAAGTTTGCACAAAATCGGTCGAGCGGTTCTTCATTTATCACATTTTTTGTAACAAATGAATTCAATAAATGGCGGATCATTTTTTTAATGGGGATATTGCTGTCAGGGTAGGGTAGGGTAGCAAAACGCGAACGAAGCCGCGCCGGACAGCTAGTATTAAACATAAAAGTAAATATTAGTGAATGAATTTTAGATATTGGATGAGTGGTTTTCTAGTTTACCTCTTACATCACAGACATACAAACTTTACCTCTTAATATGGGTGGATTGATCCTAAATAGTAGTAATTTATAGCTTTGCCAAAAGTTTTTAATAACTGGGTCTAAAGCCTAAAGCAACAAGGGGAACAAGACCTTGATGCCACACGATTAGTTCTTTATAGAGTGATGAACTTCACACCCTTTGAACCCACTATTTATCTAAATAATCTCGTCCATACTATTTTCTAAAAACCTAAAAAATGTTTTCTAGAGTATCCGGAAAAACTTGAATTAATACTCAAAAAATATTCTTAGAATACTTCTTACTTGAAGCTTCGTTCTCAACTTTAGATCAATCTTTGTTTTTAATTAAATTGCGGAATTTTGGAGCTTCTTTTCGTATTCAATTATGAAGTTTTTATATGTTTAATAAAATTGTTGACAATAATTTTATTCATATTAACCACTATTATAAAGTTTCATATAATAAAATCGTAAGTACTTTATTATTATTATTATTATTAGCCTATACTGTCCCACTGCTGGGCAAAAGCCTCCCTTTCCTTTTTCCATACTTCTCGGTCGGCTGCAACGCTGAACCAGTTATTTTTGAAATTGTCTAATTCGTCCCGCCATCTCCGGCGAGGTCTGCCACGGCACCGCTTAACATTTTGTGGGGTCCACTCTGTGGTAATTTTCGCCCACATATCATTCGGCATGCGGCACACGTGTCCAGCCCAGTCCCACTTCAACTTAGCCGCCTTAAAAGACACATCAGCGATTCGTGTTTTGGATCGTAGTATAGTGTTTTTTATGCGGTCTGTAAGTTTGACTCCCAATATACTACGCTCCATGGCACGCTGGCAAACTCCGAGGGCGGACCTCTGCTGTTCTGTCAAGGACCAAGTTTGAGCGCCGTAGGTAAGAATAGGCAAAATGCACATATCCATGAGTTTCCGTTTGAGCGCTATTGGCAATTTACCCGTCATTAGCTCCTTCATAGACCAATAGCTCTATGAAGTACTTATTAAGGAAATTTAAACCGAATAGTTTACATGCTAAGGTATATACTACAATTAAAAAGACGGACAATCATAAACTTCTACTACTGCTACGACGTAGCACTTGCTACGAATTCAATATTTATCGTAACATTAAAGATATATTATATTTTTATAGAGAATCACTTCTGGGGAAATCAAACTCAAAAAATGAAGAGATTTTTTCAGGATCGTCAATACGTTGCAAGCGTCCATAGACTACAGTAACCGCTTACCATCCGGACGTTTGCTTGTTTGTTTACTACCTTAGTAGTATATAAAAAAAACTATAATTTCGTCACTAGCCCAGTTTTTGGTAATGCATTTGGAATAAACTATTTCAAACTGCGTGTGCAGGTTTATTTTAAGAACACAAGATGCCGGGAAAATGTTTACCCGTAAGTTGTGGACATACCGAAAATACGGACACAGCATTTTGCATCCTCATTTATAATGCGGACAGCAAAAGAGTGGAATTTACTTCCAGCGTCTGTGTTTCCTAACTCTTACAATCTAGGGACTTTCAAGGGCAGACTGAATGGGTTTCTTCTGGGTAAGCGTGTTCCATCTTAGGCATCGTCATCGTCCCTTATGGGCGGGTCAGTGGCCAAACAAAAGCCCATTTAATAAAAAAAACAAATTTAAGTCTCCACCCATAGAGTTAGAATATAGAGTGAATGTACCAGAGTAAGATCCGTGAGCACCGGTACGGTCCAAATACCTCGAAAAAAAATGCACGTACATAGATTGAACGACAAAAAAATTCTCGTTTTTAACCGACTTCAAATAAAGGAGGAGGTTCTCAATTCGGTTGTATTTTTTTTTTTTATGTTTTTTACCTCATAACTCCGTCATTTATTAACCGATTTGGAAAATTATTTTTTTGTCTGGAAGGGTACACTTCCCGTTTGGTCCCATTGTCATCAGATCAGGATTTGATTACGTCTTAGTGTACTTTGAAGTCGGTTTAAGTTTTTTTTGTAAAACAGTCCAATTATTAATAAAACTGATTGAACACAAACCAACCTAAATTCAAATCACGATATTCAATACTCAGTCAATTCTCCTTTACTTTAAATAATTCACAATCCAACAAATCGAAGTTAAATAACTCCACAAAGTCAAGACAAAAGTTTCACTTATACACCGTCATTCGACTTAACTTAAACGTAACTTGAAAAGATAAGCTAACCACAATTAACATAACAAGAACTTTGAGTAGCGTCGCCTTTGTTATAAATGTTCTTGATGATTTTGAATGGGTTTTTATGTGCATTGGTTTTGTAGGATATACAGCCTCACATCTTGAAGGGTGCAGGTTTGATTCCTGTCTCATAGCCTCATACAAACGTAAGAATATTTCCACTGGGTTTGAAGAACCGAGATCAAACAGTATATCTGTGAAATAAATCAAGGCTTTTGAAATACCATGGCTCAGTTCCCCCGTTATTATTCGAGGATTATTTTTGACATTTTAAAAATATTATGTCCGCTAACGAGGTATTGTTGACATACTTACGAACCCAATCATTTTTATAGAAAAACCTTTTTTCACACTTCATCATCATCATCATCATCATCATCAGCCTATAATGTCCCACTGCTGAGCACAGGCCTCCTTTCACAAATGAGGGTGAAATGGAATGGGCAGATACACCACCACGCGTGCCCAATGCGGATTGGTGGAGGTAGGCTAGTGGCCAACCTACTATTGGAATTTCTCAAGCCGCCTTGGAGGCATCCAAATAGCTTAACGACTATCACAATTAAGTAATAACCGGGACCAACGGCTTTACGTGCCTTCCGAAGCACGGAAACGCTCGATTTGAAATACCACTAGGTATGTCTGTATCTCCTGATTGTGGGTGTAATGATGTATATTAAGTATTTATTTACAAACAAAAAGCTGTATATGCAGTATATCAGTTATCTGGTTTCCATAGTACAGGCTCTGCTTGGTTTGGGATTAGATAAATAGTGTGAGGAATGTCCCAGGATATTTATTTATTTTATTTGGCTTTGAGAAACTGGTAGTTAGTCATGTTTACAATATGCACTACTTTATTCTTTACTAATAATTATAAAAAACGAATTAACACCATATCCTACTTTGCCTCCCGATGAAACCATCTGAATCTTTAGAGTAAACTTGTAGACCTATCTAAAGAATCTATAATTTCCTATAACAAATAGTGTGCATGTCTCAGCCAATCGTTTAGTTCAAGAAACTCGAGCCTCGCGGTTCGTCTGCCATCGATCCGTCTAACAATAGCTTTGCGTCGACTGTATAGTCCGTCTATACCTATATTGTATGTATGTCAATGGTGCGATGGATTTTGATGTGGAGTAATAAATAAATATCCTGGGACATTCGTCACACATGTTTGATCCCAAACTAAGCAGAGCTTGTACTATGGAAACCAGATAACTGATATAATACATAAACTGCTTTTTGTTTGTAAATACATACTTAATATACATAATTACACCCAGGATGAGGACATGTTCACATACACAAATGCATGTCCTAGGTGGGAATCGAACCCATGACCGACATGAACAGCTAGTATTAAAAATAAGATATTGTAACCAAAAATTATAATTATTATGATATTTCTAACTTCTTAAAATTGATAATAGCAAGTACATAGGTAAACTAATCGTGCACCTTTTCTCCAATGAAAAATTATAACTCACAAAATTAAATAAAAACGTCTCCATCTTGTAACATACACAATTTCAATTCGCCCTCTTTGTTACACGAAATAATATCTCGTAGATAACAATTGACCTCCGTAATACAATGTGATATAAAAGGGTCCCAAATCATAGGTAAGTGATAAGAATGCATGAGAAACTGACCCTGCGGTGATTACTTGGACCCAAGCCGGGTAAGGCCTATATCAGTTTAGGGCTCCGGAAATAAAGGGGCGGAATAATTTAACTTTATACCTTAGGATCAGTGGCGTGCATTCCATATAGGCAAATAAGCAATGCCTACCTCATAAGATTCAATACAATAATATTTTGATTCAATTAAACTACATAATCACTTTGAATAAAAATCTAACCTAACATTCAATACGAAATTTTAAACTTTGCCGCGCAGGCACTCGCAAGTTCGCCTCTCAAATTCACGCACACTTAAACGATTTCGGCATATTCATACACACACACACACTTCTTTAAGATACTACGACGAAAGCATAAATTACGTTTTTGCTATGCGTAGCATACTGACATTTGACATTCGCGATTTATGGACCAAAAGTAACCTTACCTACTCTGTTGTAAGTAAGGTAACCCATTCAAATTAAAAAAACTACCTTAACCTAAACTACCTAAACTAGTTTACCAACATTAGAGCAACTCAAATATAACTTCGCAATTTATTTGTGTTGGTTTGTTTATGGTTTGGCTGGCGTTGTATCGTCATTGTATGCAGTGTTGTTGTTACGGCCGGTTCACACATGTCTCCGTTTTACTGTTCCGTTTTATCGTGTACGTTTTTTTTTCGTCGATGGCGTATGTAGTTGTATGAGCGACTTCACACATGGCACAGTATTCTGTATACAGTAAAAAATATCGTTCCGCAAAAAAATTACATTCCGTTTTGTCATCGAATACTGGACGACGGAACAGTAAAAATATACGGATACGTAGTATTTTAACGGATAGATACTGTGTGCGTGGCGGGCGGTGTGTGCGGGGTGTAGGAGGGGGAGTGATGCGACAGGTTTTGTTTGACTCACATTTTTCTGTTCACACATCGCATCCAGTAATGACGGATTCGTTGAACGTTATACGGTGCCTATGTGTGAACAGCGCATAAATTTATGACGTATCCGTTAAAAACGTACCAGTAAAACGGACTCCCATGTGTGAACGGGCCGTTATTTACTTATTGTGATTTTGCGAAGTGTATCTGTGTGAAATTAAGGAATTTTGTGGTGATGATGCAAAATGTATTGATTAATTAGTCATTTATTCAGTTTTCGTTTGTTGAAAATAGTAGGTAACTTGCTGTAGACCAACTCCAAAACATTCATGGATTCAAACAAAGGTAAAAATCTTAGACAATTTTATTAATTGTGATTTTGCGAAGTGTATCTGTGTGAAATGAAGAAATTTTGTGGTGAAGATGCAAAATGTATTGATGAATTAGTCCTTTCCTTTAGTCAGTTTTCGTTTGTTGAAAATAGTAGGTAACTTGCTGTAGACCAACTCCAAAACATTCTTGGATTCAAAACAAAGGTAAAAATCTTAGACATTTTAACACAGGATATTATGTTTATTAAAAACACCTGGCTACCTGGGTGCTGTTATTCGAATCTATTATTCTGTTATTATGTATTTTGTTTGCTAATGAATCATACCAAATGTGTGTGGAATGATACGCTGACCTAAACAATTTTACGAATTTGGTCAAAACACCTGATCTATCTAAGAGCCATATTTAGGCGTATGGCCAAGATTTCTTCTGCCTACCTAGTCCGAAAACCAATGCACGCCACTGCTTAGGATGGAAAAGTACTTACAATTTTAGCTTTGGGCATACTCCTATTTTCACTACCCTTTCGGATCATTTCTGCTTAAAATTATATCAACAAAAAAATCCAATGACTTAAATTTGATATTCTATCTGTTATGTTGATTTAAAGAAAATTATTTTAATAGAGTAGGAAATGTTTAAATAAATATATTTCCAATTTAAAATATGTAGTTCTGAGCTTTTTTGTTATTTTATTACATAATAATATTTGTCATAAGGTAAGATTATTGCATAAAAACTACTACTTAGATTGTGATACACGAAACATAGTACTTTTGTAAAACTAAAACGAATAACATTAAAATCTATTTCTCAGACACGCACGCCACGTCAATAGAACTTGAAGATGCTACTAATATTTCATATTTTGCAATGAAAAAACATAAAAAAGTAAAGAATACTTTTATCCAGCGATGTACAATGTAACATAAAAATAAATACATCTAGTTCGTCAAAAATATGTTTTTCAAGTTCGTCAAAAATATTTTTTTCAAGTTCGTCAAAAATATATTTATCAAGTTCGTCAAAAATATGTTTTGCAAACGATACAAGGCACATGGCAAGCCCCAAATAATGATAGTCCGCAAAGTAAACAAGTATCCTCGTAAAATTATCCATAACGATGCCATTACATTGTTATTGAGATCGTGTTGACACGACAAACAAACACATAAAATTAATTGGGTCGAAACGACCCGACTGCAGTCCAGAGTTATTAATTTAATGATATATTTCGTGTATTTATGATTAGGGAGCAACTTGTAGAGGGTTTTAAGTAACCAAATAATAATGTGAATAACATATTTTATGGTGTAACTAGCTTTTGCCCGCAGTTTCACCCGGGTCTCGAAGGGTCTAATATTTTCACGGGGTAAATTGTATCCTATAGTTTAATAAAACATTTTCTATCTGTGTCCATAGACATATAAAAAAGTCAAGACGAAGTGTCACCTTATAAGAAAGTGAAGCAAGAAATTTCCTACGTGTGCGTGAGTAAAAACAGTACTGGCCCAAGCAGGCACAAATGGTACTGAGCCTTATTGTCACTGTCAACGTGGAATGGAAAATCTCAATACGGAATGACAACCGATCGGCTTCCTATGGTCTACATGTGTGTGTGAAACCATGTATTTACAAGAACGCCGGCTTCCTATTACTTGCGTCACTTAAGAACACAGACCGTTCCGTCTTTAATTTTTTCTTGGTCTGAGTCTGTGTCTTATATTTTATCCAAATCCGTTCAGCAGCTTACGCGTGTTTGATTCACGAATGAAATATCTAAACTTTCTCTCTTATCTACATCTATCTATAACTGTACACAAATTTTGAAAATCCACCCGAAAAGATGTAATTTGTATAAAAATCTCTATAAAAAGTGTCGTTCAATTTGACAGTTCTGCTGTTACGGACTAGCCAAGAAAAAATACAGATATTCTATAATTGCGCGTTAGTGTGAGATAGGATATGAACACGATTATGCCCTCTCATATATTATGCATTGTTGTGAACGGTCAAGTGAACGGTGAAGCATTCAGCGCCACGTTGATATGTGAAACTCGTCATACAAGATGCATTAACGTCAATAATGTCTTATATCTGAATGTCTGTCATAGCTCCTTTACATATTGCAGCTTCTGACGTGACTTATTGCGACATTTAAAAGAAATTATATTGACATAAATACTAACAGAATTCAATCCCATTTTCACCAACCTATGCCTAATTTAGGGAACTTCTTATGGTGCGTCCATGCTTGTCATTCGGTCAGTTTGTCAGTTTGGAATTTCACAGTGACTTATATCTAACAATCTCTTCTCAGCAAAAGCTTCTTCCGAACCGTGCGTTAGATGCCTATTTGAACGTATAAAATATTTCATTCTATTATCTTGTTTTATCTAGGCTACTCTATTTATCTGATGATATATGTTGCAAAACCACACATGATTCGAGCTTCAATAAGGCTTCTGTCATAATTGAATTGGCATATAGTGGGAGCCAGTTGCGACTTGTCAACTTGTTGACTGCTCACTGGAAATTAGTCCTATTTGGTTTGTAGTGTTTGTTTAGAGTTTCAAGTATCTGAGGCCTGAAGCATGTTGGTCTCATGACTATCAGGCCTACTCACTTTCTGTTTATTTAGCATGACGAAATTAACATAAAACAGGTTCTTTTTAGGGTTCCGTAGCCAAATGGCAAAAAACTGAACCCTTATAGATTCGTCATGTCTGTCTGTCTGTCCGTCCGTATGTCACATCCACTTTTTTCCGAAAGAATAAGAACTACAATGTTGAAACTTGTTGAGTAGATGTATTCTGTGAACCGCATTAAGATTTTCACACAAAAATACAAAAAAAAAACGATATATTTTGGGGGTCCCCATACATAGAACTGAAACTCATTTTTTTTTTTTATAAAACCCATAAGAGGTATATGTATAAGTATTCAAAAATGATATTGAGGTTTCTAATATAATTGTTTTCTAAACTGAATAGTTTGCGCGATAGACAATTCCAAAGTGGTAAAATGTGTGTGTCCCCCCCTGTAACTTCTAAAATAAGAGAATGATAAATCTATAAAAAATATATGATGTACATTACTATGCAAACTTCCACCGAAAATTGGTTTGAACGTGATCTAGTAAGTAGTTTTTTTTTATAAGTCATTAATTGAATTTCATATCAATACTCAGGTCTATACTACCATTTACTTATATACCTACAGGTTTGTACGGAACCCTCGGTGCGCGAGTCTGACTCGCACTTGGCCGGTTTTTTTAACATACTACAAAAGAGCGGTTTAGTCTCTAGCAGATGTGACATAATGCTACCTACCAACAGGTGTCTATTTTTTCTAGCAACAACCAATTTCATACAACAAAATACGCGTAATGCGTCATTTATTTCATATATAGGTGACTGGTAGTTAGTAAACGATACTTAGACACATGATTGTACTCATGATAACAAACAACTTTCCCAAAGAAACTTTTTTTTTAATTGACTTACCACATAAGCCCATAATATTTAGTACCAAACAAGAATAAGAATACACCATCAGCTTTCATTTAATTAAATTATTTATCCCTATTTGTTTCTTTGGGAAAGTTGTTTGTTATCATGAGTACAATCATGTGTCTAAGTATCGTTTACTAACTACCAGTCACCATATATAATAAAAAGTTATTTAGGACATCTGATTAAAAATATGCTCCAAGAATATTGCCTAAAAATTCAAACAATTTATATTCCTCGTACAGATTTTTCAGCAGGAAGATAATCAATTACTTTGAGAGACTTGATTAACCAGAGCGCAAACATTTGCGAATTATTATCATTTAAATGTACCCAACAAAGATCCGGAATTAATATTCACAAACCGTCAAACGCAAGTTCGTTGGATATTTAATTAAAAATAAAAAACGCTGAAGAATTCCCCGAGTATTATTGAATTCGTGAGTCGGAAATTATTATTCTGTCAGTAGCATGGCGTCTAATCAATTAAATATCGTATTTCTATCGTCACGAGAGTCTTTTTTTTCTTGAGGGGTAAATGTCGGTGTCGGTGGCTTGATAAAATTGAATTGTCGAGGCGTCATACCCGAGAATTCCCTTAATCTAGGGTCGGGGGAGAATGGAATCCAAGGAGCATTGTTTAGTGGTCTCTTTAATATATCTGTGGGAATGATGTGCGGGACGGTCGCTTTATTGGAAATTAAAAGGATTATGAGGTTATGTGAAGGTATTCGGTGTGGGTGATTGGGGTTTTATGGTTGTCGTGCGAATTGTATTATATTGGAATGTAATGAATAATTAAAATAATTACAAATACATCGCTAAAGTTCGATACTGCATAAAATGAAACCACGTAAAGTACTCATGTATACGATCAACTTTTACTATGGGACCAACTTCGAAATCGAAAAAAATAATCTTTTCCGTTTCATACAAAAGGTACATGTCTCGTCGGCAAAAATTTATGAAACGCCGAAAAAAATGCGATTTCGAATTTCGTCCCATAGTAAAAGTTGATCGTATCTATGAGTACTTTACGTGGTTTCATATAACGTCGTATTGTCGTATCCACCCCGTATGTTATTCTCTTTAAAATGTGCATTTAATTTTATAATTGTTTCTTCTAAAAACCTAAAAAAAATATTATTGCAATGCTTTAATTTCGACATTTCTGTGCTGTATTCGATAATCGTAATTCAATTCAATGAAAATCTAAAAGCAAAACTACATTTCGCTGTGAGGTTTTTTATTTTATATTGACATTTCAATTGCAGCCGTCATAGAAAATGGCGGTGAGTGTAATAAGAATGCAAAATATAATAGTTGACGAAGAATTGTCCCGATTTGCATGGTCCTATTGTCGGGGCTAGCTTGCTTTTATTTGTGTTTGAGGTATGAAAGGCTCAAGTTAAATTGAACTTGGAGATATTTTTGCTGAAAAGCGTAATGCTACGTGAATCGAGCACGAGCCGAGCCACGAACGAACCTACAACGATGCGAATCCCTTTGTGCGTGAAAAAACTGACAATCGCCCTCGTTCGAGGCTCGCAAGACCGTCCACGCTACGCGAATCGTGCTCGCAGTGTGCTCGTTCGTGGCTCGGCTCGTGCTCGGTACGCCAAGCATGGACGCACCATCATATTTACCTACATAGTTAGGTTAGTTCCTCGAACATCTTAACATCGTATATCCTTTTATATCCGTTTGCCTCCTCAACTACCACATAAAATCGTTTCAATTTACCAAATAATTTTACTTTAACGATTATTTTTCATCAGAATATTTTCTATTCTGATACAACACTTTAATATATTAGGTATATATATAAGGTATATATATTTAGGTGTTGTCTAAAACAAAATGTACACCAGGTCCAAGATGTGGGGACTTGGCGGCCAAGTCTGCTAAAATGTCATACTGACTCGATACTATTGCGATTTTATTATCATTGAACCGATGTGCGCAGTCTACTAATTCGTAATGGTCTCATAATGAACGAAAAGACTGTTAGTACAAAAACTGTCAAAACTGACAACTAAAAGATCATTGTGGCACGATTGTAGTTTCAGCGGAAAATATAGGAATATAGGAAAGCTATTCATATAGTCATATATATATTCATATTTCATATGTCAGTTTTGACACCACTGATAGTTCATTGGAACAATTGATGATTGATTGGATGCGCGTGAGTAAGGTTGCCAGAGCTCATAGGGGAGGGGGGATAGGTCGATAACGCCTGAGCGATGCTTCGTGTGTTGAAAGCGTCTATATGGCTACGGTAACCGCTTACCATCAGGCGGGCCGTATGCTTGTTTATCGACTAAGTTGTATAAAAAAAAATAAAAAAAAATTAATAGCATACTTGGACCCCTGGAGACCTGTAAAACAGGTTTTCAAACCTTAGTACGGGCTCCAGTCTCCACAATACATTATAAGTGCTATAGTTTTTTATGACATGTATTTTTTCTCCTCGCCTTTATGTATTTGTGGAGATAAACAAAGCTTATTATTATTATAGTTACAAAAACACAGACTATTCTAACCACGTTCAGTGCCTGAATATCTTTTTTTAATCGTACAGAATAGAAAATAGGCATCGTGACGCACGCCCTGCGTCCGACGTGACAAATGCTCAGATTGACGTGAAATGGATTTTTGAATAGCACAACCGCCATGTTGGATCGACCACTCGACCGGATAAATCCGGTTTGAGGCGGTTAGAACCGACCGAAAGCGGTTGCGACGAGTGCAAATGTGTTTTATAATTTTGATAGCTTCCCATTTGGAGTGGCAAATTGTTTTGCTGATTGAGTTACAGTAATCATTTATATATATTTTATATTGGTGCGGAGTGGGAGCCAAATTAAACTTATTTTCAGGAAACAAATGTTTTAGCTCAATAAAAATATAAGTTTACTAGCTGCCCGGCGCGACTTCGTTCGCGTGGTGCTACCCTACTCTATGGTGCTACCCTACCCTACCCTACCCCACCTTACCCCACCTTACCCTACTCTACCCTACCCCACCCTACCCTACCCTACCCTACCCTACCCTACCCTACCCTACCCTACTTTCTTTGCTTTAAACCTCACGGAGCCCGAGACCTTTCCAACGAATGCAAAACCGTGGAAATCGGTTCGTGCGTTCTGGAGTTATAGCGTCAGGAAGGAAAACCCGACTTATTTTTATATAGTAGATTTTTTACAAATACGTATCAAATAAGCAAAGCTCGTCTAACGGTAAGCGGTTACCGTAGCCTATAGACGCTTGCCACTCAAACGTTGACGACTCAAAAAACTCAAAAATCAAAGGAAAATTCCTGATGCATGTTAATTTCAGATATATGATTTTAACTATATAATTTTTTTGTAAGCGATTGGCAATCACTTAATTGTGATAGTCGTTAAAATAGTTGGATGCCGCCTAGACTGCTTGAAAACTCCAAAAGCAGTTTGACCACCAATCCACAGTGGGTATGCGTGGTGGAGTATCTGCCCGTTTTCTTTCACACTCATTTGTCAAAGGAGTAGGATATTATGGACTGAAAATAACAATGATTTTGTTTGTTACAGGCGCAGTCGGCGGTGATGGCGACGACAGTGATGATAAGGAAAAGGAAGAAGAGGCCGAACGCGAACGGCAAGAAGCCATCCGTGAGGCCGAAGATAGGCGCAAGGAGAAGCACCGCAAAATGGAGGAGGAGCGGGAGAAGATGAGGCAAGAAATTAGGGACAAGGTACGTGATGTTTTGACCATTTGAGACCAGTAGTGGAGTAATTCTGTTCATAAATTATGTGATGCACTCAGCGCTATCACCACGCTCTGTCTCTTTCGTTAACTAAGCAATCACGTGAGAAGTGTGCTGTCCGTGGCAACTCTGTGCGGGTCGCCGATGAGTTTTTATTTGAGAATACCACAGCTAAGGGGTTTCTTCAGAATTTTATTTTGATGTAGTAAGTAGATATGGTTTGATTTGGGCAACAAAAAATTGCCTAAAACTAGGGTCATCTCAATAGGTCACTTTAAACACCCCATATCATCTATGTGCCAAAAAAGACAAACATAGTGCGGCAAGGAGACACCAATGACTTCACAGCTTAACGAAATAGAATCGACTACCGAAAAACTATACCCAGAATTCAAGTACAAAAATCAATAATTCAATTGAAAGGCCAATAGGCCTCACAAATAAAACCTAAACAATAAACCAGCTCACAATAGGCACAAAGGACATGCCACACAACATGCAGCGGACGCGTCAACAATTAATTCAGCTAGTCTGTAAATGGGTCAAGCTTTTGCAAGGGCCTCTCCACACTGGCGCGATGGCGCGCGACGGGTAATTTGTTCGACACGAGTCGAGTGCTTGCGAGGCCTATTCGCTTGTGTGTGGGTAATTTTATGTATTACCACTTTGGAATTGGACTTGGTTGAGGACTTTACATGTGTAATGGGTTTTGTAGGTGGCTTTACTTATGTGGGTAAATTTATTGGTAAAATTTTAGGGAGCTACTGGAAGCTTAATAAATTCTAATGATTTTGCTTATTAGGTAAAACTATGGTCTATATTTATGATAAATATATTTACTCATTAATGACGAATTGCTGAAACGGTGTGAGTGGCGGTTCAGTACTGGCCATTGTTAAAAAAAATATAAAAGCCTATCCTAGCCTCAGAACTTAATATATTTTGACATAGACAAAGAAAAAAGATAAACAGTTTTTATCTTTTACAGATTTTACTATAAAGCCTTAGAATTTAATTTGGATGAAGGCATTAACCTGAATTATCTTGATACACCTGAAAGAAATAATAAAACCGTAAAAAATCCACATTATTGTCTCGGCTAATCTCTTGAGAAACGTCTTGAGAATTAAAATTAACTTGAATACAGATGTTAAGCTGTGACGTTAACGTCCTCTTGTAAGAAATAAAGGCATTTTTAATTAAGAAATGCACTAATTCTCCTGTTTCTTAAAAATATTTGTTTTATGTAAACATTCTTGTCATTTGTAGAGCATTTATTTTCTTATTTTTTTATACTTATAACTTAAATACTTTTAAGTCCTTTTCATTATTCTTCATTAATTAAAAGTACTTAAATAATTAAAAGTTGGTATTTCATAAAAAAGGACGATATTTTTTTTATTTTTTTCTTCTCTTAATTAAAAACAAATCTAAACATTAATTTTTATAAATCTCCAAAAATAAGGAAATATTTCCTGTAAAATCTAAACCCTCAAGGGAACTTTTTAAAGCACTTGTTTTACCCGACACCATAAAACATGTTCAACTAAAAGCTGCCCAGAAGCTTTTAGCCGGTGAAAGCTTCTGAATTTTCAGTTTTGAATAAATCCTAAAGATGCGAGTTTGTTTTACGAACATAAAGTTTTAATATTAATAAATAAGTTTTAGGTATGAGTCATAAAAACTGTTTATAGTCAAAGAATTTAAAATAGGTTGACAGTTTATCCTGTTATCATATTTTGCTTATAAATATTTAAATAACAAATTAGTTGACTTCGTTAATACTTGGTAGATGTTTGGACTACTAATTCACGTCACTATGTCTCAATAGATATGATTGGGCAGGAACATAGATTAAAATATATTAATAAAAATATGATATAGTACTAGCTTACCGCACCGCGAAATTATATTTTGAAAAACCAACTTAATACATAAGGAACATGTGTACAAATTTCAAGTTTCTTAACCTGTGCGTGCCAATCTGCCAGTTTCTCCTTTTATATACAAAACAGATTATAAATAATATATTTGTATAATATATGTACCGATTACACATACCCCTGCGCTAAGTCAGCTATTTATTTATTTATTTTCACTTAGAATCGGCCGCAGGCCACTTACATACATTCTTCTCACAGTACACCAAACACGCCGACAAAATCTTCGTCAGGTCGCGTTTGGTCCAGCCGCTTAGGAGGAGTTCAGTGACAAACGCACGTACAGTTGATTTTTTTTGCATGCGTTTGGGTGACGCCATGGATGGTTTAGATGGGGTAGGGTAGGGTAGCACCACAGGGTAGGGTAGCACCACGCGAACGAAGTCGCGCCGGGCAGCTAGTGTAGGTATAATTATTAAACATACTAGCTGTCCCCCGCGATTTCACCCGCGTTCCTGGGATAAAAAGTAGCCTATGTCCTTCTCCATACCATAGGCTATATGCGTGCCAAATTTCATGATGATAAATTTAGTAGTTGAGGCGTGAAGGCGTAACAAACAAGTAAACAAACTTACTTTCGCATTTATAATATTAAGTTAGGATTAGAATATCTGCACCATACACACAGTATGTACACACACATAACTCAAATAAACCCATTCCAGCTATTGTTTATAACATAGTAACAGTGTTTATACAGAGTGTACACGATGAAGATAACAGAGCAACTAGCCATATACAGAGTGTATTCAATTATGTTAATGGAGGCAGGTGCAGTCTGCAGGTGACGTGTGTTGTGTGTTTGTGATTGTGTTTGTACTATTGATGTTATGTATCAGGTTAACTCTGCTTTCTCTATATAAAAAGTTATGTTTATGCTCGTCCAAAAAATTATGACATTTCAGTGTTTGTTACGATACACAACAGACAAACTTATTGATCTTTTATTGGTCCATTAATGTTGAAAATAATTCGATTTACAATGCATATGCAATGCTGTTAGCAAAACGTGAAACAATGATCAGATCATTGAAAACTGTTTTACAGAAACTTTAACCGACTTCAAAGTACACTAAAAGTAATCAAATCCTGACCTGATGACAATATACGCTTACAAACAAAAAAGAATTTTCCAAATCGGTTAATAAATGACGGAGTAATGAGGTAACAAACATTAAAAATAAACTCCTTGTTGAATTCGGTAAAAAATTGATAATACCACTAATTCCTGACTACCTTTCAATCGGAAGTTCCATGTTCCATTCCAGGAATGAGCATCCTATTAAAGTTTTCTCGCAGAGCTACGACACTCCGTATCTCTTATTCAAAGTCGTGAAAATAGCTCCTCAAGGTTGACAATACATTGGCATTTCTCCTGGTACTGTGACATTAAAAAACATGGTCTGGCTGGCTACCACCTAAGGACACTCTATATGCTCCTACCGATGTGTTTCAGCAGCTGTATTTGATGCCATGTCCAGGCCCATGAGCAGAGGGGGGGAATGAATATTCAATCACCCCCCAAAATATTTAAATATAATGTTTAGATAGATGACGGATAATATAGGTACCTACCTAGCTATCATGTGTTGTACCTATGTACACCTATACCTAAGTAACATTAAAAATAAGTACAAAGGGTTTTATGTTAAACAAATTCGGAAAGAATCATGGCGAGATCCATACATTGATTTGTACAAAAAAATAAAACATTTTAGAGGATCTTGAATCTATTCCAATGTTGAGATTGCATTACCAGCAACACGTTAAAATACATGAAATATTTTATAAACCCCGCCAAATATAACAACAACATAACGGTTTTGGTCGCGAAAAGTCACGATTCGCCGGCATGCCATAGAAATTCGCATTCTTATCCCGGGGTTCTAAAAATATTTTAAATGGCTCAAGTTATTCCTTAGGGACCAAGGATCAATTATAAAGTCATTCTAACGTCTCTAAAAATAGTACTTTTTAAGATTTCGCGAACTAAATTCATTGTAATATTAATGTATCTAAAAATCTTTATTTTTTTGTACAAATCTCGCCATGATTCTTTCGTCATACTGATTTCGTTCTACACCTTCAATGATGACCACATCAAAACTTACCGGAAAAACTGAGTTAAAAAAGTTTTACACCAAAATGAGCACTGCGTTCTAATAGACGCCACAAACTTAGACAATATAGTTTAAGTGTGCACATAAAAAGAATGAGTTCTGACACCTTTTTCTGTGCGTCGCGTAAATTGGCGGTCATTTGCACGGAGGTGACTCTCTCTGAGGACGAATTGCGTAGGATATTGTCTTTTTTAGGTTTGCCTTATTTGTTACTGTTTTATCCTCTTACCCGAGGTATCTTATGATTTCCTGGGATAAAAACTATATCCTTCCTAACTATTATAAACACGAAAGTGAGTTCTTTTGGTTTGTTTGTTTGTTACGCCTTCACGCCCCAACTACTCAACGGATCATCATGAAATTTGGCATGCAGATAGCCTATGGTATGGAGAAGGACATAGGGTGCTTTTCCACCAGAGATGTGCTATGCTACGTTGCTATGGAGACATTTGATATCCACCAATCATATTCATTGGTGCACATAGCTTAGCACTAGTGGAAATGGATTCAACTAACATATGTTTTTTATATGGAAGGATGCGTGCTATGGATGGTCGCGAGTGGTGCAGCTATGTGCAGAGCAGAGTACCTACAGTGAGCTGTGCATCTTCCTCGCGCAGCTACATGCGGCGGCGCATCTTCATAGCACATCTTACTCGCACAGCTACATAGCTTAGTATAAGTGGAAACGGTCACATAGTTTCACAGCTTAGCTATTACATCCTCGCAGCATAGCTGCATAGCACATATCTGGTGGAAAAGCAGCCTTATCAAGGGGCAAGTAGGAAGTTTTGTTGGAAGGAAACCATAGCTCGGTGGATGGTACCTAATTTGGGTGGTTTCCACCCTCAAGTTGAAAAACATGTACCTACCTACTAGTCTATTCTAGCAGCTGCACTTCAAGCCATTTCCCTTCAATTCTTTGTATACTTTACATACATAATTTATACTTATCTATCTATCTACACATATATAATTACTTGTCCAGACGGACTGACTGATTCATCAACGCAGAGCCCAAACCACTGGGGCTACAAGCATTAAATTTTGCTCATATGTTCCTTTTAAAGTAGGCATCCACTAAGAAGGTGTTTTTGGAAATTCAACCTTAAAGTGTCTGTAAAGGGGAAATTTTTATCGTATAAAAATTCTTATCCCTGGGGTTTTATAAACTTGAAACAAAGTATGATTAGTTACCTAAATAAATATAAGAGATTCTCATTGCGCGCGTAGTCAGATTTACTTGAAACTTTGGATAGAACAAAAAGAAACATAATTTCGGGTTTCTTGAAAATTTGACCCCTGGCGAGGCAAAAAGGGTCATTATTTTTACTGCGTGTTTCGATTAACTCAAAAAATGGTATACACTGGGACGTCTAATTAAGTGATAACTGGGACCAACGGCTTAACGTACTTTCCGAAACACGGAAACGCTCGGTTTGAAATACCACTAGGCGGTCATCCATCCAGGTACCGACCACGACGCTGGTAGCTTAACTTTCCGATCGATTAAGAACGGCTTATCATGCTACACCACGAGCGCTTCTTAAAGTATTTTAGATTCATCACTCTAACCTTAAATCCACTCGCAACACGTTTTATTTAGTAGATACTCAGTAATTGCAATAACAACAAACAAACAAACCCGACTCAAAAAGACAAGTCTACCATGAACTGTACAAATATTGTATCGTTTTAATATATCGTGTTTGTATGTTTGTGTATAAGATTAAAGCTCGGCAACGCTCTTGCTGATTGGGTGGTCGGTGCCGGACTCGGTAAACATCCTGTAGCTGGTGAACAAACAAAACCGACGTTGAATTAAGCATTAATAACTACATCCTATATAAGGATCAGGGGACCCTGGTTATATAGGTTGTAATAATACTAGTTTTTTTTTACGTTTTACTTGTTATGTATTGTTATTATATTTGGTGGAGATTTCGAGATGGCATATTTTCGAAACCTATGTTGGGTTAGTCATGCTGAACAACTTACTATATTTATATATATAGATACTATGGAACTGATAGTAAATTCTTCACACAGAATTTTGTCGATGAAGAAGCCTTAGATGACGCTTACTCATAAGAAACCTTTTCACTCTGGCCTTGAAAGTTCCTAGATTGTTAGAGTCGAGAAACAGGCGCCTGAAGCAAAGGGAGTGGCCTTGCTGTCCGCATTATAAATGAGGATGCAAAGCGCTGTGTCCGTATTTTCGTAATGATTGATACTTAATCACGATAAAAGCTGAACAGATTAAAATTAAACTTAACACAACGATAGACCTTACCCTGGAATATATTAGATCCATTTTGAACGTGGGAAGAACTATAAGCGCTCCTGTACACGATGCCGCCACCGCGCCGTAGAGGTGTGTAACTCAGCTCTGAACCAGCTCAATGAATCAGATCACTCGGGTTTGAGCCGCTGAGCTACAGCTCAACAACATAATGACTAGCTCACGGCTCAATCCAACTCCTAGTGTATCTGCGACTCCCTCCATAGATTATATTCTTGTAATTCTAATCTACGAATTATTATTTCGTTTTAACCATTTAAATAATAATTACATTCAATAATAATATAATATAATAATTAAATAATGGCGGACAACGTTGTGGTGGCGGCGCGGCGGCGGTGCGGCTGCGTCGAGTAAACATAGCATAGAAGCGCGTCGGCGGCGCGGTGCAGTGATGCCAACTTAGCTACTTTATAGCTAGATCTGGCTATTTTTTGGTGTTAGGCAGCTACAATTTAATGAAACTTGTAGCTAAATTTATTTAGCTACTGTTCAATACTTTCGAAAGTTCGTAATAGGGCACTGGGTCTCGATAGAAAAAGACTAATCGCGACGCTATTGGCCTAGATGTGGGTATAGGTCGGTGGCCGGGAATAAGGAGTTTTCTTATGATACTTTATTGTCAAAATACCTGTCAAAATGTTGATATTTGGATCCAATTTGAACCTTAAGTACACGATTTCTCTTCATTTAAAACTAATTATTGCTGTTAAATATATTGTGAAAATTAATTACCTTAGAAAAAAAAACGTATTTAATTTACTGATTTTTAATTCTCTTTAACAATGTTATTGTTATCTACCTACTTAGAAACATTTAGCTACTTCTAGCAACTTTTTTGGGTATCAAAATCTGGCAATCTAGCTACTTTTTGCAAGATGTCTAGCTACTTAGTAAAGCTAGCAGTTGGCAACACTGGCGCGGTGTCGGCGCGGCGGCGGCATCGTGTACAGGAGCGCAAAGGCGGAAAGTAGGTTTTTAAAAAGGTAAACAGTTTCAGAGTGCCTTTTTAGGGTTCTGTAGCCAAATGGCAAAAAACGGAACCCTTATAGATTCGTCATGTCTGTCTGTCTGTCTGTCTGTCTGTCTGTCTGTCTGTCTGTCTGTCTGTCTGTCTGTCTGTCTGTCTGTCCGTGTATGTCACAGCCATTTATTTCCGAAACTATAAGAACTATAATGTTGAAACTTGGTAAGTAGATGTATTCTGTGAACCGCATTAAGATTCTTACACAAAAATAGAAAAAAAACAATAAATTGTGGGGGTTCCCCATACTTAGAACTGAAACTCAATTTTTTTTTTTTCATCAAACCCATAAGTGTGGGGTGTCTATGGATAGGTCTTCAAAAATGATATTGAGGTTTCTAATATCATTTTTTTCTAAACTGAATAGTTTGCGCGAGAGACACTTCCAAAGTGGTAAAATGTGTGTCCCCCCCCCTGTAACTTCTAAAATAAGAGAATGATAAATCTATAAAAAATATATGATGTACATTACGGTGCAAACTTCCACTGAAAATTGGTTTGAACGAGATCTAGTAAGTAGTTTTTTTTTAATAGGTCATAAATTGAAATTAATATCAAATACTCAGGTCTATACTACCATTTACTTATATACCTACAGGTTTATACGGAACCCTCGGTGCGTGAGTCTGACTCGCACTTGGCCGGTTTTTTATCACACATATTATACAACTAATGAACCCGCTACTCGCTACCCGTTAGCAGTTGGACAAAAGCCTCACAAAACTAAGCGATAGTGTAAATTAGCGACACTTTGAAACAGTTAGCTATACATTCCTCCGCTATTAAGCGAACCATTTGAGCGAGGCGACGCGACGCTGGGGCACACTTTCCGTTGCTAATAAAATTTGTGCCCCAAATGGCTACGTCAAAGGCGGAGGGTAATTTTGTGCGAAGTGGTTGGTGTGGTGCGAAGTATAGACGGTTGCGGGAGCCGAAGCGGTTAGCGATTTTCATACAATATAGAGTTTAGTACGGAAAACAAATGTTTCACGGTGAATTTGATGTAAAGATGTTAGCTTTATACATAGTTGCATTCCAAAGTATTTTATCCGGGCGGTTTGAGCATAAAAACATTTAATATCCACTAACATAAACATTCATATACTTTTTTTATTTAATAAATGAGGTGAAACATACATGATTTCGGAAATACATAAGTAATTTTTTATTTATTTCTGATTGATAAACAATCTGACTAACTTTAAATCACGTGGACTTGGAAAAAAATGACAAATAAATACGCGAGTGAAACCGAAGACTATACGCTAGTATAATATAAGTTAAACATAACTGTCCCACGCGGCATATGACTGTACGTGAGTAAACTTAATCCCAATCTTATTATGAGCGTTATTTCTTATGTAAGGGTGAGGCTCCAATTACAGCGGGTTCATAAATTCTATTGATATTTACGTATTCTATCTGAAGTCATCGGTTTTTAAGAAATAATGTACAAAAAGGTTCTTCAAACAGGGTGTGATTATCATCAGGCGGGCAGTATATACATTTTTTTTTTTGAGTTAAAGCCATTCTTATGTAGTATCTCTTTGACTGATTTTGATATTCGGATATGGTTATCTAATGACTTGATCTTCCTATGAAGAACGCTAAACTCCATACTGTAGTTGTAATTATTTATTTGAAGAATTAGGTACTTACCATTGTGATAACCACGAAACCTAATAAAAAAACTTTTATTCAATTCTATGTATACCAGACGCTTCATCTGGTATACATAGAATTGAATAGAACATAGTTTCCTTTTTGGGTATAATAAAGCGCAACTTAATTTCCTTAAGTGCACCGCATGCATAGAAAGAGAGAAAGTAAAAAAAAAACTCCGTGACAACTCACAGCATTAATTACACAGTACAAAATATAAAACAGAACAAACAATTAAAAACTAAACAATAATACTATGTTGTGCGATGCCAGAATAGATCTCAACTCAGCAATACAAAAAACTAACGCTCGCGCTGGTTTTCAGTCGAGGCCCACGTCTGTGACATCACGAACATACAGTGATATATAAACATCTAAAATACAAAATAAAACTATTAAAAAAATACAGATATAGCTTACTTAAGCCTTATGAAATAAGAAAAATAATTTACCATAGCAGCGTTAATCAATCCGCTATAACTACGACCCCACCCTACTCCGACCCTCTCACAATTAAAACTTGCAGTCGATCGGAAACTTTTCCATGAGTTCCTGAGCTTTTCGAGTTTCAGAAAGTTCCCGCAACTCGCGGGTGGTGCCACTTTACGCGTTAAACGTCATTACGCTTTGCTCTGCGGGACATTTGATGAGACTTGAGATTTATTATTCTTAATGACGAAGGGTCTTTTGCAAGTTTCACTAAGGTGGAAGTGATTATGGGATCCTCAACGATGATTCACTGGAAAAGTTATAATAACAACGTTATTTGATCAAGTTATTTTCCCTGAATGAGTAAGGATTTTGTCCATCCTAGTCTTTTGTGCATTTTACAGATCTTTAATCAATGTGCTCGTTAACTTTTGACTCGAGATTCAAACAATTTATTTTCAATCCTGAACCGATGGGATAAGGTTTATTTTCGATTGACAGAATCTAATCTTGAGACTTCTTTAAATAAGCGCCTTTGAGTATACATAACTTTAGTAAAAATTACAATAACATGAGTCTAATATTTTTGAATAAAGTTGATACAAAGTAAGTCATCATAAGGTTTTTTTAATTTTCTTGGTTTTGACATGTTATTCTGAGTCTTAGTTTAATCTCGCCTTAAAATGTAAAAGCCTTTAAACCAAATGCTGTAATCCCCTCAGACGCTCTATTTACTAACAATTCTCGGCTCTCAGACGGACATAGGTACAAACAAACACTATTAGTTGGCACAAACACTCCACAGAGACGTTTTGTACAAGTCAACAATCTCACCCCTGAGAGGTCGTTGATTAATTTTATTGACCGTCTTTTCTTTTAGATCAGTTCGATGAAGGGTTGCAGCAAGATTTTTATACTCTTCTTCTCCATACCAAAGGCTATCTGCATGCCAAATTTCATAGCCTGGCAAGACTAATTAATTTTTAATAAAATACTCAAGCTGTATATTTTTATATGAGTTATTGCAAAGATCATAAAAATATGGAAGTAAATAGGGGTTTTAATGCATATTTGCGCAATTAAATGCAAGCATAAATAATTACGGCTTGCATGACTCTTAATCTCCCAACGTGACGGAAACTCATATAGTTATGACCCAATTATGCCATGCGGGGAATATAAAGTGTAATTTTCCATGAATTTGTGTGTTAATTTTTCTGCTGTGGGCTGTGGGCCCCAGCTGCAGACTTTGAAATTATATTTATTCTGCAGAAAAGTGTAATGACAATTGGAAAAAACTGACAATCGGGCGGAGCGCAGTCGAGCACGCTACGAATGCTCGTTCGAGGCTCGCAAGCCCGTCCACGCTACGCGAATCGTGCTCGCAGTGTGCTTGTTCGTGGCTCGGCTCGTGCTCGGTTCGCCAAGCATGGACGCACCATAACGTAAGCACCCACTAAGGAAAGGGTAAATTCGCGAGGCAGAACGCTAGTAAATGTATAAATATTGACAAAAATATCAATATGCCATGACAGTCAAATAACTTTCAATACCAAACACGCAAAACCAATCGCTGAAAAAAAGTAACCTTCAACATGTGTACGGTACGCCATAAACGAGGAACTATACAAATCAATAACCAATAACTGTACGGTGCGCAAAATAAACGGCTAAGTGTAGTACAGTCGGCAGCGGGAACGTACCGGGAATGTTTCCGATACATTAGGCACGCCGCACGACGCTGTAGCGTTCACAATAAAAATGCCAAGTTGATTTTCTTTTCGTTAATTTGGCTTTTTTGTATACTTTGAGGCTCTGTAAGTTGAAGAGGCAGTGATTTAAAATACGTGTTTCGGATATTTTAAGTGTAAGGAGTTTTTATGTCAGATCGCCAACTGTGTTTTGTTTTTTTTTATTTTTTAGAAGTTAATCTGTTTCAATTTCAATTTAGTCTAGAAGAGTGTTTATTGTGATTATTTGTTATTTTTAAATTTCATTATTATTTATGCAATACAATTTTAAATACTTTTTCTTTATAGCCTCGCTAGTGGCACTTTTTTTTTACACTACTTAGTCGGTAAACAAGCATACGGCCCACCTGATGGTAAGCGGTTACCGTAGCCATATGGACGCTTTCAACACAAGAAGCATCGCTCATGCGTTACCGACCTTTCCCCCCTCCCCAATGAGGTCTGGCTCACTTACTCACGCGCAGGAACACAACTTTACACAACATAAAGTTATTTGGCTGCGGTATTCTGTAAGGTGGAGGTACTTCCCCAGTCGAGCTGCTCTTTGAGCGAATAACTGCTATGCTCTACCTCTCTCAAAATTTCACATTATAATCTAATATTTTTAAAGCTATCTGCGGACACTGTAGTTGGCTGCAATATTGATATTTTTTGTATGTATAATCTTTTTCTTATATTTATGTGGTAGCTGTTTTTTGTCCCATAATAAATAAATAAAAAAAAAGAAAACTGTCATGCAGATGACTCACGTAAGTAAGTCTTGCTTCATTATTCATTACCCTTAAATTGTTTTAAATCGTGTTTTATTTAAAACAAAAGAGGTGTGGTAGGATTTGAATAAAAAAGAGAGAAGTTGATATGACGAGTCAAAGAGTCAAAATATTTTTAGAACCCGACATTAAAAATGTGAAATTCCACGTGAATATCATACAACCGACTGTCGAAAGGAATATTTTAACAATGCGAGGTTTTTCAAACCCGCAGTGGACATGCGTGGTGTTTTCCCATTCTATTTCACCCTAATTTGTGAAAGGAGGCCTGTGCTCAGCAGGGGACATTATAGGCTGATGATGATGATGACGTTTGTTAAGGACTGTCGCCCAAGTTCTGAAATGACACATTCTAAATCGAGAAGTGTCATGCAATCGAACTGTGCAATGACTACTTAGTTACAGCTTGTGTGAATGGCAATTCAGTGTGTTTACATGTTACTTGTACAATAATCTCAATATTAGAGGACATTACCAATATACAGGATTATTGGTAACAATCTCTCAGGACTCTATTAATAACATCATAATCATAACATCGTTATTCAACGTTCAAAATTTTACTAACTCTACCCGTAGCAAAATTTCATGGGATTATTGCAAATAGTCATAGAACTAAAATTGTTGTTTATGATGTAATACAGTCCTGAAAAGTGTTTAGTGGTTTACCAATAACCCTGTATATTCAAAATCAAAAGCAAAAAGTCATTTATTCAGTTAAGGCCCTGGTAAGGCACGTGTGAACGTTAAATTGGTACATACAGTTGAATTTACCACCGGTTCGGAATACACTTAAACTGAGACTCCGGCAAGAAACTCAGCAAGGCTATAAATGTTGCGATGTAAAAAGTATTTAATCTACAAGAAAATATCTTCCACATGTTTGCCCACCATCCAAACCGTTTGTCACATCATTTACGTGAGCCTGCCCTCGCTCGGCACGTGGTCCTGTAATTTTCCACAACACCAACATTTCACACCCGGCCGGCTCGCATCAACTCACGTTAGACAGGAGTGATTTATGTTCGAGATACATTAGTACGGGACCGAAGGGGAATTTGTGAGATTGGATGGTGATCGGCCACTGACAATATGTGACGAGAGACCACGATTAAGTGTCAGTATACGAGACTATAGCAAGGTTACTAGATAACGATATAAATTTTTCATTTACTACTATGCCAAATTTCAAATCAATAGCATCAGTGGTTGCTGAAATATTCCGCTGTGACAGACGGACGGAATGACGGAGTGGCACCATTAGGGGGTTAACACACTGCCACGCATCACGCTGTGTGTTGCCTGTCAATGAACGAAAATGAACGCGCGTGGATGCATTTTCTGTGTGTTGGACTGTGCGTGTTTTCTATACAAACGGAGATAATTAGTTTACAAGCAACGTTAAAACACGCATTCAAGTGCTACGCTGCATGGTGCGTCCGCCTAAGGGTTCCTTGTTACCTTTTTGGTTCGTTACCCTACAAACGTAGTTCGCTACGTAGTATTTGCAATGCTCGTAGCGATACTGCTACGATTCGTAGCACATTCTTATCGTATCTTCTACAAAAATTACCACAGTATATCACTTCTCAAAAATACAATATAATAATTAAGTGTGGCAACCCTACGGGGTTATTAGTAGCAGCGCCATAGCTAAATTTGCTCAAAGATTGGCGACGGGGGTTAGCCCCGACCAGCTGCTAAACGCGTTACAAACTCATCTGAGCGGAAATTGAGTCGCGGACAGCGTTGAGATACTGTTATGTAATACTATATACTGTATCTTGTTTCACAATTTTACTTGACTATATTGACACATTATTATTAATTACAATATTTAAATTGCAATTGATATTTTGAAGGTGTATTGTACACCTTTTTTAAACAAGTTATTTTTATCTTTGTTATTTATGTATTGAATTATTGTTAAGCTATATCATTTGTTAATTAATGAAAGATTATGATTATTTAAACTAAATGTTTACTCATGATTTTAGAATTGTGTATGTATGTAAGTCACAGCAAACATTGTTGTACAATTTTGTTTAACCTTTTTCTCGTAAAATTCTCCAGGGTAGCCTTACAGAAGATGTTAGAAGAATGAAGACAGAAGATAATAAAGCTCATGGATGTGAAATTGACTCTAGTAGGGAGTCCGTATAACGCGCGACTCCCTAATCGAGTCAGGTTGACTTCCTTAGTGCTATATCATCGAGAACACTACGACTGAAGAAGAATCTTTAAGAAGAATCAATTATCTTGTGAGTTACTCGGTATAACTAGCTGGCCCCTGTTAACGTTCTTACACCCTTGGATGGTACTAAAAACTTCTAGTGACGAAAAAACAAACATGGTCGGTTTTATAACAATAAAAAGAAACAAATACAGCAAATATATTCATTGGTAACAGGTCCTTTCAAAAATATCCTGCTAAGCCAAAAATAAACATGAAAATAAATTATCATTCCTTATTTGTTTCTAAACCAAAAGTGTGTAATTTTAAAAGAGATTATTCTAAGTAAACCGACGATATTTCATCCTGGCTTTCATTAAGCAAATCCCCCGGGACAACGCCAAGCCGAATATTGTAAATTATACTTGGCATAAACGTATTAAAATGTGAGCAGGCAACGTAAATAAAAACACCTGTAAAAAATGTATGTTTGAGTTTTTCTAATGATTTACTTTGACGATGGTATCGTTTGGATTATGCGAATGTGAGTTTGTTTGTTTATTACGCTTTCACGCCTTAGCTGCTCAACCAATCATCATGAAATTTGGCATGCAGATAGCCTAGAATATGGAGAAGGACATATGGTATTTTTTACCCTGGGAAAGCGGGTGAAACCGCGGGAGATAGCTAGTTCATTATGAAAGTTTGATACGTAAAACTGTCTGCCTGAGGGCGATAATAATGTATTTCTTGTTATTTTTTTAACAGCTTTTTAAATAAACTTATCTATCTGTCTGTAGAAGGGATGATAGCTCTCTGGTAGTGAAGTCTCATCGTGACGATATAGTAGGTTCGAATAATACATTACGGAACAGTAGGCAAGTTCCACTACCTTGCTGTCAGCATTGTAAAGGAGGGGAGGATGCAAAACGGAGTAAGCAACGTTTGGATGAATATGATATCATTGACTGGAAATTAATATTTAGACCTAAAGAACTTTTGCTATAAAAACAATTATATTAAAATTTAAGATTTAAATCTTGCTCTAAAGTTATGGATTTTATACATAGATACGTAAATAACATCCGGTCCGCAGTGGGCACGCGTGGTGGTGTATCTGCCCATTCCCTTTCACCCTGATTTGTGTACGGAGGCCTGTGCTCAGCAGTGGGCATTATAGGCTGATGATGATGATGATAACGTAAATAATATTCGATTTCTTTAAAACATTTCTGTGAAAAATACACAGAAGTCTCTAGTCGAACCAAGCTTTAATGTTTTCCGCGAAACTTCATTCGTAAAAATAATATATTTTACTTTTATGACACTCGTACTAAAATGGTTATAAAAACATATTTACGACGAAAATAAGTAAGAATGATAAATATAATGAATGTATGTGTTCCAATGCCAAGCGAGGTTACTTCAAAAATATAACTCTAAACGTATTTTAAAGGACTAATGAAAATAAAACCCCTACAATACAATATGTTTTTCAATAAATAATCTTTTACGACTAAGTAAGAGCGATTTCTTTAGCTTGTTACTGAAACGGCACGACACTAATGAGATCTCTGGAGGGTTGCCAGCGGGAAAAAATGCTTTTAAAATTATAATATATTTATCTGAGACCACAGTGAGCCGCGACGAGGCATCTAATCAGTTGAAGATTAAAAGAAAAGAGGATTACTATGATTACCTTGGATGTAATTTAGCGTTGTTTAAGCTCCTTTGCTATATTATATTGGGTATTTTAATATGCACACACATTCATGATTTTTATTTGTTACTGTAATATTGCGTCCATGCGCGCCACGAGCCGAGCCACGAACGAGCACACTGCGAGCACGATTCGCGTAGCGTGGACGGGCTTGCGAGCCTCGAACGAGCATTCGTAGCGTGCTCGACTGCTACTGATAATACTCACAAATTTAAAGCGGTTTTTAAAATTTAAGGAAATACATAAGCACTTTATAATATTTTGCAATGATATAAGCAATTTCTTATTTTAAGAACAGAATCACAATCAAATCAAAATCAAAAAGTCATTTATTCAATTTAGGCCCTGGTAAGGCACTTATGAACGTTACACACAGTTGAATTTACCACCGATTCGAAATACACTTAAACTGAGAAGACTCCGGCAAGAAACTCAGCAAGGCTTCTCAGCAAGAATCGTTTGACTACCATAATACATCGAAAGATTGATGAATCAGTCGGCTCGAACGAGCATCTCTCAATCATGTTCGTCAACGGGGATTTGAAATAAAACTTTGCAAGATGAACGCTATATTTCATAAAAATAAAGCGTGCATTATTTCGCCGCCGTGGGATTTTGCCGAAGAATAAACACAGAGTTTACACAGAAAGAACCCAATCTATTTGAGTGTGGCAACACAGGCCGTTCGGAAATCGAACGAGAGCGCGTCCCTTTGGGAAATTATCCGCGGTAACCGGAGCTTGTAGCTTTAGACGCCGTTCAGAAACCAGTCGTCACGGTTAGTTATGTTCAAATAATAATTTAGTGCGGCAACTTTGACTGGCAGAACGCGGCTTGCCTTTGCCGAGAGTTTCGTTTTATCGGTTTCAGAATTGAGCTACTCTTGACGATAAGTACATACGATGTTAGTGACGTTAGACTTTTGAAGTAAACTAATATAAAAGTACTATAAAATAAACTAGCGGAGTATCAGCACGCCATAAATGATGTCTGTTTTGACATAAGGATATCTCTCTTTGTCTCGCTATGCGTGTCTCTCTTTGGCGCCATCATATGATCATATTTTTTTTTTGTAACGATATACCACAATTATTGGTATAATAACATAAGTCCAAAGATTTTCATAGGGCATCGTGCCTCTACCCAGATGGATAATCCACCTTAAAATAATAAAGCATGACATTTAATTTCACTCCGCTTGAGGGGCTCCCTGAGCAAATCGCTCTCAGTTCGTACTGCGCACGGCTGTCAAATACTGTCAATTCTGGCTTGTTTATTTCATGTTGCCATAGAGGCGACTATCCTTCTGGCCGTTTTAAATTCTTTGCATAAGTCTTACTTGACATAGAAACCACATAGTCACCCCTAAAAGTGTATTATTTTGTTTGCTTTTCAGACCTCTCGAAACTGAGCCTTGGGCTATTTGAATTTATATTTTCTACGGTTTCTTGAATCTCACTCACGATTACAGATTCAGTATCATAATCCCAATAACGTATAACATGTACAACCTAAATTACTTTCCCAACTCGGGTATCCAGAAATTAAAATTGACACTTGATAACAGACCCCATTTCAGTCAATATAAATTCACTTGTACGGGATCATTTTCCGTGCGATTCCCCACAGGACTCGGGTCGGAGTGCCCCACTTCCCAACGCTTTTGGGCAATTAAAATAAAGTGACTACCTTCCTTTTGTTAAACTAATTTTGAGCCATCGCTTTTACAGCTTTTGTTCACGGCCTGGGAATTAATGCTCGACAATTTTGTTTTAGTCAATTTGTTACTTGTTTTTGAATTTTGAATTATAATTAATGGGATAAAATATTATTTCAAAATCTAACTTATGTCAGAAATATCGTGCAGTATACGGGTGGATACGATAATACGAGAGAATAAGAGACATGTACTTTTTGAATGCTGTTTTTTTTGCGATTTTGAAGTTGGTCGTATTTATGAGTAGGTACTTTGCGTGGTTTCATTTGTTGTCGTATCCACCCCGTATATAAAACGTAACGTGGAATAAAATATACCTATCCATCAGACCCTAGAACCAGAGTCTTTGTCAAGATGAATCAAACGAGCCCAAACTCGATGGGATTGTGTCGTTTTATTCCAGAGGTCAAATGGCCACTTTCCCGCTCCATCATCACGGGTTTTAAAATATTTTAAATTTGGTTCCAGTACAAAATCCCTAAGAAGGAAGAAGTGGTGGAACAGCAGCAGGCCGAGCCAGACAACCCTCTCATGAGGAAGAAGAAAACTCCCGAGGAGCTGGCGGCGGAAGCAGAGCTTGAAGACCAGGATGAGTTCACCAGTAAGTTCACCAGATATTGAAGATTTAGGATATAGCAAGGGTTATTATACATTTGTCTATGCGGGTAATTGTCTAATTTCAAACGAATATTTAAATGATGGTTCAGTGGTGGTGCGATCGAATGCCGTGATGAGGGTCTTGGATTCTGATCCTACAATGAGCTTTTAAGGAACAGAATCCACGACCTAAGGGCTTAATTCCTAGAAAGAGCTACTCTCACACTGACAGATGTGTTGTGTACGCTTCAAAATTCAAGAAATCAAATGATCATTTACATTCTAATCGCACTGAAAACAATTGCGAACGCACGCATTGGGTTTGGTTCTTCTTCTTTCCAACTGACTGAATCCTGCAAACATCTTAATATCTCATAGATTGCGCTGTCTAATATAAAAAATGTTGTATTTGCAGAATTGAAAAACACCATCGAAACACAAGTGAATGAACTAAAGTCGCAGATTGAGAGTAAGTGCGTGATGCAGTGAGCGCGCGGCGCCGAGGAACACGCGAGGCGGCGCGGCCCCGCACCGCGCCCGCGCTAACATTTATATTATTATCCTGAATACATGATGTAGCTGTGCTAAGGTCATTGTTACGATGTTTCACAACACCCCGTACACGATCACATCCAACTTTACCCCAATCCACAACTTGCAGTTTAAAAAAGGAACAAATAATTTCGTTCGGGAATCGTATCATTCGCGCTCAAACATTTTTGTAGGAGAGATTCGAATTCTAAATTTTTTCGGAGAGTAGTTGGCTAGTGGCGCGTTGGTGCTTGATATGAGCAATAATATTTTTATACATTCATAAAAAAAAATGTGGAGAGCAGCCCTCGATTCAACTGTGGATGTACTGGAGCGCGTTTCTGAGCGTACGGTCAAAAAGTCATCAACAACTGAACGGAAAGACAAACACAAATTGTGAAAATGTGAAACACTCCATTTTTATATGTTGATGCTTGTGATATATTGTTATTTAAGTGTAAAGATGAAATAAATATAAAAACAAATCTAGAACGAAATGTAATATTATTAAAAAGAGAAGAAAAAAATTGTATTATAAGGAAATTAGCACGCGTGTGTAGTTCTCAGCTTACCTTACCTTCTAATCTTTCGAGGTTCAAACTTACATTGAAATAACAATGTATTCTTTAATAAAAAAATATTTGTTTTCATCCAAATTCCACGCGCTTAACACTATCGGAACGTTCAGTGGATTATTGAGAATCTGTGTGGCTTGCACTTCGCTCTTTTCACTTCTACAACTTCACTTTTGCCTCTAAATCTTTTGCATGCGTGCTTACTGGTGGCCAGTGCTGTGTCAGTGTTCTGTTTGTACATACCATATAATCGACCTAGCCTTAACGTCCACATCGAAATTTTTAACATAGGAATATTGTTAACCCTCTGCGATGGCTCGCGACTCGCTAACAATTTTATTCATGCATGCCCCTTCTAATGTTAAGGTTATCATTTAGCGTTATATGTAAAGTGTTGTAGTTAATGGGGTTCATATTGCGCGTTGTTTTCCCTCGGATCGTTGAGTAGATGCCGGCTTGATGTCTTCAATGTTTTTATCGATGTTTTACGCTTAGGTAATATTAAAGTTAAACTGTGCGAGCGATTTTTTCGAGCGATTAACATGTGCTTTCGGTAGGTACGAGTCCGTGAGAATTGAATCAGATACAATGGAAAAAGAACACTATGTAGGCTGTACACGACACAATTATGTATAACATAATTTAGTCTGTTAAATTCTTTACCAAATATGGCTGCTTTACATCTAACAGCAAATATCTTTAGAAAATACAACACAATTAAAATACTGTTGTATTAAATTAGCTTTCAATAAACATCAAAATAACTAAGGATTATTGATTCAAAAGCTCTTGATACAAAGAATACAATTATTAGAGAAGAGAATACGCCAAAAATACAACAAAATATTCATCAAAGAAATCATAAAAGTAGAATTTAATATGACTATGTTTATCAGAACTTACGCGGGATGTTTTCGTTGGTCAAAGCTAATTGTTCGAGAGATCGTATCCACTTATATAGAGCTGCTAATGCAAAAGATTTGTTATCGTCAAAAGCTGTGATATATGAATAAATTGTGCGCCCGTGGCGGTCTGTCCGCCCGCACTGACGTACTTACATAATTCTCATTAACTTTGACTTTAGAACATGTTTTTTAAAAGATAAATTTTGTCGTTGGGCGTTGAACCAAATACTTGATTAAAATGCATTTATTATCGACGCATTAACTAAGGACTTACTTTAATATAAAAGAATCAGTTAGACAAGAAGAAATAATATTGGTCAATAAGCTTCAACTAAGATTTATCTTTTCAAAAACTCGTAAATCTATCTTTCACTGACTTGCGACTCTCTTGTGAAATGTACTTCGTATCATCTTTCTCTTCTAGCAGATGAAATATTCTGCTTCACTACAATCAGCACATCATGTATTTCCATATTATACAATAAGTTTCATTTAAAACTGTTCACTCTATATAGATAAAGCTTGCTGTAACTTTACAAAAAAAATATTTTCGCGTACTTCAATATATCCGGGTCAATTACAGCTACCTTCTCACAAGCAAACTCATATAAAACACTATTTAATATACAAACTACAGAAAAATAATTTCTGATCATTTATCGAGATCACTATTTTTCTGACGTATAAAAATATCCATATTTTCTCGCACTTGTACTCTATATTTTCATAGCTTCTTTCAATAGACATAATATAATTTATTTTGAGCACGCATAGCTACCATAGAACTACGAGATATATATATACATAATTATTAAATTGGGCATCGCTTCAGGCATCTGTCCCGTCCGTTGCCGTTTCACGATTTCTATAAATTATTGTAAGATAACGTAATTCACAGTGTATGTGTGTTTAGTAATAGGTTTATCATGATATATAACAAAAAAAAAATAGAACTATATGTACGTGCATGACCTATCTAGCTAAACGGTTGTTCGTAGATATTCGGATACAATAAATAGGTATTAAGCGTCAGTCGAAACTATGTATAATTTTGAACACGACCAATGTTTCCGAAACAAATAATAACCTGACCTTGCCAGTACTTCTACGTTACTTCGGCTAAATCTAATGTAATATAAAAATCTCTCTATCTATCCCTAATCTTCGATCTAATGTAGCGGTCTTCGTTGTTGATTCTCATTGTAGAAAAATAAATAGCGTGTTAGAAAGTTTATTTTGATACGTAGCTACGTTTAGATAATTTTGAACACTAAATAACTGTCACTAATTTAAAATTAACGGTTGTATTGCATGGCGGCAATAAGTGTGTCGCTCTTGGCGTGTATGAGTGTCGTTTTCTCTTAATTCGTCTGTTTTATGTTAAATATCGTATCTTGAATGCTTCAGTAAGCTGTATCTTGGTGTACCTATGTCTAAGCTTTCGATGTTCAGTGTTACCCATAGTTAGATACCTAGTTGTATTCTTGCTTAACTATGCAATTTAATGGAGGAATTTGGGTGATATCAAATGGTTGTTATTTATTTGTCAAACATATATTATTCAGGTAAATTAAAAAACACTTTGTGATTCTACAATATAGTTAAAACAACACTATCACTATAAACTATATACAAAATATAAACTGGAACACAACATTATCTATGCCCACGTTGTCTGTCATAGTTATGTGTATTAAACGAATCGAACCTCACGTAACTACTATATATTTTATTTATTTTATAATTATAGTAAATTTATAAAGAGGTTTATACAAGGTAGATGTGTAGTTTAGACCTAATTGTATGTTATTTAATCAATATATAAATACAAATTCTTTTTTTTATTTCCCCTTAGAATATTTTTAAGGAAATGTGACTTGCGACCAATTATATAGTTTCCCGTATAAAATATTTAATTAATCTTATGACTCTCACACTCAGGGTAAAGTAACTTGTAACAACTATATTATATAGTTTATTTATTTATATATTTTAGTTACATAGGATGGATGTATGACTTTTTGGCCTACGATGGCAATATAGATCTTCTTTCGAACAAAGTGATAGTGATTTCTCCAATAGAATTTATAATCATTGATCCAAAACGTTAGCGTCGTAATATTTCACTGTTGTTCTAACATTAGAGGAGGTTATGAAGTGGTAGACTTATACATTTTATTACAATAACCTTGTTAAACAATTTATTGGATAAATTAGCCTACTTATAGTTGCACTAGGTCTTAACAAGCTAGGAGATACAGAATGCTGCGTTAGTGATGCTACATTTGTAACCATATAAAAACCAAACTTAAATAATTTGAACACAGATTACAGAATAAGGCAGATGGAGAGCGCAGAACACGGGAGTGAGGCCAAAAAAGCAAATACAAATTCAAAAGCGAATACCAGATATGTGGTTTTCAATTTGTATTTGCTTTTTTGGCCTCACTCCCGTGTTCTTCGCGCTCTATCTGCCTTTTGTTCTGTAATCTGAGAATTTGAACTTAAATATCACAAGTAGATACTAAGAGGCCGTCCATTAATCTCGTGAGGCTTGAAAGGGGGGGAGGGGGTTTAGCAAAAATCAAGAAATATCACAAGGGTGGACGGGGGGTGCAGTATCACGTGTATTTATTTTTTCGTCAAACGCGCGATTTCTAAATTTGTCATGGTCCTTAATTTCAGAATAAAATTAGATTATACATTATACCTGTATCTAAAAATAAGATTCTTTGTAGGTACTAAAAAAACACGTGGTCTTGAGTAGGGGGGGCTAGTCTTAAACCTCACCACGTATCACCAAGGGGGAGGGGGGGTTAAAAAAATGCTAGAAAAAAACATCACGTGATTAATGGATGGTCCCTAAACAGTGCTTCAAATGCGTATTTTGCACAACGCGCGTATCGTGACTTCACGTTCGTAGTTACCAACGAATCTACATCTATTCACTTCGTAGAGTATGTCGTAGCACAGTACTAAGTGCCACTTCTATAAATACGATTGCATTTTTATCGTATCGTTAGGTCTACGATTGCAAATGTATCATCACTCTTACATTTTGTTGTAATGTAGCCATTCGGAAATATAATTGTCTAAAACTAGGCGAAATGACGAGGAAAGTAATATGAGTTTCAGATAATTATAAAACCGAAACTATGGATTCTTATTCTGAATGGTTACTGTGCGATAGTAAGGCCAGCAGAATAAGGCTACATCAGTCGGTACGCAGTACGATAGGGAATAGAACGTTTAGAGACAACGACACATCGTTTCACACCAACACAAGAGCTTCAACACTTAATGATGCCAGTATTACATTTATTTACTCAACTGTTCACTTATTTTGTTTACGTTTACGAACAGTACAAATAATTTTACTAAAGAACTGATTTATAAGTGCCACAGTTTAAAAAAATTAAATACTGCGCTTAAAATTTATTTTCCGTAAATAAATACTGTTCGTTGAAGTTTTAATTCTTTAAATGTGGTCTTCATAGTTAAAAATATGTTATGTAAAGTACTTTCAAGGGAATAAACGCTTGTACAATAACTGCCTACAGTTTTTCTGCCAATAATGTTGTGAGCTATTTCCACGTACGTTGACTTATTTCCTTGAACGTACCATTGTTTCTAGGATAGTTATTATTGGCCAACAATGATCACATTATTGTGCGTTAGCTTTTAATATTAGTGACATAGTGTTAAAATTGCAAGTTTACTGAAATTTAACAAAAAAAATGTGTATAAAAAAATGATTCAAAAACCATTAAGTAATCTTATATGAACGTGGTTCATAAATATGTTGTATTGTTATTATAAAGGGGGAAAGGTTAGTAGTTTATCCACGAGTACATTTAAATTAGAATTATGGGTGAAGAAAAACGAAAAAGTTTATTGTTGAAAATGTTTTTAGGTAAATAAAAATCGGATTGAGCTTCTGTAACATCTTGTTGTTAATGATAAGTTATAAGGACCGGGTTTCTGCATTGTTCACGTATTGATAGAAACGCACTAGTTTCTCGTATTACATGAAACTGGTACAGAAAATTGGTTTCTTAACGTTAATAATAAATAATAAATAACTGTGAAACTGAGTTAATTATATATCGTTCGTCACTGGACCGGTATCCTACTTAGAATTACATAAAAATCATAATAAAATGCTAATAAAAAATGCTGATACCCTATTTTCCGTACCAGTTTTAAAATTTATGAGAAACTTGTGCTGTTTCTAGCTATGTTGAACACAGAAATCGGTCTCTTGGTTTAATTTCAGCTATCTCAGGCTATATACAGAACTGCCATGACGTATTCTTCGAAAAAAAAACTTAGTTTTTTTCCTTTTAACTATCACTTACGTAGTTATCTTATATCGTAGGCTTATTTGCTAATGTTTTGGTTATATCTTACTGTTGCAGTGCATTGTTAAAATTTATTTAAAAATGTCCCTATTAGTTATGTATAAAAGTTTAGGGATGACCGTTTTCATATGTCTCGTCGTGGCTAATGTGAAAATGGTTTGTCTGACATGTTGTTAAATAATAAATAAACTACATTGTACCACCATACGCTGTTTAATTTTGTATATTATCCAATGCAGGTGCTCTCGCCTCCCCAAACTACCTAACAAGGTAATCACAACTAGAATATGATAGGCCTTGGTTCACCAAGCATATGTACAGATGTAGTACATTCATAGGAGAACAAAAATGACGGACATAGCTCGTAGAGTTAGTAAGCTGAAGTGGCAATGGGCAGGCCACATCGCTCGAAGAGCCGATAACCGATGGGGAAGGAAGGTTCTCGAGTGGCGAACACGTACTGGTGCGCGCCGAGCGGGACGACCTCCCACCAGGTGGACCGACGACCTGGTCAGAGTCGCTGGGCACCTCTGGATGCAAGCGGCCCAGAGCCGTTCGAAGTGGAAATCAATGGGGGAGGCCTATGTTCAGCATACCCTAGTAGGGCAAAAGCCTCTAAAATTGAATAAAAAAAAAAAAAGTTCAGCAGTGGACATCCATGGGCTGATATGATGAGGATATACAGATGTGTTGTGTGAACTTATGTTATCCGCATGGTGTTTTCCTTTACTGTACCCCGAGTGTACAGAATTCACGTTTAATAAACGCATACGCATTTGAGTTAACTATAAAATGAGTATGGGAGAAATTAGTACTATGAGAATTCCGCTAGAGACGCTGTGCTTATTCCTATAGAGAAATATCGTAAACGCAAACGCGTTAGTGAGCCTTTACTAACGCCAATTCTTTACTTCGAGGTACTGAAAATCCAGGGTTTAATACGTACGTAATGCCCAGGATACGAATCTGCAGCCTATTGATTATCAATTTTGAAATATCAGTCAGTAGTCGTTATAATGTACTGATTCCTGGCAGGTCTTAAGCATTCCCTATTAGAAAGGCCTAACTAAAGCGTTGCGAAAAGGTACCCGACTCACTGATCTTCTGGCGCTTCTATGAGTTTTGACGATAAAGTACGAAGAAATCTGCTAACTTCAGACCTAAACGGTCCAATGAATATCTTTGAATTGTGTCTTTGAGGATCTAGCATAAATAAAAAAAAATGTAGATTATAGGTATATTACATAACTTAAATTTACATACTACTTATATTCACTGTACAAAGTATTCTTACACAGTAAGTGCATTCCAAAACCTATTTAGATTCTTATTTAATTCAACTAAAACAGTCAATAGGTTCTCTACAGTTGATGTTATTAGACTAGAATCGCCTTCCTCATTCAATTCTACCGAAGTAATTTCATCTTCATATTTAGCTACTTCAATATCTTCATCAGTTACTTCAGCTTTTTCTCTATTATTGTCCTTATCATGTCTATTGCCGTCGTCTTCCAATGCCAAATGCTGTAGTTGCTTGTTTATTCTATGAACTATCTTCCATAATTTACTATCTTTATCGTTATCTTCCGTCTCAATTTCATTCTCTTTCCAATCCTCATCTGCACTAATTTCCTCATCTTTTACACTTCGACGGATTCTAATAACGCTTTTTTCAGCTTCTGACTCGTCTTTTTGCTTTCGTGGTCTAACTTTTAATTTCATGGGATTTCTCTTACTTACTTTGTTCTTACCAAATCTTGATAGAGTTTTTAATCTGTCATTTCTCAAATTTCTAGTTATATTACGCTTGGCCAATGGAAACAAATTTCCAAATAAACCTTTAAGTTTCGATTCATCTGCATTATTTTTTCTTTTATCGCCAATCTTTCTTAATCCTAGTCTTTTCAGCATCCCCAGACCTTGTTTATTAAGGTTGTCCTCTTCAGCATGACGTTTCATTCTGATTTCTTTAACATTAATACCCTTTTTCTCAGACTTGGTATGAAACAGCTTGTGAATATTATTCAAATTATTATTTAAATTGTTAATCCTGTGTTTCATTACTCCGCCATTTAATTCTATAGAATCATGATCAGAAAAATCAGCAGTATCGTCGATATTTGAATAATCATCAAAATCATTATCAATTATCGATCTTTTCGCTTTATTTGCTTCTTCTTCCTCATCACTATGGACAGTTTCAGCTTCAACAAGTTTTTCATCATTACCTTTATCATCACCATCATTGCAAGCATCGACATTGGTATTGGCTAACACCCAGAAACCGAATGATTTTGGTGGTAAGTTAATGAGTAACGTTTTATATGGACGCACCCTTTTAACAACAGGCTTTATATCCCCCTCGTGGTACATTGCTCGACCGTTCACGACTATATTTCTGTAATTAATTAAATAATTAACTTTTATTGTTGGTTTACAATTGATATCTATAGAAGGTACAGACCAACCTAAATACATGAGAAAGTCTTGAACAAGTTTGGTCTTGAACATAGCGAAAGTTAGTCTCCTAATATGTATTTAAAACGATGATAGGTCTTTTGTAGTGAGGATAATAATGAGCTTGAGCTTTCGTTGAAGAAAAACAAGGTGCAGAAACCATGGCAAAATAGCGTCTGGCTGGCTACCACCCTCAAGTTAAAAATAATATACTGTTGTGATCTGATAGATGCACATGGAAGACCGTTTTCTTCTTGGCTTCGTGTGCTTACCACCTTCGGCTACATCATCTGACCATCTGATATTTTACCTATAATTAACTCACCCACTATGATCTTGTCCAAGTATGAACTGCATTATATCACCGCCCTCTTCTCTCTTGGACAGCTTGAGTGAGAACCTCGCAGGTTCATCATCCATATTCGCTCCGTACAGGGTCACCGCGCCGGGGACTGCCTTGTGACGCAGCGATGTACAGTGCGCGAATAGTATCGCCTGTTCTGGTTCCATTTCTACGTTGAGAACGCGCTCGCCGACGAGGTTCTTGAAGAGAAGTGCCATGTAAAAGCTCTGGAAAAATGTGGGAAAGTCATTACATTGACGGGACTTTGTGGAGTTATGAGTAATTACGTCCCAAGGATAACTTTAAAAGGCATTAGAACAAATACAATAACATAACTTTAATGTAGTGTTTGTAAGGTAGCCAGAGGCCTACGATGAGCCGCTACCCTGGCAGTGTAGTCCCTGGGGCCAGACAAGTAGTACACAATATTGTTCCTTCTGCTAATTTTTTCCAGGGTCGGCAACGCGAAAATTATACCTCTGATGTTGAAAGCGTCTGTAGACTACGGTAACCCACTATTAGGCGAGCCTTACGCCCAGTAGTATAAATAAACTCACCAGCGTAGGATCATACATCTCTTCCTCCATCAGTTCCCTGAAGTGCACAGCAAAGCCATTCCTGGCAGAGAACCCGAGACTGCTGAGCCAGTCTGCAGCCCGCTCCAGCTCGTTGTACCCGGTGTGTGGGGTCTCAGTCAGCCAGAGTGGTGTGGAACTGCGGCCCAGGAGATGGAGTAGCTTGATCCGGTCTGAGTTCGACATACGTTGCAGTTCTTGGGATGATGAATTGCTGGAAATAAATGTGTTTTATTTATGGTATCCTTTAACTTTTTTCCATCAAGAGGTTCAGAATGTTGGTTGGTAAAGGTGGTTTTAACCACTCTTTGGCCACTCTTTGATACTATACAGGTGTTTTTAATTTTCTAGCTACTATGGGTAACTTCCTGTATAATACTCCACAGGAGTAACAATAGTGCTACCGATAGATATATCTCTCATAACAAATAGTACGTACTCGTACTACCTACCTCGCCTACCTCTTCAGGAATAATGGACGAGAAGGTACAAAAGACTATCATCGGTTCGTAATAAACTTAACCTGAGAAGACTCCGTCAAGACGCTTGCTTGTTTATCGACTTAGTGGTATAAAAAAAGAAACTCAACAAGATATTTTAGATGCAAATGTAATAACAATTTTCGTCAAAAACATACTATATATTTTTTTATAAAATGGTTACTTAGCCAAAGGGATGAAAGTGTAGATAGAAGTACAATACTATTCTTATCGTCCACATAATGAGCGATCTTACATACAGTATAAGGCTGGGCGCATACATTCGTTTTCCGTATACGGGTTCCGAATTCGTTTTCCGTATTCGGAGATCCAAATGCATCAAATCGATATAAAATACATTGATTGCCGCACACGTTAGTTTTTTTCCGTACGGAACAAATTCCGTAAGTGCGTTTCGAATGCCAACCCGCGCGTTCGGAAGAACTGTTCGTTTAAAACCTAATGACGTCATGCGGAACGCAGCAATGGCATACATTTGTTAAGTACCGCCGCACACGTTCCGAAATTTACATTCAGAACGGCGACACGCGCTATACGTACGAACGTATTGTGCGTTTTGCACCGTGAGTCCTGTAGAAATCGAAGAATGTATCTGGATGTGCTGGTAACTTAGATCTCTGTATATAAAATGGACTCTCGTAGATTCTCTGATTGTTTAACGGTTGAACCCAATACCGAAGTTTATTTTTCTTCTTCATTGATAATGATAACAGAAATGCAATCCCAATTAAATCGTCGTTCTCCATGGCCGTGCGTTCACAACGCCACCACTGAACGTACTGGCAGTATAATTTTCCAAATTCAAAAAATTGAACGTCTGCGCTAGGCGCACGGAATTCCGAATCGGAATTCCTGATTAGGAAACCGTATACGGAAAACGAATGTATGCGCCCAGCCTTAAGTCACAAGTTACTACTGAACCCGGGCGAAGGGAAACGCGGAAGCTTATCGCATAAAATTTTACGCATTGCAGGCGTCGTGACGTAACTTATTGCGTAGGCATTTTCATGAGTTCTGCCGATCATTGAAATAAAAATGACAACAGTGCCTTCAAAACATTTGTTATTATAGCTAGCTCATTCAAATAAATACAACTGCAAAAATAAATATACCTAAAAGTATATGTATACGTGGGATATAGCCTGCCATGCCTTTTACGGTCGAGACCATGAGACCGTGCGGGTCCGAAGCTCGCAATTTGTCATCAAAATTGATCGAAGCCTCCGGGGACCAGCGGGCGAAAGCTTTTTCCGCCAACGCATCAGCTTGGCTATCCAAAGAGGAAACGCTGCCAGCCTGCTGGGAACCTTGCCGTCACTCGGAAGCAGCAGCAGACTTGAGGAAATTTTCTCCACACAGATTGTAATTTGTACATATTTGCTGTAAATTAATATGACCAGGATATAGATTAAATAACGTAATGAAGACATACCCATTAAGCAGCACAGCATCCATCATATCAGTAGATAGCGTGACGTAATCCTTGAAGTCGCTCTTGGAATCCTCATGGAGACAGTGTGTGACGTCACCGCCGACGACCCGCCACGCCCCCTCCCGGCCGGGGGGAAATGTCTCCACGATCACGCGCAGAGTCTCCAGGTCGTTCAGGTATTCTTCTATTGATTGGTTTGTGCATTCTGCGGGAGAAAGATGAGTAAAAATGCCTTTAGGTTTAAAGGAATAATGATTTTAAAATGTAACAAAAGAATCGGAATAGAAAGGATGAGCTAAGGTACTGAACAAGTGTGCGAAGGACTGACGCACTGAGGGACCCGAACAAACATAAGTTCAAAAAATAAAATTCTTTTGATTGCTGTCTGATTGCGTGTAAAATTCAAGGTTGTAACTTGAATTTTTCACACCTATACATGTTTCAGGCCCTTAGGTTTTCGTAATAGGTACATTATATATTAATTTCAACTTCTATTCCTTAGAAAAAATGGTCTTGACAGACGGACGGTGAACGAAGTCATCCCATCGATAATGGTTTATAGTTTTGAGAGAAGACGAAAATAAAGACTTTTGAAGCTTTCACAGAAAATAAGGTAAAATCACAGGTCTCTATTCTAGGTACTAACCATAACCCAACTGCCAAAACATATCACCGACAGTCGCCTTTTCAGCCACGGTCAATATATTGAGCGCCACATTAGGATCCCACATTCCTGAAGCCGTCCTCTCCTCATTATTCAACGCAAACACCAGGTCAAAACCAGCGCCCTTAGCCCACTCCACGAACCTCCTCCATTGACGATGTGACACTTCCAAATGACCTTGACTTTCGGAAACTAGATCGACCTTTTTACTTCTATCGCTTCTCTTGAACTTATTCTGAGGTAGCAGCTCTTCTAATTGTATCTTTTTGGGTTTGTCAAGTTCAGGAACATCAAGGTCGTTTATGGATATGGTGGTGTTGTAGAAGGTTGTGTGGGAGGTGGATGGACCAGCTATTCGAAGGTATGCTGGTGTGAGAGAAGATGCCATGCAGATGCATTCTTTACTGCAAACAATGTGAAAAATAAATTGATACCACTAAGGTGATAAACATCATACCGGTGGCCTGATGGTAAGCAGTTACCGTTGCCTTTAGACCCTTGCAACATCACAGGAGTATCGTGCCTTCAAAAATCTCTTCACAACCTTCTTGAAGAACCCTAGCCTCCCTTAGGAAAACCACGGCGGGGAGCTCATTCCACAGCCTGAGCATCTGCGGTAATAATCTCCTCTGAAACCGCACAATTTCAGACCACTCTGGTTCTGGTTAGGCGATAGCCGCTAAGCCACCATGACTTCCATATGATTAACCCTCCGACCGGTCAGTTGGGTAAAAATAGGTTTATATTCTTACTCACCTATTGTATTTTTCACTGCTCGAAAAAAGATATTTTGGATCTATGGTAAAACTTAAAAAGTTTTTGTCAACAATATTAACAAATTGCTCGGTCCCTATATTCACGCTGTAAGTATCGGCGTTCGCACTTAAAATATCTAATAAACTTAATAACAAAATGAATCTGTATTTGATATCCATTTTGTTGTAATATTTGCAAAACTAAGTCGGAGAGATGTTAGCACTCAACGTTTTATTGATTGGAAATGTTCCTTGTTTCAGTGTCTGAGTTGCAGTAAAAGTATGAAACAGGTGCTTTTCATAATTGTCTAAATTTTATATTAAAATGCATAAGTACCTACTATACAGGATGATTTTTTTTCCCCGCCAGTGAGGGCAATTTCTGAACTACAGGTCTTAGAGAAAAACGCTGAAAGGAACCTGAGGCGAATTTAAAGAAAACAAAAATGCCATAAAAAAAAGTGTAGGTATTTTAGTTTTACGTCACAATACGAACAAAATTGTGTATGACAATCTTGGTCACAAGTTGCTAGGACTTATCAAACTTGATCTCAAATTGTTTGTCAGAATGCTAATAGCTAATTCTTTATGGCTAAACAGAGTGAGGTCCCTGCGAGATCTGCTCCACCTCGTCACACTTTGCTCTTTGTCTCACGAACAATTCAAATTGTTCGTATTGTGTCATAGAAGCAGAAAAAGAAAAAGAAAATTAAAAAAAAAAAAGCCACACGAACAAAGGCCACTAATCAAATCTTAGTATGAATTAAGTAGGCATTTTTAGAAAATATCAAATTCTGTAATCTACCGCAACATAAATCTGCTGACTAGATGTTATGTGCTTATTTAGCAAATAAGTTAAACCTTGATTTTGTTGATATTGTGTTCGAATGTTTAGGTTATTTTCATCACATAATTATTTATAATATTATGTCACGTAAATACTTTGTAAACATTTTTTTTTTTTTTATTACGTATAGGCCTGTGTTTGACCACAATCTCACCATGGTAAGTGATGATGTGGCCGAAGGTGGTAAGCACACAAAGCCTAGAAGGAACTGGCTCTCAAGTGCAGCTGTCGGAACACACCGATAGGTGCTTGGCGACAGATTTTCAACTTGAGGGTGGTAGCCAGCCAGATGGGTACTACAAAGTACCCTACCACCGTGCTATGGTTTCCTCACGATGTTTTCCTTCACCGAAAGCTCAAGCTCATTGCCATTTACCCCTTTACTCATAAAACGTTATTTAACTAATATACTGTTTAAAGAGTCACGTAAATAACGTCACTATATTGTCATTGTCAAATAATGTGACATTATTTTCGTGACCATTTAATCAGTATATTAGTTAAATAGCGCTTTATGAGTAAGGGGGTTAGTTGCGTAAGTACTTATTGGTATAGGTACACAACTTAAAAGTTTAGGAATGATACTACCTAAAACTTTGGGTAAAGGCTTTAATAATTTACAATAAAATCTAGTTTTTATATTGGTCTAAGTCAGTATGTTTAACAAAGTAGAGAATATTCGCTTATCATCAATAGTATTAGATATTGTACAATTTTCACTCTACCTACGCTGCCAGCCTGCTGGGAACCTTGCCGTCAATCGGGGCAGCGGCAGACTTGAGAAAATTTTAGATACCAGCTTGGGCCTTTAGACTCGGTTCAGCGACGTGCCATCAGAATTGTTGACGATCCCGAGCTCACAAGCGGTTTAGTGCCCGTTAGTCTGAGGAGAGACTTGCGGACAGTGTTTTAAAAAATGATTTCGAACTGTGCGGGTACAAAGAAGTTTTCTTCCGCGGAAGCTCAGATTGTGTAATGAGCTCCCCGCCGTGGTTTTCCCAATGGAGACAGCATGGGATCTTCAAAAAGGGTGTGAAGACATTTCTTCAGGGTCGGCAATTAACGCGCGAGTGATACACCTGGTGTTGCAAGCGTCCATAGGCTACCTGTGGTAACTGCTTACCATCAGGCGGGCCGTATGCTTGCTAGCTACGTTAGTAGCATAAAAAAAACTTCTGCCTGGAATATAGTTGCGTATTTGCCAAGATTCACCTTTTTGCTCATTTTTAGACGCTCTCCATAAATTCCACAGCCTAAATCAGATCCTGATTAAGATCCATCGGTATACTACTTGAGGCTACCTTCCACCCAAGTGACCTTGACATCTAGCCAGTCGTCACGGGTGAGAATTTCAATCTTCTCTGACCATGTCAAACAATGTTCAGAATAGGGATTTCCAGTACTGAATCCTGAAGGGAGTTTAGTGCCTGGGAGAGCCATTTCAATCCCACCTGTGCGTGAATCCTGTGCATAGTTATCTTCGCCACCTTCTCTACATATAGATGCAGGGGCGTCAGATCTAGCATAGCATCAAGGGCCGCTCCAGGGGTGGTTAACATGGCTCCAGTTGCCATAATACAAGCGGTCCTTTGAATCCATCTAGGAACAATCTCTTATAGTAGTAATACTGAGCAATCCGATTCCGAAACTAGTCAGAGATTTGTCACTAATTTTGAATAGTAAGGACCAATCATTGCATCGTGTGTTCTTGACTTGGCCAATCAGCGCGCATGAGTCCTTGTCTATAAGGTAGCATAAGCGCAAAAAAATAACTCTCTCCTTCATACACAAGTCAGTTTAGGTTGCCCTGGTAAGGCACTTTTGAACAGGTTAAGTACACACAATTGAATCTACTACCGGTTCGGAACTGAGAAGACTCCGACAAGAAACTCATAGGCGTCGTCCTAATTGGCGACGATCGTACGATCAAACGATGCGATTTCGTCGCACGATCGCGCTGATGTTCCTGTGCTCGCGTGATGACTTCCGAGCTTCAATTAGGACACTCTAAAGTAGAGATGGGTAGCTATTCATATAACTAGCCAAAAAACTGCTATACACAAAATAGCCACGGCTACGTTATCTGTCAACACGATAATTAGCTACTGGCTACTGGATGGCTACTGGCTTTTGGCTACTGGATGGCTACTGGCTATGGCTAGCTAGAATGAGGAGTTTTCTTAAGATACCTCTATGCTGAAAATACCTGTCTAACTATTGATAATTCGAACCAATTTGAACCTTAAGTGCACGATTTTACAGGTATTTTGACCTTTTGTAACATAAAAAATCCACCTCATTACGAGAAGTTTACGTCACACACGGCGGGTAGCCGCCTAGCCGCCAAAGGTTAATAGCCACACTAGCCGGTAGCTGGCCGGCTAGCCAAAGCCATCCTAGCCGCGTAGCCGCGTAGCCGCGAAGCCGATAGCTGTGTGTGCGTGCGTTCACTGCGAAACTGAGTTGTGTAAGTTCCGAAAGAGTGCAATTCGAGTGCATGTCGTTATTATTAATTTGAATTTGAAAGGTACTAATTATACGAATTTAAACCTATTGTTTTTTAATGAAATGATGTTTTACGCTTAGGTAATATTAAAGTTAAACTGTGCGAGCGATTTTTTCGAGCGATTAACATGTGCTTTCGGTAGGTACGAGTCCGTGAGAATTGAATCAGATACAATGGAAAAAGAACACTACGTAGGCTGTACACGACACAATTATGTATGACATAATTTAGTCTGTTAAATTCTTTACCAAATATGGCTGCTTTACATCTAACAGCAAATATCTTTAGAAAATACAACACAATTAAAATACTGTTGTATTAAATTAGCTTTCAATAAACATCAAAAAAACTAAGGATTATTGATTCAAAAGCTCGTGATACAAAGAATACAATTATTAGAGAAGAGAATACGCCAAAAATACAACAAAATATTTATCAAAGAAATCATAAAAGTAGAATTTAATATGACTATATTTATCAGAACTTACGCGGGATGTTTTCGTTGGTCAAAGCTAATTGTTCGAGAGATCGTATCCACTTATATAGAGCTGCTAATGCAAAAGATTTGTTATCGTCAAAAGCTGTGATATATGAATAAATTGTGCGCCCGTGGCGGTCTGTCCGCCCGCACTGACGTACTTACATAATTCTCATTAACTTTGACTTTAGAACAGGTTTTTTAAAAGATAAATTTTGTCTTTGGGCGTTGAACCAAATACTTGATTAAAATGCATTTATTATCGACGCATTAACTAAGGACTTACTTTAATATAAAAGAATCAGTTAGACAAGAAATAATATTGGTCAATAAGCTTGAAGTAAAATTTATCTTTTCAAAAACTAAAATCTATCTTTCACTGACTTGCGACTCTCTTGTGAAATGTACTTCGTATCATCTTTCTCTTCTAGCAGATGAAATATTCTGCTTCACTACAATCAGCACATCATGTATTTCCATATTATACAATAAGTTTCATTTAAAACTGTTCACTCTATATAGATAAAGCTTGCTGTAACTTTACCAAAAAAAAAATACAAAAAATATTTTCGCGTACTTCAATATATCCGGGTCAATTACAGCTACCTTCTCACAAGCAAACTCATATAAAACACTATTTAATATACAAACTACAGAAAAATAATTTCTGATCATTTATCGAGATCACTATTTTTCTGACGTATAAAAATATCCATATTTTCTCGCACTTGTACTCTATATTTTCATAGCTTCTTTCAATAGACATAATATAATTTATTTTGAGCACGCATAGCTACCATAGAACTACGAGATATATATACATAATAATTAAATTGGGCATCGCTTCAGGCATCTGTCCCGTCCGTTGCCGTTTCACGATTTCTATAAATTATTGTAAGATAACGTAATTCACAGTGTATGTGTGTTTAGTAATAGGTTTATCATGATATATAACAAAAAATAATAGAAATATATGTACGTGCATGACCTATCTAGCTAAACGGTTGTTCGTAGATATTCGGATACAATAAATAGGTATTAAGCGTCAGTCGAAACTATGTATAATTTTTAACACGACCAATGTTTCTGAAACAAAAAATAACCTGACCTTGCCAGTACTTCTACGTTACTTCGGCTAAATCTAATGTAATATAAAAATCTCTCTATCTATCCCTAATCTTCGATCTAATGTAGCGGTCTTCGTTGTTGATTCTCATTGTAGAAAAATAAATAGCGTGTTAGAAAGTTTATTTTGATACGTAGCTACGTTTAGATAATTTTGAACACTAAATAACTGTCACTAATTTAAAATTAACGGTTGTATTGCATGGCGGCAATAAGTGTGTCGCTCTTGGCGTGTATGAGTGTCGTTTTCTCTTAATTCGTCTGTTTTATGTTAAATATCGTATCTTGAATGCTTCAGTAAGCTGTATCTTGGTGTACCTATGTCTAAGCTTTCGATGTTCAGTGTTACCCATAGTTAGATACCTAGTTGTATTCTTGCTTAACTATGCAATTTAATGGAGGAATTTGGGTGATATCAAATGGTTGTTATTTATTTGTCAAACATATATTATTCAGGTAAATTAAAAAACACTTTGTGATTCTACAATATAGTTAAAACAACACTATCACTATAAACTATATACAAAATATAAACTGGAACACAACATTATCTATGCCCACGTTGTCTGTCATAGTTATGTGTATTAAACGAATCGAACCTCACGTAACTACTATATATTTTATTTATTTTATAATTATAGTAAATTTATAAAGAGGTTTATACAAGGTAGATGTGTAGTTTAGACCTAATTGTATGTTATTTAATCAATATATAAATACAAATTCTTTTTTTTATTTCCCCTTAGAATATTTTTAAGGAAATGTGACTTGCGACCAATTATATAGTTTCCCGTATAAAATATTTAATTAATCTTATGACTCTCACACTCAGGGTAAAGTAACTTGTAACAACTATATTATATAGTTTATTTATTTATATATTTTAGTTACATAGGATGGATGTATGACTTTTTGGCCTACGATGGCAATATAGATCTTCTTTCGAACAAAGTGATAGTGATTTCTCCAATAGAATTTATAATCATTGATCCAAAACGTTAGCGTCGTAATATTTCACTGTTGTTCTAACATTAGAGGAGGTTATGAAGTGGTAGACTTATACATTTTATTACAATAACCTTGTTAAACAATTTATTGGATAAATTAGCCTACTTATAGTTGCACTAGGTCTTAACAAGCTAGGAGATACAGAATGCTGCGTTAGTGATGCTACATTTGTAACCATATAAAAACCAAACTTAAATAATTTGAACACAGATTACAGAATAAGGCAGATGGAGAGCGCAGAACACGGGAGTGAGGCCAAAAAAGCAAATACAAATTCAAAAGCGAATACCAGATATGTGGTTTTCAATTTGTATTTGCTTTTTTGGCCTCACTCCCGTGTTCTTCGCGCTCTATCTGCCTTTTGTTCTGTAATCTGAGAATTTGAACTTAAATATCACAAGTAGATACTAAGAGGCCGTCCATTAATCTCGTGAGGCTTGAAAGGGGGGGAGGGGGTTTAGCAAAAATCAAGAAATATCACAAGGGTGGACGGGGGGTGCAGTATCACGTGTATTTATTTTTTCGTCAAACGCGCGATTTCTAAATTTGTCATGGTCCTTAATTTCAGAATAAAATTAGATTATACATTATACCTGTATCTAAAAATAAGATTCTTTGTAGGTACTAAAAAAACACGTGGTCTTGAGTAGGGGGGGCTAGTCTTAAACCTCACCACGTATCACCAAGGGGGAGGGGGGGTTAAAAAAATGCTAGAAAAAAACATCACGTGATTAATGGATGGTCCCTAAACAGTGCTTCAAATGCGTATTTTGCACAACGCGCGTATCGTGACTTCACGTTCGTAGTTACCAACGAATCTACATCTATTCACTTCGTAGAGTATGTCGTAGCACAGTACTAAGTGCCACTTCTATAAATACGATTGCATTTTTATCGTATCGTTAGGTCTACGATTGCAAATGTATCATCACTCTTACATTTTGTTGTAATGTAGCCATTCGGAAATATAATTGTCTAAAACTAGGCGAAATGACGAGGAAAGTAATATGAGTTTCAGATAATTATAAAACCGAAACTATGGATTCTTATTCTGAATGGTTACTGTGCGATAGTAAGGCCAGCAGAATAAGGCTACATCAGTCGGTACGCAGTACGATAGGGAATAGAACGTTTAGAGACAACGACACATCGTTTCACACCAACACAAGAGCTTCAACACTTAATGATACCAGTATTACATTTATTTACTCAACTGTTCACTTATTTTGTTTACGTTTACGAACAGTACAAATAATTTTACTAAAGAACTGATTTATAAGTGCCACAGTTTAAAAAAATTAAATACTGCGCTTAAAATTTATTTTCCGTAAATAAATACTGTTCGTTGAAGTTTTAATTCTTTAAATGTGGTCTTCATAGTTAAAAATATGTTATGTAAAGTACTTTCAAGGGAATAAACGCTTGTACAATAACTGCCTACAGTTTTTCTGCCAATAATGTTGTGAGCTATTTCCACGTACGTTGACTTATTTCCTTGAACGTACCATTGTTTCTAGGATAGTTATTATTGGCCAACAATGATCACATTATTGTGCGTTAGCTTTTAATATTAGTGACATAGTGTTAAAATTGCAAGTTTACTGAAATTTAACAAAAAAAATGTGTATAAAAAAATGATTCAAAAACCATTAAGTAATCTTATATGAACGTGGTTCATAAATATGTTGTATTGTTATTATAAAGGGGGAAAGGTTAGTAGTTTATCCACGAGTACATTTAAATTAGAATTATGGGTGAAGAAAAACGAAAAAGTTTATTGTTGAAAATGTTTTTAGGTAAATAAAAATCGGATTGAGCTTCTGTAACATCTTGTTGTTAATGATAAGTTATAAGGACCGGGTTTCTGCATTGTTCACGTATTGATAGAAACGCACTAGTTTCTCGTATTACATGAAACTGGTACAGAAAATTGGTTTCTTAACGTTAATAATAAATAATAAATAACTGTGAAACTGAGTTAATTATATATCGTTCGTCACTGGACCGGTATCCTACTTAGAATTACATAAAAATCATAATAAAATGCTAATAAAAAATGCTGATACCCTATTTTCCGTACCAGTTTTAAAATTTATGAGAAACTTGTGCTGTTTCTAGCTATGTTGAACACAGAAATCGGTCTCTTGGTTTAATTTCAGCTATCTCAGGCTATATACAGAACTGCCATGACGTATTCTTCGAAAAAAAAACTTAGTTTTTTTCCTTTTAACTATCACTTACGTAGTTATCTTATATCGTAGGCTTATTTGCTAATGTTTTGGTTATATCTTACTGTTGCAGTGCATTGTTAAAATTTATTTAAAAATGTCCCTATTAGTTATGTATAAAAGTTTAGGGATGACCGTTTTCATATGTCTCGTCGTGGCTAATGTGAAAATGGTTTGTCTGACATGTTGTTAAATAATAAATAAACTACATTGTACCACCATACGCTGTTTAATTTTGTATATTATCCAATGCAGGTGCTCTCGCCTCCCCAAACTACCTAACAAGGTAATCACAACTAGAATATGATAGGCCTTGGTTCACCAAGCATATGTACAGATGTAGTACATTCATAGGAGAACAAAAATGACGGACATAGCTCGTAGAGTTAGTAAGCTGAAGTGGCAATGGGCAGGCCACATCGCTCGAAGAGCCGATAACCGATGGGGAAGGAAGGTTCTCGAGTGGCGAACACGTACTGGTGCGCGCCGAGCGGGACGACCTCCCACCAGGTGGACCGACGACCTGGTCAGAGTCGCTGGGCACCTCTGGATGCAAGCGGCCCAGAGCCGTTCGAAGTGGAAATCAATGGGGGAGGCCTATGTTCAGCATACCCTAGTAGGGCAAAAGCCTCTAAAATTGAATAAAAAAAAAAAAAGTTCAGCAGTGGACATCCATGGGCTGATATGATGAGGATATACAGATGTGTTGTGTGAACTTATGTTATCCGCATGGTGTTTTCCTTTACTGTACCCCGAGTGTACAGAATTCACGTTTAATAAACGCATACGCATTTGAGTTAACTATAAAATGAGTATGGGAGAAATTAGTACTATGAGAATTCCGCTAGAGACGCTGTGCTTATTCCTATAGAGAAATATCGTAAACGCAAACGCGTTAGTGAGCCTTTACTAACGCCAATTCTTTACTTCGAGGTACTGAAAATCCAGGGTTTAATACGTACGTAATGCCCAGGATACGAATCTGCAGCCTATTGATTATCAATTTTGAAATATCAGTCAGTAGTCGTTATAATGTACTGATTCCTGGCAGGTCTTAAGCATTCCCTATTAGAAAGGCCTAACTAAAGCGTTGCGAAAAGGTACCCGACTCACTGATCTTCTGGCGCTTCTATGAGTTTTGACGATAAAGTACGAAGAAATCTGCTAACTTCAGACCTAAACGGTCCAATGAATATCTTTGAATTGTGTCTTTGAGGATCTAGCATAAATAAAAAAAAATGTAGATTATAGGTATATTACATAACTTAAATTTACATACTACTTATATTCACTGTACAAAGTATTCTTACACAGTAAGTGCATTCCAAAACCTATTTAGATTCTTATTTAATTCAACTAAAACAGTCAATAGGTTCTCTACAGTTGATGTTATTAGACTAGAATCGCCTTCCTCATTCAATTCTACCGAAGTAATTTCATCTTCATATTTAGCTACTTCAATATCTTCATCAGTTACTTCAGCTTTTTCTCTATTATTGTCCTTATCATGTCTATTGCCGTCGTCTTCCAATGCCAAATGCTGTAGTTGCTTGTTTATTCTATGAACTATCTTCCATAATTTACTATCTTTATCGTTATCTTCCGTCTCAATTTCATTCTCTTTCCAATCCTCATCTGCACTAATTTCCTCATCTTTTACACTTCGACGGATTCTAATAACGCTTTTTTCAGCTTCTGACTCGTCTTTTTGCTTTCGTGGTCTAACTTTTAATTTCATGGGATTTCTCTTACTTACTTTGTTCTTACCAAATCTTGATAGAGTTTTTAATCTGTCATTTCTCAAATTTCTAGTTATATTACGCTTGGCCAATGGAAACAAATTTCCAAATAAACCTTTAAGTTTCGATTCATCTGCATTATTTTTTCTTTTATCGCCAATCTTTCTTAATCCTAGTCTTTTCAGCATCCCCAGACCTTGTTTATTAAGGTTGTCCTCTTCAGCATGACGTTTCATTCTGATTTCTTTAACATTAATACCCTTTTTCTCAGACTTGGTATGAAACAGCTTGTGAATATTATTCAAATTATTATTTAAATTGTTAATCCTGTGTTTCATTACTCCGCCATTTAATTCTATAGAATCATGATCAGAAAAATCAGCAGTATCGTCGATATTTGAATAATCATCAAAATCATTATCAATTATCGATCTTTTCGCTTTATTTGCTTCTTCTTCCTCATCACTATGGACAGTTTCAGCTTCAACAAGTTTTTCATCATTACCTTTATCATCACCATCATTGCAAGCATCGACATTGGTATTGGCTAACACCCAGAAACCGAATGATTTTGGTGGTAAGTTAATGAGTAACGTTTTATATGGACGCACCCTTTTAACAACAGGCTTTATATCCCCCTCGTGGTACATTGCTCGACCGTTCACGACTATATTTCTGTAATTAATTAAATAATTAACTTTTATTGTTGGTTTACAATTGATATCTATAGAAGGTACAGACCAACCTAAATACATGAGAAAGTCTTGAACAAGTTTGGTCTTGAACATAGCGAAAGTTAGTCTCCTAATATGTATTTAAAACGATGATAGGTCTTTTGTAGTGAGGATAATAATGAGCTTGAGCTTTCGTTGAAGAAAAACAAGGTGCAGAAACCATGGCAAAATAGCGTCTGGCTGGCTACCACCCTCAAGTTAAAAATAATATACTGTTGTGATCTGATAGATGCACATGGAAGACCGTTTTCTTCTTGGCTTCGTGTGCTTACCACCTTCGGCTACATCATCTGACCATCTGATATTTTACCTATAATTAACTCACCCACTATGATCTTGTCCAAGTATGAACTGCATTATATCACCGCCCTCTTCTCTCTTGGACAGCTTGAGTGAGAACCTCGCAGGTTCATCATCCATATTCGCTCCGTACAGGGTCACCGCGCCGGGGACTGCCTTGTGACGCAGCGATGTACAGTGCGCGAATAGTATCGCCTGTTCTGGTTCCATTTCTACGTTGAGAACGCGCTCGCCGACGAGGTTCTTGAAGAGAAGTGCCATGTAAAAGCTCTGGAAAAATGTGGGAAAGTCATTACATTGACGGGACTTTGTGGAGTTATGAGTAATTACGTCCCAAGGATAACTTTAAAAGGCATTAGAACAAATACAATAACATAACTTTAATGTAGTGTTTGTAAGGTAGCCAGAGGCCTACGATGAGCCGCTACCCTGGCAGTGTAGTCCCTGGGGCCAGACAAGTAGTACACAATATTGTTCCTTCTGCTAATTTTTTCCAGGGTCGGCAACGCGAAAATTATACCTCTGATGTTGAAAGCGTCTGTAGACTACGGTAACCCACTATTAGGCGAGCCTTACGCCCAGTAGTATAAATAAACTCACCAGCGTAGGATCATACATCTCTTCCTCCATCAGTTCCCTGAAGTGCACAGCAAAGCCATTCCTGGCAGAGAACCCGAGACTGCTGAGCCAGTCTGCAGCCCGCTCCAGCTCGTTGTACCCGGTGTGTGGGGTCTCAGTCAGCCAGAGTGGTGTGGAACTGCGGCCCAGGAGATGGAGTAGCTTGATCCGGTCTGAGTTCGACATACGTTGCAGTTCTTGGGATGATGAATTGCTGGAAATAAATGTGTTTTATTTATGGTATCCTTTAACTTTTTTCCATCAAGAGGTTCAGAATGTTGGTTGGTAAAGGTGGTTTTAACCACTCTTTGGCCACTCTTTGATACTATACAGGTGTTTTTAATTTTCTAGCTACTATGGGTAACTTCCTGTATAATACTCCACAGGAGTAACAATAGTGCTACCGATAGATATATCTCTCATAACAAATAGTACGTACTCGTACTACCTACCTCGCCTACCTCTTCAGGAATAATGGACGAGAAGGTACAAAAGACTATCATCGGTTCGTAATAAACTTAACCTGAGAAGACTCCGTCAAGACGCTTGCTTGTTTATCGACTTAGTGGTATAAAAAAAGAAACTCAACAAGATATTTTAGATGCAAATGTAATAACAATTTTCGTCAAAAACATACTATATATTTTTTTATAAAATGGTTACTTAGCCAAAGGGATGAAAGTGTAGATAGAAGTACAATACTATTCTTATCGTCCACATAATGAGCGATCTTACATACAGTATAAGGCTGGGCGCATACATTCGTTTTCCGTATACGGGTTCCGAATTCGTTTTCCGTATTCGGAGATCCAAATGCATCAAATCGATATAAAATACATTGATTGCCGCACACGTTAGTTTTTTTCCGTACGGAACAAATTCCGTAAGTGCGTTTCGAATGCCAACCCGCGCGTTCGGAAGAACTGTTCGTTTAAAACCTAATGACGTCATGCGGAACGCAGCAATGGCATACATTTGTTAAGTACCGCCGCACACGTTCCGAAATTTACATTCAGAACGGCGACACGCGCTATACGTACGAACGTATTGTGCGTTTTGCACCGTGAGTCCTGTAGAAATCGAAGAATGTATCTGGATGTGCTGGTAACTTAGATCTCTGTATATAAAATGGACTCTCGTAGATTCTCTGATTGTTTAACGGTTGAACCCAATACCGAAGTTTATTTTTCTTCTTCATTGATAATGATAACAGAAATGCAATCCCAATTAAATCGTCGTTCTCCATGGCCGTGCGTTCACAACGCCACCACTGAACGTACTGGCAGTATAATTTTCCAAATTCAAAAAATTGAACGTCTGCGCTAGGCGCACGGAATTCCGAATCGGAATTCCTGATTAGGAAACCGTATACGGAAAACGAATGTATGCGCCCAGCCTTAAGTCACAAGTTACTACTGAACCCGGGCGAAGGGAAACGCGGAAGCTTATCGCATAAAATTTTACGCATTGCAGGCGTCGTGACGTAACTTATTGCGTAGGCATTTTCATGAGTTCTGCCGATCATTGAAATAAAAATGACAACAGTGCCTTCAAAACATTTGTTATTATAGCTAGCTCATTCAAATAAATACAACTGCAAAAATAAATATACCTAAAAGTATATGTATACGTGGGATATAGCCTGCCATGCCTTTTACGGTCGAGACCATGAGACCGTGCGGGTCCGAAGCTCGCAATTTGTCATCAAAATTGATCGAAGCCTCCGGGGACCAGCGGGCGAAAGCTTTTTCCGCCAACGCATCAGCTTGGCTATCCAAAGAGGAAACGCTGCCAGCCTGCTGGGAACCTTGCCGTCACTCGGAAGCAGCAGCAGACTTGAGGAAATTTTCTCCACACAGATTGTAATTTGTACATATTTGCTGTAAATTAATATGACCAGGATATAGATTAAATAACGTAATGAAGACATACCCATTAAGCAGCACAGCATCCATCATATCAGTAGATAGCGTGACGTAATCCTTGAAGTCGCTCTTGGAATCCTCATGGAGACAGTGTGTGACGTCACCGCCGACGACCCGCCACGCCCCCTCCCGGCCGGGGGGAAATGTCTCCACGATCACGCGCAGAGTCTCCAGGTCGTTCAGGTATTCTTCTATTGATTGGTTTGTGCATTCTGCGGGAGAAAGATGAGTAAAAATGCCTTTAGGTTTAAAGGAATAATGATTTTAAAATGTAACAAAAGAATCGGAATAGAAAGGATGAGCTAAGGTACTGAACAAGTGTGCGAAGGACTGACGCACTGAGGGACCCGAACAAACATAAGTTCAAAAAATAAAATTCTTTTGATTGCTGTCTGATTGCGTGTAAAATTCAAGGTTGTAACTTGAATTTTTCACACCTATACATGTTTCAGGCCCTTAGGTTTTCGTAATAGGTACATTATATATTAATTTCAACTTCTATTCCTTAGAAAAAATGGTCTTGACAGACGGACGGTGAACGAAGTCATCCCATCGATAATGGTTTATAGTTTTGAGAGAAGACGAAAATAAAGACTTTTGAAGCTTTCACAGAAAATAAGGTAAAATCACAGGTCTCTATTCTAGGTACTAACCATAACCCAACTGCCAAAACATATCACCGACAGTCGCCTTTTCAGCCACGGTCAATATATTGAGCGCCACATTAGGATCCCACATTCCTGAAGCCGTCCTCTCCTCATTATTCAACGCAAACACCAGGTCAAAACCAGCGCCCTTAGCCCACTCCACGAACCTCCTCCATTGACGATGTGACACTTCCAAATGACCTTGACTTTCGGAAACTAGATCGACCTTTTTACTTCTATCGCTTCTCTTGAACTTATTCTGAGGTAGCAGCTCTTCTAATTGTATCTTTTTGGGTTTTTCAAGTTCAGGAACATCAAGGTCGTTTATGGATATGGTGGTGTTGTAGAAGGTTGTGTGGGAGGTGGATGGACCAGCTATTCGAAGGTATGCTGGTGTGAGAGAAGATGCCATGCAGATGCATTCTTTACTGCAAACAATGTGAAAAATAAATTGATACCACTAAGGTGATAAACATCATACCGGTGGCCTGATGGTAAGCAGTTACCGTTGCCTTTAGACCCTTGCAACATCACAGGAGTATCGTGCCTTCAAAAATCTCTTCACAACCTTCTTGAAGAACCCTAGCCTGTACTCCCTTAGGAAAACCACGGCGGGGAGCTCATTCCACAGCCTGAGCATCTGCGGTAAGAATCTCCTCTGAAACCGCACAATTTCAGACCACTCTGGTTCTGGTTAGGCGATAGCCGCTAAGCCACCATGACTTCCATATGATTAACCCTCCGACCGGTCAGTTGGGTAAAAATAGGTTTATATTCTTACTCACCTATTGTATTTTTCACTGCTCGAAAAAAGATATTTTGGATCTATGGTAAAACTTAAAAAGTTTTTGTCAACAATATTAACAAATTGCTCGGTCCCTATATTCACGCTGTAAGTATCGGCGTTCGCACTTAAAATATCTAATAAACTTAATAACAAAATGAATCTGTATTTGATATCCATTTTGTTGTAATATTTGCAAAACTAAGTCGGAGAGATGTTAGCACTCAACGTTTTATTGATTGGAAATGTTCCTTGTTTCAGTGTCTGAGTTGCAGTAAAAGTATGAAACAGGTGCTTTTCATAATTGTCTAAATTTTATATTAAAATGCATAAGTACCTACTATACAGGATGATTTTTTTTCCCCGCCAGTGAGGGCAATTTCTGAACTACAGGTCTTAGAGAAAAACGCTGAAAGGAACCTGAGGCGAATTTTAAGAAAACAAAAATGCCATAAAAAAAAGTGTAGGTATTTTAGTTTTACGTCACAATACGAACAAAATTGTGTATGACAATCTTGGTCACAAGTTGCTAGGACTTATCAAACTTGATCTCAAATTGTTTGTCAGAATGCTAATAGCTAATTCTTTATGGCTAAACAGAGTGAGGTCCCTGCGAGATCTGCTCCACCTCGTCACACTTTGCTCTTTGTCTCACGAACAATTCAAATTGTTCGTATTGTGTCATAGACGCAGAAAAAGAAAAAGAAAATTTAAAAAAAAAAAGCCACACGAACAAAGGCCACTAATCAAATCTTAGTATGAATTAAGTAGGCATTTTTAGAAAATATCAAATTCTGTAATCTACCGCAACATAAATCTGCTGACTAGATGTTATGTGCTTATTTAGCAAATAAGTTAAACCTTGATTTTGTTGATATTGTGTTCGAATGTTTAGGTTATTTTCATCACATAATTATTTATAATATTATGTCACGTAAATACTTTGTAAACATTTTTTTTTTTTTTTATTACGTATAGGCCTGTGTTTGACCACAATCTCACCATGGTAAGTGATGATGTGGCCGAAGGTGGTAAGCACACAAAGCCTAGAAGGAACTGGCTCTCAAGTGCAGCTGTCGGAACACACCGATAGGTGCTTGGCGACAGATTTTCAACTTGAGGGTGGTAGCCAGCCAGACGGGTACTACAAAGTACCCTACCACCGTGCTATGGTTTCCTCACGATGTTTTCCTTCACCGAAAGCTCAAGCTCATTGCCATTTACCCCTTTACTCATAAAACGTTATTTAACTAATATACTGTTTAAAGGGTCACGTAAATAACGTCACTATATTGTCATTCTCAAATAATGTGACATTATTTACGTGAACATTTAATTAACTTTAAGTAAGGGGGTTACTTGTGTAAGTACTTATTGGTATAGTGTACAAAACTTAAAAGTTTAGGAATGATACTACCTAAAACTTTGGGTAAAGGCTTTAATAATTTACAATAAAATCTAGTTTTTATATTGGTCTAAGTCAGTATATACAAAAAAGTAGAGAATATTCGCTATCAATCGTATAGATATTGTACAATTTTCACTCTACCTACGGTGCCAGCCTGCTGGGAACCTTGCCGTCAATCGGGGCAGCGGCAGACTTGAGAAAATTTTAGATACCAGCTTGGACCTTTAGACTCAGTTCAGCGACGTGCCATCAGAATTGTTGACGATCCCGAGCTCACAAGCGGTTTAGTGCCCGTTAGTCTGAGGAGAGACTTGCGGACAGTGTTTTAAAGAATGATTTCGAACTGTGCGGGTACAAAGAAGTTTTCTTCCGCGGAAGCTCAGATTGTGGAATGAGCTCCCCGCCATGGTTTTCCCAATGGAGACAGCATGGGGTCTTCAAAAAGGGTGTGAAGACATTTCTTCAGGGCGTCCATAGGCTACCTATGGTAACTGCTTACCATCAGGCGGGCCGTATGCTTGTTAGCTACGTTAGAGGCATAAAAAAAAACTTCTGCCTGGAATATAGTTGCGTATTTGCCAAGATTCACCTTTTAGCTCATTTTTATACGCTCTCCATAAATTCCACAGCCTAAATCAGATCCTGATTAAGATCCATCGGTATACTACTTGAGGCTACCTTCCACCCTCGCGACCTTGTCATCTAGCCAGTCATCAGGTGGGAATTTCAATCTTCTGTGACCTGACCATGTCAAACAATGTTTAGAATAGGGATTTCCAGTACTGAACCCTGAAGGGAGTTTAGTGCCTGGGAGAGCCATTTCAATCCCACCTGTGCGTGAATCCTGTGCATAGTTATCTTCGCCACCTTCTCTACATATAGATGCAGGGGCGTCAGATCTAGCATAGCATCAAGGGCCGCTCCAGGGGAGGTTGACATGGCTCCAGTTGCCATAATACAAGCGGTCCTTTGAATCCATCTAGGAACAATCTCTTATAGAAGTAATACTGAGCAATCCGATTCCAAAACTAGTCAGAGATTTGTCACTGATTTTGAATAGTAAGGACCAATAATTGCATCGTGTGTTCTTGACTTGGCCAATCAGCGCGCATGAGTCCTTGTCTATAAGGTAACATTAGCGCAAAAAAATAACTCTCTCCTTCATACACAAGTCAGTTTAGGTTGCCCTGGTAAGGCACTTTTGAACAGGTTAAGTACACACAATTGAATCTACTACCGGTTCGGAACTGAGAAGACTCCGACAAGAAACTCATAGGCGTCGTCCTAATTGGCGACGATCGTACGATCAAACGATGCGATTTCGTCGCACGATCGCGCTGATGTTCCTGTGCTCGCGTGATGACTTCCGAGCTTCAATTAGGACACTCTAAAGCGTTTTGTGTATTTGATCTCGTCGTGCGACGAAATCGCATCGTTTGCTCGTACGATCATCGCCAATTAGGACGACGCCATAGGCTTGACCGCGCGCGAGAGAGACGGACAGACTTTTGATACGCTTTTCATGATGCGCATGCAGTGCGACGTCACGCCACGTGCTTATTCCCAGACTACACAAGCGCAACGTGTAAATGTGTTGAACGTGCCAGCTTTAGTTTACAGATCTGTGAGATTCTTGGAACACAAACAAATCTGCATTATTAACACATCTGGCGTTCGATTTTTTGTGGGCGAAATTGGCGTTTTAAACTGTTTTCGTTCACCGTTCGTTTTACTTGGAAACAGTTAAAAACGACATCGTGAACAGCAAATTTTGACCCACCTCCGAGGCAGGGGTCGTTTGTGATCATATTTTGACATCTTTGAATCTGATAAATAAATAAATAAATATATCCTGGGACATTCATTAGATAAGTTTTGGAGAATTCAAACGGGAAGCGAAAATTCTAATTTTTATTGTAAAATTTGATAGAAATACTAACAGGCAAGAGAATAATTTGTCAGTTTAACTTTGTTTAAAGATTAACTGAAGGAAAAACCGGCCAAGTGCGAGTCAGACACGCGCACCGAGGGTTCCGTACAAACCTGTAGGTATATAAGTAAATGGTAGTATAGACCTGAGTATTTGATATGGATTTCAATTTATGACGTATTAAAAAAAAACTACTTACTAGATCTCGTTCAAACCAATTTTCGTTGGTAGTTTGCATCGTAATGTACATCATATATTTTTTATAGATTTATCATTCTCTTATTTTAGAAGTTACAGGGGGGGGGACACACATTTTACCACTTTGGATGTGCCTCTCGCGCAAACTATTCAGTTTAGAAAAAAATGATATTAGAAACCTCGATATCATTTTTGAAGACCTATCCATAGACACCCCACACTTATGGGTTTGATGAAAAAAAAAATGTTGAGTTTCAGTTCTAAGTATGGCGAACCCCCAAAATTTATTGTTTTTTTTCTATTTTTGTGTGAAAATCTTAATGCGGTTCACAGAATACATCTACTTACCAAGTTTCAACATTATAGTTCTTATAGTTTCGGAAATAAATGGCTGTGACATACGGACGGACAGACAGACAGACAGACAGACAGACAGACAGACAGACAGACATGACGAATCTATAAGGGTTCCGTTTTTTGCCATTTGGCTACGGAACCCTAAAAAGGTAGGTTGAGACAAGTGACAAGCAGGCGATGAGCATGGAAATGACATTTTTGTATCTGATCGTTCGATTTGGGAAATATCGCTTGTGGCAAAAGTTGCAAAATTGTTGAAATTTTCCAATTCGAACGCATATACAAAAATGCCCATTTTGAAACTGTTAAAAACGAAATCACTCCAATTCGAACGCACCTAAAAATGCCCATTTTGAAACTGTTAAAAACGACTTTTTGGCGGGAACTTGCAGAGTGACGTAGCATTTTCATTTTTATTTTCATAAATTTGTGTATTTTGAGTTTTATTGTGTATTTTTCGTGGTATTTTACCCAATAAAGATCATCCATGTGCACCAGTGAAGTGAAATGAAATGAATTATGTGTATCGTGACTTTTCAAGTTGTCTCAAAATGTCCGTGAAGAATTTTAGTACAATGACCACCATTGTAGTAAAACATGACTTTTATGGACGGTGACTGACTGAGGACTATAATGTGAAGTGATTTATTGTGACTGGAAACTATAATATAACTCGACACTGGCAGAAGTGAGCCCTAATTTGGGCTTGGTTGCCAAAATTAAAAATAAGAAGAAGAACTGTTAAAAACGACATCACTCCAATGAGAAGTTTTCTTGTAGGTATTTAATTTTCTTTTCTTTTAAGTCTCAATAGATGGCGTTAATATGACTGAAACGAACAATCTTGCTGTAGTTCAATAAAAAAAAAAAATGTAACTTCATGGGTGCATTCAGTTACTACACATGTTATTGAACTCGTACTGAACGCTACCATTATATTTTTATTATATACGCTAAATGTACTATTAAATATTCTGTGACGCTACGATGATCTTCGGGCGATCACACGGCGTAGTTACTGAACGCAGCCCATAACTATTTGGCTTTATACTGGTAACAGACGTTCCAATGTCGGACTCCTATTTTTATTATTACGCAGGAGACACGGCCAAGGTACGTCCTGCCGTAGGAAAGTGTATAGTGTGGCAGGACCCTCATAATTATTACTAATACCGGTTGGAAGCTTTCGTCGTCCTGCCCAAAGACTACAGTATATACTTAGAGAGTCCTGCCGCGCTACACACGGCCCTGACCATCAGACGTCCGACAGTCGGATCGTCTGTAACTAGTATTATGTCACTATCATGTGTGTTTTGTTCAAAACTTTTGTGAAATTTAGCTTAGATTTGAATGATTTGAAAACTATTGAAAATGCGTGTTTGTGCAGTTGTGAATTGTACCAATAAGGGACGTCTTACATTTCCAACTGATGAACCACTAAGGTCACAGTGGATAAGAGCAACAAGGGTGGATGTCCAACGAATATCAAAACAATGATAGAAACAAATAATCCTTAAGCGTAACTTCCACAAAAAAACAAACAACGCAAACAACGGAAACAAAAATCCAGTCATACTAGTGTTGCCGCCTCTTATTACTAATTTCGGACGAAAAAAAACAGGCTGTTACCAAAAAGCAACGAAAATTAAGTTTTGCTCCTCTGAAATTTGGTTTCATTTAATCATGTTCATGGTTGCCATTAATATCAATTAACACTTAATAAAAGAAATCTGTATATTTTTTTTTCAATTGTCGATTTTGAATTAAAAAGGATGGACACCTTCCGTTGTTGGCCTATGTGGCAACACTAAAGTTATGTGACAGCATATTTTGATTTGACAATTCAATTTGGTGATGACAGCGCCACCTAGTTATTTTGCAGCAACTCTTTAAATACCTACAAGAAAACTTCTCATTCGAACGCACGGTGCCCTTCAACTTTGACTGACAGCTGACAGTCGCTCGTAAAGTCGCAATGACATTAGTCACCCGATTGCTATGTGTTTCGCGTATTATTTATCTCGAAGAAATTTGTAATTTATCGCGTTATCATTGCAATACGTTAGCTTTAATACATAATCACGATTTCGCGTATCGTGCCATATAAAAATTTGAGACAGTACGCCATGATTAAATATGGGAAATTAAATGAAATTTGAGTCAACTTATCATGTTTACTAAGACTTGTTATTTGTGAAAATGGACAATAATAGTGATAAAAAAGAGGAACAGAAGAAGGAGCTATTATCGAGCTTGCAGAAGATATGCCTGGTATGCGGGGACAAGGCGCTAGGTTATAATTTCAATGCAATATCGTGCGAGAGTTGTAAGGCGTTTTTTAGACGAAACGCGCTGACCAGTAAAGAGTTCAAATGTCCTTTTACCAATAACTGCGTGATTACTGTGGTCACACGCAGATTCTGTCAGAAATGTCGACTAGAGAAATGCTTGGCTATCGGAATGGTAAAGGAGTTCATCATGTCCGACGAAGACAAAGCAGAAAAGAGAAGAAAGATAGAGGAAAACCGAGCTAGAAAACGACATAATCATGATCCGGAAGACACGGTAACAAGTTCCAAGAACTTTAAACGTGATGAAGAATTAACTAATACAAATTACGTACAGGGGGTACAGGATACTATACAGTATGATGTTTTAAATAGTACAACATGTAGTCCAAGTAGCACCGTCCAATCTCCGTTGAGCAACGAATTAGATACCTCACTGAGTTCGCCGCCCGTGTATTACACTCAAGTGCACAGTACGGATCAACCGTATACAATGAAGGTTTATCCGATTGATGAGAAGTCTGTTATAAGTAGAGCTATTTACGAGCATAGAGCTATAAATTCATACAATTTGTATGACAGTGTTGATGTTGATAGTAATATGTACGGGGAACCGCCTAAACAGAATAGTATAAGGTTAGTAAGTACTTATTCATAATTAATTTTCTGAGATTTATTGTATATATATCCTGGGACATCCTGGGAAATTCCTTATCTTCACACATGGTCATCTGATCCCAAACTAAGCAAAGCTTGTACTGTGGAAACCAGATAACTGATATAATACATAATATAACTTACATAATATACTTAATATACATAATTACACCCAGACTCAGGACATACAGACATGTTCATGCGCACAAATGCATGTCCTGTGTGGGAATCGAACCCACGACCTGCGGCACGATAGGTGGACTCTTGACCAGAGTCTTAACCGACTGCGCCAGCTGGCCCGTCAGAACTAAACAGTGTCTTTTATGCCTTATACCTATGATTTAAATGCCATTTTGGCTCAAGTGGATTTGTATGATGAAGCACTTGTGGTGTAGTATGATTAGATGTTCATAATCAATAGTATAAATAAACATTTGATCACAATGTGACAAGAGCCAAAGCAGAGTGAAGGTCTGGATCATTTGGTTCTGGTCTTCTTCACAAAGGGCTGATTATTATACATAATTACACCCAGACTCAGGACATGCTGACTTGTTCATATACACAAATGCATGTCCTGGGCGAAGTAGAACCCACAACCTGCACCTTACTGAAAGATAAGATTCATAGATGAAATCTTAACCAACCAACTGGCCAATCAAGTGAAGTGAGTGAAGTCAAGAATGCATTTGAATGAAGTGTTCGCTTTACAGGCTATTTTAATTTAATTATCTAATATTGTCAAATTTATTATAAGATAATTAAAAAAAAAATCCTTGCTGAGTTTCTTGCCGGGAGTCTTCTCAGTTTAGTAAAATCAATTGTAACGTTCGTAATCGCCTTATCAAGGCCTACATTGAATAAACAATTTTTGAATTTGAATTTTAATCAAAACATTTTTGACATAATGAACATATGTTCTCAAGGGTTTGCATCCTCATAATCCTCATAATCAGTTGTAGACGAATGACAAATTGTTAATTATATGTTACTTTTAAGCACATATTTTTCTCATGTAAGTGACTGAATATCTTTAAACCTAAACAGCAAGGGAGTTGGAACTTGCTTCCGCCTGTTTCCTGTATCATACTATGTATTTAGATACTGTGTCATACTAGGTATTTAGATTCTGTCAAAGCCAGAGTGAATAGTTTTCTTGAGTCTTTATGGATGGGTCAGTGTGGTAAGAACTATAATTTATTCATTCTATTTAAAAAAAACATACATATTACAAACAAGTCAAACTGGAACTTTGTACCATATAGACTTTAAATTATAGAGTATCTTTGAAACAGTTTTAACTATAATTTGTCCTCATTTATCCATTGTTTGTAGCTATGGCCATGAATGGGCGTTATACAAGAAACCCTATTGTAATGGATTAAGATAACATTTACCTTGTAGGTTTAGTCATGTTTTATCTTACCATGTTTAGATGTACTATGTTTTGGTTTGTGGTTGAAACCTGTGTGAACCTGGAACCCGACTTCAAGATATCGGGTTTTTTTTTTTTGCATATGTTAGTACTCCGTATGTACCTGTTTGTACCAACTTTTTTTTCGTTTGTACCTCAAGGGGTTCGGAGATACGGGGGGTTGAAAAATGCTCAGAACCCGACTTCAAGATATCGGGTTTTTTTTTTTTGCATATGTTTGTACTCCGTATGTACCTGTTTGTACCAACTTTTTTTTCGTTTGTACCTCAAGGGGTTCGGAGATACGGGGGGTTGAAAAATGCTCAGAACCCGACTTCAAGATATCGGGGTTTTTTTTTTGCATATGTTAGTACTCCGTATGTACCTGTTTGTACCAACTTTTTTTTCGTTTGTACCTCAAGGGGTTCGGAGATACGGGGGGTTGAAAAATGCTCAGAACCCGACTTCAAGATATCGGGTTTTTTTTTTTTGCATATGTTAGTACTCCATATGTACCTGTTTGTACCAACTTTTTTTTCGTTTGTACCTCAAGTGGTTCGGAAATACAGGACTTTAAAAAACCTGTTCCCTAATATCGGAATCTCGGGCATTTTTTGAGATAATCAAAATCTGCCAGCGGGGTTGGATTCACCATCGTTTGTACCCGTTTGTACCATCTTTCTTTTCGTTTGTACCTCAAGGGGTTCGGAAATACAAGACTTTAAAAAACCCGTTCCCTAATATCGGAATCTCGGGCATTTTTTGAGATAATCAAAATCTGCAAGCGGGGTTGGATTCACCGTCGTTTGTACCCGTTTGTACCATCTTTCTTTTCGTTTGTACCTCAAGGGGTTCGGAAATACAAGACTTTATAAAACCCGTACCCTAATATCGGAATCTCGGGCATTTTTTGAGATAATCAAAATCTGCCAGCGGGGTTGGATTCACCATCGTTTGTACCCGTTTGTACCATTCTTCTTTTCGTTTGTACCTCAAGGGGTTCGGAAATACAAGACTTTAAAAAACCTGTTCCCTAATATCGGAATCTCGGGCATTTTTTGAGATAATCAAAATCTGCAAGCGGGGTTGGATTCACCATCGTTTGTACCCGTTTGTACCATTTTTCTTTTCGTTTGTACCTAAAGGGGTTCGGAAATACAGAACATTAAAAAAACTTGTTCCCTAATATCGGAATCTCGGGCATTTTTTGAGATAATCAAAATCTGCAAGCGGGGTTGGATTCACCGTCGTTTGTACCCGTTTGTACCATCTTTCTTTTCGTTTGTACCTCAAGGGGTTCGGAAATACAGAACTTTAAAAAACCCGTTCCCTAATATCGGAATCTCGGGCATTTTTTGAGATAATCAAAATCTGCAAGCGGGGTTGGATTCACCGTCGTTTGTACCCGTTTGTACCATCTTTCTTTTCGTTTGTACCTCAAGGGGTTCGGAAATACAAGACTTTAAAAAACCGGTTCCCTAATATCGGAATCTCGGGCATTTTTTGAGATAATCAAAATCTGCAAGCGGGGTTGGATTCACCGTCGTTTGTACCCGTTTGTACCATCTTTCTTTTCGTTTGTACCTCAAGGGGTTCGGAAATACAGGACTTTAAAAAACCTGATCCCTAATATCGGAATCTCGGCCATTTTTTGAGATAATCAAAATCTGCCAGCGGGGTTGGATTCACCATCGTTTGTACCCGTTTGTACCATTTTTCTTTTCGTTTGTACCTCAAGGGGTTCGGAAATACAAGACTTTAAAAAACCTGTTCCCTAATATCGGAATCTCGGCCATTTTTTGAGATAATCAAAATCTGCCAGCGGGGTTGGATTCACCATCGTTTGTACCCGTTTGTACCATTTTTCTTTTCGTTTGTACCTCAAGGGGTTCGGAAATACAAGACTTTAAAAAACCTGTTCCCTAATATCGGAATCTCGGGCATTTTTTGAGATAATCAAAATCTGCAAGCGGGGTTGGATTCACCATCGTTTGTACCCGTTTGTACCATTTTTCTTTTCGTTTGTACCTCAAGGGGTTCGGAAATACAGAACATTAAAAAAACTTGTTCCCTAATATCGGAATCTCGGGCATTTTTTGAGATAATCAAAATCTGCAAGCGGGGTTGGATTCACCGTCGTTTGTACCCGTTTGTACCATTTTTCTTTTCGTTTGTACCTCAAGGGGTTCGGAAATACAGAACTTTAAAAAACCCGTTCCCTAATATCGGAATCTCGGGCATTTTTTGAGATAATCAAAATCTGCAAGCGGGGTGTGATTCACCGTCGTTTGTACCCGTTTGTACCATCTTTCTTTTCGTTTGTACCTCAAGGGGTTCGGAAATACAAGACTTTAAAAAACTTGTTCCCTAATATCGGAATCTCGGGCATTTTTTGAGATAATCAAAATCTGTAAGTGGGGTTGGATTCACCGTCGTTTGTACCCGTTTGTACCATCTTTCTTTTCGTTTGTACCTCAAGGGGTTCGGAAATACAGGACTTTAAAAAACCTAATCCCTAATATCGGAATCTCGGGCATTTTTTGAGATAATCAAAATCTGCCAGCGGGTTTGGATTCACCATCGTTTGTACCCGTTTGTACCATCTTTCTTTTCGTTTGTACCTCACGGGGTTCGGAAATAAAAGACTTTAAAAAACCCGTTCCCTAATATCGGAATCTCGGGCATTTTTTGAGATAATCAAAATCTGCAAGCGGGGTTGGATTCACCGTCGTTTGTACCCGTTTGTACCATCTTTCTTTTCGTTTGTACCTCAAGGGGTTCGGAAATACAAGACTTTAAAAAACTTGTTCCCTAATATCGGAATCTCGGGCATTTTTTGAGATTATCAAAATCTGCAAGCGGGGTTGGATTCACCATCGTTTGTACCCGTTTGTACCAACTTTCTTTTCGTTTGTACCTCAAGGGGTTCGGAAATACAAGACTTTAAAAAACCCGTTCCCTAATATCGGAATCTCGGGCATTTTTTGAGATAATCAAAATCTGCCAGCGTGGTTGGATTCACCATCGTTTGTACCCGTTTGTACCATTTTTCTTTTCGTTTGTACCTCAAGGGGTTCGGAAATACAAGACTTTAAAAAACTTGTTCCCTAATATCGGAATCTCGGGCATTTTTTGAGATAATCAAAATCTGCAAGCGGGGTTGGATTCACCGTCGTTTGTACCCGTTTGTACCATCTTTCTTTTCGTTTGTACCTCAAGGGGTTCGGAAATACAAGACTTTAAAAAACCCGTTCCCTAATATCGGAATCTCGGGCATTTTTTGAGATAATCAAAATCTGCAAGCGGGGTTGGATTCACCGTCGTTTGTACCCGTTTGTACCATCTTTCTTTTCGTTTGTACCTCAAGGGGTTCGGAAATACAAGACTTTAAAAAACCCGTTCCCTAATATCGGAATCTCGGGCATTTTTTGAGATAATCAAAATCTGCCAGCGGGGTTGGATTCACCATCGTTTGTACCCGTTTTTACCATTTTTCTTTTCGTTTGTACCTCAAGGGGTTCGGAAATACAAGACTTTAAAAAACCTGTTCCCTAATATCGGAATCTCGGCCATTTTTTGAGATAATCAAAATCTGCAAGCGGGGTTGGATTCACCGTCGTTTGTACCCGTTTGTACCATCTTTCTTTTCGTTTGTACCTCAAGGGGTTCGGAAATACAGGACTTTAAAAAACCTGATCCCTAATTTCGGAATCTCGGCCATTTTTTGAGATAATCAAAATCTGCCAGCGGGGTTGGATTCACCATCGTTTGTACCCGTTTGTACCATCTTTCTTTTCGTTTGTACCTCAAGGGGTTCGGAAATACAAGACTTTAAAAAACCGGCTCCCTAATATCGGAATCTCGGGCATTTTTTGAGATAATCAAAATCTGCCAGCGGGGTTGGATTCACCATCGTTTGTACCCGTTTGTACCATTTTTCTTTTCGTTTGTACCTCAAGGGGTTCGGAAATACAGAACATTAAAAAAACTTGTTCCCTAATATCGGAATCTCGGGCATTTTTTGAGATAATCAAAATCTGCAAGCGGGGTTGGATTCACCGTCGTTTGTACCCGTTTGTACCATCTTTCTTTTCGTTTGTACCTCAAGGGGTTCGGAAATACAAGACTTTAAAAAACCCGTTCCCTAATATCGGAATCTCGGGCATTTTTTGAGATAATCAAAATCTGCAAGCAGGGTTGGATTCACCATCGTTTGTACCCGTTTGTACCATCTTTCTTTTCGTTTGTACCTCAAGGGGTTCGGAAATACAAGACTTTAAAAAACCCGTTCCCTAATATCGGAATCTCGGGCATTTTTTGAGATAATCAAAATCTGCAAGCGGGGTTGGATTCACCGTCGTTTGTACCCGTTTGTACCATCTTTCTTTTCGTTTGTACCTCAAGGGGTTCGGAAATACAAGACTTTAAAAAACCCGTTCCCTAATATCGGAATCTCGGGCATTTTTTGAGATAATCAAAATCTGCCAGCGGGGTTGGATTCACCATCGTTTGTACCCGTTTGTACCATTTTTCTTTTCGTTTGTACCTCAAGGGGTTCGGAAATACAAGACTTTAAAAAACCTGTTCCCTAATATCGGAATCTCGGCCATTTTTTGAGATAATCAAAATCTGCAAGCGGGGTTGGATTCACCGTCGTTTGTACCCGTTTGTACCATCTTTCTTTTCGTTTGTACCTCAAGGGGTTCGGAAATACAGGACTTTAAAAAACCTGATCCCTAATATCGGAATCTCGGGCATTTTTTGAGATAATCAAAATCTGCAAGCGGGGTTGGATTCACCATCGTTTGTACCCGTTTGTACCATCTTTCTTTTCGTTTGTACCTCAAGGGGTTCGGAAATACAAGACTTTAAAAAACCGGCTCCCTAATATCGGAATCTCGGGCATTTTTTGAGATAATCAAAATCTGCCAGCGGGGTTGGATTCACCATCGTTTGTACCCGTTTGTACCATTTTTCTTTTCGTTTGTACCTCAAGGGGTTCGGAAATACAAGACTTTAAAAAACCTGATCCCTAATATCGGAATCTCGGGCATTTTTTGAGATAATCAAAATCTGCAAGCGGGGTTGGATTCACCGTCGTTTGTACCCGTTTGTACCATCTTTCTTTTCGTTTGTACCTCAAGGGGTTCGGAAATACAGAACTTTAAAAAACCCGTTCCCTAATATCGGAATCTCGGGCATTTTTTGAGATAATCAAAATCTGCAAGTGGGGTTGGATTCACCGTCGTTTGTACCCGTTTGTACCATCTTTCTTTTCGTTTGTACCTCAAGGGGTTCGGAAATACAGGACTTTAAAAAACTTGTTCCCTAATATCGGAATCTCGGGCATTTTTTGAGATAATCAAAATCTGCAAGCGGGGTTGGATTCACCGTCGTTTGTACCCGTTTGTACCATCTTTCTTTTCGTTTGTACCTCAAGGGGTTCGGAAATACAAGACTTTAAAAAACCCGTTCCCTAATATCGGAATCTCGGGCATTTTTTGAGATAATCAAAATCTGCAAGCAGGGTTGGATTCACCATCGTTTGTACCCGTTTGTACCATCTTTCTTTTCGTTTGTACCTCAAGGGGTTCGGAAATACAAGACTTTAAAAAACCCGTTCCCTAATATCGGAATCTCGGGCATTTTTTGAGATAATCAAAATCTGCAAGCGGGGTTGGATTCACCGTCGTTTGTACCCGTTTGTACCATCTTTCTTTTCGTTTGTACCTCAAGGGGTTCGGAAATACAAGACTTTAAAAAACCCGTTCCCTAATATCGGAATCTCGGGCATTTTTTGAGATAATCAAAATCTGCCAGCGGGGTTGGATTCACCATCGTTTGTACCCGTTTGTACCATTTTTCTTTTCGTTTGTACCTCAAGGGGTTCGGAAATACAAGACTTTAAAAAACCTGTTCCCTAATATCGGAATCTCGGCCATTTTTTGAGATAATCAAAATCTGCAAGCGGGGTTGGATTCACCGTCGTTTGTACCCGTTTGTACCATCTTTCTTTTCGTTTGTACCTCAAGGGGTTCGGAAATACAGGACTTTAAAAAACCTGATCCCTAATATCGGAATCTCGGGCATTTTTTGAGATAATCAAAATCTGCAAGCGGGGTTGGATTCACCGTCGTTTGTACCCGTTTGTACCATCTTTCTTTTCGTTTGTACCTCAAGGGGTTCGGAAATACAGAACTTTAAAAAACCCGTTCCCTAATATCGGAATCTCGGGCATTTTTTGAGATAATCAAAATCTGCAAGTGGGGTTGGATTCACCGTCGTTTGTACCCGTTTGTACCATCTTTCTTTTCGTTTGTACCTCAAGGGGTTCGGAAATACAGGACTTTAAAAAACTTGTTCCCTAATATCGGAATCTCGGGCATTTTTTGAGATAATCAAAATCTGCAAGCGGGGTTGGATTCACCGTCGTTTGTACCCGTTTGTACCATCTTTCTTTTCGTTTGTACCTCAAGGGGTTCGGAAATACAGAACTTTAAAAAACCCGTTCCCTAATATCGGAATCTCGGGCATTTTTTGAGATAATCAAAATCTGCAAGTGGGGTTGGATTCACCGTCGTTTGTACCCGTTTGTACCATCTTTCTTTTCGTTTGTACCTCAAGGGGTTCGGAAATACAGGACTTTAAAAAACTTGTTCCCTAATATCGGAATCTCGGGCATTTTTTGAGATAATCAAAATCTGCAAGCGGGGTTGGATTCACCGTCGTTTGTACCCGTTTGTACCATCTTTCTTTTCGTTTGTACCTCAAGGGGTTCGGAAATACAAGACTTTAAAAAACCCGTTCCCTAATATCGGAATCTCGGGCATTTTTTGAGATAATCAAAATCTGCAAGCAGGGTTGGATTCACCATCGTTTGTACCCGTTTGTACCATCTTTCTTTTCGTTTGTACCTCAAGGGGTTCGGAAATACAAGACTTTAAAAAACCCGTTCCCTAATATCGGAATCTCGGGCATTTTTTGAGATAATCAAAATCTGCAAGCGGGGTTGGATTCACCGTCGTTTGTACCCGTTTGTACCATCTTTCTTTTCGTTTGTACCTCAAGGGGTTCGGAAATACAAGACTTTAAAAAACCCGTTCCCTAATATCGGAATCTCGGGCATTTTTTGAGATAATCAAAATCTGCCAGCGGGGTTGGATTCACCATCGTTTGTACCCGTTTGTACCATTTTTCTTTTCGTTTGTACCTCAAGGGGTTCGGAAATACAAGACTTTAAAAAACCTGTTCCCTAATATCGGAATCTCGGCCATTTTTTGAGATAATCAAAATCTGCAAGCGGGGTTGGATTCACCGTCGTTTGTACCCGTTTGTACCATCTTTCTTTTCGTTTGTACCTCAAGGGGTTCGGAAATACAGGACTTTAAAAAACCTGATCCCTAATATCGGAATCTCGGGCATTTTTTGAGATAATCAAAATCTGCCAGCGGGGTTGGATTCACCATCGTTTGTACCCGTTTGTACCATCTTTCTTTTCGTTTGTACCTCAAGGGGTTCGGAAATACAAGACTTTAAAAAACCGGCTCCCTAATATCGGAATCTCGGGCATTTTTTGAGATAATCAAAATCTGCCAGCGGGGTTGGATTCACCATCGTTTGTACCCGTTTGTACCATTTTTCTTTTCGTTTGTACCTCAAGGGGTTCGGAAATACAAGACTTTAAAAAACCTGATCCCTAATATCGGAATCTCGGGCATTTTTTGAGATAATCAAAATCTGCAAGCGGGGTTGGATTCACCGTCGTTTGTACCCGTTTGTACCATCTTTCTTTTCGTTTGTACCTCAAGGGGTTCGGAAATACAGAACTTTAAAAAACCCGTTCCCTAATATCGGAATCTCGGGCATTTTTTGAGATAATCAAAATCTGCAAGTGGGGTTGGATTCACCGTCGTTTGTACCCGTTTGTACCATCTTTCTTTTCGTTTGTACCTCAAGGGGTTCGGAAATACAGGACTTTAAAAAACCTAATCCCTAATATCGGAATCTCGGGCATTTTTTGAGATAATCAAAATCTGCCAGCGGGGTTGGATTCACCATCGTTTGTACCCGTTTGTACCATCTTTCTTTTCGTTTGTACCTCACGGGGTTCGGAAATAAAAGACTTTAAAAAACCCGTTCCCTAATATCGGAATCTCGGGCATTTTTTGAGATAATCAAAATCTGCAAGCGGGGTTGGATTCACCGTCGTTTGTACCCGTTTGTACCATCTTTCTTTTCGTTTGTACCTCAAGGGGTTCGGAAATACAAGACTTTAAAAAACTTGTTCCCTAATATCGGAATCTCGGGCATTTTTTGAGATTATCAAAATCTGCAAGCGGGGTTGGATTCACCATCGTTTGTACCCGTTTGTACCAACTTTCTTTTCGTTTGTACCTCAAGGGGTTCGGAAATACAAGACTTTAAAAAACCCGTTCCCTAATATCGGAATCTCGGGCATTTTTTGAGATAATCAAAATCTGCAAGCGGGGTTGGATTCACCGTCGTTTGTACCCGTTTGTACCATCTTTCTTTTCGTTTGTACCTCAAGGGGTTCGAAAATACAAGACTTTAAAAAACCGGTTCCCTAATATCGGAATCTCGGGCATTTTTTGAGATAATCAAAATCTGCAAGCGGGGTTGGATTCACCGTCGTTTGTACCCGTTTGTACCATCTTTTTTTTCGTTTGTACCTCAAGGGGTTCGGAAATACAAAACTTTAAAAAAGCTGTTCCCTAATATCGGAATCTCGGCCATTTTTTGAGATAATCAAAATCTGCAAGCGGGGTTGGATTCACCGTCGTTTGTACCCGTTTGTACCATCTTTCTATTCGTTTGTACCTCAAGGGGTTCGGAAATACAAGACTTTAAAAAACCCGTTCCCTAATATCGGAATCTCTGGCATTTTTTGAGATAATCAAAATCTGCCAACGAGGTTGGATTCACCGTCGTTTGTACCCGTTTGTACCATCTTTCTTTTCGTTTGTACCTCAAGGGGTTCGGAGATACGGGGGGTTGAAAAATGCTCAGAACCCGACTTCAAGATATCGGGTTTTTTTTTTTGCATATGTTAGTACTCCATATGTACCTGTTTGTACCGACTTTTTTTTCGTTTGTACCTCAAGGGGTTCGGAAATACAAAACTTTAAAAAAGCTGTTCCCTAATATCGGAATCTCGGGCATTTTTTGAGATAATCAAAATCTGCAAGCGGGGTTGGATTCACCGTCGTTTGTACCCGTTTGTACCATCTTTCTTTTCGTTTGTACCTCAAGGGGTTCGGAAATACAGGACTTTAAAAAACATGATCCCTAATATCGGAATCTCGGGCATTTTTTGAGATAATCAAAATCTGCAAGCGGGGTTGGATTCACCGTCGTTTGTACCCGTTTGTACCATCTTTCTTTTCGTTTGTACCTCAAGGGGTTCGGAAATACAAGACTTTATAAAACCCGTACCCTAATATCGGAATCTCGGGCATTTTTTGAGATAATCAAAATCTGCAAGCGGGGTTGGATTCACCGTCGTTTGTACCCGTTTGTACCATCTTTCTTTTCGTTTGTGCCTCAAGGGGTTTGGAAATACAGGACTTTAAAAAACCTGATCCCTAATATCGGAATCTCGGGCATTTTTTGAGATAATCAAAATCTGCAAGCGGGGTTGGATTCACCGTCGTTTGTACCCGTTTGTACCATCTTTCTATTCGTTTGTACCTCAAGGGGTTCGGAATAGGGAATGCAAACCGGTTTCACCGAAAATCGAAAAACCGGTTATTCGGTACGGTTTTGACCAAACAAAAAAACCGGTTTTACATAGCACCAAAACCGGTTTTTCGGTTATTTTCGGTTTTTCTTTCAATGTTTGGAAAAACTAATAAAGGATGATTTGCCGCAGTTTTGTAAACTGAGTGCAATGCAGGGAGAGAGTTTTTGTGATGAACGGAAGTGTGTTGTTGTGTATTGTGTTGAGCTGGTAAGAAAATAACTTATAATAATGATTGTTTTTATGATAGATATAAAATACGTATTTTTTTTTTACAATACTTAGGCATCAAACAAGCGTACGGCCCGCCTAATGATAACCAGTTACCGTAGCCTATGGACGCTTGCAACATAACGGTTATCACTCGCACGTTGCCAACCCTCAAACTTTTTGAAGCGGGGAGCTCATTCCATAGCCTGAGCGTTCACGATAGGAAGCTTCTTTGAAACCACACTGTACGAGACCATTTTGGTTCCAATGCGTGAAGATGGACCCTCCATCGGTGACTACGATGGTAGAAGGTGACTGGGCATCAGGTCAAATAATTCTTCAGAAAACTGTCCGTTGGAAAAGCGGTAGAAGACACAGAAGAAGGCAGTCTCTCCTCAGACTAAGGGGCTTTAAAACACTTGTGAGCTCGGGATCGTCGACAATTATAACAGCACGTCGCTGAAATGAGTCTTAATACCAAAGCTAGTATCCAGGTACCCACAGAAGACAGCAACAATTCATTTGGGCTGGACTTGCGACTTATATAGTTGCAGTCTTTGTCTCGATAAGAAGTACTACTTCACTTTATTAATCACACCGAGTTTTTTGGATATCTTGTAGATGATTTTGGAACAGAACGTCGCTACAAATATTAACGCGAAGGATCCCAATGCTTTTCGTGATGTTGAGGGACATGTTCTAGAAACTTTTCGCAACGGTGAATGCGCAGGCTTGCGTGTGACTTAGTGTAGTTTAGTCGACCCCAATCGGAGTCACTAGTTTGTGTACTCTCGATTTAAGACAAGTTCTTCGCGCCTTTCCTCCAATATAGAACGAGGGATATTAGCACGCCTCGTGTAATGAGCGCCCCCTGTAATTTCATCTGCATAGCAATGAATGCTAGCAATAAAGAGTATATCATTAATATGCTGGAGGAACAGTGTTGGGGATAATCCAGAGCCTTGCGGGACGCCAGCATTAATGTCATGCTATCGGAGCAACTACTGTCAACGAAGGCTCTTATGTATGCCAAACAGCAAGCTGACTGATTGGTTTTTGTGTACACGCAAGTTGCTCTGCCGTTACAATATGATATGTTCATAATATTACGAGTGAAATTAATATTATAACGTACGAAACATAATTCAATAAATGTACATGAAAGTGATCATATCTCATAGCAATTAAAAACCAAGCAAACGTGATATGTTTTAATGATTTAATTCGTTTAAAATAAAATCAAAAGGAAAGGAACCGTGTAGTATAGACTACATGGTTTTTTAAGATAAACGAGTCTCTGATGAAGATGAATCTACAGAGTTAAATAAACTATTATTTCCATCAATTTGATGAAAAAGAGATGGATGGATTGTGTGAAAGATGATATTAGTAAGAAAGGAGTGAATGTTGGTATAACGGATAGAAGAGACGAATGGAAAAAGCGTACATATAGCGCCAACCCCTAATGATTGGGAACAAGGCACTTTTATACTCACTTCATTAACTTTAACTGACTATAATTCCTCAGTTTGCGATTTTTTAATCTTAGGCACGGTTATTATCTATAATTTGAGCTATAGAAATAACGTGAAAAAAAACCGAGCGAACATAAAAAAACCGGTTTTAAAACCGGTTAACCGGTTTTACTACTCAATAACCGAAAAAAAAACCGGTTTTCATTTTGCCACGGTTTTGCATTCCCTAGTTCGGAAATACAAGACATTAAAAAACCCGTTCCCTAATATCGGAATCTGGGGCATTTTTTGAGATAATCAAAATCTGCAAGCGGGGTTGGATTCACCGTCGTTTGTACCCGTTTGTACCATCTTTCTTTTCGTTTGTACCTCAAGGGGTTTGGAAATACAGGACTTTAAAAAACCTGATCCCTAATATCGGAATCTCGGCCATTTTTTGAGATAATCAAAATCTGCAAGCGGGGTTGGATTCACCGTCGTTTGTACCCGTTTGTACCATCTTTCTTTTCGTTTGTACCTCAAGGGTTTTGGAAATACAGAACTTTAATAAAACCTGTTCCCTAATATCGGAATCTCGGGCATCTTGTATTTCCGAACCCCTTGAGGTACAAACGAAAAGAAAGATGTTACGAACGGGTACAAACGACGGTGAATCCAACCCCGCTTGCAGATTTTGATTATCTCAAAAAATGCCCGAGATTCCGATATTAGGGAACAGGTTTTTTAAAGTCTTGTATTTCCGAACCCCTTGAGGTACAAACGAAAAGAAAGATGGTACAAACGGGTACAAACGATGGTGAATCCAACCCCACTTGCAGATTTTGATTATCTCAAAAAATGCCCGAGATTCCGATATTAGGGAACGGGTTTTATAAAGTCTTGTATTTCCGAACCCCTTGAGGAACAAACGAAAAGAAAGATGGTACAAACGGGTACAAACGACGGTGAATCCAACCCCGCTTGCAGATTTTGATTATCTCAAAAAATGCCCGAGATTCCGATATTAGGGAACGGGTTTTTTAAAGTCTTGTATTTCCGAACCCCTTGAGGTACAAACGAAAAGAAAGATGGTACAAACGGGTACAAACGATGGTGAATCCAACCCCGCTGGCAGATTTTGATTATCTCAAAAAATGCCCGAGATTCCGATATTAGGGATCAGGATTTTTAAAGTCCTGTATTTCCGAACCCCTTGAGGTACAAACGAAAAGAAAGATGGTACAAACGGGTACAAACGATGGTGAATCCAACCCCGCTGGCAGATTTTGATTATCTCAAAAAATGCCCGAGATTCCGATATTAGGGAACAGGTTTTTTAAAGTCCTGTATTTCCGAACCACTTGAGGTACAAACGAAAAAAAAGTTGGTACAAACAGGTACATATGGAGTACTAACATATGCAAAAAAAAAAAACCCGATATCTTGAAGTCGGGTTCTGAGCATTTTTCAACCCCCCGTATCTCCGAACCCCTTGAGGTACAAACGAAAAAAAAGTTGGTACAAACAGGTACATACGGAGTACTAACATATGCAAAAAAAAACCCCGATATCTTGAAGTCGGGTTCTGAGCATTTTTCAACCCCCCGTATCTCCGAACCCCTTGAGGTACAAACGAAAAAAAAGTTGGTACAAACAGGTACATACGGAGTACAAACATATGCAAAAAAAAAACCCGATATCTTGAAGTCGGGTTCTGAGCATTTTTCAACCCCCCGTATCTCCGAACCCCTTGAGGTACAAACGAAAAAAAAGTTGGTACAAACAGGTACATACGGAGTACTAACATATGCAAAAAAAAAAAACCCGATATCTTGAAGTCGGGTTCCAGGTTCACACAGGTGTGGTTGAACACAAGCCCAAACAAAATATCTGAATTGTTTAATTTGTTTAGAATATTAATAATAATTTGTCATTTATTCAAATTAAAAATTGTGCACAATTGAAAATTAGGCTAATGTTACATGCATAATAAACTATATTCTTGTTTAAACAGAATAAACCCTTGTGTATTGATGAATCTATCTATACTAATAAATAAAATTGAAATGCCTGTTTGTAATTTCAAAATAGCAGCTGATTACTAAATGCCTTTTTTTGTCTGTCTGTCTGCGTAGCTGGTAAACTCTGAAATTGCTAGACAAATTTTGACGGGACATTCGCTAGCTTATGTTATAAGGACTACTAAAGCTACTTTCTTTTGTTAGAAAAATAATTAGGGTTTTGTGACAAGGCTTTGCTGGCACCCACATCATAGATAAGATGACATGATTTGGGAGGTACTTCCCCAGTCAAGATGCTCAAAATTTTGAATAGGAGAACCTACCTCTACTTTAAAGTAATTATTAAATGTTTCAGGTCAATATTAACAAATGGTGAGGCAGCATTGTACAAAGAAGCCAAGCCTCAGCATGTGTGTGAAGAGATACCGTCCACGAGCAATAACCCTGATGTTAATAAAGCTAGGGATATCCTACAAGATGTTGAAAGGTAAAACAATACTTTTACACATGGAAGTATCAAGAATAGATTGTGTTAATTGAAAACAAACCTAATGCCAAAGGTGTAGGTTCCAAATTCAAAATGTCTTGAGCTTTTATTGACGTCTGGATGTACCCTGGACTTCGGTAATTTGGTGCATTCCACCTACATGTTGTATATTGTGAATTTCCAACGTATCGGTAAAAACATAAAGATGAAAATAGCTTGACGCGATTGTCAAAACCGCAGACCTGCAATAATGATTTCACACTTCAATGACGTCTAATTCAAAGTTGTCTTTATAATTTCAATTAATTTACACAATAAACTGACTCATTACACACGACCATTATTGAATTTACATAAAATTAGTAACTAGAATTTAAGAGGAAGGAACTCATTGCCGTTTTGATGAATAATAGCGAATTCTCAATTAACAAATCATATAGGCAAAACCGTCAAAGTTCTTTACAGATATTTTACTTGATTGGCAACCATGGTTGCACCAAACTAATATTTTTTAACAAATAAATATTTTATTAATTTTAACGACTTATGGACCACTTATAAATACTTATATTGTATATTATTTTTTTACAGGATAGAACCAAACTCAATGGAGTCAATATTGTGCGAAGCGATAAAACTAGAGTTCGAGGCGTACACATCTGTGAATTCATGTAGCGGCTCCTCCAGGGAACTGAATGAGGTGACTCATACTTATTATCAGTAAACACTCCATATTACAGATATAGATACACATAGATAACGCAAGTATCGCACGTGGTCTTCATTTTTTTTCACAGTCACATGCCATCATTTTTAAGTTACTATGGGGCAGCCATTGTTTTTTATACTACTAAGTCGGTAATTAAGCATACGGCTCGCCTGATGGTAAATGGTTACCGTAACCATATGGACGCTTGTAAAACACGAGGCGCCCCCCCCCCCCATGAGCACAGGCGCCTAACTCACGCGCAGGAACACAACATAAAATTATTTTGCTGCCGTATTCTGTAAGGTGCGTTACATCACCAGTTGAGCTGTTTCTGAGATAGCCAACTTGTACAACTATTTTTATGACTTTTAGCAATATATTTTTGTTTAGTCGATCGAGTTTCAAAAAACAAGCTATAAGCTTGTCCTAACTCTGAAGATCATTATGGTATATTACAGAAAAGTCAAGCATAGCGTTTTTTTTATTCTATTAGAGAAGGGGGAGTGATGCCCTGGTTGTTGCGTTTATGCTACGCTAACCGCTTACCATCAGGGGAGCCGTGTGCTTGCTTGCCGACTTTGTGGTACACACGGCTACAGATCAAGCTATACATTTCCAGTATAAGCTGATCTCGCATTGTATACGATTTCCGTTCAATGGGAGGTCAGAGAAATGTATAGCTTGATCTGTTGCCGTGTGTACTACAAAGTGTTCGCACATGCGCGAGTATAAATGAGACGGAAAATTTCGCGAGAGAGTGAAAAAGAGAGAGCTATAGTTTCACTTCATTATTTAGGGCCCTATGTAACTCTGTCTCCTTTACCTCCCCAATAAAGTCCTTTATCATTTATTTTAGGTGGAAAGAGCGAAACTGAACGAGTTGATAGTCGCCAACAAAGCGTTGAACGCGCCCATAGACGACGACGTGTCGGAGTTGATCGGCGACACCGCCACGCAAGCGGGCCTCAAGGTAACATGTCTCAGCTCATTACCGCTACCCTACCAACAGGCGGACCGTACCCTTGTTAGCTGACTGCGTAGTTTATAAAAAACCAGCCAAGTGCGAGTCGGACACGCACACGAAGGGTTCCCTATAGACGGTTCTCGTATATGGCCCCCCTTTAATTGATCGAGCGAGCGCGAAGCGTTTCCGTTTGAGCTTGGGCAACAATGCTTTCGTATGTTTGTCCTGTGTCTGGTGGATGTCCGGCTGTTCTCTACAGTTCGCATTTCTCAACCGATTCTCGTGAAATTTTGTGAGCCGGCCGCTAGATAAGATGGTTGTCGACAATCGTCATCGTTAGTAAACGTACAACCATTTTTCTCTTTTTTTTTTGGAACTCGACATAAAAAACTTTAATTATTCTACGGTCTACAGAGCCACTAGTTTTTTTTTTTTTATTATAGCTGCATTTAGTACACATTCAGTGAACATTTCACATAGGCAGACGGTACCCAGTGGCGTGCATTGGTTTTCGGACTAGGTAGGCAGAAGAAATCATGGCCTAAATTAATGCCTCTTAGATAGATCATGTTTTTTGACCAAATTCGTAAAATTGTTTAGGTCAGCGTATCATTCCACACATTTTTGGTATGATTCATTAGCAAACAAAATCCTACATAATAACAGAATAATAGATTCGAATAACAACACCCAGATAGCCAGGTGTTTAATAAATATAATATTCTGTCGAATATAATGTCTAAGATTTTTACCTTTGTTTTGAATCCATCAATGTTTTGGAGTTGGTCTACAGCAAGTTACCTACTATTTTCTACAACTATTTTATCTAGTCATTGTAAAATTTACTTTAGGGCACACGATTAAAAGGCCTCACTTGCTTGGCAACCGGGGTCCGAAGATAGATTGCTCTTCACGTAACCATATTTCGATATTAAGGAAGGACCCGTGTATTGAAAAGTACAGCGTCACTTTAAAAAATTGCCTAGAAGGTGAACTTGCGTTCAACCGAAGGTGGTAAGCACTTTGACAATGTTCCTCTTTGAGTCTCATATTTCTCTGAGAACGTAACCATAGCTCGTTTAATTTCAGTGCAGCGCCATCTAGTGGCACTTGGGGTAATTGTGTGTGCTATTTTTTTTCTAGCCAATAATGTGTTTGTATTTGTGCCAATGGAAATTAAACCATGGGCTCAACTTTGAAAATATCTGTATTAGTGTATACTAGGTGTAAAGAAAAGTGTATACCCATGATTACTGTATTTTTTTTTAAATACAGTAATCCACTGTTTTGGTACTAGGCGTACAGATCGCGGAAGATATAATTTTATATCGATACTAGCTGCCCGGCGCGACTTCGTTCGCGTGGTGCTACCCTACCCTTCCCTACCCTACCTTACCCTACACTATCTAAACCATCCAGAGCGTCACCCAAACGCATACAACAAAAAACATTTGCAACAGCAGATGGCGCTGCAGTCAATAATATAAACTAGATACCGACTACAGTGCCATCTGCCGGGCTGATTTGGGAATCTAAACCATCCAGGGCGCCACACAAACGCATACAAAAAAAATCATTCAAATCGGTCCAGCCGTTTAGGAGGAATTCAGTGACATACACACGTACAGTAGAATTTTATATAATAAAGATTAGCAAGGGACGCAACATGATAATGACCCTGATTGACCGGTGACATGTTTGTTATGATTTTAATTCAATAAACTGGGATGCAAAGGTATTTTTAAGTAATTTATTTTGAGATGAAGGAACCCTTAGTATATTCAATTTAGATCGTACTAGCTGCCCGGCGCGACTTCGTTCGCGTGGTGCTACCCTACCCTATGGTGCTACCCTACCCCACCCTACCCTACCCTACCCTACCCTACCTGCATTTTCTTTGCTATAAACCTCACGGAGCCCGAGACCTTTCCAACGAATGCAAAACCGTGGAAATCGGTTCGTGCGTTCTGGAGTTATAGCGTCAGGAAGGAAAACCCGACTTATTTTTAGTATAGTAGATAATGTGCCCTTTTATACTATGGATAGCGTCTATGTTTGCTCATTTTTAAATAATATTAATTCCAGGAAGGTGACGGTAAACACGATCCGAGATTAATAACAATAGTGAACCTTACGGCCGTAGCAATAAGGAGGTTTATCAAAATGGCCAAGAAGATTAACGCATTTAAGAATATGTGTGAGGAAGATCAGGTAAGCAATCAATGGAAAAACATTCATAATGATTCCAATAATAAAGTATATTTTGCAATAACTATGCATGTGTATTTAATTGCAGGTTGCCCTACTGAAGGGTGGTTGTATAGAAATGATGGTGTTAAGGAGTACAATGACTTATGACGGACAGCAGAATCAGTGGAATGTGAGTCAAGCAATTTTTTATCGTTTCTTCATCAAATGCCCTGTTCTTAAAGTGGTATTTGATGGTCTACTCGGCTTCTTATTTAAAAAAAAATTGTAGTTTCTTCTGGAAAAGTAATTACAGCTAATAAACATAATTTCACAATGTTTTTATCACTGAATTATGAATGACTAGTAGGAACGTAACGAATACTATTATTCGTATGCGCCGAATATTAGATTTTATGAATATTTGTATTCGCTGAATATTACTTTGTAGGTGTTACACAAGTCCGTTTGATCGCCGTGTAATTCGATTCAAATTTGATGTGACGGAAGTCCGTTTGATCGCCATATAATTCGATTCAAATTTGGTGTTGCATAAGTTCGTTGGATATCCATGTAATTCGATTCAAATTAGGTGTTACGTAAGTTCGTTGGATCGCCATGTAAATCGATTCAAATTCGGTGTTACGTAAGTTCGTCCGATCGCCATGTAATTCGATTCAAATTTGGTGTTGCATAAGTTCGTTGGATATCCATGTAATTCGATTCAAATTCGGTGTTACGTAAGTTCGTTGGATCGCTATGTAAATCGATTCAAATTCGGTGTTACGTAAGTTCGTTGGATCGCCGTATAATTCGATTCTAATTCGGTGTTACGTAAGTTCTTTGGAGCGCCCCGCATAATTCAATTTTACGTACCCTTCGCTTCTGTCGGGTACATCGAGGAAAGATCCCTTTACCTATTACTACTCAATAATGAAAAATCAAATTCCGAAACTCGTCAGTGATTTGTCACTGAATTTGAACAGTAAGCACCAATCACTGCATCGAGTGTTTTTGACTTAGCCAATCAGAGCGCGTTGTCGACGGTGGTAAATTGGCGGAATATATTTCAACCAAAATGAACGTCATTGCGCTTCTTTGGGTTAATTGTTCGATGGTCGGGTGTCATGACTAGTTGTAAGTTTTATAATTATGTGATCATCTTTCGCTCCCCCTTTGCTGCCCCATATGTTCTCCTTTACGAAGCTCTTTCTAAAGAGAGATTCGAGAACATCCTCGTTGATGATAGTTTGTTGGTACAGATCCCCCACTGCCAGGAACAGTGGGGCAGCATCGGCACGGAGGTGCTGAAGCTAGCGAAAGGCAACATCTACCGCACGCACGAGGCGTTCATCCGGTCCTTCGAGCCGCGCTGGCGCACCGACGAGCACGTCATCCTCATCATGTGCGCCATCCTGCTGTTCACCACCCACCGCGCCAAGGTGGTGCACGCCGACGTCATCAAGTTGGAGCAGGTACAACATACATACATACATACATACACGTCATCCTCATCATGTGCGCCATCCTGCTGTTCACCACCCACCGCGCCAAGGTGGTGCACGCCGACGTCATCAAGTTGGAGCAGGTACAACATACATACATACATACATACACGTCATCCTCATCATGTGCGCCATCCTGCTGTTCACCACCCACCGCGCCAAGGTGGTGCACGCCGACGTCATCAAGTTGGAGCAGGTACAACATACATACATACATACATACACGTCATCCTCATCATGTGCGCCATCCTGCTGTTCACCACGCACCGCGCCAAGGTGGTGCACGCCGACGTCATCAAGTTGGAGCAGGTACAACATACATACATACATACACGTCATCCTCATCATGTGCGCCATCCTGCTGTTCACCACGCACCGCGCCAAGGTGGTGCACGCCGACGTCATCAAGTTGGAGCAGGTACAACATACATACATACACGTCATCCTCATCATGTGCGCCATCCTGCTGTTCACCACGCACCGCGCCAAGGTGGTGCACGCCGACGTCATCAAGTTGGAGCAGGTACAACATACATACATACATACACGTCATCCTCATCATGTGCGCCATCCTGCTGTTCACCACCCACCGTGCCAAGGTGGTGCACGCCGACGTCATCAAGTTGGAGCAGGTACAACATACATACATACATACACGTCATCCTCATCATGTGCGCAATCCTGCTGTTCACCACGCACCGCGCCAAGGTGGTGCACGCCGACGTCATCAAGTTGGAGCAGGTACAACATACATACATACATACATACACGTCATCCTCATCATGTGCGCCATCCTGCTGTTCACCACGCACCGCGCCAAGGTGGTGCACGCCGACGTCATCAAGTTGGAGCAGGTACAACATACATACATACATACACGTCATCCTCATCATGTGCGCCATCCTGCTGTTCACCACGCACCGCGCCATGGTGGTGCACGCCGACGTCATCAAGTTGGAGCAGGTACAACATACATACATACATACTCGTCATCCTCATCATGTGCGCCATCCTGCTGTTCACCACCCACCGCGCCAAGGTGGTGCACGCCGACGTCATCAAGTTGGAGCAGGTACAACATACATACATACATACACGTCATCATCATCATCAGCCTATAATGGCTCCCTGCAGGTACCGACCACGACGGTGATAGCTTAACTTGCCGATCGATTAAGAACGACTTATCATGCTACACCACGAGCACTTCTATAGGTATAATCATCTTGGCGAGGAAGGCAGTTCATCTTGCAAGGCACCGGAAGAATATCCATCATGTTGACAACATCACAAACATTCGGACACAACGCTTTGCTTCTATCATGCAAACAGCAAAGGAGTTCACACTTCCAACGTGTTTTTGGATAAAATAATACCCATAAAAATGCTCAGCGACGGACGTTGGAAACAGGAGCCGGAATTGATTTCCACTCCTCAGCTGATATATCAGTAAATGAACCGCTTCGCGATTCTAGATCTTATGACATTTATCCCTTTTCAGAATTCCTACTACTACCTCCTAAGAAGATATCTAGAGAGCGTATACCCGGGCTGCGAAGCGAAGTCTACCTTCCTAAAGCTTATCCAAAAGATTATGGAGCTTCGGAAACTGGCCGAAGAAATAACGGGGGTATATCTAGACGTGAACCCCATTGAACCATTGTTAATGGAAATATTCGACTTGAAACATCACGCTGCTTGAATTGCGATTTGCTCAGAAGATAAAAACAAGGAGATATGTTGTAGAACCTCAATATGTGCAAAATAAAATACTTTGTCAATATCCTGGACATTCTTAACACATGACAAACTTAGATAATTAATTTACTACATTTAATGATACCTCTAAATATCCACCATAACCATACGTAATAGAATACTTAGACACAGATCAAAGAGACATTCTTAGCTATCTTTACGTATACGATTTAAGTTTAAGAAACACTAGAGGCCAATATTAATTGCCAGATCTCGGCATTGATTCCTCCATACCCAGACTGCTGGTTACTAAGTCCGTTTTTTTTTATTGTTAAATTATGATTCGTATAGCATATGTTCCAAGGTTTTAGCAGAGTTCAAAAGAAAAGTTCATGACAATGTGAAGTAGAATGATAATATAGCTCCTTGTTTTTATTATCTCTGTAGTTTTACTTCTGAATGTAAGTTGTTTTTATATTTATATCTTTGTTGACTTTCCTTGCATGTTTATATTATGGTAAGTGACTAACTCAAAATGAATTCGTTTCTTTTATGTGATTTATTTATAGGTTTGTAAATTATTAGAAATGTATATATTTTAATATATTCGGTTCAATCGTTAAAAACAGGTTATTAAGTTGAAATGTTGAAATATTTTCTATTCTATATATGCATGTATTCTTATTAAATAATTTTTAAATACAAGTTATGTCAATTTTCTAAAGGACCATGACCAATTTTACTTTATTGAAAATTTTATCTTGTGTCAAAGTACAATGTGCGTATTTTATAATTAAAATTAAAAAAAGAACATATCACTATCATGGATGCCAAATACAAATTTCAAGTATTTTTATAAGCATACTTTTAAATGCGGTATATCCGTAGTATGTGTTTAAATATTATTTCTATCTGTTAATTTATAAAGCTTTTGATATACAAGTTCATTGAATAAGAGGGTATTAAGGATCAATATAATTTATTATTTTACCGTGTACATGAAGTATGATTGTATTTTAAATTTTAACAGACTGATCTCCATATTTGTTACATTCATTTTTAAGGGTATCATTTTAATTTAACCTTTTTTAAAGCCCATGTCATTGATATGCTCCTTCTTGTATACAAAACACGTAATATTGCGAAAGAAATCGGTGAATTCATAGATGGTCCCAAAGTACTACAGTACTTCTACCCCTGCGAGTAATATATGTATATACGTTTACTGTGATCCAAATAGTAGCATATCAGAATTCCTAGTTAATTGTGGTAAAAGATACTAAATAAATAAAAAATTGTCTATCCATCTATTGTACAATTAATAAATTTATAGGATACCATTGTTGGTATCATTATAATCAAAAGGAATCTAAAACGTTGAAATTGAGATAGGTGAACAATGAAAAAATGTTTTGTTGAAATAGATCTACGCCACAAAACCAACATGTTTAATACAAACAAAATTACACTTAAAATATCAGTTCAGTGCAAACATGTTTTGACCGTGTCCTTTACAATTTTTATTAAAAGCAAAATCTTAGTAGGATTTTGTTTCTTCTTTTACAAAGGAGACACACCGTCTGTTCACAATGAAAAAACATTTTGACCTTCTTAAAACAAAGCTTTTTCAGATCCATTTGAGTCGTTAATTATAATGTAAATAGTCGATAGGAACATAATTATTAAAATATGTAATTATTATAATTGTTATAGTGTAAGAGAATTCAATATTTTTATATAAAATAAAATTTTAGATATCGAACATTTTAAGTTAAGGTGCAATAATGTATTTTAGTAAACAAAAAATATATATAGTTTGTTAAACAAAGTATATCTTGTTATTTTATCGTTATGTTTTAGTAATAATTCAGAAGAAATCAATTTCATAATTTATTTAAGATCAATCTATGAACTACTATTAAAAGCAAAAATCACACACTTTCTATATAAAATAACATTTAAAATAAATTCACCCTTGAAAAATAAAACAATAAAATTAATGTATCAGGCACAAGTCACAATATTTAAAATAAAATTGTTCATAGTTTTTTAACTAGAATTACTTTCTATCATCAATACCTAAAACTAACTTCATTTCAATAGAATACGTTTCGTCGACACGATCGTAATCTTTCTCTTTGTCTGTTATTACATCATCAACACAGTCTTCGAAGACTTCATCACCTTCTACTGACACATCATTGATTCTTTCAATGCCATTAGCATCTCCATCACCGATATTTTCAGTTGCATCATCACCTTCATCTATATTATCACCAGTATTGTTAACTTCATTAGCAACGCCTTCATTACCTTCACCAACAAAGCCTGAATCATCATTACCGTCGTAAGCTTCAGCGATGACAGCCATTTTGTCGACAGTATCTTCGGTCAGTGTCTCTTCTAGTGATGTATCATTGCTTGGTGTGAGGGTAGCGTCTTGTTCGTCTACCACGGACTCCGGAGGACTGGATGGGACGTATTGAACGAACTCGCCCGCTCTCCATCTTTGTTCAGCTGCTTCCATGTGCACTTCTAGTATACGGGATACTTCTGGTAGCTGTGGAGTTTTACAATTTTTCAGTGCTGGGCGATATTTGATACATACCAACTTACCAACGTAATGCTATTGCAGATTATTAGAGTGATAATTCAGAGAGCTACAGAAAAATATAGAATAGCTTGTGATGGACTCTGCATATGATAGATACCACGTCATTAAAGTAGCGGCACGTCATAATGGTCCTTTCGAAGTGTGTCCTTATCTCGCTATTTGAACCAGGTATAGAAACATTTAATTTATACAAAAGCTATGTACTGATGATGGCGTTGTTAAACATTTTTCGTTTGATGTTTTAAACAAATTGGTATCTTGTGCACTATATCTTATATATTGGTATGTTGTGTATCTAGGCAAAAATAAAAAAAAGTGTGAAACAAATTCAGTAAAAGCCTCAAAAAAACAGCGTTTTTGCTCAAATTTTTCCTGAACTTCGGCCATATCTAATGTACCAATAAATTGAAAAAGTAAAGAAAACATCTAGATACCAGACTTGCAAATGTATTGGAGATTCTAAATAACTAACTTTTTTTTCACAAACTTGTAAGATTTTTTCACAAGAAGTATACTCCTGGAACAAGTTTTATGATATGCGAAATCATGAATGACGACCTAGCGAAGCGGCCCCGAGTGATCAGCGGCATTTACCGACTGATAATCGACGGCTCTGATGCTGTCTCTCGTTTTTCGCAGTCAAACATTACGTTGGATGAAAGTACAAGCTTTTAGGATATGCTTGCGTTGAAGTTGCGTTGCGCATGAACTACTTTCCACATCGTACTTAAAATCTCGAAACTTTAATCTACGCTTAAATATACCATACTCACGCTATACTCCTGTTCGAGCTGATCGGAAATATGCTCAATGATAGCATTAGTCCTGTTATCTATCTTGCCGGCATGACTGGTCATCACGTCATACTGTCGGTATAACTCGCGCTCTTCATACTGAAGCGTCCGGTCGAGGATCTCAGATGCTACGGATTGATCTATGCGAGCGTTTTCCGTCATATTTGAGTAGTTTACACCTAGGACATGAAATTCGATAGTAATATTTGATTTTCCCGGTTTAAAAATCGTATCATTGCTTAGTATTAGAACAATAACATCGTCAAAATATGTTCAAAACAAATCTCAGCTAAATAAATCAGTCTATTGGTTCAATTTATCTGCAACTAGATAGCAATAATTTAAGAAATAATAAACTCAAATAATAGTTTACCTTGCGAAGGATATCTATCGTCTTCATAAGAGTTTATAGTGCTTATGATCGATCTCCTAGCTTCATTTGGCTCGACGTTTGTCATAGTGTCATATTGAGCGGCGGAATTGTTGGCGTCGTCATTTTGGTTACTACCATCTATAAATGCATCAATATTATAAAGAAAATCCTTAGTTTTGAAACTAAAAAAGATTTTTTAATTTTATAAATTATATTAATTACCTGTAGGTGTCGGCGTCGTAGCAGTGGATTCGGAAGATTCCATTTCACTATTTTGTTCAGTTTCAGATCTTACACCATCTTTTGTTTTACATTTGTCATCAGCTTTTTCTTTGTTATCTTTCTTCTCATCACCATCATCTTTAGGTTCTTTGTCCTTTGGAGAACTTCTATCAGATTTTGTTTCCGTTGTAGCTTTATTAGTTGCAGTTTTTGGTCGTTTTGTTGTAATTGCAACCTTTGGTTTTTGTACAATATCATCATCTATACAATCAGACTCTCTATCGCTTGATAGGTTTATTGATTCAGTGTCCCCGGACGATGCTAGATTCGTAATTGATTGAAAAATATTATTAATCATAGGATAAACGTACGGTAAAGTATGATTAAATAAATATCTTACGAGGAGAATCGATTATTTCTTCACCAATCTCGTATTTGACATCATTATTTGGCGCCTGATTATCCACATATTGGAACAACGTGGCTCCAGGCACGTATGTTAGTTTCATTTTTCTGTCAACTAATCATAAAAAATGTTTACTATATTTAGACTTACCAAACATACTAATTTCCTTGCTAACAAGACCTAGACCTATATTGCTATGTTAGAGGATTCCAATATTTCTTTTTAGTAAGCAATTATCGCATATTGTTTACGGTAAATATGATATTATGATAATCTTGATATTAAAATCAATAAATTCTATAAAAGACTATAATTATTATTCTGTATTCTAGGTTATGACATAAATATCACATATTTTGTTAAGATGTCGAATAAAAACAACGATTTTGGATTCCACAATGTGTTTGAACATTCAGTGTTGGGAGCCTGGCTAGAAGTTAGAAGATAAACATGGCTTAGCTTACTCAATTGGTACCTTGATACCTTCAGAGACATCCATCACAGCCAAAAAGCTTTGGAAAAAAAACTTATTACTTACCAGGCCTTTCGCCACCAGTTAATTGGCTAAGAGCGATCCTGTCGTAAGCATTGTCATGCTTGTATGTCGTATAGCTTGACTTTTCTGTGACGGCGTGCGCTGGGACCTGTTCCTGCGCTTTGTGATACTCGTCCATTATCTTTTTATCGTAGTTCTTCTGTTTTATTAAATGGTTAATTAGACATGCACTAAATATGAAAATCGTTCATCTTTAAAACCTTTTACAACATAATCTGCATCAACTGATGAATAATTAACGGGACTTCTAATCACAGCTATCTCTTTCTATTTCTTAGCCATTCTTACCATGGGATCAACAGCAGGTTCACCCCTAGCAATCCTAGCTTCTCGTTCCACTTGTTCCCTCTCCAGTTCAGCAAAAATTTCCAGATCTTCAGCGCTCGGCTCCAAATCTTCATCCGATCCCGCCGGCTCGTCGGAGTTCATCCGGTGCATGTAGTCCATGAAGGACACGCCATCGCCTCGTGATGGAACTAAGAATGTTTGAGACTTGTAAGTTTGATGATATTTTATCCAGTTAGACACGTAACAAGAATCTCACAATCTTCAGTTTTTTTAATTTGCATTGAATTCACTTACCCCAATTTTAAGAAAAAATTAACCCATATCACCTATATCCTTGTAAAACCATATTAGCTTCCAATCTCAAATGCCACAAATTATAAATATAATTAACTTACAAATTACTTACGTCTTAAAATCTAACAAACATACCGATATTACTTTTTTCTGGCCCTCGACATCCAGAAGCTTTGCTATCTTTTTCTTCCTTCTTGCTTCTACCATCTTTATTATCTACTGTTTCTTTAGCACTACCACTTTCAACTACTTTATTTTCCTCTTCAGAATTTAAAGGAATTTCAGTTCGTTCTATTTTTGATTCATTTGGAACTTCCTTGATGATAATTTTCTTCATTGTTCTCTCACACTTCACTGCATTTTCCTTTGAATCCGCTTGTTCCTCTTTTGGTTTATCAGTGACAAGCTTCTTATCGTGATCAATAATAACATCATTCAATACTTCTATTCCTGTTTTTCTTATTACCTCCACTATTTCTTTGTTACCTTTTTGATAAGACTTTGCATCAGCATCTCTTTTTTCGTATGCTTCAATAATTTCAATAAGAGGTTTCTTTTCGGCTACTTTATTTTCCTTTTCTGTTTCTATTTCTGTGATTTTAGCTTTTGGCTTCTTGGCGTCTGTAAAATTGCATAAAACATGACCTCATCTCTCTTATTTGAAAAATATATGACCTTATTTGAAAAAAAATATATAATGTATCCACTATTATCTATTCTCATTAGAACAATGGTACACAATTTTATATAAAGAAATCAATTCAAGTACCTTCCAAAATCTTTGTGACCTTCTTTCGATCCGCATGTGGTTGTTGATTGAACAGCAAATTGTTGATAGCTTGAACGTTCAAGTCTCTACCAAACATAAATAAATATAAAATGTGGATACCAGGATATAAATAAACAACACAACATACCTACCTACTAAGTTACCGTTTCGTAGCCAGTAAACTTATCTCTGTCAAAAGTGAAACTTTAAAAACCAAACTATGCTTACTTGTCATGACTAGAGCCAGGTTGAAGATCCCCTCTGTAGCCGTACCAGTAGTCTTCCTGTGGAGGTTGAGCCTGTTCATCTTTGATCTCTTGAACCAGACGCTTCCCACTCTCTGCGTGACTCCATTCAATCTTGTTTGTCTCTGGTTCTAATGGACATGAAGTGACATAAAAACAATGATCTCTATTATTCAAAGCGATATAATATGTAGGAAGTTAATTCTTATAATGAATTTGAAACGATCCGTAGTTAATGATATAACACCACGAAACGTAGAAATCCTCTGAAAGATTGTTCTATGGAGAAAGACAATCAAAGTCAAAGCCATTTGTAGAAAATAATCAAATCATGTTATGTTAGTAAAAAGATATATGCAAGCTTTCTATCCACTAACTTACCTTTCTCATCCTTATCACTATCATCACTGCTTTCATCACTAGTGGTATCCTCCGCTTCAGACCCTGATAGCAGATCCACCGCCACACCACCCTGCGTGGTGACTTCAGCCGGTCCAAACTTCACTTCTATAGGTGATGGACCTTCATCTTCTGTTGTCACAGAGGCTTCAGGTTCTTGATTTTCCTCCTAAATTATGCTACTTGCTCTTTATTGACGTCACCACAATGTAAGAATATTTTTAGCGTAATTGTATTTAATAGAAAATTAGGGCTACAAATTGTCTTGTTGCACTGTATTCGAAGGTAAGCTATGTCTTACCTTTGGTGCTAACCCCAGTTTTGTCCTCTCCTCTGCCTCCTTGACTTCCCTTAGGGTTTTCTTCTCATCTCGCATGCGCATCAGATATCGAACGCTCTGCATCACCTTCTCTTGATCTTTAGCTATCCAACTGTATAGAAAATGGCATTATTCCTGTTGTATTTTAACTAGTTGTTCCCGCGATTTATCCGCGTTCCCGGGATTAATGTACTCTATGTTTATCTCCATAATAATACGATCTGCGTGCCAAATTTGATTACTGTGCCATAGATAGGTGTCAAGAAGCAGCAAATTTATTATCGCTGACTAATATTATTAGTATGATGATTCTATAACTATCATCAAAATACCTACATAAAAGCAAAAACCTCGAGAAATTTGTAAGCAGCTACAGCATTCTGTGATTAAGATTGGTAATCAAATGTAAGACCACCACTTTCAAGTTCACCTATCATTATCGGCCATTCCTGGGGCCAAACTTATCACTCCAATCTTCACAGCGTCAATATATCTAAAGGTGCACAACGAACTTTAGACTAACAACATGATTACCGTCGTCTCTCAGCGATCTCCTCCTGCATGCCACCTCGCTGCCAGGCTTCCGCGCAGGCTCTGTCCCGCGGGAACACCGGCCTATTGTCTAAGTTTAACAGTTCCGTGAGACGGAGGGTCAGTGTCTTGCGGTAGGCGGGAATTTGACGGATCACTGGATTTCCAGTTAAGACTAACACTGTTGAGAGTACAAAAACAATAAATAGACTCGAAATTACGGAAGTATTGTACGAGAATTCAGTCTCAATTACCTTTCAAGATGATCATATCAGCCAATACATCAACTATTAACGGATCCTCCAGGCGGTTGTATGACAAATCTAAGACCGACAGATTCTTGCAGAATTTTAAATGCAACAGATCATCTGAAAGCAACATTTTTATTTTCTGGAACCTCTTATTTATTTGCATTATCAATATTAAAACTATATTAACTCCTTGTTATATGAGATGGTTTAAAGACAGGTTTATAGATAACTCGTCTCTTTTTATTATGTCATTGTGCTGTTAGCTCAGTGATCGTTCAATTTTCGCTGAGAACAGTCGTGCAACTCGCGAAGACGCGACCGTGCGGTCCAAATAGTGCAAAGTGCTAACGCATCATAACAAAGCTGGCGAGGCGGCCGCACCGCGATGACCCAGTTATCGTGGCGCACGCTTGTCAGCAAATAATATTGTTAAGGCGAAGATATATTTCGCTAATAAATTTCTCATAATGGCTTCGAATGAATCCCCAGGAAAGAGTAGAATCAAGCTCACAACAGAAACAGAACATCTGCTGTACAAACATTATGGTGAGGAGCGCGAAGAGCGCGAAAAACTGCAAAGCCTAGTAAAGGATTTGCAGAGTCAAATTGAAATTCTCCAACAACAGCTAAAATGCCTTGCGGAGAATAACTCTAAAACAGAAACTACCACCATGGAGATTTCTTCCCCCCATTTGAATATGGCACGGACGAAGAAGATCTAGCCCGAGAAACTGAGTGGATTCGTGTAAAAACACGAAAGAAGAGAAAATTGAACACCACACCCACTCAAGATAAAACACTCGTCCAAGAACCGAACGTCAGCAATGAAAAGACTAAGAAAGTACCAACGCCACCGCCTATCATAGTTGATGGCATTACTGACTTCCAGATTTTCTACGATTTCCTATCCGAAAACCAGAAACCCGAAGCATTCACCATCAAAATGATGAATGCTAACACGGTCAAAATTAATACAGCAAACGAAGAATCATATAGAATAATAACAAAATCTCTGACTAACAACGATTGCCTATGGCATTCTTATGAAAATAAACAAGAGAGGCCAATACGAGTGATGGCCAAAAAACTTCACTCATCATGCAAACCGGAGAGAATAGTTGAAGACCTTAAAAGCAAAGGTTACAAGATCTTAGAAGCAGTCAATAAATTAAGCTGGAAAACTAAGGAACCACTTAATATGTTCATGCTGACGTTCAATAATGAAGAGCAAATAAATAAAATACATAATATACAAACTATTATGGGCTATAAAGTGGAGATACAGGCTATAAAAACCACCAAACTAGTACCTCAGTGCAAGAGATGTCAGGCTTATGGACATACACAAAGGTATTGCTCCAAAGCACCGAGGTGCGTAAAATGCACAGGTAAACATCTAACCAAAGACTGCAAAAAAACAACTGAAGAAAAACCAAAATGCGTACACTGTGGAGATCCACATCCAGCCAACTATAGGGGATGTCCTATAGCTAAAGAAATCCAACTTATGAGAAACAAAAACTCCAAAAAATCATCTGTAACACACCAACACAAGGTAAACGCCTATGAAAAACAAGATGGTCCTGTCCAGGGTAAGCATATTCAAAGAAAGCTTGATAAATTCACCACTAGAAATATATCTTTCGCCCAAGCAGCTAAAAAAGACACCAAAGTACCTCAGAGTTCTCCAGCAAGTGCTAGCAGTGACAATAAATTAGATGATATCCTAAAGCTCATGTTAGCATTCGATGATAGACTGAAACGAATTGAAAATAGTGCCAAAACAGCTATATTGCAGCCGAAAAAATGAATCCTGTACTAAAAATTATGACGTGGAACTCAAATGGGTTACTAAAACATCAAAACGAACTGCAAGTAATCCTAGACATAGAAAATGTTGATGTGTGTCTAATATCAGAAACGCACTTTACAAAACAATCACACATTAAGTTTAAAGGCTACAAAGTGTATCACGCACTACATCCTGATAATACTGCTAGAGGCGGTAGTGCTGTTATTGTAAAACAAACCATTCAACATCACGAAGAAATAAAATATGAAGAGAAAGAAATACAGTCTGTGGCGATATCTATCAAAACCAAGAGATACCCTATAACTGTTTCAGCCATTTATTGTCCACCTCGATATATAATCAGGAAAGAACAGTATACGACTTTTCTAAAGAGCCTTGGGAGTAGATTTGTTCTAGGAGGTGACTTCAATGCTAAAAACACGTATTGGGGCTCCAGACTAACTACTACTAAGGGCAGAGAATTATTAGGTGCTATGAAAGACATAAAATGTGACGTGGCATCTACTGGAATGCCCACATACTGGCCTACAGATCCCCATAAAATCCCAGACCTCATAGATTTTTTTATCATAAGAAACCTATCATCAAAATATATTAGAACACAGCATAGCTATGATATGAACTCAGATCACTCTGCAATATATTTGGAAATAAGTGAGAATATTTTGTACAATAAAAGCGCTTTGACATTAGTGAATAAGTTTACAGATTGGGAGAGCTTTAAGATAGACTTAGATAACTATATAGATCTTAAGATTCCTCTTAAAACAATGGAAAATTTAAATAATGGAGTCCAAAAGTTCATAGAAGACATTCAAAAAGCAGCTTGGCAAAATACTCCACTCAGGGACAAGAGAACCAAAGGAAATACGTATCCTACTAGAATAATAGAACTCATAGCTGAAAAGAGAAGGCAAAGGAAAATCTGGCATCTATCTAGATGCCCTGAAGATAAAAAAAAGCTTAACAATTTAACAAAAAAAGTTAATAGACGAATACAGGCTTTTAACAATGATTCTACAAATAAACTCCTACAAAATCTGACTAGTGATCGCACCACAGATTACTCCCTGTGGAAGGCCACCAAGAATCTGAAAAAGCCTGTTATTCAAATTCCACCAATCAAAGATGGAAATGGGAAATGGGCACTAAATAACGAGCAAAAAGCTAAAAGGTTTGCAGAGCACCTAGAAACCATATTTCAGTCCAACGATGGTGAAACAAACGAAGTTCTTACTTTGGACAAACATACGATGTCAAATGATACTGAAGAAAATATAAAGCTAGTCACACCTAGAGAAGTTGCACAAGAAATTAAGAAACATGTAAGCCCACGTAAATCTCCTGGCTATGATTTGATAACAGGAGAAATACTCCATAACCTAACAAAAAAAGGAATAGTCAAACTAACGACCCTTATAAATGCCTCATTAAGGTTAAAAAAAGTACCTGACTTATGGAAAGTTGCTGAAGTGATAATGAAAGCAAAACCTGGAAAACCACCACATGAAGCTACATCATACAGGCCAATCTCCCTACTGCCTGTCATGTCAAAACTATTTGAGAAGCTGTTGCTCAAAAGAATGAAAGGTATTATTGAAAGTAAGGCTCTCATACCCGATCATCAATTTGGGTTTCGTGAAAAGCACTCAACAATAGATCAAGTGCACAGAATCATTAACACGATCGAACATGCTCTTGAAGAGAAAAAAGTTTGCTCTACTGTGTTCTTGGATGTGGCACAGGCTTTCGACAAGGTCTGGCATGAAGGTCTCATCTATAAGCTCAGAAAAAACCTACCAAAGCAGTTTGCTGATATCTTGGAATCCTATATTTCAAATAGAGTATTTAGAATAAGGCAAGAAGATGCCTACTCTGAACTGAAAGAAATAAGAGCTGGTGTACCACAAGGTAGTGTATTGGGTCCGGTCCTGTATCTATTATACACCTGTGATATTCCTGAACTAGAAAATAACACTATCGCTACCTTTGCTGACGATACTGCCATAATGGCTACAGGGAATAGCCACAAGGAGGCAGCTGATAAGGTTCAAACAGCTATTGATAAAGTTTATAACTGGACAAAAAAATGGAGAATTAAACTTAATGAATCCAAATCTATCCACATAGACTTTAGCAATATGAAACAACAGTATTCTCCAGTCTATATTGATGGCAAACAAATCCCGTATGAGAATACAGCTAAATATCTCGGCATGACGCTTGATGTAAAGTTACGCTGGAAAGCTCACGTCAAGAAGAAAATCGACGAATTACACCTACGGTATAAAAGAATGTATTGGCTGCTTGGAAAACACTCTAAGCTGTCAACACACAATAAACTTGTATTATACAAACAAGTCCTTATGCCAGTATGGACTTATGGTATACAGCTATGGGGCTGCACCAAACAGAGCAATATTTTAATTATCCAACGATTCCAGAACAAGGTACTGAGGGAAATAGTGAATGCCCCTTGGTACATCAGAAATGTCGACCTCCATCGGGACCTAAAAGTAGAGTTCGTACAGACAGTGATTAAAAAATATGCAGAAGCTCACCACAACCGGCTTCATCATCATGTGAACGTTGAGGCAATCCAGCTCCTCGATCACACAGATATAGTGAGACGACTCAAAAGAACTAAACCCTTTGAGTTAGTGTAGTGATAGTTAAAAAAGTGTAACATAGTCCAAGTGCTACATATAAAGAACACAAGAACAAAGTGTCTTCCCCTTAATAGAGACAATAAGAAAAGTGTTAATGGACACATTCTTAGATATAGTCAATATAGAAGTTTATGTTAAATATAAATTACTTATTAGCCTAATATTAAGGCTAGATTGTAGTATGAATAGGGAACACTAAAAAAGGTGTAACTTAGGATAAAAAAAAAAAAAAAAAAAAAAAAAAAAAAAAAAAAAAAAAAAAAATGTGCTGTTAGAAAGTGGCGAATATATTTAAAATCTGGTTTTTACTAGACCTTGTTTAAATCATCTTTAATAAGGGGGATAAAGATTTAAGGGAAATATCTTACCAACAGTAGTGAGCATATTATGTCCGATACTAAGAGTGTGTAAATCAGGCACAACCTCCAAATTCTCAATCTTAGTCACAAAATTGTGATCCAAATTTAACGTATCTAGTTTGGAACACCCATTAAGATTCTCAATCTTTCTGACTACATTGTAATGAAGGTACAGGCATTTCAGTTCAGATAGGGTATCTAAACCTTCGATCCTTTGTATTCCGTTGTTTTCTAAGAATATGCACTTCAGACCTGTGTACTCCTCTAAGTTTTCAATTTTGGAGAAGCCCTGAAATTTACAGTAATATTTCAGTATTTATACACATTTTAAAGGACTAGGTAGGTATTCTATTCAACAAAAGTACCTAATATATCTCAGTACTCACCTTAAAATGCAAATAGAGTATATCATTCAGATATGGAGTACAGTACAACTTGTGTTGCCTACAGTGCTTCTTTATAAAATCTTTAGTCATCCTTGGAGCCCTGTTCATTTCTTCCAATTCCTGTTCCAGCTTTAGTTGATACTCTCTCTGTTTCAGTCGCTCTTTTTCTGCTGCTTCTTGTTTCTTCTTTTCTTCTTCCCGCATCTTTATGTGAGCTTCCGTTGGTGATACTATAAATTCAAAGTTATTGCATTCCTAATCGTAGAATTCAGATGCTATTTTGTTTTTATTTAAACTGCTTTACAAACCTACTACATGTTTTACCTTAACTAATTAACTATAGCTCCAGTAGAATGAATGAATGTTTAAGCAACACTAGCACTAGTTACTTAACGTTATGTGGTTAAACTAAATCCCTGCAGTATAATAACACCATATAAACTTACCCTTTCGTTCCCCGTCTGTTGTGGGCATTCCAGAAGACGATGGAACTTGTTCGCTCTCATTAGATCTTAAATGATCACCTTGAGCTTTAGCATCAATTTCCGTTGTAGGCAGCTCACGGATTTTACAATTGTCTTCTAATGTCTTCTTTCTAGTTTCTTCTCTTCTTAATAAATTATTTGCCAATCTCAAGACATCTTTATTATCCTTCATTTTGTCTTTAATATCATATAACATATCATTTATCCTCTTATTGCGATCTAATTCCTGCTGTTTATACTCCGCGAGTTTTTTATTCCTTTCATCTTTGTATTCTATATCTATGTCCCATAATTCTTTGCGTATTTTTTCTCCTCTTGCAATATCTTCTTTAATTTTCTCTTCTTCTACAGAATTCACTGCTATTTCGGGGTTCACCTCTTTTTCCTTAGATTTTACAGCTAAGTCTAGAGCAGCTGCTCTTACTGGATGTAGAATCTCATTTGATTTCTGCAATATCTCATCCACTTCCTGTATAAAAGTAGTGCATTCTTTATTCCTAATCTCGTAATTAGCTTTACTCTTATTTATTCTCTCTTCATGGCATATCAATTCAGCATTAAGTTTTCCAATGGCAGTATGAATTTCGTCTATTTGAGAATCAGTAACAGTATTTTCTTGTCCAGGCAAATTTCCTGTGTCAGTTATGGGGTCAGTTGATATTTCTGTTATTGTTACACCTTGAATAGCTCTTTCTTTTCGTAAAATCTCACCCTCCTCTTTAATTTTCTGGAACGCTATGTTAGATTTCTTTGAATTTTCTAACGCTTGATTGACATCATTCAGCAATTCATTCATGCTATTTAACTTATTGGTAATATCCTCTCGTATGAGAGTACTTAGATTTTCAGCACCTTCAACAATGTTACGGGCAAGGTTCTTCATTTCTTTAAACTCCATGTCTTTATTTTCCTGATTATCACTATTGCTTGTTTCTAATATATTCTCAAGAGCATTATGGAGTGTCTGTTCCATTCTTTCGTCAAATTTCTGAGAACCCGTAAATTCTTGTGTATTCATTTCTACATTATTATCTAATGACTTATTTTCGTCTTCTTTATGATCAGTATTTTCTTGCTTCTGCATTTCTTGTGAATTAGGGACATTGCTTAATACGGAATTAATCTCACGAAGAGCTCTTTCTGTATCTTTAAGTTTGGCTTCAAAACTTTTAGGAAATACGTCTTCTATGTTTATAATCTCTTCTTCTTTTTTAAGCTTTTTTTCCGTATTTTTATTTATACCACTTAGGTCAAGTGGAACAGGGTTATCTATAAGCGGGATGTGCATTGCTGCATTGATCGAATATTTTTCTTTCACCTCATCAAAGGATGTCCGTCTTACTTGTCCTTTGATAAGTTGAACCGATGAATCTCTTAAAACTGGGTTCTTTACTATTTCAATTCTTTTGTCTGGATCATTAGATGTGTCTGGATCATCATATGAATCAGCCATTTTAAGCAACATGTCCTTAGTTTCTTGAAATCTTGTCTCGTAAGATTTATCTGTATATTGACTCACAACCTTTTCTATAGCTTCGTATTCTTGAGCATCTTCGTCTGATTGTTCACTATCAGACTTCTCCTTAGTAGTTTGATCGGTATTAGTATCACATTTTGTCTTACTATCCGTGACTGAATTCATCAAAGCTTGCATATTTCTGTAATTTATTATATTCACCTTCTTTCCGTCACCTTTAGCCAAGTCTATTTCATTTCTCATATCGCTGTACCCCGCTAGATTAATGTCTTCTAATGGTATACCAATTTCTTTACTGGCACCGTCAGAACTTGCAATTATTTGAATTTGTCGCGCTTTTTCTTCAATTATAGGATTATCTTTGAGCATTTCTTTGATTTCTTCCAATGATAAGGGCCTATTAAATTCTTCGATTTTGGTAAATGGCTGGCCAGTCATTACTTCGTATTCAGACTTTACCTCGCCAGGGCAAGAGGCTGCTATATAAGGTCGATTTGTATTACTTACTAAGGGTCTGAGTTCATTTTCAATAGCTTTTTCTATAACTTCTTTCGGTAGTTTTGCATCTTCAAAGAATATACGTAACTCTTCACGCTTTTTTTCTATGTAATCAGGATTACTTACCGTTGCACCGGGGACTTCCATAACGTTTTTCCTACTGCGAATTATCGAAAATAAAAATTATCATCTCTACTTGACACAATCATGAAAAACGCTTGTTAATGAATTTCCATGACGACATCTTTCGTCCTATTTGTTTAATCGAAATTCGAATGAGAATTATATTGGCGGTTCAAAATGTTTCATTATACTTGAATCCATTTATCTTACTTGAATGTTTGCAATATTAAATATTATTATAATTACCAGGATTCCTGTCCGAATTTCCAAAACATAGATAAATTATAGCTAATGATTTGTTATTAATTGAGAATAACATTGTTTTGTACGAACGGGTTTCATCAACGATCGACTTTACCTTGGCCTTAACTTGAAATTATAAAAATGGGCATGCTACCGTGTATTGAAACGTTACACAAACTGTGACATGAGAGTACGTTCCGTAACTGAATATTTCTCTATAGTCCTACAAACTTATCCGACCCAGTGGTCAAAAGAGAAACTAACGACGCCATTTCGAAATGTCAATCGCCATTGGTAAAAGAGAATATAAACACAACGTTCATTGGTTGTTTGCTGCACCAAATGCGATAACAGCGACTCTCTCCCCAGGCCAGATAAGCTTGTGGCACTATAGCTGCATTCCGAATTGAAGCTATAATCGCTGTAATCGATTTGAGTGTGTTTAAACCCGTACCGAATTCGCGTGAGCCCTCTAACGATGTCTCGTGAAACGTCATAGATGACGTCATGTCATGCGCCTGATATCACCGTGAGCGCTGTCAAAAGTGATTGTTTACGGCAAAAATCTAATAATATTCTTGGTTTTCTATTTGGTAAAGATATTATTATAAGATTTTATGAGAGAAAAATAATAAAAACGCTGATATTCCTTTTTGCGAGTCAACTAATAAAATATATAAGGAGTCCTAGCGCATTGTTAATTCAGATTTTAATTAAATTCTCAAATGTTCTGTTTTGAATAGGTACTGTGAGCGCGTTCACGAGCGTTCCGAATATAACTCGGTACGCAAATTATTGCTGTGAGCGCTATGAGCGATATTATATAATTCGGAATGTACCATATATATACCTACCTGTCAATGTCAGTTTCATAAAATATTGGATTTGGATTTTGGATTGGATGGATGGTGGATTGTATTGTTTTCATGGTTTGGAGTTTGGAGATTGGAATCATCTCAAAACTTATAATAAATTATAAAAGCGATCGATATTTCTACCTATTTCTGATTGCTATGAGTGTACAACAAAATGACTGATGAAAGGAACTTCCGCTCATCGTATTACGAGAAGGTTGGATGCCGGGGAGTAGAAGAGAAGAAATCTTTAGAAATACTCATGAAGGAGAAGCCATGGGATAAAGTAAAGCTAAAGCAGTTCTGTTTGAGGTTCACGGTGCCCGCGGCTTATAGGAATATAGTCTGGAAAGTGCTACTGGGTGAGTTTGCTTTGTTGTGGTACCATTCAGTTTTTTCATGTGCTGTTCAGCAGTCAATCAGTCAAATTTGGAAAAGTGAAAAGGGAGCGTTACCAATTCACCATAAAACAGTTTTACTCTTGACTCTGCAATATTTGAAAAGTGAATTGAAGACAGCAGAGTGCAGACTTGCAGAGTAGCTACATAAAATGGGCCCCAGCCTAGCATTAAAAGCTATATGGAATGACAGATAATATTAAAACTTGTGCCTTATACATCACAATGGTGTTAGCGAACTTTGGCTACATCCTACACAAATTTACTGGCCTTTACCATATCTTGTATATTTAAATTCTCTATTATACTTTCAGATATCCTCCCTGTATATCCAGATTCCCATCAATATGTAATGGAGCAACGCACAGAACAGTACCAAGACTTACTCTATGCAGTTGAAATGCTGGAGTTAGTTGAGATGGATGCAGCACGGAGCAAGATACTGCTGGAAATGTGGCTGCTGGAAAACGAAGAACGAAAACCACCTTTGTTCCCAGAGACTAATTTCTGTGTCAGTATTTAAAATTTCTCTTGAAATGGCTTCAAATGTTTTGTAATTTTTTTTATACAATAAATGCTCAGATTGTTTATGTTCGTGAATTACATAGTTGCAATCAGTTTCAATTTGAATATGACTATGTAGATAATGGTTCTATTTGTAATGAAGCACTGTTTGCATAAGCAACTACCAGAATATAGATAAGTCAGAAAACCACAATATCAAACCAGTTTCAAATTGAAACTGACTGCAACAACGTAATGTAATGGCCCAACTAAAACGGATAAAATTAAAACTTTTCAAAGAAGAATAAAATTTTACTTCTTTTCCTACAATTGAATTGGGATGGAAACTATTTTGTTACCTAACACCATGAAGTTTTATAAAAGAATCATCACCATCTTTTTGCAGTCAGCAGACACTTTCCTGCCAATAGCAGAAACCCTGCTAGAACTATACACAGATGAAGTTGATGTATACTGGCTATCAAAGAGCTTGACAGATGTTGTACGTAACATGCAACGTGACCTGCCCAAGCTTAAGGAAACCTTTCAGAGTATGCTGGAGAAGGAAGATGGGGAAATTTATACGTAAGTCAATTTTGTTTGTATTCATATTTGAACACCTATCAGGATTGCTTTGATTTGACAGATAACAGTTTTATGTCAAATATACTGTAGGAGCACATTTTGTGGCGTCATCGGATTTGTTTGAGCTGGCTAAGGTATCGAACCAAGCTCGCCAGTTGTCCTACGACCGTATTAACTCGCGCCCGCATCCACTCTCTTTATACAGTAGCCTAAGGAACATTATTTACAGTTGATTATATTGTGAACTGACAGTGAATTAAATTGTGTAAATTGAAGAACTATAAATATACCTTTATTGTGAATATTGACATTTTATTTATATAGCCAACACTAGTTCCCCGAAAACATAATGTCCACTTTTGAACAAATAATAACACATGTCAAGCAACATGAGCCGAAATTGAGCTGTCTTGTATATTGTGACACAGATTAGGTAGATGGCAATCAAAGCCATTTATTCAATTTAGACCTTGTTAGGGCACTTATGAAGGTGGCTATGGAAGGCTACTGAAGTTACCACAAGCTCGGAGGTCAGCCATCAAACGAGAAGAATCCGGCAAGAAACTCAGCAAGGTTACATTTTTTAAATAATTTTTAGACATGTTTGTGCATGTGTAATTTTAATGTATAAATTACTAGCGGCCTGGTGCGTGCTTCGCTAATAAAGTGATATAATAAAAATGTGATAAATGAAGAACCGCTCAACCGATTTTGTGCAAACTTCACATAAACCATCTACTAAATAGTCCAAACAAAGCCTAAACATTTGGTTTTGATAGGTGAGCCCATTCTTGAGTTATAAAATTACAACGAAAAGTGGCATTGATTTTTATATATTTAAATTATTGTAAGATGATAATAGATTTAACTATTCATGTTTTTACAGGCATTTATTGGACATCAATGCACTAGAAGTACTGCCATTAACAAAGTGGTTCAACTGTTGTTTTGCTGGTGTATTGGATGACACTTCACTTGCCAAGTGAGTCTTTTACCTATATATGAACCTGTCCTAGGCCATCAAGAGAGGTTATTGTGCCTGCTGAAATCTGTTTTCCTTTAAAGAGACTGTAGATTTGATTTTCAAAAACTTTTGTTGTCTGCCCAGAATTAAATGATTGGCTATTATTGATAGCCATTTTAAAGAGCTTAAAACTGGCTCCATTTCAATTGGTTGTTTTATGGTAGAGATATACCAATACACAGTAATGTATCTTTACAGAATATGGGATAAAGTATGCAGCGCAGCTCCGAAAATACTGTCTTTTGCTGCCGTAATGTTAGTCGTAACACTACGCAGAAATATATTAAGAGCCCGCAATGCTGACGAAGTTCTGAAATGTGTTTCTGAGGTATATTTTTTTAAATGGGCTGTAAAAATAATTTTCTTACGCCACAATTTCCATTTAAAAAGTATTGAGTTAATGTTGCCAACAACAAATATTTGGTCTAATAAGTACATTTTGTTACTTTTTCAGATACCAGAACAGTGTGAGGAAGTGGTAGCAAACAAAGCTATTGAATTATGGCAATATTATGGTGCTCAACCTCAAAATGATCAGTTGGCGAAGAAATGATGCATGACCTTCTAATGGGTTTATCTCATTAGAAGTAAAACTATGGCAATTGGTTGGTTGCAATGATTGGACATGCACTTAACGTAATTTCTTCGAAAGAAGTGAATTAGAGTCTATTATTGTAAAAAAATAAATATGTTGGTATTTACAAACTTTAAAAAAAAGTGATTTGGCGCTCTTACCTGCTATTTAAAATTAGTGATGATTTAATATTGTGTGGTGTAATTGTTGTAATTATTATATACTATTATTAAATAAAAAGCTTGTTAGTTTTAATTTATGACTTATCATTAACACCACTTTTCCATGACTAACAACTGACTGAAAGCCCGTAACAGTTGACTTGCAGTCCCTGAGACTTTTTTTTTTCATATTCAATCATAGGACGCGCCATGAAACGAAGCGAAGAATTGTTGCTATAAACGGTGATACACGGGTCAAATAATATGTATGTGCCCAGTGAAGGGACCTGCTAAAAGAAATTAATTCGACCTAACTATACATTAAATCCATAGTATCGTCACAAACTTGTTATAGGTACCTATAACTCGCTTCAACAAACTAATGAACTCATTCAAAGGGTGATCCATACATTTCTATAATAAATCCAAGAACTATCTGGATATTGGATTCTGAAAAAGATAATACCAAGGTAGTAGATAGACAATAAGTTATGTATGTAAGGTAATGGTAGGGTTGGTATAATACTATCTGATTTTATAGATGACAAGGTATTTTTTGTTTTATTTCTTTTTTATACTACTGAGGTGGCAAACAAGCATACGGCCCGCCTGATGGTAAGCAGTTACCGTAGCCTATGGACGCTTGCAACACCAGGGGTATCACTCGCGCGTTGCCGACCCTTAAAATTATCCACGTATTATCACATTCTATGTATTATAGATTATTCTGAATATGGTAGGTATGATAGGTACGCACTTTTTGGCAGGAAACATGCACAGTGACGTTGTGTTTTATTTTCATAATTTCATGTATAAAAAAATTATATTTGCCCTACTGTTAAACGAAGAAGATAGTAGGTACCTACTCATTTCATTTGATCTAGGTTTTTTTTTCATATTTAGTTATAGGACGCATGTCTCACGCCCCATCCGCGAGCTAGCGATTTAGAGATAGAAAAAACTGTAATTAATTAATTTACTTCTACCAAATATATATATATATCTGCCTTGCTGATCTCCGTGCCAGTCTTTTTCAGTTTGAGAATATCCCAAACCGCAGTACAGTATGTTACTTGATATCAGGACTTAAAATGAATAAGTGAGTTTTTTGTTTGAGTTTTATTTGCTTTTTTATCCTCATGTAGACAATTTTCTCTATCTATACTTTTTTGAACATGGATGAAGATTTTTTTTACAACCCAAAAAGACAAAGTATAATTCTGAAAATAAATGTGGCAACACTTACCCTCTCGCCATTTTGCAAGAATGTCAGCCAAATCATCAGATCGCGTTTGTAGTTAATTTTTATGTTTAATTCACGTTAAATTGCAGTGATTTTGTGTTATAACATCGTTTTAATAGTTGAACAACAAAAATGGACCGTTTTATAAGTATGTGGAAGGTGCGGGAGCTGGCTGATAAAGTGTATGTATAAAAACCTTTTAGTTCGTTTTTATGAAAATTACGACCATCTGTGTTACGGACACAGTGATTTTTTACTGTATCCACAATAGTTTTTGATGAATCTGCACGTATATATCGCTTATTATTATGTATTAATGATAAAAACTATAATTTTCATTCTACCATATTTTCTGAATATATTCTAGTAAGACATGTAAAATTTTCCAATTTCGATATCCAAAACAGTCGTTATCGAATATTCTGTTGTTATCATGTGGTTAATTACCCTACGGTTACGAAGTGATCAGGTTTGGCGCCAAAGTAGTGATATACTAAAGTAATTGCTTGTAGTATAGCATACTTACAATGTCCTTCAGAATTATGTGTGAAATTGATTTGTTATAGTTTTAGTCTATGAATATCACATGGGTTAATAAATTATGCGCTAATCGACAGCTGCATATTATGTTAGTACATTACAAGATTATGCCTACTACAGTGGTACCGATTGCAGTGAAATTTGGCAAACAGATACCTTATGGTATGGAGAGGCTATTTCTGTCCTATGAACATGGGTCAAACCATGGGGGACATTAACATTAACCTGTGGTTTCCCACAAGGGATGTATGTCCAATAAAAACAATTGGTTTCATTGTTATTCTTTTAACTGTGATCCAAAGGATAAAATTATGGTGGTATGTTTTTGGTATCATAAACCAAGGCATTCATGTATAACTATAAAACAACCAACAGCTGAGGTAACTACATACAGAATTAATGCTAAGTAAACCACACAAGCCAGGTGTATATTTGCAAAAATTACATCGTTAATTCATGTTTCTTTAAAATATTTTCATTTTCACCTGCTGGCTTGCCCAAAAAAACGACTTCCAAGAACAACTATTCAAGTGATTTATTAAAATATAAAAGGTGGGTCTGGGATTGACATAGGTACAACTTGAAGAATACTGGATGCTTGCTAGACTAAATATATTGTTTACAAGTATAATACAACTTGCCAGAGTATTTTTTGTTCAGCAACATATATGTTGTATACAAGATGATTTTGATACATCATATCCATGTCTACATACCTATATATGGTTTGTTAGTATGTTTCGATGAAACAAATATAGATAGTGAAAAGGGGAATCCCCAAATATTCAGGCCTTAAGAAACATGTCTTGTGACATGAATTCATATCTATGCAAAATATGCACATACATCAATTATGTTGTATGCAGCATGCCTGATTCTCTATGCAAATTAAAACCTAATACATTAAACCTGTGATAAATAACTTTTCTGTCCATAGAAATTGTCAAGAATCTGAAATATTTACAGTAGATGTATTGATGTAAATGTTACAGGAAAATTAGAAGGATGTTTTTAACTACCACAGTTTATTCAAAGTCATAAAATACCTTCACAACACAAACAAATTTAGTTATGTTGTCCAGTTTTTCTACAGTTATGGCTTCATCAGCCTATAATGTCCCACTGCTGAGCACAGGCCTCCTTTCACAAATCAAGGTGAAAGGGATTGGGTAGATACTCCACCACGCATGCCCACTGTGAATTGGTGGAGGTAGGCTAGTGGTCAACCTACTGTTGGAGTTTTCAAGTCGCCTTGAAGGCCTCCAGCTGGCTTAACGACTATCACAATTAAGTGATAACCGGGACCAACGGCTTCTACGTGCCTTCCGAAGCACGGAAACCCTCGATTTGAAATACCACTAGGCGGTCACCCATACAGGTAGGACCACGACGGTGGTAGCTTAACTTGCTGATCGATTAAGAACGGCTGATCATGCTACACCACGAGCCGTTTAACCAACCTTTCCCCCCTCCCCAATGAGCTCTAGCGACTTTACTGACATGCAGGAATACAACTATTCTGTAAGGTGGAGTCACTTCCCCAATCAAGCTGCTCTTTTAGTGAATAAACTCTATGCTCTACCTAATTTTGAACCACTCTTTCACATTCCTAGTGATTAGATGATAGAAGTGTACATTTATTTACACTTCTAAGCATGACCTTCTATCCAAAGTACAATGTAAATGTACATCCTATACATCCATACTTATGGTTTCAACGATTGATGTATGTCAAATCAATATTAATTCTACAACCATACATGTCAGGTCATCTACACCATTAATAATTGAATGGGGCAAGGCTATTGATACTTTTAAACTTTCAATCACTTATATAGGATGACTGGTAATTAGTAAATGACACTTAGACACATGATTCTACTCATGATTCTGGTTTCTTATTAACCAGTATTACGCTGAGTTGGGGCCGTTTTATGGCAATTTTACTTACTTTTATACTATTTTTTTTAATTTGTTTATTTTAAGTTGTAGTTTTTCAGTATTAATAAAGGTCTAACTTGCCATAAATAAATTTATTTTCATTACATTTCATTTATGATAGCAAAAATTTTTCAAAAAAAAATTTTTTTTTATTTACTTTGCCCATATTATATTTAGCGACTATCAGCTGAGAGCGCGCGTGGTCCGTACGGTGGTTAAATTAATAAAAAAGATTTATAAATGGTAATGCTGTAGTTTTGTTTGTAAATAAGGATAATTAACTGAATTAAATAAAAACTGATGGTGTATTCTTATTCTTGATAGTTACTAAATATTATGGAGTCATGTGCTAAGTAAATATTTATTTATTTTTTTGGAAAGTTGTTTGTTATCATCAGTAAAATCATGTGTCTAGTTGTCGTTTACTAATTACCAGTCACCCTATATACATAATATGGATGATCATGTGATTATAATGTTGTTTTTTTGATATCACTATCATGATAAGAGTAATAAATTATGTAATAATATTATGTCATGTCATTGTTTTGACTAAATGTATGCAATTTGAAGTTATTGTGTAAGAAAATTGTAATGAACTAACTTGATTGGACTTCCTACCATTATATGAAATTATACAAAGCATACAACAATATTTTTTGACGGGCCAGTTGGCGCATTGCGGTCGTGGGTTCGATTCCCACAGAGGATATGTATTTGTGTACATGAACATGTCTGTATGTCCTGAGTCTGGGTGTAATTATGTATATTAAATATGTATTTACAAACAAATAATAGTATACTTAGTATTTCAGTTATCTGGTTTCCATAGTTCAAGCTCTAGGGATCAGATAGCAGTGTGTGAGGAATTTTCAAGTTTATTTTTTTAAACCAGAGACCCCAAATAGATTTTAAGATGAAAATGCAAATTTTAATTACAAAATATCTCATCTCGTTATTGTACTATTAAAATTGTTTATGAATGTTTTTGATAAGTTTTATCAAAAAAGACATATATTTTCTGCAGATACAACAATAATTGCATTGCAATTTTTTTTCTTAACATTATATAAAAAGTTAACTTATTTAAATTCCCTATATCTAATGTACTGATTACACAAGGTATGAGAATGATGTGATTATTTAAAGATAGAGTTGTACCTTGCCTTGGTAGTTCACCTTTAAACAATATGGGTACTTACTTTTAATTAAAAAATACCATCAACAAGATAAAAGAGTAAATATGGATGACATTTTTATCGGCAATTTGCATAAAATTATTAGACATCAATAAAGAAAAATTCCGCTTACATTTTTTATACACAATAAGTATATAAAGATGTACTTTATTTTAAGTTAGTTTAAAAAAAAATTTGAACCAAAATGTTTTCGAACTGTACGGTTTCAAGGGAGCTTCTAACGCTCAGGCTGTGGAATGAGCTCACCGCCGTGGTTTTCCCAAGGGAGTACAGCATGGGGTTCTTCAAAAAAGGGTGTGATCAGATTTTTATTTTATACCGCTGGTGTCCATAGGCCACGGCAACCGCTTCCTATCAGGCGGCCCGTATGCTTGCTAGCTAGCTTAGTTGTATAAAACGAAAGTTTCATGACCATCAAGCATCTACCTGCTCTACGGGGCTACCGCTCAAGTAATGGCAATGAACTACTGGGCTTCCTTAAAATCCCATTATCTGGAGTTCTCTCACTTTTTGACCTCATGCAGACACCGGAGGAGTCAATGGATGGCTTTCATGACCGTTCCATAAATATACCAGTACCACAGTGCTCTGGTACCATTCTGGCGAAATGGTAGTAAGTGATCGCGGTGCAACTCTTGCATCTAATGAGTACCAGGGGATACTCTGGCGGCGTCGACTACCGCAGATGCCTGACGCCTCGTAAGGGTTGCCAGGCTTCCTCATATTGAAATTCTAGAAGTATTTAGTAAATTTAGGCCCTGATAAGGCACTTATGAACGTTAACAAAATGACCAAATACAACTTGAACTGAGAAAACTCCGGCAAGAAACTCATGCACAACATATCATGTCCAGTCCAAGACAACTTTTCAGTCGCTGGCGCTACTTTCTAACTTCCTCTTATGTACTCTTATGTATTCCTACTCTTATCCACTATTGTCAATCCACGCATCCATCTTAAAATTCTCATCTCAGCAGCATGAAATCGTATTTTAGTGGCCCCCTTTACTGCCCAACATTCTGAAACATACATTAAAGAATATATGCGACTGACATATTTAAAAAAAAAATGACATTTTTATTACTGTTTCCTGACTCTACTGATTGTAATAAAGAGACTTTTAAGGCTAGAGTTAATAGTTTTCTTCCGGGTAAGCGTGCTCCATCTTGATTCAAAATCAAGGTTGCATTTTCTGAGAAGAGCCGGCAATAAAGTCAGCAATTATTCTTTTCAAAACAAGCTTAGATTCATTACATAATATTTACATTCTAATCGCACTGACAACAATTGCGTGCCCCGGCGCGGCGGCAAAACTACAAAGTCGACTGAATCTATATTTAATAAGTAAATAGCAAACTTAAGCAGACCAGCCCCCACATGCAGCACCTGTTTACAAGTATGACCCGTGTGGCAGCCATCGCCCTCCTCGCCATAAAGAGGGAAGTGAGCGACCCGTTACAGAACGCGGCCGCAAGCAAAGTCCTTAAAGTGAGCATGACTTATTTAAGTTTGCCTCTTAAATAAAAAAATTAAACTAAAGGGGAACTACTTAGGCTTCGTTACCGCCCTTTATGGGCGGGTCAGTGGGCAAACGCCCACTTTTTTATGTAATAAATAAAATACATGTTATAATTTCATTAGTTTTTATCTTGCATAAGATAACACTTATAGCCTTGCCAGACCTTTCACTCAGCAAATCGTTTGCATAATTTATAGTGCCAAAATGTGGTCTTATATCAATATAGCCATGTGTAGGCAGGTTTTATTATAAGCTAGTGGGTCACAGCTTTAATTCAGTCTACGAGTCTGTAATCAATTTTGATAATGTATGAATATAAGTTTGTATTTGGATTGACGATTATAAGACCGAGTACAGTCATGTGTCCCTTATTTTTCTAAAATCGAAGTTTCAAGGATAAAAATATTGTTAACCTATTTTAAAAAGGTCAATCTACTTTACAGTTTAAATTGCAAACTATAATTAATCCTGATTAGCAATTAAAAACATTTATACTCGACGCTTGTACCTAGGATGGCGTCGAATTAGAATAACACATACGTTATCCTTGGAATAAACTAGCTATTTGCTAAGTTATATCCAAATTTGGTCAGTGATTTATATTTATGGCGATGGCCGCGATGATTTAACAGTCGAATGCAGAGAAGGTTCGAATCCTTCAATGAGCTTGAGGTTTCGGTGAAGAAAAACATCATGAGGAAACCATATCACAGTGGTAAGCAGAGCTTGTAAAATGGAAACGAGACAACCAGTGGCGTGCATTGGTTTTCAGACTAGGTAGGCAGAATAAATCATGGCCATACCATACTCTTAAATATGCCTCTTCGATAGATCATGTTTTTTGACCAGATTCGTAAAATTGTTTAGGTCAGCGTAGGTATCATTCCACACACATTTGGTATGATTCAGTAGCAAACAAAATACGTAATAACAGAATAATAGATTCGAATAACAGCACCCAGTTAGCCAGGTGTATAATAAACATAATATTCTGTGTTAAAATGTCTAAGATTTTTACCTTCGTTTTGAATCCATGAATGTTTTGGAGTTGGTCTACAGCAAGTTACCTACTATTTTCAACAAACGAAAACTGACTAAAGGACTAATTTATCAATACATTTTGCATCTTCACCACAAAATTTCTTCATTTCACACAGATACACTTTGCAAAAGCACAATAAGTAAATAACAACAACATTGCAAACAATGCCAGCCAAACCATAAACAAACCAACACAAATAAATTGCGAAGTTATATTTGAGTTGCTCTAATGTTGGTAAACTGTAGTCTTTTTAATTTGGATGGGTTACTTTACTTACAACAGAGTAGGTAAGGTTACTTTTGGTCCATAAATCGCGAATGTCAAATGTCAGTATGCTACGCATAGCAAAAGCGTGATTTATGCTTTCGTCGTATTATCTTAAAGAAGTGTGTGTGTGTGTATGAATATGCCGAAATCGTTTTAGTGTGCGTGAATTTGAGGGGCGAACTCGCGAGTGCATGCGCGGCAAAGTTTGAAATTTCGTATTGAATGTTAGGTTAGAATTTTTATTTAAAGTGGTTATGTAGTTTAATTTAATCAAACTATTATTGTATTGAATCTTATGAGGTAGGCATTGCTTATTTGCCTATATGGAATGCACGCCACTGGAGACAACTGATATATTACTTGTGCATATTTAAAGTCATCAATAACTGTATGCATGTATGCTGTATGATATGCAGACAAATGTATGTCCCAGATGAGAATCGCATCCACGACCTGCAGCGTGACAACTGGCCCATCTATTGCTTTTCATTCATTCATCATCAGCCTATAATATCCCACTGCTGAGCACAGGCCTCCTTTCACAAATGAGGGTGAAAGAGACTGGGCGATACTCCACCACGCGTGCCCACTACGGAGGTAGGCTAGTGGTCAACCTACTGTTGGAATTTTTCAAGCAGCCTAGGAGGCATCCCAACTTGCTTAACGACTATCACAATCAAGTGATAACCGGGACCAACGGCTTTACGTGCCTTCCGAAGCACGGAAACGCTCGATTTGAAAAAACAACTAGGCGGTCACCCATCCAGGTACCGACCACGACAGACGTAGCTTAACTTTGCCGATCGATTAAGAACGGCTAGTCATGCTACACCACGAGCGCTTCTATTGCTTACCCAAAATCAATGTGTTTCCTTGTTTACTAACAGAACAAATGTAGTGATGAACTACACAGAGATAGAAGGCAAGGTCCGCGAGGCGACGTCGGACGAGGCGTGGGGCCCCACCGGGCAGCAGATGCAGGAGCTCGCGCTGGCCACCTTCACCTACGAGCACTTCCCAGAGGTCATGTCCATGCTCTGGAGACGGATGTTGCACGACAACAGGTCACATTGGAGGAGGACTTATAAGGTGAGGCTGATTACAACGCGTCACAAAATTCGACCATAAGCGGGCAATGATATTTGATTGATTTTTGTGTAAAAACAGCACTAAAGGCATACTGACATTTAGATAGGGTTACAGCAGTGCTAATTAGGTTGTCGATACAAAAAAAGCAGAAATATTTGATTAGTGGGCATGGTAGTTAAAAGTATCTTAAGGGTGTCACTTTTTGAAGGATTTCAAAATAAATAACTCGAGTAGCCATGAGCAGTTCCACCCTCTGGTGCTCGCTTATCGTTGAATTTTGCGGCACTTTGAATATGTATATCTACAAGAATAAATATATCTACAAAATATACATATTCAAAGCAGTTGTTTTGAATGATTTTTCACTTAACAAGGGGAAGTTCACCTTGCCTAATACTTAATTGTTGTGATACTACTTGTGAGTAAGGTCACCAAAGCTGAATGAAGGAAGAATTGGTAACGCTCCGGGTGTTACAAGCGTCCAATGTGCTACAGTAAACGCTTACCATTAAAAAAAATGGAAAAAAAAATAATGGAGCAACACAATTGTGTACTGGTTTACAAAAGATAGGAAGAGAAATCGCGGCAGACCTATCAGGCGGTGGGCCGATGACATAAAAGCAGTAGCTGGTGGCACATGGGCCAGAACAGCTAGAAATCGAATTTTATGGAGACAATTGGAGGAGGCCTTTGTCAATGGAAGGCAAACAGACAGGGTTGTCGAGGCAAATTAAACAGTTAAAGTAAAAAAAATATATTATATTATCAAACTAATTAAGTATATAAAATCATTAAATTAATCATTAAAGTAACTATTATCTAGTCTGAAAATAAAGGCTATTATTATTATTTAATAAAATGTCGGTTCAAAAAAAATCACGGGCCTAAGCCAAGTGAAGATCATGTAATTATTATTATAACCGCTTACCACCAGGCGGACCGTATGCCTGTTTCCTCTTAAACTAATCTGCCTTCAATATTTCGAGTTGAATGTAGTAGAGACATGATAGTGTATGGTGGTGTCGTTAGTGTCTCCTGCTCCTGAGCTACCTGGTGCGCAACGGTTCGGAGCGCGTGGTGACGTCGGCGCGCGAACACATCTACGACCTGCGCTCGCTAGAGAACTTCACCTATGTCGACGAACTTGGCAAGGATCAGGTCAGTTGCTACTACTATTTATGGCGATTATGGCTGGCGTCACAATGATTCAAAGTCAAAGCCATTTATTCAATTTAGGCCCTAGAAGGGCACCTATGAAGGTCAAAGCTACTGAAGTTACCGCCAGTTCGTAAGTCTGCCTTCAACTGAGAAGAACAGGCAAGAAACTCGGCAAGATTACACTTTTAAATTTTTTTTTTTTTTAACAATCTGACTATATATTGGCTATTTTTTCCAAAACATTAGTAGGTATACATACATACTTTTTATTTTACAAAATAAAATAAATTGGCAATGAACTTAATTGCGAGCTCGAACTCTGAAAAACATGACATGTATACTGATTAACATTTAAGTGAAAGAAAATACAATATATGAAATGATAATAAATGGGTCGATCAACTGTTTCTTGTAACTCGTTGCGATGGTATGAATAAGCATAATAATTATATGGTATATTGTATAAGTATTTGGAAAAAAAGCTGTAATAAGAAAAGATCTTCGACCTTCCGTTCTTTCCGGAGTCTTCTCGGTTTAAGTGTATTTCGAACCGGTGGTAAATTGAACTGTGTGTAACGTTCATAAGTGCCTTACCCGGGGCTAAATTGAATAAATGACTTTTTGATTTGATTTGGTTACGTACGACCCCTGGACAATTCTTTTAAACCATTCTATACTTCTTCCATGATTACAATTCACCAAACGTACATTTTTGTCGAAGTTACGAGTCCATTATTTTATCAGCATAATAATTATAATAGTTTTTTTTAAGAAACTCGTTCACTGTTTTCTCTTAGACAACGGGACAGAATAACAAATAAGAAAAATTGATTGACCCAATTGTGTTGACATTAGAAATGGGCTTGGCAATGAACTTGAGTTTTCGGTAAAAAAAAAAAACAAAAAAAACCGTGCTTCGCAAGGCATGTAAAGCCGTTATCACTTTATTATAATAGTCGTTAAGCTAGTTGAACCGGGTTGACAACTCCAACAATGGGTTGACCACTATTTGGGCCTACCTCCACCGATCCGCAGTGGGCACGGTGGAGTATCTACACATTCCCTTGATTTGATTTGTGTGCAGGAGGCCTGTGTTCAGCAGTGGGACATTATGGGCTGATGATGAGAGCATTTAGTACCCATCTGGCTGGCTCTGTCGCCAAGCACCTGTCGGTGTGTTCCGACAGCTGCACTTGAGAGCCAGTTCCTTCTAGGCTTTATGTGTTTACCATCTTCGGCCACATAACCACTTACCATGGTAAGATTGTGGTCCAAGACAGGCTTATAATAATAAAATACTTATAGACATTTTCATATTATAGGGTATAAATATCAGGCACAAAGTGCGCGAGTTGATTGACTTCATTCAAGACGACGAGAAACTGCGCGAAGAGAGAAAGAAGGCTAAGAAGAACAAGGACAAGTATATAGGTATGTTTGGATATATTGATCTACATAATCTGTTGAAATTGATATGTTTTTGAAGAAGTTGCTACTTGTCAAAAATAATAATCTATCGCGCATTCGTAACACCTCATTTAATTTCGGCGCTTGCTAGAAAGCCCAAGGTAGTTTTTTCGGCCCGAGATGGCCGAAGCCATAGTTTCGCTTGGAGACTATAGTGTCAATTAGTAGTATAAAATTAAATATATCTACAGCGCTAGAATTATTCCCAAACTTTCATAGGCTAAACATATATTGCGGCCAAAAAAACTTCGTTTTCCATATAAATTATTCGAAATTACGTGTAAAGTAAACGCATTTCATAAGATTAGGTGCAAAGTGGATTATACCTCCATTTAATTGAGATCTTCCACCAGTCTGGGTCGTAGTATATATTGGCTCTGATTCTGTTGTTTACAACTAAACTAATTTTAATCTCACTATGTCTCTTACTAACAAAGAACATAAGAAAAGGATGTAAGAAAGTTTGCCCTGTCAATGCTTGTGTTCAATATAAATTTAGTCGCCATCTATCGCGGTTACGCCTAAAATAAGACGGCAAAGATTAATTTGACAGCTTTAAATATGTTCTATCCTTTTTCAATAATGTTCGTAAGAAAGAGATGAGATGTGACTAAAATTAGTTTAGTGCGACAACAGAATCGGCACCATTGTGGATCGTGGAATAAACTTCGTCAGCGCGATGCAGGATGTTGTGGCGCCATCTATCTTTCTGTGTGTGAACTATCTTAGGCTATATTCCGAATTAAATAATATCGCTCACAGTGCTCACAGCAATAATTTGCGTACCGAGTTAGATATCACGATATTGACAGCTAAGAACTTAACAATTCGGAACGCCCGTTATCGCGCTCACAGTATTCAAAACAGAACATTTGAGAATTTAATTAAAATCTGATTTAACAATGCGCTAGGACTCCTTAGAGCTTTTTTAATTTGACTCGCAAAAAGGAATATTCGCTTTCTTTATTATTTTTCTCTAATAAAATCATAAAAAGTATCTTTGCCAAATAGAAAACCAAGAATCTTATTAGAATGTCTGCCGAAAACACAATAGTTAACCGTCACTTTTGACAGCGCTCACGGTGATATCAGTTTAGGGCATGGTCGGTGTGAGCGCAATATGGCGGATATCATGACGTCATCTATGACGTTTCACGGGACAACGTAATCTGTCATTACTCAATTCGGTACGGGTTTAAGCACGCTCAAATCGATTACAGCGATTATATCATTAATTCGGAATGCAGCCTTAGTGTAACTGATAGATGTCGTTACCAGCTAGTGTATGTACTTGGTAGATGATATAGTTCTGTTGTTGTGCAGGCATGTCGTCAGAAGCGGCGGTGATGGGTGTGCGCGGGAGTGGTGGGGGAGGGGGCGGTGGAGGGGGGGGCGCCGGCGGCTGGGGGGAGTACAGCGACCGGGGGACCACGCAGTGGGGTAAACACACCTAGTCCATTAGTTATCCTATACTCAATTATAAAATAGCCGAAGATCTTTCGTAGCCTGCAAAGAATGATTGTCAAGTGGAAATCACCAATAGTTGTTTGGCGACATAATTTACCCCCTTAGATCAGGGGTCGGCAACCTTTTGAGACTGAAGATCCAAATGTTACAATTTTCAAAATTTCCCAGTTTTTAGAGCCACAATTTTTTTGGGGCCTTTTAAAAACAATTTCTTATTATTTTATTCATGCAAGAGAACGTTTTCTTGCACGAATATGTTGACTCGAATATCGTCTCCCAATGGAACGATTGCATGATTTTAAAGGCTTGTATGGAACTGAAGAGCCGCAACTTTACATCGAAAGAGCCGCAGGTTGCCGACCCCTGCCTTAGATTAATTTTGATACTAGTTGATTTCGAAAAATTCTTCCTTATAAATAGAAATACTCACAAGTACTCTTCGGTTCAGTAAAATCTAGGACCCTTTTGCGTCGACTTGGGTTATTTTGACCATTAACCTAAAATTACTTTACATAAAAGCTGCATTAATATAATTTACCACCTAGTTGACGCAAGAGGGCCTAGGAAGGCAACTTTAAAAGTTCAAATCAAAGAGTATTTAATCAATTTAAACATTTTAAGTCTTTTTTAAGTGAGAAGACTTAAACGAAGACTTAAATAGATATTAACATTCAACTTAACCTATGACAATTGTCAGAATGATAGGAAAGGTAACCTTATGGTAACACAATAAGGTTGACTTTCCTATCACTCAGATAAACACTTAGAATTTATATCAATTAATTTATCTTCGTACATATTCCAGATGAACCTAAAGAAAGGAACGACGAAGACGAATATGACAGAGAAGACTCGGACGGTGATTATGGACACAGGAAACCTAACAAGTCAGTATATAACGTAAAGGTTAAAGCACAAATTGATACTGCCTTTGTCTAAACTAAAAATGTACCGGTATATGCCAAATCAAAAGCCTCTTTCGCCAACAAACTTTGTTGTGCAGTTTGGCGAAACTGTATAATCTACTATATAAAAATAAGTCGGGTTTTCCTTCCTGACGCTATAACTCCAGAACGCACGAACCGATTTCCACGGTTTTGCATTCGTTGGAAAGGTCTCGGGCTCCGTGAGGTTTATAGCAAAGAAAGTAGGGTAGGGTAGGGTAGTTTAGGGTAGCGTAGCGTAGGGTAGGGTAGGGTAGGCTAGGGTAGCACCACGCGAACGAAGTCGCGCCGGGCAGCTAGTTTATAATAGAATTTATAAAAAGTTATAATAAATAAAAATAAAAACGTTAATCTATAATCAAAACTGTTGCAGTCTTTGTCATTTCAGACGTTATTGACAATTACAGGTATACAAGAGAATAAATTAACTTTGATTTGGCTTTCAGAAACTGACAGTAAATGTCATGTCGATAATAGTACATTATGATACGTGTGTGCAAAGTTGGTTATTAACACTCAAGGCGGTATTATGGACGGTGACTGACTGAGGACTATTTGGATTTGGTTGCCAAACATAAAACTAAGAAGAAGGAAATTTTTTTTTTGTATACCAACTAATAGTTATTTATGCAACTGTTGTATAATAAGGGGTATTAAAACACGAATGTGGGTTTTAATTCCTAATTATGTACAGTTTATTTATTTATTTATTTTACACACAAATTACAGCTATCATTACAGGTCTACCTAATATGATAGTGTATGTTAATAATAAGACACAAAAAACAATTTAAAATATTATGTACATGCTATACTCAAAACTGAATTTCTAAATTCATTGGCTGAACATGAGAACAGGTCAATTTCCTAGGCAACGAGATTTAGTGTATGCAATACTCTTGTTAGTGGCGTGTTGGCTAATAGATTAGTCCTCGCGCTGGGGACCACAAACAAGACAGTTGCATTCAAGACTTTATCTACACCCAAGATCATTTTTGTAAACAACCAAGTAATACATTTCTGCAATTCTAATATCGAACAAATTGTGGGAATTCGAACGTGAATTCGAATAACCTGTAAGATAATTTTTTATTACGGCGCTGTGATAGTGTAACGCGCCTGCATGAACATGTTCTATTTCGAAATTCATAAGGATACCACGGAGAATGTGGCTGTTTGATGAGTAAGGAATGAACCGAAAAAGCAAAAAAAAAGGAGTTGCATAATGAAATTCAGTACAACATTATAACACTGTTTTGGATGATATAATGGTTACTATGACGACCAGTGTTTTAATGTTGGCAATAAGCTGTTTCAAGAACTTTTATAGAGGATTTATAGCATGTATATAGATAAAAGCCTTTAAACTGTACTAACAATAAAATTTGAAACATTCCAGAGAGAACATATACCGCGACACAGAGGTAGCGGGCAGCCCGCCCTCCCCGACCCTTGCCCGGGATCGAACCCGCGACCTCTCGGCCGAGAGACCCCCTCCAGCCACGAAGGCTCCGCTCAGCATCAACCTCAAGAGTCCAGCCAAACTCAAACTGGCTACACCTGTTAAGAAAATTGATTTAGGTATGCACTTAACCTATCTACTAAATCTTATTTTTTTATTACATTTCGATTTCGAAACATAAGTTGTTGTTTACACACACACAGGACATGCATTTGTGTGCATGAACATGTCTGGGTGTAATTATGTATTGTTACGTAGAAAATTCGACTGAGTTCGATTTTCTATATAATATTTTTCTACATAACAGTGTATTGAGTATGTATTTACAAACAAAAAGTAGTATATGTATTATATCAGTTATCTGGTTTCCATAGTACAAGCTCTGCTGAGTTTGGGATCAGATGACCGTGTGTGAGGAATTTCCCAGGATATTTTTTTTTTATAATTAGTCATCAACTTTTACTATGGGACCAACCCAGAATACTCACAAGAAATTTTTACTTTTCATACATTATATATGTTGTGAGGAATGTCCCAGGATATTTATTTATTACTAGCTGTCCCCCGCGGTTTCACCCGCATTTCCGGGATAAAAAGTTGCCTATGTCCTTTTCCATACCATAGGCTATCTGCATACCAAATTTCATGATGATCCGTTGAGTATTTAGGATGATCGAGCAAGGTTGACCTTTTATTTATTTCATAGATTCATAGAATAGTCAGAACGAATAAAAGTTATGTCATCTCGAAATCTCATACAAATCCCACACTTATTTTTGTCGCATTTCGACCTGTCTCTGTTCTTGTAACAAGATCTATTGGATTAACACATGGGGTACATTTATTCCCGGCAAAATAATACATCCTTTGGGAACCGTGGGCTGGAGGCTAGTATAAAATAATATGTCTTCCAGGTGCAGCAGCGTCATACGGTAAAGTGATAACAACAGCACCTGCGCCATCGTCGTCGACCATCACGTCGGGTGCGGGTGCGGGTTCGATTCCGGCGAGCACCAACAACTCGCACGAGCTGCTGGACGACCTGTTCAAGACGTGCTCCACCAACAACAGCGCGGGCAACAGCGGACACGCTTCACTCATACTGGAAGATGACTTTGATCCCAGGTGAGAGAAATAAGATAGTATTTTCCATCATCAGCCTATAATGTCCCACAACTGAGCACAGGCCTCCTGCACAATGAGGATGAAAGGGAATGGGCAGATACTCCACCACGCATGCCCACTGCGGATCGGTGGAGGTAGGCTAGTGGTCAACCTACTGTTGGAATTTTTCAAGCCGCCTAGGAGGCCTCCAACTAGCTTAACGACTATCACAATTAAGTGATAACCGGGACCAACGGCTTTACGTGCCTTCCGATGCACGGAAACGCTCGATTTGGAATACCACTAGGCGGTCACCCATCCAGGTACCGACCACGACGTTGTTAGCTTAACTTTGCCGATCGATTACGAACGGCTAATCATCACGAGCGCTTCAATAGTATTCGTATTTTTCCATAGATTTAGTTATATTTTTGCTACGCTAAGCAGATCTCCGAAGCGTTGAAAAATATCACAATCTTTATGAACACTGTGAGAGAGCGCAATTGTTTTCAGTGCGATTAGAATGTAAATATTATGTAATGAATCTAAGCCTGTTTTGAAAAGAGTAATTGCTGAGTTTATTGCCGGCTCTTCTCAGCAAATGCAACCTTCCGAACCGGTATTAGAGTATTAGAGTCAGACTTTTCATAAGTGCCTGCGAAGGTCTATTTGAATAAATGATTTTGAATTTTGAATTGAAGAGAAAGAGGTGTATATACAGTTTTGACGTAAGGCATTTTTTTTTAAGTAAGAACTAATTGTATTTGGAACCGGTGTAAAGTCATTTTGGTATTGTTCAAAAGTGCCTTATCAGGGTCAAAATTGAATAAATACTTTTTGTTTTTTTTTTGCGTCCCGCTATACGTTCTCCCCTTTATTAATAAATAAGGTGTAAGTCTTGTAATATTAAGATAGCCTCATCCCTTTTTGTTTATATGACATTAGAAAGTGACGGATATATTTTAATCCTAGGTATTACTATACTTGACTTAAACCTTATTTATTAATAAGGGGGGCTAAGTATAAATTGACGGGTCAGTTGGCGCGGTTTGTTAAGATTCAACCTATCGCGTCGCAGGTCGTGGGTTCGATTCCCACACAGGACAGCATTTGTGTGCGTGAACATGTCTATATGTCCTGAGTGTGGGTGTAATTATGTATATTTAGTATGTATTTACGAACAAAAAGTAGTATATTTATTATATCAGTTATCTGGTTTCCATAGTACAAGCTCCGGTTAGTTTGGGATCAGATGAACGTGTGTGAGGTAAAAAAAAAAAAATTTTTTTTTTATACAACTAAGTCGGTAAACCAGCATGCGGCCCGCCTGATGGTAAGCGGTTACCGTAGCCATATGGACGCTTGCAACACAAGAAGCATCGCTCACGCGTTTCCGACCTTTCCCCCTCCCCTATGAGCTCTGGCAACCTTACTCATGCGCAGGAACACAACTTTACACAACATAAAGTTATTTGGCTGCGTTATTCTGTAAGGTGGAGGTACTTCCCCAGTCGAGCTGCTCATTGAGCGAATAAACGCTACGCTCTACCTCTCAATGTCCCAGGATATATATGTTTATGAATGTATTTATTTGCAGGGCGGAGGAGCCCCGGGCGCCGCCGTCGGCCGGCGAGTTCGGCGACTTCTCCAACGCGTTCGCCGCACCTGCCAACAATAATGATGGGTTTGCAGACTTCGCCAACGCATTCACTGGACCCACACACGACACTATTGACAATGTACTTGATAATGCACCTGTACCTTCTATGTTATGTAAGTATTGTTATATCTAGAACTTGGATATTCGAGTTTGTGACCTTAGCTTTTTTTCTTGACCAAAACTAGTGCCAATTTATATACAACTAGCTGCCCGGCGCGACTTCGTTCGCGTGGTGCTAGTCCTTACGGGTATGAAAACTATATTTCATCCTATTCTCAGACTTACTGATTTTTTTACACCATTATTAGATTTTTACTAAGGATCGCTAATGTTTTTGAAAACATAATACATCCTATGTCACCCGGGGATAGTGTAGCTTCCCAACGGTGAAAGAAATTTTCAAATTGGTTCAGTAGTTTCGGAGCCTATTCAATGCAAACAAACAAACAATCAAAACTTTCCTCTTTATAATATTAGTATAGATAAAAAAAAAATATATATATACTTATTGAGATTTTTAATCCAAGTATTGAATAATTTTCGCAGAACAGAGATTTTGACATCTATTGCAATGATTTTTATAAACCGTCCATATTTTGAACCGACTTCAAAAAAAGAAGGAGGTTCTCAATTCGGTTGTATTTTTTTTGTATGTTTATTACCTCATAACTCCGTCATTTATTAACCAATTTGAAACGTTATTTTTTTTGTTTGGAAGGGTACACTTCCCGTTTGGTCCCATTGTCATCAGATCAGGGTTTGATTACTTCTTAGTGTACTTTGAAGTCGTTTAAGTTTTTTGTAAAATAGTTTTTAATTATTTCTAGACAGGTTCCATACAAACATGTTAGAACCTTTTTTTAAATCTGTCGCCAAGCACAATATCAATAGGATTCTCTGGTTTTGCAAGCGTCAATAAGCTACGGTGACCGCATAACCTTAAAGATAAAGATAAAGATAATTTATTTGTTCAACATACGTGTTACATTGGATGTTATAAAATGTATTATGATTCAGGATGTTGTACCAATCTTGGCTTACAAATGATAATATTATTCAAAGTTAGTATACCATTTCAAAGAACAAAATACAAAAATTTTATACAATAATAATAAGTAATTCGAAAAAAAAAACAACAATAACAAAAAAAAAAAAAAAAAAGTTAAACCAATAATCAATAGTAGCAAAGGAAAATAAATGTCAAATTTAAATCATAAATGTCTACAATTGAAAATTTGATATAAAAATTAAATCACAATAAAATAAACACACATTATCAAGTACCATTAAGATATTCAACATTATCATAATAACATTTATGAATTAAATAATCACTAAATTTCTTCCTAAATGAATTGTCATTAAGCTCTTTAAATGCTTTCGGTACATTATTATAAATGTTCTGTGCCATACAAAATATACTTTTATTCATTAGCGCAGTATTAGAACTACGCATGCAAAGACGACTATTATCTCGTCGATTACGCTTTACGTTATCGGCTAACGATGGGAACAGCTCTTGATTTGTTCTTACAAATAGTGCGGATTCTTAAATATACAGAGATGGTAGTGTTAGAATTTTATATTTTACAAAATACGGTTTGCAACTATCCATTGCTTGGAGCCCAAACATCGCTCGAATACATCGCTTTTGAGCTTTAAATGCTACTTCTTTATTAGTTGAGTTGCCCCAAAATATTACACCAAACCTTAAAATTGAAGCAGCAAGACCATGGTAGGCCATGAGCAATGCATCCTCGTTAAGTATTGAGGCAAGTCTATATAGTGCGTAAGCGGAACTGCTAACTCTCTTACTCAGTACCTCAATATGTGCTTTCCAATTAAGTCTACTGTCGATCATTATCCCTAGAAACTTTGTGCTTTCTACGTTATTAATCGGATTATTATTATAACTAACATTAATCTCAGGTACAGAGGATGGTCTTTGACTGAAGTGCATTAATTGTGTTTTACTTAAGTTTATTTTCAAATTATTATTATCTAACCATGAAATTATTGATTTTATAGAATTATTTATGTCGTTTTCATATAAATTAGGATTTTTACTCGCTATTGTCATAGTACTGTCGTCAGCAAAAAGGGTCATGGGCTGTTGTATTGATTTTGGTAGATCATTTATATAAGCTAAGAATAATAAAGGACCAAGTACACTGCCTTGGGGTACACCAAACATGACAGTACGTTCCTCAGAATAGTATGTAACTTCTGTTTTGGATTTTATATCAATTTTAGAAATCGCGGTACGTTGTTTTCTATTTGTAATATAAGATTTTATTAAATCATGAACATTTCCTCTAATTCCATAGGCTTCAAGTTTATTTAATAGAATGTCATAATCAACATAATCAAATGCTTGCGTCATATCACAATACACAGCGCATACAGGTATTCTTTTGTCAACGTTTGACATTACAATATTTAAAAAATCATAGATTGCCATATTTATTGTTTTATTTTGTCTGAAACCTTTTTGCTCCTTACATAATATATTTTTTTTTTCCATATAAATATTGATTTGATTGTAAATATATTTTTCAAACACTTTTGCTAAAATCGGAATCAGAGCAATAGGCCTATAATATTCCATTAGTTCTTTATTTTCTTTTTTGAATAGTGGCTTTACTATGGATATTTTTAAAGCATCTGGAAATACACCAGCACTTATGCTTAAGTGACTTAGTAGTATAAAGAAATTGTAAAAACCTATTTTTCTTATTACAGCGGCCCCGGCATCGAACCTGGACCTGCTGAGCTCGCTGAGCCCCGCGGCTGCGCCCGCGTCGCTCTCCTCGCTACAGTTCGACAACATGGACGCACTCACAGGGGACTTTTCTACTACTACACTACAACCCACTTTAGCTACAGGTGAGAATTCACTAGTTTTAACTAGAATAGCCTTATAACCTTGAAGTTTTAACCAAACCTACTATTTCAAATAGATGCTTTTCAAAGTGACCACCTGAGTATTGATCCAAAACTCCTTACTTTTGGATCATAACATTGTCAAAAGGAAAAAAAATACTAGACCTTATTGTTACAATTCGAGAAGCCAAACAACAGGATTGTTTTATTTTTTCAAGGGAATAAAACTATTCTAATTGTAAGGTGCAGCGCAGACGACAGACTATCCGTGCGGCACTTTTTAGTCTGTGAAAAAAGAACCTATACAATTGTAAGCAGTAACGCACACGACGCGCAAGAAGTACGGCGCACAACAATTTTTGTGAGCCGCAGACTCCTTCGCACAAAAAGTCTGTCGTCTGCGCTGCACCTGAAATATACGAAAAACTACTCAGTTTTATACCGGACTAACTACGTAACATAGTATAATGATATCTATAAGAAACGATGAACAAAATACATGTGACAATTGTGCATGACCGTAACATTTACTGTATCAATCAGTCTTGGGCACATTCAGGCATTTTTCATTTCCAGGAAACTACTCCACACCAGTCGCCCATCGAGAAAAACTCAAGAAAGACATAAGAAATGCTATAGAAAAGTTACACGATGTAGAAAGAATAAAATCTGATCACCAGCTGTCAAACATTAAAATCATCCTTGAGAATTTATTAAAAAACCTTCCCGGACCCATTACAGTTCAAAAATTGTGTCGAATTGATGAAAATATAATGAACAATGAACTGATTGAGTTATATTCACAGTTGCTAAGTACTGTAGTTAAGATACTGACTCCTCATTGGCCTCTTCTGAAGGATGAAATTAGTAATCTGTTCATTATTGAAGAAGGATTTGATTTATGTAATGAATTACTATCAATACTGTGCGGTTTTTTAAAAAATGAGTCAAATAATGATATAATAAAACCTATAGCGTTCATTTTACTAAGATTCATTTCGAATGATATAATATTTACAGCTATCATAGATTACGGTACATTCAATTTTGAACTGGAGTTACAGATGTATAATAAACAAAACGAATGGGAGAAATTCGTTCAGCTACTGGTAACACTACCGGAAAGGGTTGCCAATAGATTAGAGAAAGAAACACCGAAAGAATTCTCGCATGAAAATTACGCTTTTTACCTTATATTTCATGTTATTAGAAGTATTGATTTCATGGCGCATAGTCATTTTAATCAAGGCGTGCGGTATGATGTGTCATATTTAGCACATTTAGTATCAAAAATTATTGTTAACTATGGCAATACTGACGCCATTTTGAAATTCGTTGATATTATTGTTGCTTGGGATGACGAAAATAATAATATCACAAAATTTATTAGGAGAAAGCTAATAGAAACTTTACTTAGCAAGTTAAACCGCCAATCCATTGAATATATTTCGCTGATTCTTCTTAAAAAATGTCCCGTTGATTATAAAAGCGATGAACAATCCATTTCTACCATTCTTGGAGATAATATCGATACAAATAAAGATTGGAAAGAAATATTAACATATAAAATACCGTTTTATAATAAAACAAACGATTACAGAGACACTGCAGTTGTCGAAAATCTTATTTATTATTTATCGAAAGCTGAAAACTCTAATGAAGTCTTGACTGATTTCATATTAAGACTATGCCGCGTTTGGGCTGATGTCAAACGTAGTAATGTATCAAATATAGCACAGCATATGTATATATCGCAGCTTTTAATATTGGCTATTAAATATAATGTTATCATAACAAAAGAGAATAAAAAAGATTGGCAATTGACTGAACTGAAAAACATACTGTTTAAAGGTATGAGTAAGCATTTAGATGTGCTATCACAAGAATTTAGGTGCGTTGGCATGGCAACGATAGAAATAACGTTAAAAATGCTAGCCGATATCGACAAATCTGATAAAGAAGCTGTACAAAGTTTATCATTTGATTACAATGAAATGGGTGAAACTTGTAAGGAAATCCATAAAATACTCAAAGATATTTCTAAAAGATGTCTAATTGACAAAGATTGTAAAGTCCCTAAAGGTTTTGAAGTTAAAACTGTGAATTTGAAAGAGCTTCTCGATTCGATAGCTAATAAGATCGTAAATGTAGATCATATGCCTGTCAATACTATAATGGCTGGCGCAGTAAAGAGTCCTGAACAGACTAAAGCAATAGTTAAGACTATAATAGGGGTCAAATTAGATGCTCTTAAAAAAGAAGCTATCGAAGAAGATTTAGACTCAGACGATGATCTAGTACCTTATGATATGACAAATGACGTACCAATGACTGCTAAAAAACGACCCAAATATTTACGAGATTTGTTCGAACTCATTGTCGAAGCAAAAGATGAGGAGACTTTTGAAGCGTGTCTTGAAGTATCAGAAGAATTAGTCACAAATCAACTTAAGACAGAAGATTCAAAATTGGCTATAGATTTGTTAAATTTATTCGTTCATTTGGATCCGAAATACCGCGTCGATAATTTTGATGGTATTAAATTTAACACATCCGTTGCAATTGTATGCAGTCAACCTACAGTAGCAGCCGAACATCTGTGCAAAGAATTCCATACAGACGTCGGTAGATATTCTATAGCAACAAAAATCTTTATGCTAGACGTTTTATCCGAATCGGTGAACAGAATAGCCGATGTCAAACCAGAAGCTGACTCAAATATAACTAGAAATGAAGTAATAAGCAAAGAAGATGTTGAAATACCAGCAGAAGAAATAATACGCAGGCGTTTGATAAATAAAACTAAATATTATCACACGAAAAGACAGCATCCATTCGCAAAAGCAAAGAAGAATGAATTCGCAGCAATATCAGATAGCTTTTTCTACCCTCTAGTTGGTGGTTTTGGTTTGAAACAATTAACGTTAAGTCATTACAATTTAAAACAAGACGTCGATAACATATTGCTTTTCAAGTATTTATCTGTGATTGGTAACGTGATTTTAGCGGCGAATAACTGCCCGAAATGTCCAACATACTGTTGGGAGATTCTACAAATGATTTTGTGTCTGAGATATACACCCGAACCGAAGTTGCAATCGTGTGTGGTCGGTCTGCTAGCGTCTGTGGTTATAGCATTGCCCCCAAGCATTTTAAGAGAACAATTCTTCGATATAATGATGGAATTTAGATCTTGGTTAACAGATTTGTTAACAAACATCGATTTGACGATGAAACTCGGAGGGCCGAAATCAGAAACGGCAATGTTCGCGGCGCAAGTGCTAGGTTTGATAGAGAAGTCTTTGGGCGAATCTGATAAAGAATTGTTACAATATAATAATTTGTAAGTATAGTATTTAAGATGTATAACCCACCGTGTTTTAATAAAGATAATTATGTAATAATTGTGTTTTCATCTAATTGTAATGTGTGCTTTATGAATACACACACACGTGTGTGTCACATGTATTTTGTTCAGTTAAATCTTACATTTATGCTTCGTTCACATGAGATTATAAAAACAAGATAATACTAATCGTCGAGTATCTCACGTGGATTGTAATATCCTAATGTGAACGAGACATAATAACTCCAATACTTTTTTCAGAAACAAATATGCTTATTTATAAACACTTCCCAAAAACCCTATAGGTATCCAACCAACCCCAGCAGGGTTACTCCAACCGTTAGCCCCGGGCAACCAGCAACCTCAAACGGCAAACAACACTAAAGTATCGACCAAAGTGGGCGCTACGTGGGCTGACACAACCGGCAGTATAAACATCAACGTTGATAACCTACTAGCCCCTAGATCGCCCAAAGCCGGCCCAGCGCCTTCCATCAACCAGTTAAAATCCACCCCGAACAGCCCAGCCCATAAACCAATGCCAAATATGATGCCAACTATGGGCTTCAATTTCATGCAAGCACCTATGATGAATAATAATTTCCCGCAAACTGGAGGGTTTAATAATAACGCGATGCGACCGACGCCGCCCTTTGCGAATCAGAATTCCTTCTTGCAATGATATTTGGTGCTGGCAGATATATGCCAGAATGGTTAATGTAGTTGTATAAAGAGATTTTGGGGCAATGATCGTTGTTCGTACCAAATTTAATTATAAATACTCCTTTGAAGTAACTCAGTCTAATTTTATTGAGTATGGTTGAGTCAGTAAGTGGTATAGTACGGGGCACGAATGGTGAGCACAGATTGACACCTGCGCAGTAGTAAATTTTTCGTTCTGTTTGGCGGAATGAAGAAAGGGGGAGCGCCGAGCTGCACACGATTGGTTCGTCAGTCGATGCTCGTCTTCTATTGGATCCTCGCGTGTCATTTGGGTACTGTGATTCGGGCAAAAGTGTACATGCGCGAGCTTGCCCCCACTACCTATGCTCACCATTCGTGCCTCATAATGTAGCTTCGTATGCAACCGTTGCTAAGCAACGTACTCGTACCACACAGACGCACTTTTTTTCTATTTGACCTCGCCTTGACAGTTTCACTACTCCATAGTTATTTATTATACTTATACAGAGGGTTACATAAAATGTAACTGCCCTCAGCCATCAAGTATCTACATCCCTCCTATTTAAATGGAATTTTATTTTTAGTAGTTGGTCAATGTACAACATTCAAGGATCAATTCTTGCATGCATTGCATGCTGTTTTTTACACTCGCCTTCCAAAACGTCATGTCCCGTCATGGCACTACAAAGGAACATAACTCTTGTAATTCTACTTAATTGTATTTAACTCCTACGTAAACTACAGTATTTAATTGCTATTTATGCGGATTTGATTGAGTCATTGCGTTCTCCGAATCATTGCTCCAAAATCATCAGTTAATATAGCGGATATGTGGGTTATCGATTGTAAACTAGATATAAAAAAAGAGTTTTATACGATTTTGATATTAAACCACCTTTGTTTAGAGTTTATTTTCGTTCGAGACCCACTTATTGTAGTTGTATAAATGTACAGTGGTGCATATCAACCAATATATCACATGATATTAATGAACGCTTCGAAAATTACTTGTCTAATGTACAGGTCTAGAAAATGTACACTACTTCCCCACAGATTACAGAATAAGGCAGATGGAGCGCGCGGAACACGGGACTGAGGCCAAAAAAGCAAATACAAATTGAAAACAAGTACCTGGTATTCGCTTTTGAATGTGTATTTGCTTTGTTTAACAAACTTTGTTACACTCCTTTATTAAGAAACTGTGGTTAAACAATGCAAATACAAACTGGAAAACGAATACCAGGTATCAGATTTTCAATTTGTATTTGCTTTTTTGGCTTCACTTTCGTGTTCCGCGCGCTCCATCTGAATTATTCTGTAATCTGTGTACTTCCCTTTCAAGATAATTACAAATGCAAATGTCCATAAGAAGCGGTCACTGCTTACCATCAGGTGAGCTGTCTGTCTGCAATTCAACATACTGACATAAAAATTGACATAAACGTTTTACGTGTTACATTCTATTCTAAATATTCTATTCTATTAATTGACGGTATAAAATCTCGTCTCGGGAAGTAGTTCTGCGCCCTGTATATTCTATAAGATACTTCGAAGGAGAAGAGTGTATATGGTTGTTTGAGTTAATATTAAAAAAAATACGTCTTTTGAAGAGTAATTTAACTGAAAAGCATGTTGATTTTGAGGATTAGCAAATAAATAGAAAACCGATAAAATTTGCAACCATTGCATTGCATTATTCTTATTAAGACTAATATATTAAAAGTTTCTCAAGAAAAGTGACTTAAATTCCTGGTATTGCGAATTTACCCGTTTTATTTTTAAATATGTTAATTCAACATGTTAGTTTTAACTGTTCTAATATCACAATTTAGTTCATTTGTTACGATAATTTATTTGTTTTTTATGTGGCAATTTCATGTCGACTATCCAAATTAATAAATAATGAGTTTATTTAATAAAAAAACAGGTTTTATATTTATATCATTTATTCGTTAGTGGGTTTGTATGATTGGATTAAAATGTATGAAAATGCTCACATTACATTCCATGGATATCATTGGTTTATTGTAAATTGTAATTTAGAAATTAATTAAAAAAATAACGCTAATAATGAGAAATGAAAATGCAGGATTCCACGCAAGGACTGACAAACCAAATCTTATGGTTAAATATTACTACTATAATGGTCAATGTAGTTTTTTCTATTGAATCCGCTAATCTTACATGAGCTGAAATATCTTTGCCAAATTGTGGTTATAATCTGAACTAATTGAAATGTTGCCATGTGTTTAAAAAACATGTTACTGAAATAAAATAATTTATTATATAAGTAATATATAAATGCTATTTAAAGGTCTCGAAACATTCTGTTGGCAAATAACATAAAAAATAAACATACAACACAACTTGACTGTGTCGATATAGATTGAACGCAGCTTAACTTTGTTTCTTACGTATATTAGTATGTCAAAGAAAAATTAACCTTATTACTTTACAATAAGGTTTATCTGTTAAATCAATTGTTAATATGATTCTAAAAGTTACATTATTTTATTGAAATTAGGTTTATTTTTCATTAACATTCTTAAACGATTATAAAATGGACACATAAGTACTGTACTTGTTATATCTTCATTAATTCTTCAATGGTGAGGTTAAGTCATTAAATGTACCAATTTCATTGAAAATATAAGAAGAATATAGAAGATGATGAAGAACGAGACGGGTGTCGCAGAAACGTTTGAGAATTTAAAAATATCGATGATTTGACCTCACTACATCCCTATAGTGACTTGTAATATTAAAAATAGTTAAATATAATGTAATATAGAAATGTATTATTAACTAAATAGGAAATAACTGCCGTTTACACGAAATATTTGTGAGGACACTGGATTTAAAGCATATTAGCATAGCGGGCTGTAAGAACACCATGCCACACATATTCCATTATTCAGCCATATTACAATATGCCTAGGCGGATTATAAGTAAAATAATCTATCACCCGTTAGTTTTTTGTCCGCCGGTATGAAGTTATTATAATTAGGTTATGTTATGAATTAATTATAAAAAAATAAATACATAATGTACCTTTTTCGGGTTGTAGTTTTCAACTAGGTCGTTGTTGGACGTTCGATGTTTACTAATATAGAATATTTTTTATACCCGCTTCGAACTTACATAGATTAATTGTAGTAGTGTCAAAATGTTTGTGGTAACACCCGCCCCCCCATGTTGTTATTGTGTTATAATTAATTATAATTATCATAAATAATATTAATAATTGTATAGAATAATATGGGATGGAATACGGAATTTGTAGACTGCATGAAATGTTGAAATTGTAGAGATTTTGTACTTAATTTTAATGTTGGATAAAATAATGTCATATCTCTATGTTTAATGTGTTCGTTAAGTAAAATTTTACGTTGATTTTATTTGTATTGATCCTAATAAAACCAATTAAAATTTGTTGTTTATTATGATGGACATAAGGTCTTTAATAGCAAGACCTAAGGGTGACAAGAGTTAGTCCAATCTTCATATCATCGTTTCTCATCTTATTGTTTGACACAACTCCATCTCATTGGAAACTCGCCCTTAAAACTATTTGGTATAGAATTCGTTGTCTTACGTCCAAAAGCAAATGTTTGTAGTACAGATTCAAAAATATTCTTTTAATTTACACATTAATTAGTCTTAAAACAAAAACAAAAACCTCTTTCGGTGTGTGTTCATATTACTTGTGCATTTAAACCATTCCGTTGTTTTTTTTCGTAGTTGAAATTATCGTTGTGGAAATGGCAGCTAAGCTATGTTTTCAAATTTTTGCAGACTACTAACGAGTCGTTGGCAAGCCTGTTTTGTAATAAAATGTGTCAAGATAATGTGGTTTGATGCCCCTAAATAAGGCACTGGTTTGGTCATTCGCTTTTAATTATATATCTCGTTTGCATTTACCATATCCTTTGAATTACATTTAGTTCAATGCGTAGGATGACGCGTCTTCTTTTAAAATTTTTTGTCTTCGAAATCCCTTTTTGGAAATCAAGTCGTTGCTTATAAATGGAAAATGGCATGTTTATTAATAAGTATGTTTAATTTTTGGCCAAAGTCGTTTATAATGGTTTTTGGAGTTGAATGAATCATCAATTGGGACCAATAATCGAAATTATTTTAATCATCACATTTAAACGCTTCACCCTCATTATATTCGACTTGTATGCTGTTTCATATCATCTATCCTTGTCTTGCAACCACAATAGAGTGGGACGGATATGTCGTTAGTTTTAGTGTGCTTCTGTAATTTTGGTGCAGTTTGTTTTGTATTTTTTAATATGTAATACGCGAAGCCAGAGTGGCATAAAACGAATTGAAACGTTTCCAATCTTAAACAACTAACCCCCTTACTCATATAGCGCTATTTAATTAATATACTGTTTAAAGGGTCACGTAAATAATGTCACATTATTAGACAATGACGTTATTTACGTGACCCTTTAAATAGTATATTAGTTAAATAACGTTTTATGAGTAAGGGGGTAAATGTTTGGAATTAACATTACATACATGCTACCTATAATTTTGTCTTTCTTCGTCACTCGGCCGCGTATTATATGAATATTGTAAATAATTTTAATTAACATTTATTACGACGTTCTTCCATTGATTTTAAAACTAAACGGAGATTCAACAGCAATAATTATTTATGACTATAAATTTATTTCTAGTTATTGAATAGAGATGATTTTATTAGTTTATCTTTTTAATGTATATTACAGTGTTATGCGACATTTATTTCGATTATTCGCACAATTTATTATTAATTAAGTGAATTATTTTTACGTAATTAAAAGGATTAAATTATAATTGTATTTAAATGGTAACCCCATATGATTTGAATTTAATTGTTGATACATTTTATCATTAATTTTCGGATAGATAGGATATTTATGACAATGTATTGGATCAAGGATGTTGTTTAAGAAGGCAAAGTGTATTAAATAAACTTAATTAATACATCATTGGTGTTTTTATTTCTGTTTCTACGCCATCTAATATCGACCCTAATTTACGGATTATATTTTCGTTGTTTGAGGTAAAAGGTATGAAGTTATAAAAACAGAGTTGAAAACTACAAACTAGAATAATGATTATTTTAGGCGATTTCCCTTCATGCTTTAGGTAAGAGTACTATTTGTTTTGGTAGGTAGAATAACTAAAGTTCGAAGTACGCATGCCATTTGAAGGCGTTGGTGAGACCCCTGCATATGCTGTGTTTCGTGGTTTCGATTCCCACCTAGGACATACATTTGTGTGCACGAATATCTTAGCTTAGTTTGGGACTTGGGATCAGTTGATAGCGATGTCACAGATTGAAGACGTAACAGATACCTCTCTTCTCTTCGCTGTACCTGTTCGAAGTACGCTATTTTGAGGTCAATTGCCGTGACGCTAAAATTCATATTGCTTCGCTGTGTATGTACCGGCTAGTCGGCTCGGTCACGCGCACCCGTCAACGGGCACTTATCGAGCCTCCTTGAGTGAGTGAAGTAGCCCTGGCCATGGGTGAAGGATGTCCCAGGATAGTTACGCCACAAGTATTTTTATATAAAGAAAACAAACCATTAAATTTAAAGCCATTAATTTATTTGTGAAAAAATTGAGCGCGTATAAAACTAAGCCTAACGAAAATAATTCTTAAAAAACTACATTATTCAATTAATTAAAATTATTCATTGTCATTTATTTTGCTTAATTATAATTCATTGAAAAGCTTAACGCAATATATTGAACATTAAATTATGGAAATAAATATTTTTGTTCCATTGTTGCAAACTCCAAAAACAAATCTCTACATACTCAGTCTCATTATGAATTAAATTAAAATTAATCATGGAATTTAAACAGTTAATGGAATGACACTTAACTAATAATTGCCATTAACATAAAATAATATTAAAACTGGTATTTATTTAAATTGAAAAAATAATATAAAACTGGTAAGAATAATTCACATAAGTATAGAACATCGCTTTCAAATCAATAAAAAAAATTTCGAGGCAATCACAACCTAATAATACATAAATAATTACAAATGTATGGAATAATACTGAATTAATAGAAGGCAGTGAGAATTATTAAAAGCGTTTTATGCAGTGAGATTTAACAGTAACTATAAAATGCTGCTTTATTAAACAGTAACATATAAGTAGTCATATTTCAAAGTAAGAAAACAGCGATAGTCAATTTTGAACTCAGAATTTAATACGACAAAGTTCAAAACTAAATATCAATTACATCGAAATGTTATTAAAAATTATTTATCATTCTACTTATAATACAAACGTGTAACGGAAACGGTATAATAATAATAATAATAGCATTAGCATGTGACGTTATGATTTTAATTCAATAAACTTGGAAGCAAAAATTTGGTATGAATTTTCGAGTAATCTATTTTGAGTTGAAACTTTTTATAGTGACTATACCTGATTTAAAGACATACCTTTTCCGTTATATGCTGTACAAAATAAGGCGTGATTATTTAGAGAGCTGCCAAGTGTTGAAATATCGAATAAAACACTCTGCTATACAACCGTTGCTTTCTTTAGAGTTCGAGATACTTAGTTATTTTCCAATGATTTAATTGAATTAGAGAGAGTATTTATACAGTTTTGGATCACAATCTACCACAAGTGCTGAAGCGGCCAAAGTTCTGTAGCTGCCCTAACTTCACCCGGACATTTTCTTACATTCACATTTTATTAAGCTTCATTATCAATTATAATTGATAATTATTTATTAATGGGCATATTGAATTGATTAACCTATATCAATAACATTATATATAGATAATTTTTTGTGATTTTTAAGCAAATTGACGTACTATTTATATATTTTTTGTTATCCAAAAATAAGGCACTTTTGATAGAAAATTAAATATTCGAACTACAGTATTTACCTACAGATCCTATTATCATCAAAATCGGTACATCCTACGAAATATAAAAATAAACATTTCTTTCACATAATCAGCAATAAAATTAAACAGATTCGTTAAAATCACTTTAAAATTAAACTATCTTAATTTAAAATTAAATCACACTTAAAAAATAATCGTAATAATTTCCATAATTCAATAGGGACATAAATCAGAAATTGATATTATTATGCAATCATTTGATTCGTGATTTAAAATTTACTTATCTATTCACAGAAAGTTACAAAATCATACACTGGTGAAGTTTCTCAACAAGATCGGCCTTAAATATTTTTTAATAGTTTTGTGCTTATAACATTATTTTAATATTTAAAAATAATAACTTGAGTAGACTTGAAATTACACTTTCAACTGTTTTCCTTTAGCATGGCACGATTATGTGTATGGATACATGTCGATTGTTGCATAGAAGCGAAAGACCTTTATAATACTGGGATATTTTTATAAACTATTGGACGAATATCGTTTGGTCTAAGCTAAAACACATTTGTTTTGTTTTAAAGACACTATGTCTTTCATATGGATAATAAACAAGTTGGGACCAAAAGTAGTACCTTGTGGCATACCCATACAATTAATGCATAATTTAACAAAACCTGAAACGAAGAGAGTGATACATAGAAAGCTCAATTTCAAGTGAACTCAAGTGAAAACGTGAGAATCTCAAACCTTGAGTGAGTACATAATGCTGTCGTCGAAGGAAGCTGCAACTGTGTAGTTCTTACTCGCTAGGAATTGTGTAGTCTTGTTGCGGGACACTGGGTCAGAGGAACGTATTTCTATCACCTGAGGAAGCAAACAGACATTATTGAAGGTATATTTTTGATTTGGATTAAATTAATTCAATTCAATGTTCTTCATTTATTTATTTTGATACTAGCTTTTTGCCCGCGGCTTCGCTCGCGTAGACTATAAGATTTGTTCGCGTAATAAACGCTAAGATATTAATTTCGTGAAGATTCCTAATTGTTCTTGTGAACTCTGTGGCCAATGCGATGATGGGAGCGCGGCGCGGCGACAGCTGGTGGAGGACCACGTGCTCCCATCCATCAATCATCAATCAGCCAGGACTTTGCTTTTTAAATGAGTAATTTTAATCTTTTATATAAAGCCGGCCAAGCTCAAGACTTAGTCTCACTCGCGCACCGAGGGCGCTGACCTTCCTTGGACGTATATTTATTGGATTGGGCCATCACTGTTGTTTAAAACCGGACCGCATAATTAAGTTTGTTTGTGAAGGAATTTGGATGATATTGAAAAAACTGTGCTAGTTAGAAACATTGTTTTATTTTTCCTATACTTTTTCCAGATTTTTCGCATTGCGAACCTCGGAGATTGGCATTATTCATCAACAGTCAAAAAGTCTTAAAAAATAATAGAAACATGTTTTAAAATGTACAAATAAAGCCCTTTACCATGATACCTCACTTAAATTTGTAGCCCTGCTTTGAAATTTCAGGGCCCACTCTGTTCACCTTTACAACCGTAAAAGTAAAAAAATATATATTTGCAATAAGGTTGGGTATGCAATATTTAAAACTATTCCAAATTTTAAATCAACAGCATTACTTGTTGTTGAAATATACCTACCGCTGTAACAGTCGAACAGACAGACTAACTGGCGCCATAAGGGTTTCATTATTAGCTTTTTAGTTCGGAACCCAAATAAAAACGAAATACCAGTCACTAATAACGATATCCCAAGCACTAGGGATTGCAATCCGGATACTTCGAAATCCGAAAATGACTGAAAAATCCGGATTTTAGGGGCCTATTATAAATCCGAATATTGAGAATAAAATCCGGTTTTTTCGAATTTTAATCATAATTGATAATAGTTGATGTTTAACTTAAATAAATCATTAAATATTCAATAGATTTAGGTCAGTATTACTCTGAAATCTATACACCGCTCGGCTAACACGCGGCTAGCTGCTACCGCTCATCCATCTAGCTAGTAGCTAAGTCGGCCAGTGAGTTTTAGATGGAGGCGATGCGCGCGCGGCGCGAATAACAACTCTTTGCACAACGTAATATCTGCTGCAGAATGCTTTCTCTTTTATTGTTAATTATTTCGAAAAAAAAGCCAAACATAGTCAGATTGTCCAAAAAATATTTAAAAAATGTAACCTTGCTGAGTTTCTTGCCGGATTCTTCTCAGTTGAAGGCTAAGTTCCGAACCGGTGGTAACTTCATTAATTGTGACCTACATAAGTGCCCTTCTGGGGCCTAAATTGAATAAATGGCTTTGACTTTTACTTTGAATGATAGTTCTAGTCGGGTTACCGTTGAAAGCATTTTGTACATCGGCTGATCTAAGAAAATTGTTAATTTTGAAAGGGTCTGACACACCAGCCTTCTAAGCAAGCTTCCTTGTTATGAAATCTGGTGGTCTGTGCGCTTGCATTTCCAATTTCCTGAGCGAATGGTCTATTCATGTAGTCATAGACGGGTGTTCGTCGGACCTTTTCGCAATCAATGCCACGGAGTTCAGTTCTCTCTGCAACCTTATTTCTGCTGCATATTAACGATCTGGTTTAGGTCGGTATCTTTGGGTACGTAGACGATAGCACCGTTGTCATATTTCCAGCGCGCGAGCCACCAGTGACTAGATCCAATTATTGCGAGAGGCCATGGTAGAGCGTTTGAACGTAACTTTACAGGCAGTCTCCGATTGGGGCAATGCCAATCTGGTCACTTTTAATGCTACCAAGACGCAGGTGTGTCTTTTCACCACCAAACGGAGTCCTTTCTACCAGGCTCTCGCCCTCGACTCAATAAACCGCCGAGCCAGAAAACTCATCGAATATGAGACTAATTATGACGAAACTCACGAGCCTCGACAGGTTGCTTGCCTTATCGGTTTTCTATAGGATATATTTTGGAGAGTGTGTGCAGGAATTGTTAACCGTATTCCAACCACCATTCACATTTTTACTCCGAACCACAAGAAACCGGGAAAATTTTCACCCGTACAATCTTGACATACTGAAAATACGGACAGTGTTTTGCATCGTCAATTATAATGCGAACAGCGAGGGAGTGGAACTTGCTCCCGGCGACTGTATATCCTGACTCTTAGAATCTAGGGACTTTCACGGCCAGAATGAATAGGTTTCGTTTGGGTTAGCATGCTCCACCTTAGGCTTTGTCATTATCCTTTATGGACGGCTCAGGGGCCAAACACAAGCCCATTTTTTTAAAAATATTACTTGCAGTTTAATAGAATTTTTTTTCAAAATCAAGCAATGGAAAAACGATAAAATACAACACCTCTCTTCAAACTACTAATAATTTAGCATAAAACTACGCTTACAATTTAAAATTACAAAATATTGCAAAAAAAAACTAAAATCCGAAAAATCCGGATAATCCGGATTTATATGTGATGATAAATTTTGAATCCGGATTTGAAAAAAATCCGGATTTTGCAATCCCTACCAAGCACTATACTAAAAATTAGTGGCAAAGTAGATGCCTCATAAGAGTAGGTATAGGCTACACGTTAAGAAAGGATTTCCCGAAACGTAACCACTTGAAAGAGAAATTGGACTCTGACTGCAAGCAGGTTCTCTCGTTACTAATTTGGAGCAGCCCGAGCAGGGAGGTTCCTCCCCCTTACATCGCAGTTGTTTTCCTGCGGTGAGTAAGGTCGCCAGAGCTGGGTGTAGGGGACCAGTATGTAGTAGGCACCAAATAATACCTACCGCTGCCGGCACAGCGACTCCTCTCAACCTTCAAACACTTTTTCAAGATGGGTGTAGAGAGAGATTCGATAAAGCGTGAGTGATACCCCTGGTGTTGCAAGCGTCAATAGGCTAACTGCTGGCCATCAGACGTACAGCAAGTTTTTTATTTGTCCTGTCTTCGTCGTAAGTGTAACTATTTATATGCCCTATATATGCCTATGGCTACCAGTATGGTACTTTTGTCGATCAGGCTGGCCACCATACATACTATGGTGCGTAAAAAGCACAGGCAGGATTCCGCTCCACTCCGACTTTAATGACATCATTCATAGGGCTCTTGCCAGAGGTCTCGTGTCAGCTATTCGTGTATCGAGTGGCTTGAAGCGTAACGATGATAAGAGGTCCATCTGACATTAATGTCCTGGAGCTCATTGTATTTTTCGCGACATATCGAGGCGTCTGATTGACGGTTCCTATAGCCAAAGGGCTGACGAATACTCCAGCTAGAAGATAAGCTTCACCATACAAAGTTGCCGCCGCCTGCAAAGTTTGGGCACACTACCAACTGGCAGCAAATTAGATCAGCTATATTCTCTTTGTGAACTGCTGGTCTCTTTTTTTTTTATTTGTGTTCTGTTTGTTTTCTATTTCCCACTTAGTCTGTCAAGCAATTTCATCATATCTGAATTGTTCATGGTCGTTTTTGAGAAATCGATGAACATACATGAAAAAAGAACATACGCGTCCAACTTACAGTTTCCTCCTTATTTTTTGAGTCGGTTAAAAATAGGATGCCTTTTATCACGGGAGAGTTCTCGCGAGGGTGGTACAGTGGGAATAGTTACTCGACCCAGAGCTATGCCATATGTAGGCAAAGAACTTTAAATGATCACATCGTGAAGTTTTACAGGTTCGATTCTTACTTAGGTAGGTAAGCCTTTTTCATAAGTTCGTCGATGCAGCTGTACTTATTTGTAGCTTTTTTTTGTAGTGAACAAAACTAAATGGTCAAACGGGAGAGCGCTGATGGCTCTCATCAACCAAAAATTTCATTGAAATCATTGATCCTGTCATAAAATTGTGAGAACGAAACCATAGTGCGATTCAAGAAAAAGACAACGCCATCTAGTAGTTCTCTCCCTCTGTGTCTGTGCCGTGAGACGGCCTGTAAATAAATAACTTGAGATATCTTTTTTTCCCGTGAGCCGATTTTGATGAAACAAAGCCTAGTTGAAGCGCCAAGCAACGCTCAATCACTCTGTGGAAACAGCATGCAAATCCGTTCAGTGGATTCGAAGATTATCCTGTTCAAACAGACAAACAGAAAGACAGACAGACAGATTTTTTTTTTTTAAATGGTATTTATGTGTTGTGTTAGTCATTCTACATCACCCCCAATCAGTTTTTGGTAATTATATTCAATGTACAGACACGACTTTTCTACAGTTTTATTATATGTATAGATAGATAAATGCATCGATATATAATGTTTTTCTAATTGTAATATTTTCTATTTTGTGATATTTAGTCTAAGCTTGTCAATAGTCACGGTGATAACAAATTGTGTGTTTAGTGTTTCCCTTTAGTTACATTGTAATTTTGCCGCCGCGCCGGGGCACGCAATTGTTGTCAGTGCGATTAGAATGTAAATATTATGTAATGAATCTAAGTTTGTTTTGAAAAGAGTAATTGGTGGGTTTATTGCCGGCTCTTCTCAGCAAATGCAACCTTCTGAAACGGTATTAGAGTCAAACTTTTCATAAGTGCCTGCGAAGGTCTATTTGAATAAATGATTTTGAATTTTTGAATTTGGTACACAAAGTAAAAAAATAATAAGTGAATACAGTATTTTCTAATAGAGATGAAAAGATACAGAACTAGCTCCAGTTGGGACCTGCGGTAAGTTTGAGTTCATCCTCCCATATTTTTAGTTGTCTTCCCCTATTTCTTTTACCGTCTCGAGGGTACCATTCTGTGAGAATTTTGCTCCATTTCTCTCGGGTACTTCGCAACATATGACCAGTCCATCTCCATTCCAGTTGATCTATTCTAGTAAGGCCACCCCTCATCGACTCACCCTCAGGTATACGTCTTGGAAGGGCAGATGCGCGAGGGCTGGTAGCACATTCCCCCCCCCCAGCAGCAGGTAGTGCGCGCGCGTGGCGTCGCCCGCCAGCAGCACCGTGTACAGCGGCAGGCACAGCACGCGCGAGTTGAACACGCTCTCCTCGCTCTCCACCTCTTGGTAGCTCACCTGATACAACGTTTACATCAACTATCTTATTTTACTCATTTGAATCAACAACAACAAAACAGCATATCACGTAATTTCCACGCGGATCCTCAACCTCACGGTCTGCTACCATTACCAATTACTCAGCAGTGTCTGTATTACCAATTACTCGGCATAGTGACTCATGTCCAACGTTTCGCGCGAGAACCGTGATACCGATGTACGGTCATCGGTTTTTTCCAAAATAAAAGCGAATCTTATAAGAAACTTTTCTGGAAATTTTAATATAAGCACTGCTACTGCACCATGATGGGCCACCTACATAAGTAGCATTTAAATATTACCGAAACATTTTTGTTAATTTGCTAATTGCTTTGTTCATTAATAAGTTGACTTCAGTTCCTAAAATTCCCAGAAAATGGATGTTATGTCAAAGGCCTTTAATCAATTAAGGCAATAACATGTCAGTTAAAGCTATTGAGATTGCTACTATCAGCCATAGTTTGACTCAAATTCAATAGCATGAACAACCCTTTTTAAGTAATATTAAAACTGAAAATAAAAATAGCTACACATCACCTAGATCTCAGTAAATGAAAAAAGACTATACAAAGAACTTTTTGGCGGGAACTTGCAGAGTAATGTTGCGTTTTCATTTTTATTTTCATAAATTTGTGTATTTTGAGTTTTATTGCGTACTTTTGGTGGTATTTTACCCAATAAAGATCATCTTTGTGCACCGGTGAAGTGAAATGAAATGAATTATGTGTATCGTGACTTTAAGTTGTCTCAAAATGTCTGTGAAGAGTTTTAGTACAATGACCACCATTGTAGTAAAACATGACTTTTATGGACGGTGACTGACTAAGGACTATAATGTGAAAGTGATTTATTCAGACTGGAAACTATAATATAACTCGACACTGGCAGAAATTTGCCCTACATTGGGCTTGATTGCGAAACTTAAAAATAAGAAGAAGAAGGCTACACAAAGTAAAAAGGATAATTACCTCTCTAGGATGATCAGTGGGGCTCAAACAGGCGTGCAAGTTCTTGGCCTCGCCTCGCAACGCGTAGTAGTCCACCACAGAGGCTCGCACCACCACGCCGTCCCACCCGCGGGCCCCCTCCAAGTACTGCGTGGTGGGTACCCGCCCGCCCCGCGGCAGGAACTCCACGAATGTGCCGTTGTACTGTACACGACACTCACTCATATATGTAATGAACAAGGTGGGACCTACGATAGACCCTTGTGGAACACTTTTGTAATTTTCTATAAAACTGTGGTAAGAGTAAATGGTGTGATAGGTGCTCGGCGAAAGATTTTTATTTCAGGAGTATGTAATATGTCATTTCTACTAAATGGTAGTACATTTAGTACAAATTACTTCTTCTGAGTGAATCTTCGTCAAATTTTTCGATATCACTACAATTAAGGTTATCATCGCGTTAAATATGCCAAATACAATTTTAGCTAACCCATCACTTAAATAAATAGGAAATAAAATACACACACACAAATAGTAGTAGTACTCTGATGTTGCTTTCAAATAATAAAAAAGTTGAAAAACTCTCAATGTTTTACGGCAATGCTTTTGAGAGCCCTTTCCTAAGGCTTTGTGTGCTTACCACCTTCTAACGTTGATATCGTGGTTATTAGCAATAGAAAATATGAGAATAAACAAGTTAGGTAACTGACCAGGTCCCCATAAATCGCATCAAGCACCAACACCTGCCTAGTGGTAGTGAGCGGGGGCGGGTTGTCGTGCGCGCGGCGCGGGCCCAGGTGCAGCTGGCGCACGTACGCCACCAGCGGCGCCGACGCCTGCCCGATGCGCGACAGCTCGTAGTCGCGGGACATGTTCAGTCTGAACTGTTGCGCGCCTAGAGCTATGGCAACATGGTTTACATTACTATGGCCGCCAATGGATTCCACACTTGTAATTGTGGGGGCTAGATGGGATCCCCTATTTAACACCATATTAGTGGATTCTTCTTCTTCTTATAAGAATGTATGAAGTGAATTTTAACCGCCATGATTTGCTATTTTTGTCAGTGTGATTAGAATGTAAATATTATGTAATAAACCTAAGCTTGTTTTGAAAGGAGTATTCAAATTCAAATTCAAAAAGTATTTATTCAATTTAGGCCCTGATAAGGGACTTATGAACGTTAAATGTTAAAAGTAAGGTATTAGCACAGTCTATTAAACCATATAGACTGTGGTATTAGAGTCAGACAGAATAATTTTGAACACTAATCTGCTTAATCTTAGGCTTTATAGTTCCTGATAATTTGTAATTTATCAGTGAGTAGTTCATAAATCATCAACAACTCACCATTTTTATCCATATAAACCAACAATGTGGTCATCACAGTAACAAACGTCAGCACAAACAGTACAGCGGGGAGCATCCTCCTGTACAGATCATTGGGAGGATCCTTCATGAACATCGGTACTGGTGCACGTGACACTACGGGTACTGTGGGCACCGGTAGCGGTACCGTTGTTATAACTTTATCTGGCAATGGTCCAGAGGGTATAGGAAAGATTGTAGCTTTGTCCGGCAGTGGACCTGCTGGCAACGGTTCCACAGAAGTATTAACCGACAGTTGCTGGACTGGCAATTGTTCTTTTGCCGCTTCGTCTGATTGTAGCCTGGTTGGTAATGAGTGATTTGTGGCTTGTTCTGGCAATGTGTCCATTGTGACTTTGTCCGGTAGTGACCCGGCAGGCATTTCTTGCCTTGTATTTGTGGATTCTGGAACCTTTTCTTCAGGGAGAGGGTTCTCTTGGATTTTCTAAAAAAAAAACAAAACTATACAATGTGTAAGGGACATTGTAATGAAAACTGATACAGTTTGAGGCATGAGTGGTGAGCACAGATAGGCAGTAGTGGGAGCAAGCTCGTGCATATACACTTTTGGTCAAATCACAGTAGCCAAATGACACTCGAGAATCCAATAGATGACGAGCATCGACTGATGAACCAATCATGTGCACCTCGGTGCTCCCCTCTTCTTCATTCCACCAGACAGACAGAAAAATTTACTACTGTGCAGTGTCAATCTTTGTTCACAACTCGTGCCCCTTATTTTACTATGGATTCAATACAGTTATGTTTCTGGTATTTGACGAATTCAACATTACATGAACAATCAAGTATAACATTTAATAATATGTATTGAAGTCTCAACTGTCTTCTCAGAAGGCAGCCACAATTTTTATAGCAAATTGTTTTATTGTCAGATGTCCCTTTTTCAAACAATCTGAAGACTTTTGACTCAAAAACTGTCCAATCTGAACTGAACAATAAGATGTAAATGGCCAAGATGTAGGGGCTAAACTGAAATGAGATTTTGATGAATGCATTCTGAAATTTTGTTAGAACTGCAAGACAATGTTAGAGAAGGTACAAAGGAATTATTGTGTTAAGTAGTAGACCTCACCTAACCCGACAGATTCACAAATAATTTCACATAATTTTGCAATAACAGCACACTAGCAATTTAGACCAAGGAAAACATTTTATTTTTTTATAATATTCAAGTAAAATGCCACTTACAATTTCATTTTTTTCGCCAAAATGAAACCCCACACGATTACCTGACAAGACAGGCAGGTGTCAATCTTTTTTTATCGGCTTCACCAGCCAGTTTTTACGATAAGACCAAAAAGATTATATAAACTATTTCTCAGACAATTGATACCAAGGAGGTTTTCAAAATGCATTGACAGAGAAGAGGTTATAAGTAGTTAGATTACATCAAAACTTACACTTTCGGCCATATTAAAGCTTTGTTTTTGTTCTCGTTTCCATCCAACGTTATACAAACAGAAACAAGGGAGCCACTTCCTGTTTCATGAATTCACAACCAATTACAGATATTCGATGTACACATTATGGGTAAATCACATTACTAACTAATAAAACATGACACAAAATGTAACAATAGTGGAAAATAAAAATAAATACTGAAATGAATAGTGTTGTGAGTCACTGACCGACTGTAGTAGGAGTGTTGCAACTCTATAAAATATTATTTTACTAAACTAATTTATAAAAAAAATTGGAGCTGCCAGGTTTTTTAAGAAAATACTACCATGCTTTATTTAAACCTAATTTATTCTTTAAATACACAAAAAACTTTAAAAAAATATTCAAACAATCATAAAATATTAAAGTAGTAGATCAAGTAATAGAGAAGTAGTAAATCTTATGTTGGTAGGTACATACCTCCAGTAACAAGTTTTTGAATCAAAATAAACTAAGATACAGGAAGGACTCGCATCGCACTGAATCGCAGTCTATTTTCAGTTAGATATCTACCCTTATCATTACACGAAGGGTATGATTTTATAATATATTTTCTTTAATAAATCATATTTAGTCAACTTATCAATAGTCACAGTGATAACAAATTGTGTGTTTAGTAGTTTCCCTTTAGTTAATTATTTTGATTTCTAAGGCAGACTTAAGTAAGTCATGCTCACTTTCAAGGCCTTTACTTGCGGCGGCGTCGTGTGATGGGTCGCTCACTTCCCTCCAATATGACGAGGAGGGCGATGGCTGCCACACGCGTCATACATGTGAACAGGCGCTGCTTGTAGGGGCTGGTCTGCTTAAGTTTGCTATTTATTTACTTATTAAATATTTATTCAGTCTACTTTGTAATTTTGCCGCTGCGCCGGGGCACGTAATTATTGTCAGTGCGAATAGAATGTAAATATTATGTAATGAATCTAAGCTTGTTTTGAAAAGAGTAATTGCTGGGTTTATTACCGGCTCTTCTCAGCAAAAGCCACCTTCCGAACCGGTATTAGAATATCAGAATCAGACTTTTCATAAGTGCCTGCGAAGGTATATTTGAATAAATGATTTTGAATTTGAATTTTTAAGGACCGGGCCAACTTCGCGACAAAATGACACCAATGCGCTGGCCCAAAAACGTTCAGTTTAGGGCCAACGCGACTCGGTCGTCTGCGGTCTACGGAACAGTTCATTTATTATTATTTTTTTCTTGTATGCGGGCTTTGTACGTACATGCAAGGTTACATCGTATGCCTATGCAACGTGGCACTTAGTAGTTCACTCGATTTTAAACAAATACCGGTACTGTTTACTTGTATGAAGAAGTATTTTGCAAAATGTTCCAGTGGGCCTATCCTTAGTTTTGAAATAATTGCCTATTTGATATTACAGCACCAGATATCATCACACATCATCAGCCTATAATGTACCACTACTGAGCACAGGCCTCCTTTCACAAATCAGGATGAAAGGGAATGGGCAGATACTCATCCATACTCATCTGCCCATTCCCTGCGGTTCGGTGGAGGTACGCTAGTGGTCAACTTACTGTTGGAGTTTTCAAGCCTCCTAGAATGCCTCCAACTAGCTTAACGACTATCACAATTAAGTGATAACCGGGACCAACGGCTTTACGTGCCATCCGCTAAACCGCACTAAACTACCGTTGCATACTGCAAGTTACCTATTATGTTTATTGGAATTAAAAATGATACTTGGGTGTCCTATGAACCATAATACATACAATAATAAAATATAATTGATTTAGGAAAAGGTCTTTATTGTCAAAGTTTACCATAGATTACACAAAAGTAACGGCAAGTTAATCAATACTGGAAATAATTTACAATGTAGGTGTTTTGTAAAAAACTTTAGAATGCTAGTCGTTATTGTTAAAGATAAAACTATACATGTAATTTGTGCAATGAGTAAAAAAGTACACGAACGCCTAAGATGGATCCCATCAGATTTCAATATTAACAATATAAATGGCATCACTCATTTCAATATTTCGTGTACAACCAAACTTAAGAGTGATATTGCTTTGAACATTTGCAACACTAGTTGTAGAATTACCTCATATGGTACTTACCTACCCATTAACTCTAAATATATTGTTAATATTAAATCTGTTAGACTCCAATTATCTTGTATTTATGATTTTTACACAAGTTATTTTAATGTTATAAATTAGCAAAGAAAGTTATAAAACTATTTACAGTCTAAGTTATTGTCAATTTTCCCAATAAATTTTGATAAAAGAGCCAGAATTATTTTGTAATAATTATACAAGAGCCTACCTATTCCTAAAAATAGTTTAACTAATATGTACCTATGTGGTTGTTGTAACCCCATTAAAAAGTTTCTATGTAGTAACTCATTTTATTTCACCCAATGCAAAAAAAAAACAGAAGCAACAGAGTAAGTAGGTACTATATTATGTTTTAACTACCAATTCAGTTTTCTGCATCAGTATAAAATGCCATTCTCCATGTTACCTTTCTAAACTTATTATTATTATTTTTATCAACTTATAAATATATAAATTTGTACTACATATTATACGAGTGTATTGTCTTGCTTTCATTCTCGCTATAGGTATTTTTGTTCTTAGCTTGATTCTTATTTCAGCCCTACATTGATATAAAATGTAAATATAAGTAGTTACTATAAAAAAAACTCTAGAATAATTCTGCCGTCCAGCTTCAACGCCGTTTTGGTTTTTGTATGTTTATATTTCTTGCAGTTTTTTCTTCGTATCAACCATTTTCATTCGGAAATTCGTTAACGTCTTCGAGGTTGTTAATAATTTAAAAATATATTCTATTAAGTATAATAATTGCCTACATATTTTATACACATACCAGTAAAAACAAAGATTAGAAGAGAAGAAAAACATTCCAAATAAATAACCTAAAGTCAAAGCATTTTTAATAAAATTTGCTACTTAATTTTTTTGTCCCGTAAATACCTACTGGTTTGGAATATATTTTTATTTTGAATGAATTTGATTATGTTTATTAGAAGAACACAGGCTTTTATTGGTAATTGGCAGTAATTGCACAGTATTTTTTTCATCTAAACTTCACAATCATTTACTACTAATCAAACTACTTATGATTAACAAAAAATTGTGCATCAACATCTACATCTACAAAGTGTAAAATGATTTCAAATTACTTTCTAATTTTTATTATTTGTCCTAAATATAATATTATTTTAGAATAACGTTTCAGAAACAAATTTTTATTTCTCTATGCAATATTTAACCGCGCAAATAGAAATTACTTATTGATTTTTGATACGATTATTTTGAAAATGTCAATAGTACAATTATTTTAAACATTTTAACGACTGTATTCAGATAATTCAATAAGCATTAATGTATTTCGTTATTGAACAATGATTAAAAAGAAGCAAATAAAGCCACATGAAAAATTACAAAGTAGTATATTATTATGTATTTTGAATTTATTAATTAATTATCGAAACAGGAATCACTGCCAGCCTGCTGAAAGCCTTGCCGTTAATCGGTAGCAGCGGCAGAGTCGTGGACATTTTCCATTATATATATTGTAGTTTGTGACATATTATTTATTGTAAATAAATACCTTAATTTTTAATAATAAAAAAATAATAATTAGTAATATTGTACGAATTATTTTTATAAGTAAAATGAAGTCTAATAAGTTTAAACTATGTTCCTAAAAGTCCCTACTGTGCGTTTACTTTTATTTAAATTATGCTACCGTTGTAGTATATTTTCTTATTCATGGCAATACTGACATTTTACTTCAAATGTTATGTACAGTGTACAGTCAGCAAAAGTTATGGACATGGAACTTTCAAGATACTAATACATTGAACGACCCTATTGTGACTTGACTTTAGGATTAAAAGTACTTAGGTATTTTAATGTTTATAATGATTATAATAGCTTCAATTCAATAGATGCCTATGTAAACTATTTTTAAACCGAATATGTATGATAGATACACCTACCTAGGTATCGTTACCACAATCAGCCCTGACGAACATTAGTTAAAATTTGAATTTATTAAAATACTCAATAGAAATATGTTCAGTACGTGTCTTCGAATTCATTAAAAAAGCTTGTGAGCATGTAGGTAATAAAGATTTTAAAAACATATAACTATTTTTTATGTAATATTTTAAAAATATTGCGACATGTAAAACTTAAATATTATAACTGTTAAATGTTTAAACTATTCAATAAGTAAGTACTTAACAATACACGGGGACATAATAATAGTATAACTACAAAAACATTATCTACATACAATGAAAATTTGGAAAGCTTATTTTAAAATGGCAAAAGCCTTGGGTCGCCATTAAAACAATTATCGTAATAAACTTTTATAATAAATTCAAATAGACCAAGTTTTATTGTCATTCGTTCATAAATATTATTCTAAGCTATACTTAAGTTACAATTATGTAAAACAGCCCAAAAATTCAATTATTATTGTCAATTATTGTCATTATACTGAAATTCATACGTTCATTATTTATTTTAATTAATAAACAATTTAAGAGCAAAAGGCATATATATCTTTATAAATAAGTATATTAGGTATATTATCGTCTCATTTTTTAATGGTTGACCAGGTATTGCTGCTTAATATCTTCTATCTTTCTCAAGTGAGAGAATCTCTGCACTACTAAAATGCGTCTCGTAGAGTTACAATTTGTGTACCACTTTGTCATAATTATATAATGTAATGTATACTGGGCGACCATTGTAAATATATATATATATATATATACTAAAAAGTTTATATTTTGTTCTATCTAGGCACTAAAATGTTGATACAATTACTAAATCTTAAAAGTTTAGGTAGGTAACTGAAATTATCAATAACATTTATTTCAGAATCCAAAAGATATCAACTATCAAAACAAATTGATAAATTTTATCTTTTCTAAAAATTCTAGTAAAAAGGTATAATAATAATGTATTACACTAATCATATCATAAAGGACTTAAAATACAGTATAATAAGTAATATTATTGTCAAGCACACGACGAATACTTACAAATTAATCTAAAAATAATTATTTAATTACGCCAATATACATTATTGTCAATATTTCCATTGTGGCAATTGTTATTTATAGTATAATTTTATTTTTTTATAAAAACTTTTAATTTTCATAGCTCAATATGCCGAACGTCATTCCCAATCAATTCCATAATACATATATTATAATAACATTAAACTAGATTTCTGATGGCAGTATTTTCATACCTACATCAGAATAAACATCCCAACATTAGATCAAGGATTACAATCTGCGAGTTCCAGTTTTATTTAAGAAAGTTCTTATTATTTTTGTGATATTATATTCAATATAATAATCCAATGTACAAACATAATTTTTATCAAATATTGACATATAGAAATCTAGTTAGTTAAATATAGGTACAACTACAAAGATCTTCATATAGTCCAAAAAGCCTAATCTGTAAAGAAAGCGCAAACGCTTTATAATGACTGATATGAAATTGATATTATGTACGTAGATTGACATTATTTACCCAATTTGAAATATATACCTGTACATTGATCGCGAGCTCCGTTTGACTAATTACACGCTAGTAAAATTCATTCAACAAATTTATTATCACAATCATCACTCATGTAAATCGACGTTAACTTTTTATAAACAATGCGTCATTTATATTGACAATATTTTATCAAGAAACACCTAAAAAATAAAATATAAATTTATCCTTAAGTTTTTTGTGCACCGTACAAAATTGTCAGATGGCTTTCGCTCAACTGATAATTTGATACAAAATTAACCCATCGTTCTTGTTTTTACTGTAATCAATAAATAAATCTTATGTCGTTTTAGTGAGTGTCCCAAAAGCCTTTGTTTCAAACGGAGTTTGTTTAGAGAACGCATCCTTATCTGTGCATGTGACGTATGGCTGTCAGTGTCATGATGACAAGCGGGTAGAGCGCAGGAAGTGCGGGCGCGGGAGCAGAGTTGACGCGCGCGCGCTGCTCCACGCTCGGGATCAGTGTCCCCGGGTCCACCACGTGGATCTTCCAACCTAGGTTATTGTGAGTGTAGCACTGGGGACAAAGAGGAACATTCAATATTCAGTTGAAATAGGTAATAGCTTATATATATACCATTGCTTTGCTTAAAGCTCCAAATTGCTGAAAGATTGAAGTGACAGAAACTTTTGCTTATTGCTTGCTAAACACTGATATATAGCCTGGCGAAGACAGTTCAAGGTTACACATTGAACGGATCAAGAAGTAAGCTCCGTCGTCGAGGCTCTTCAGTAAGTTCATTTTTTAACTAGCTAATGCCTCGAATACACCATGCCGCTTTGCTACGCCGCTTTTTGTCAGATACCGTTCTCGGCCTGCACACTGTGCACTAAGGTTTAAATTTATTCGAATTATCAACAGTTTGACAGGTATGTCGAGCATACAGGTACAGTATGAAGCACGAATGGTGAGCACAGATAGGCAGTAGTGGGGGCAAGTTCACGCATGTACACTTTTGGCCAAATCACAGTAGCCAAATGACACGCGAGAATCCAATAGACGGCGAGCATCGACTGAGGAACCAATCGTGTGCAGCTCGGCGCCCCTTCTTCATTCCGCCTAACAAACCGAAAATTAACTACTGCGCAGTGTCAATCTGTGCTCACCACTCGAGCCCCTTACTATATCATAAGAAAACTCCTCATTAGAAGTATGATACAGAATCGCATACGTAGAAAAATAAAAACAACTATTGACTTTTAATATACTGGCACTGGCAGGTACATGGCAGTCAAATGGTAGTTCAGGTATCAGTCGATCATTGAGGTACCACGCATGCTATACACAATGACGGGTGACCTAGGGATACAAAAGCTTGTTATAATAGACCGGGAGATACTGGCACAAATTTCCAGGGTCAAATTATTCAATTTCCTTTTCATCATTACATAATTAGACCCCTGAAGGGTCGCCATACTGGTACAAATGACCATGAAATGTGTGCCAATATCTCCCGGTGTATAACGTAGGTAGTGGTACCTGATAGTAGACCAAATCCGGTGTCTCGTGCGCGACGGTCCAGTTGAGGAGGGCCGGCTCCCCCGCGGTGCACTCCAGCTGCAGAGTCTTCATGTACTCCTCGAACGTCTCCGACGAGGCCGCCTTGTCGGTGCTCTTGTGGGTCCACTCGCAATAACGACCCACTGGAACAAACTACTTATCAACGAAAATTGATGATAGCTCGGTGGTAGTGATGAGGTGAGTTCGAATATTACAATGAATTCGAGCTCTCGGTCATCGTGAGGAAACCATATCACGTTGGTAGAGGGTACTTTGTAGTACCCATCTGGCTGGCTACCACCATCTAGTTGAAAATCTGTCGCCATGCACCTATCGTGTTCCGTTAGCTGCACCTGAGAGCCAGTTTTGTCTAGGCTTTGTATGCTTACCGCTTCGGCCACATCATCACATACCATGGTTTGGCCGTATGTTTGTATACCATCTGAGTGGTATAAAAAAATTAAAAAAAAGATTGTGATATCTATAAAGCTACTAAAGTTACCAGTTACCGCTTGTTCATTAAATAGTAAACGGAACATTCCATTATTTTAAATCCAAAAAAGACACGAATAATTTTCACAGTTGATCAAAGAACATATTGGATTTTTTAAGTTATCAACGACACAACTCGCCACTGCATTGAATTAAGTCGCGTAACTAAATTCAAATTGGAACTCATCTGTGGTTATCATCGATTCGTAATGAGAAGACTATCTGTCTATGACATCAAACCTACCTTACCTTACCTTACCCACAGAAAAATATCCTATTTTCACCTAGTTAAGTCTATTTCCTCTTCCATTCACTTAGTTTCATCTATTATAACTCAAAAACCAACCTGTAGTTTAGCCTGCTAAGTTTAATAACTCACCAGCAGTAGGATATGGATATCCTTCATTGTCGTAAGCAACGCCGGCGAATACTCTCTGTTTCCTTTGGTCTTCTTCCTTCTTCTGTCCAAAACCACCCTCCGAGGAGTCGCTGATGTAGAACGGGTGGAACCTGTAAAATAATAAACGGCTTGTATAGGAATCGAATAATTGTTATCCCTTTGTTAGGTTAGAAACAAAGCTTTCGACTGTTTTACTCATCATTTTTCTGTTTTTTTTGTATGAAAAGCGTTATTTTAAAAGAACTATTAAGTAGGTATCTTCAAATTCTATGGTCGTTCTGTTATGAGGCTTGAGGCGAATAGGTTTTTAAAAAAAACTATTAAGTTCAATTGTTAAAACAGCCGTCTAGTATGGATGGAAGATGGGATGAGACTGACTGGAATGAATGGACTAGCTACTAACTATTGCGAGAAAATGCTGAGTGGACAGAAAAGGACCATAGTATGCAAAAGGGGATGCATTGCCAATATATAACACCTCCCTGGGATAGACTAAACTTCGGGGTTGAAAATTCGAAGTTTAGGAAGAGATATAAATTAAGTGTTTATTCTAATACTTGGAGATGGAACATTTTCCTTAATCGGATGATGTTTACTAATCTTTACAGGGATGACAGGGTCAGGATTAGGAGTCTGAACTACAGGAGAGTTTATTGGAACTGATCGGGAAAAACTGACAAAGTGACGGGATAGACGGCTGTGCGATTTAATATATAAGAACAGTTTAATAGAACAATAAAGAGAGATTATACAAATTACTAAAATTAATATAACTGAGTACCTAATGAGTCTCGTATTTGATTATTTGATGTTGATTTAAAATTTTATCAGCTTCATCTGACATTGATTTTAATTTTGATTTTGTTTCCATTGTGAAAATATCCAAATCGATGTTTTGTAATTTGATACGAGGTTCATTACCTATTTCTAATTTAAACTTATCTAAGGTACAACAAGAATCGTTTATTATATTAAAATCAGAGTGGGATACAGTGACGTTAATTTTTATATTACTGAATTTAGGTATCAATTTGGTACTTTTGCAATATGCAATACAATTGGTTGGAATGTTTAAAATTCCTGTTCCGATTATATTTATTTCTAAACCTTTCTGGCCGGGACATTCTATATATAGCTTATTACTCTGGGATTGAACAAATATCCAATTATTATTAAAGAGTGGTTTCCATAGATCTAAATTTCCGTAAATAAAATCAGTTTGACACTGCACTGGTAGGGCACTTATCACTTTCGACATTAACTCACTTTCACAGCTGGGAGTTGCACTAGTAGGGAACACGGTCATGACGTCACAGATGTGCTGACGGTTTGTTATCACTCTGCATTCTTTCAGTGATTCAAGATTACAATACTCAGATTTATCTTTGGTCATTGCGATGTACTTACTGCTAGGAATTATAAAACTAAATGAGTTCGGTTTTACACTGTTATGTGGAGTAGGTAGTGCTATAGTATGAAACAGATTGAATTCCTTAGGTGATACTAAAGGTATTCTTAGAATGAAAATAATTTTGTTATTTAAACTGTAACAAACAACGCTGGATATGTTCATCAATATATGAATATGACTTAATTCTAAACTAACAGGTAATTTCAAATCTGCAGGTATGTGTCTGTAGTTATCGACAAGCTCTTGATACAATTGCGTGGGGGGTAATACGGACGGGTGAAGAATGTTTTGACTACTAAACATGATAGCGTTTGTTATGTCTTCTAATTGAAACGATAAGACAAGTATGGATGCTTCTAAACTATTTAAGATTGAATTAATATTAGTTTTTATATTCAAATCGTTTGTAATTAATGACACATTTTTAATTTTCTCAGAGAGGTTGTCGATAGCTTCGTTAAGCCTGGCTTCATTAATTTTTATATTATATAAAGTATTATTAAATTTGGATAAAGTGGAAGTTGTAATTAAAATATTTTCTTTCATTAATGAACCCAGCCTTTTTTCATTATTTTGAACACTTCGTATGGCATTGTCATATCTGACAGCATCGTCCTCGTCTAGAGTCCCAAAGATAGTTTTGGATAGGGTACCTATACCTCCTATCCATGCGCTACGTTTGAATCTGTTGTTATTTATAAGATGAGCAATGGAGGAATATTCGGTAACAATATCATTATACCTAACTGTGAGTGGTTCTAATGTGTTATGACATTCTAAATTACTTGGGTTTTCAATTTGGATTTGACTGCATATGAAACGTATAGTGCCTAATATTGAGTTAATATTTTGAATATGGGGTCCAATGTAAGAAATATCGAATGGGGTAACTATATCTAGGTGCCCAATATTAATTTTAAGTTCGCCAATTGGATCAAAGTAAACACCGGAGCTCGAGTTGATTCGTTGGACATATTCTTGTTGACCTTGGGCCAGTACGCTGCTGTAATGAAAATACATCTAAATTACTACTAAGCTTAGTTATCCTAACTTAATGTAAACTTCGCAAAGTTTTTAGTTTAACACTACATCATAGTTTAATACTATATTATATTTAATAAGGTAAAATGTGTATAAAAAAATTGTATATATCAAATAAAAATTGTATAAAGTAAAAATATATTTTAATTGGATGTTTCTCCGTGGGCGTGTTCCACGTGTTTAACTTCGTCATAGTGATGTTTTACATGACGTCTGTTTATAAGTAATGATAAGGTATGATTGCCGTGTATTTTGACAACTTTGTACGGACCTTTCCATATGGGTGATAAGGCTTTGCGCAACCTAAGATGGTTTTTTAATAGGACAAGGTCGCCAACTTTGTATTCTACGGGACGGGTACGTGAGTCATAGTAAGTTTTAGAGTTTGTTTTAGATTTATGGATGTATTCTAAAGCTTTATCGCGTGCATGTTTCAAGCGATGTTGTAGTAGTTTTACGTACTCGGGATAGGTAGCATTCGACGTATCGTTATAAACTGAGTCAGGGATATTAGGTTTATGTCCGAATAATAATTCATATGGTGAGTAATGTGTAGTTGAATGCACAGCGGTATTGTATGCTAGCATAGAAGTATATACGTATTGGGGCCAGTTATCTTGATTTTCGTTTACGTATGATTTAAGATATTCTTTTAGAGTTGAGTGTGACCTTTCCAAGGCACCTTGCGTCTGCGGATGGTATGGTGATGACCAAAGTTGTTTGATCTTTAGGAAATCGCAAGTTTTCTTAAAGAGTTCCGCTGTAAAGTTAGTGCCTTGGTCAGTGAGAATATGTTTGGGAATTCCGAATAGAGATATAAAATGGAGAAGGCAGTCGCTAGTTTCTGCTGCAGTGTTACTTCGAATGGGGTATGCCAATGAGTATTTCGTTAGGTCATCTTGCAAAGTCAGGATATACTTGAGTTTAGCTGTACCGGATTCAGGCAGAGGACCTACGATATCAAGAGCTAGTCTCTCGAATGGAGACGTAGAAGTAGACGTTATAACCATTGGAGCTCTATTTATTTTGCGCAGAGCTTTATTGGTTTGGCAGTAAGGGCATTTCTTGACATAGTTTTCGATATCGCTACCCATATTCTTCCAAAAAAATCTTTCTTTGATGCGGCTTAGCATCCTTGTGGATCCGAGATGTCCTGCAATGGGGATGTCATGGTTCTCTTTTAGGATTTGAGGAATTTCACTCAGTGAAGGAAATATAATTTTATTATGATAGATATGGATACCGATGTTATTTCCTTCGAATAAGTAGGCTAATATATTATATATTTTCACGAAAGAGTGTTTGTCGAAAGGATTTCTAAAATCGGATATACTGATTTCATTAACCGTGGGATATGACATGATTATTTCATCACGTGCGTATTTTAGGGATTTAAATATATCAGGATATGAGTGATCATCAAAATGATGTACTTTCGTGAATAAAAAGAGGTAAGTTTTGTTTTGGATTGTAAGAGGTAAAAATGTATGTAAGGTTCTTTCTAATTTCAGGAATTCGTCGCGTTCAGGGCCTGGACAATTATTTAGTACTTCTTGGATATATGGCATAGATTCGTCCATGTCCAATGAGGTAGGTATTATTATTATTTTTTGTGCTCCTTTTAATAAGTTTTCATTGTGTTCCGTTATAGGAGTATCATATAATTTGGTTGGAGATTTTAGGAACTTAGTATAGGTTTCATCTGGAACGGTTTCAGGTACTGACGGAGTTTTTGGATTTGGGTAAGTAGATGTAGGTAAGGTTTCAGGTATTGGAGAAGGAGTTTCTGGATTTGGGTAAGTAGATACAGGTAAGGTTTCAGGTATTGGACGAGGATTTTCTGAATTTGGGTAAGTAGATGCAGGTAAGGTTTCAGGGTTTTGCCAACTGGTTGATGGTTGAGGTTCTGGTACTGGACATGGTTCAATTACCTCTAAGAGAGGATCTATGGGAATAGGAGGATTCAGAGGGCTGAAATCATAATCTTTATCATCTAATGGACTGAGATCTATTCGTATCCATTCATCGAGGGTTTCTTGAGGGATATCAGGTAGTGGTGATACCGTTTGAAATTCTGTATCAAGGTTAGTATCGTTAATAGGATTTGGGTTCAGATTATCCTTATTTTCAGGATATACAGGATTCACGGGATATCTAGAGAGAGCGTCGGCAACAGAGTTCAACTTACCTTTGCGATATGTGATTTCGTAGTCATACTCTTCTAGTTTTAGGCGCCAACGTATAAGGCGTGACCCTGGATCCTTGCACTTGAATAGCCATTCTAACGGTTTATGATCCGTTAAAACGGTGAAATGATGACCGTATAGGTAAGGTCGGAAGACTTTGGTGCCGAAAATGACGGCGAGGCACTCTTTCTCAGTCACACTATAATTGCACTCTGCTTTATTAAGGGTGCGAGACGCGTATGCGATGGGACGATCTTGTCCTGTAGGACCTTGAGATAATATTGCAGATATAGCGTAATTGGAAGCATCACACGTCAAAAGAAATGGTTTTGTAAAATCAGGGTATGCTAGAATTGGGGAGGAGAGGAGTTTTATTTTGAGGGATTCGAAAGCGAGTTGTTGTTCGTTTTCCCATTTAAAGGGAATGTCTTTCTTTAACAGAGACGTTAAAGGTTTAGCTAGTTTAGCGAAGTCGGGAATGAAGCGTCTATAGTAAGACACGAGGCCAAGGAAAGATTTAACGTCTTTTGGACATTGAGGGATAGGAAACTCGGATACGGCTTTTGTTTTATCCGGATTTGGTTTGACACCGTGCTCAGTAATCACATGACCGAGGTAACAAACCTCTCGTCTTAAGAATTCACACTTATCTGGCTGTAATTTAAGATTGAAATTTCGGATCCTTTGAAAGATCGACCGGAGGTTCATGATGGAATTTTGGATATCGTAGGCGTAGCAGACCACGTCATCTAAGTAAACAAAGCATCGGATGCCTTGGAGTCCAGATAAGGCAGAATTCATGAGTCTTTGAAACGTAGAAGGGGCATTTTTAAGCCCAAAAGGCATTCGCAAGAATTGGTAATGTCCTTCCGGGACGTTGAAGGCTGTTTTGGCTTTATCAGCTTCATTTAAAAGGATCTGGTGAAATCCGGATGCCAAATCCAAGGTCGAGAAGTACTTACTATTGCCAAGTTGATCTAATATTTCAGTAATCTGTGGAATGGGATATGTGTCACCAATCGTGACGTCATTGAGCTTCCTGTAGTCAATCACGACTCGCCATTTCTGAGTGTTGGAAGCATCAAGTTTTTTGGGCACAACCCATATGGGTGAAGACCAAGGAGAATCAGAAGGCTCGATTATATTTTGTTCCAACATCTTATCAATTTGATTACGAACTTCGGCTTTATGGACTTCCGGGAATCGGTAAGACTTAGTATGAATTGGTATGTCTGATGACGTTTTTATCTCATGTTTCAGGGCGTTTGTAAACGTAAGGTTTTCACCGGGAAGATGGAATATATCAGAGAATTCAGAACATAATTGCAAGAGGGCTTCTTTTTCCTCACTATTAAGATGTGAGACACGCAACTGTTTCAGCACTTCTTCCGTTCTTGTGACACTATTTGTCGTGGGATGTACATGGTTAACAGTATTGAAAGAGTTTTCTTTGTGTTCTACTGAATCAACTGGGATAAGTTTCAGGTTAAGGTTTGAATGTAATGTTACGGGTTCTTCAGAGGTATTTACAACGGATATATTTATTCTATTATTTTCTTTGACACGCACTAAACAATTTGCAATTAAAAGGTTTTCAGATATTTTTTGATCTAGTATTAATCCTTCTTTTATTTCAGGATTTCGAACAGAACATTCAATAACAGTTTCAGTTCTTGCAGGAATTAAGTATGCAGGGTCATGGAAATGTAATTTCAGGGATGATTTACCAATGTGAAGTGAATTATTGGTATAATCTATGTTGCAGCTATATGCGTTAAGCATATCGGAACCTATGATGCCATCATAAGGTAAGTGTATTTTATCGATGACGTGAAATTGGTGTGAAATGTTAGATTTGGGTAGTCGTAATTTTAATTGGAAGTGACCACGGGTTTTGATGGATTCTTCCGAAGAATCAATACCTTTTAATTGGATTCTTTCTTTTACGAGTTTAGGGTGTCTTTCTATACAAGAGTGTTTCAATAGACTCACCGAAGATCCTGAGTCTACGAGCAGGATTAAAGGAATGTCTGATACGGGAGTTTCAACGAGAACATGAGGTAATAACATTAATGCAGGATTATTGGTAATTTCAAAGACATTGGATTTCGAGGTTTTAAGCAGATTTGCATTCTGCGTTGATACAGTAGATTTTGGCAAATCAACAGTTTTGTGTTGTTGCGTGGATACAGTGGATTTTGGCAGGTCAACACTTTTGTGTTGCTGCGCGGATACAGTGGTTTTTGGCAGATCAACACCTTTGTGCTGCTGCGCGGATACAGAGGATTTTGGCATATCAACACTTTTGTGTTGTTGCGTGGATACAGTGGGTTTTGGCAGATCAACACCTTTGTGTTGTTGCGCGGATACAGTGGGTTTTGGCAGATCAACACCTTTGTGTTGCTGCGCGGATACAGTGGATTTTGACAGATTAACACCTTTGTGTTTCTGCGCGGATACAGTGGATTTTGGCAGATCAACACTTTTGTGTCGCTGCGCGGATACAGTGGGTTTTGGCAGATCAACAGCTTTGTGTTGCTGCGCGGATACGGTGGATTTTGACAGATTAACACCTTTGTGTTTCTGCGCGGATACAGTGGATTTTGGCAGATTAACACCTTTGTGTTTCTGCGCGGATACAGTGGATTTTGGCAGATTAACACCTTTGTGTTTCTGCGCGGATACAGTGGATTTTGGCAGATTATCATGTAGTGATGTCTGCGACGATATTGACATAGTTGAAGGATGACATCCATGTAGCGGAGTCGATTTGGATTTAGGAGTTTGATTAAGGGCGTCGGTTTCTAAATAACTAGGTCCCGTACGACACCGCGACGAGACGGTTAATCGTTTTTTGTTTCAGCATCAACGGTATCATAGCCTTCTTCTTCAATAAAGTCGGTTGGATTTTCGTCATTAGGGGCATTAGAAGTATAATTGATTCTATGAGGTGCTCTTGACTGATTCTGATCGAGTCTGAACCGGTTATTGTTGTATTCTCTTTTACGACATTGTTCTAGGGTATGTCCAGGTGTTTTGCAGTATCTGCAAATTGGTGTGGAAGTATCATTACTTGGTCGATTAGGGTAGAAATTTGGTTTTGGCTTAGATTGATTTGGAAATTGCTGACTCTGATTGCGACGAAATGCTGGCGGTTGGAAGTTTGCCCTTGAAGTGCTGGGCCTTTCTTGACGTGTGCCTGTAGACGTAGTCTGTTTGAAGAGGAATTGCTGTATTTTCTCTTCTGATGTTGCTATGTTCACCGCTTCGTTAAGTGTTTTGGGTACCTTGCACCTAACGATGTTTGATATTCGTGTAATCAGACCCATTTGGAAATGATGGAGGGCTAATTCCTCCATGGCTGCCGTGCGTCCTACCATTTCTCTACTCTTGTGACCATGCGAAATGGATATTTCTGTTAGCAATTGCGAAAGGCATGTCTCGATTCTTAAAGCGTACTGGCTCACTGGCTCGTTAGTTTGTTGTTTGCATTCCTGCAAATCTGTGAGTAAATGGGCATAGTGCTTTCTCTCGCTAAATTGGGTTTTAAGGAATTCTTTTAATTGTATCCAATTGGTGAACTCTTTAACAGAGCAGGCTGTTTGCGCTTTACCCTGCAGTTGGCAAAGTATGTATTTAAAAAGAATATCTTTTTGGGGTTCTGTGGCTAAATCATGGGCGTTATTGCAGTTAACTAGAAAGGAATTAAGAGATTCTCTGCAGCCATCATAAGGCTTAATGAATTTTAATAAAGTGGATAGATCTAATTCTACTTTATTCGTGGTTATAGTTTTCTTTTTGGAAATTGACCTAGTAGTAGGTCCAGAAGGCGGAGGAAGAAAACCGTCATCTTCTGTGTCAGTGACGGTGAGTTCAGGTTTTTCTGGTTTTGGACTTTGGGATCTACTCTCGGACATTTTGAAGAATTATACACAAAATAATTAAACACACACAATAAAAATTAAATAGAAAGACAAAACGAAAGATCGATATTCGCAATGACCAAATATAATCAAAATCACTTACTTGAATATGGACAGTGTGATAACGATATTTATCATTGTTTTGATGTTTTCACGGGGCTCAGTGGGATGTAGTAGGATGTAGATAAGAGCGCGTCTCGGGCGTTGAATCTCGGATGCTCACGAAGTGAAGTGTAGGCTGTCTGTGGTGATTAGCTTCGTCGGATGGCCAATACCGGTCACAGTATTGAACGATACGTGACAGAGGGTATGGCTTTGATGTAGCTTCGTCGGATGGCCAATACCGGTCACAGTACTGGATGATACGTGACAGTGGGTATGGCTTGGATGGTTCTTCTTTTCACAGACCGGATCGTAAGTAACTCGGTACACTGATGCACAATGGAGTCACTCACAGCACTCACGACGGTTTCGCGGAAACTTAGGAGACGGTACCGGGGACTTTTATAAAAATCCCTTCACGCTGCCACCAAAATGTTATGAGGCTTGAGGCGAATAGGTTTTTAAAAAAAACTATTAAGTTCAATTGTTAAAACAGCCGTCTAGTATGGATGGAAGATGGGATGAGACTGACTGGAATGAATGGACTAGCTACTAACTATTGCGAGAAAATGCTGAGTGGACAGAAAAGGACCATAGTATGCAAAAGGGGATGCATTGCCAATATATAACAGTTCGCTCCATAATGCCCGAGAATATGGTCTGCTTCAGGTTTACTATTGGAGCGGATAATCTTCCTGCACCAGTTTCTGTCCAGCGCGTCCTTTACGACTTAGAAACCGCGAGTCGGATATCATAATTTATTGGACCGTCCTCCTCGCGTCGTGTTTCCTCATGTCTGAGGGTCGTGATTCCCCCGTGAACTTATTTTATCGGATACTGTCGCGCCATTGCGCTATCCTTAGCGGCATGAAGAGCGTCGTGGAAGTTCATCTCCAGGAATGTGCGGATGATCTGACCATCTGAGTGGACGTTTGCCGCCAACCTGCCCGGTCACCATTAGCTGCTCGATGTTGTCTCCGGAGTTTTTCGCTATATTACCAAAGAACGTCAGGACTTTGAGCAGGCACATGGAAGACAGTCTCGTCTCCAGTTTGAGCTCCCTTAATATGGACACGCTCGTTCGGAATGCGGTCTAGGGAATTTTCAACATCTTCCTTCAATATCACATTTCAAAGGCGTACATTCAGCATGTCCATCTACAGCATCTTTAAATCTTTTTCGGCTATATCGTTTCTCTGTTATAGGGACTTTCAAAATATCGCGGATGAAAAAGTGAAGTTCTGCCCTAGATCTAAGAAATATTAGTGTTACTTACTTAGCTGGGTTGGTTCGGTCATCACCACCTTCAACAAAAAAGGAGTATGTTTTCCCTCGCTCCACGTACAGTTCCGGTATCAGTTGATCATTGATGTACCACGCTATTCCCCATGACGGATGGCCTAGGGATACAAAAACTTGTTATAACTCAGTTAATGAAATTAAAAATTCATGTAAAAAGCCAGAAATAGTTAGACGACATAATTACCGAATAATAAGAATCCTTTTGTAATTTCATTGTCTGCGTGAAACAAGAAATAAGATATGTCTAAATAATCTTTAAAGTTCGGAGAATCGATAAGACTTTAGGCAAATGGAGGGCTTTGAGTCGGCGACGTTTTAGTGTTAGCTATCTCACCATGGTCAGTGATGATGTGGCCGAAAGCCTAGAAGGAACTGGCACTCAAGTGCTGTTTGAACACACTGATTGGTGCTTGGCGACAGACTTTCAACTGAAGCGCCGATCCCGCAGAGGGAGTCCTAGAGTTCTGCGTTCCGTATTCACTATTGTGCACACAACAAGCAGTCTAAGAGTTCTAAAGTTCTGAAAAATATATTTACTTTTAAAGGCGCCGCATAGATTACAGTAAACGCGAAACACAGAATTGTAGAAGTCTCTTTGTGGGATCGGCGCCTTAGAGTGGTGGTCAGCCAGGCGGGAACTACAAAGTACCCTACCATCGTACGATGGTTAACTCACGATTTTTTCCTTCACGTAAAGTTCAGAATTGGAACAACTTTTGTCACGGCATTCGACTTCACTACCACTGACTCCTCAACGCCCGTTTTGACTTGAGAGCTGGTTGGTTTCCTTTGCTAAAAACTATAAAAGATTTTACCAGTGATAGGTGTATATCCTCGTTTTCCACCAGCTGGTCCAATTCTTGCTGTGAAGTTTGTGACGCCTGATAGAACTCGCGGGGCCCACGGTCCAACACCTCCTTCATCCTGTTCAGCTAGACCTTGGCATGTGTTCTCATTCTGAAATATATATAGACCCAATTTGTTATAATCTTATGATTAAAGAAAATTATCAGAATATCTTTGAACTTCAACACTATCGACTTCAACGTCTATAAATTTTAGGAATTTGTGTGGCTTAGCAAATTAGCATGGACAAAATATAGCGTAGTCCTAATAGCAATTAACGTGATAATTTTTGACGAATTATTATTGCATCAAGTATAATCTCTTATCATCAAATTATCCTTATTTTTCGAATAATTACAAATCAAATTTTAATTAGACCGTGTGAACGTTACAGTTGACTCTACCACCGGCTGGAAGACACTTATACTGAGAAGACTCCGGCAAGAAACTCAGGAAGGCTTAATTGTAGATTTATCTTCACCGACCTGTTTACCAAAGTCCAGCTGAACATCAATCCTGGTGGTGTCCATAAAAGAGTGAGCATTGGCTTCGGACCTCGAGTTGAGAGGTCCAAATGCGGCTATGACAGATTGTGACCTGCTTGTCAATACTTCTTTATCTTTGGCGGACTCCTTGGCTGCTAGCGGTCGACGGTATGAGATTGTTGTTACACCATTCATTTGGTTACCGTAAACTGCAGAAATAAACATTTAATAAGAAACTTATATAAACATTTGCGAGCCAACGGATTCTAAGGTGTATCTACCAAGACTTGCTTAAGGTATCTAATAAGTATAGCCTGAGCAGTTAGCGCTAGCATCATCAAAGGTATCGCTCATGCGTTGGCGACTCAGTGCAAAATATACTTTATACCATCAGAAGAACCACATGCTCCATTGGGAAAACTAATGCTTAGCTTTATAATGCTTGCACACCAGTATTGGAGACACTCACCCAGAAAGGCATCATTGCTTCCACCAAGCCTCATGTCGGGGCACACTCCTCTCTCGCCGTCACACTGCGCCAGATGCGTTATTGTGTAGTCTGCAACCTTTGGCTCGTTAGCTCTGTGGAAATTAACATTTTGTTTAAACTCGGAAGCTTTTAAACACAGGAAATAATAATAAACTACTCGTGAAGTTATCCAAACTACTCGCCTGGCCTCGGCTACCTATTCCCATTCGGTTTAGGCTGCTTTTTCACCAGAGATGTGCTATGCAGCTATGCTGCGAGGATGTAATAGCTAAGCTGTGAAACTATGTGACCTTTTCCTAAACTATGTAGCGGTGCGAGTAAGAGGTGCTGTGAAGATGCGCCGCCGCAAAGATGCGCGAGGAAGATGCGCTGCTCGAGCTATGCGATGTATAACTTTTTGCTTCCACGATGGCATGTCTACTTTCAGCGACAAACGCGGGCCTACTGTAGGTACTCTGCTCTGCACATAGCTACACCACTCGCGAACATCCATAGCAAGCATCCATAGCACGCATCCTTCCATATAAAAAACATATCTTAGTTGAATCCGTTTCCACCAGTGCTAAGCTATGTGCGTGCACCAATGAATATGATTGGTGGATATCAAACGCATCCATAGCAACGTAGCATAGCACATCTCTGGTGGAAAAGCACCCTCGCCTCGAAGTCTTCAAAGTCTTCCAACGAGACTTTGAAGACTTCGAGGATAGTGGATGCTTAATATCTAGTGCCCGCATCATTTAAATGCAGCTTTCCAAAATTACGAAAAATTTATTATTAAATATGTAACCCGCATAATGCACGGTACCATCACGGTACCTAATGAATGTGGACATCAGGGCGTGGTTATGCGTTTTAAATAGAAAGTTGGTTCAATACACTTACCAAGGTATCCAAATACAAGTCAGCTTAAAGTATGTTTTGTGTAATTGCTACACAACAATAAATGACAGCTCACTTGGACTAGGCTTGTAGTCAGTCAAAGTAAATACGATTTTTTTGGATATTCTGACTATATTGACCATATTTTTGGCCCATTTCTAAGATTTTAAGACTCCAAAATATAACATTTACTTTTTATTTTTCCGCCAACGCTGCCAGCCTTCTGGGAACCTTGCCGTTAATCGGATGCAGCGGCAGGCTTGAGGAAATTTTCTATATATAGACTGTATTTTGTACATATTTGCTGTAAATAAAAATGTTATACATATTTACTTCGTATCCCAATATGCAACGACAACATCAGCTCCTAGCATGGCTGGTCGACCTTCGGCTCCTGATATTCCGAACGCCATGTACTGATCCTTGCGGAGACGAGCTGTCAGCGTTATCTGAACTAGTTCACCCTGGAACAGAAATGCAATATGAATTAGATTTTTGTATTAATTTATGTGGAAGGAGATCTAAAGTTGGGATATTTTGAGGTCTCGGAACTTAATTTTCAATGTATTTGCCGGGACCGAGGTAAATTGGCCACCATTGCTCATAAATAAAATTAAGGAATATTTTGTGTGGTCCGATAAGTTAAGATATGAATCTAGGTTTAAAAATATATTTGTAGGAACTCATTTTTACCTTCACAAGTCTCTCACTACCGGCTTGAATAAGAAAAAAATCAAGGAAATTCATTTAATAAATACAAATACAATTTCTTCAGGCTTATTATAACAAGGTTATTAAAAAAAATACATTTTACAGGCATTTTTAAAACGTACATTGTCAGTAGTATTAGAAATACCCGACAACGTAAATACAAGAAAAACAATCGACCAAATTAAGCTAAGCGTTATTAGAAGACTAAGAAGTCTACAGAGGAAAATGTTTTTTTTTTATATACAACTATGTCGGTAAACAAGCATACGGCCCGCCTGATGATAAGCAGTTACCGTAGCCATATGGACGCTTGCAATACTAGAAGCATCGCTCACGCGTTACCGACCTTTCCCCCATCCCCTAGTTTTTCTTCTATCTTGCGTATTCTTCGAGTATTTATTTCACTATACTCGCTATTTTAACATATAATTTTTAAAATGGTATTTACCTGCACTTCCCACCGGACTTGTAATCTTTTATCCAGTAACTCTTTACAGTTATTAGAGGAACTGTAAGGAGTTTGCGATGTCGTTGAGCTTGTCTGTAACATTTGATCATATCAATTTATATAATACATCTGTATAAAATCTCCACTTTTTATCTTCTTGTGAACGGAATTATTGTCTGATTGACGGTTGCGCGCACGCACGGCTCATACAGCAGAGTTAGCATCGTGAAATTGACACAGGCTCCACCAAGGATTTTTTCAAAACTATAGCCATTTCTCTCGCGGGGTGAAATCTTGAAAAGATATAGTAAGTTATATGTGGCTGAGGAATCTATCAGATCGGTTATTTCAGATACCTATTCAGGTGCAGTTTTATTTTGACAACAAAATAAAGAATAATTGCTGGATTTTACAGAAGGACTTACTAGATTAATTGGACTGTTTTACAAAAACTTAAACCGACTTCAAAGTACACTAAGAAGTAATCAAATCCTGATCTGATGGCAATGGGACCAAACGGGAAGTGTACCCTTCCAGAGAAAAAAATAATTTTCCAAATTGGTTGATATATGACGGAGTTATAGTTATGAGGTAACAAACAACCGAATTGAGAACCTCCTCCTTTTTTTGAAGTCGGTTAAAAATGATCCTTGATGAAATAACTGAGGCAAAAAAATATGTTTGAACCTCTAGAATATTAAATTGTATCCAGGTTATTTTCTATTTCTATCATCGTATTTAGGAGATTGCATTGAGATACAAATCTTCATAATTAAAAAGAGCACTAATACTTTTCTACCAGCATATAAAGATTGCTTTGAACTCTCATTAGCAGGTTGTTTTGAAGTATTTCATGTGTAATCATATTTTGCTGCTACATATTTGTAATCTCAACATAGGAAGATACCTATTAAGAATCCTCTAAATAAATATATATCATTGTAGGGATGTCGCCCTGTAGGACGGTTAACACTCTCTCGAAAATATAAGGTTTTACTAAGGAAAAACACAGTTTGATACTTACAGGGTTATACCACCATGCAGGCTGTTTAAAACATCCAAATCCCAGGAAAGCAGAGAAAATAGAAACACATAACGCAATGTTAGGTAATAAAGGACATTTAATATTATAAACACATACAACTAGTATCAGTCTTTAGGTACACGAATTGGGACTACAAGAAAAGTATCCTTCTCCAAACGGGCGTAGAAAACTCCTAACATTATGCCGAATATAAAATTAGATATTCGATTTAAGAAGATTTTTCCAAATACCAATTCGTATAAAATACAAATTAAAAGCCACGAAGCCAATCTAATGAGAACCACGGTTGAACGTAAGGCTGTGGTCGTGTTATTAGTTTTTGTGATTTGTTAGTAGATGGATGATGTTTCGTTGAATTTTTCCGTTTGCCCTGAAAAGTGGAGATTAAGAAAATGAATGTATGGTGTAGAAAACGCTGGAAATATTAAAAATTATTTTAATGGTCCTTTGAAAGCTATTTTTGGAGAAGAACATTTATTAGCACGTGAAACATAGTTAAAAAGCCATGACATTCAATCTGAATTCAAGATGAAAACAAGAGCTGTAAAATCTAGTTATAAAATTGCTAAGGATTTATATCTATTGAATCCAAAAGGCTCGGGAAGGAATCAGGAAACATTTAATGACCTTTATTGTCTAAAAACAACGCCAATCTCTTTGAACGCAAAGTCAAAGAGATTGTATCTCTACTATAGACCACGTTGGCCCCAGTGACTCTGTGATCAAATAGACATAACACATCTTCTGTCCTAGCATGAGGCTTGATTTGAGACATATATCCCCTCCTAATCGCATAGCATAGCATGATCCTGAACAATTATTTTTCCTCTAATCATCTCTCAAACTTATTCCACTAAATACTTAACATCGGCTGCTTCAAGGAAAATTTTAGCATTACATTACTATCATCTAAAAGATTCCATGATACCATTAACCAACTCACAGTAATTTTCGTCTGCCCCAATGCAGGTGGTACATCCAGATCCTTAGGTATGTACACGTGACCGAAGTTATGCCTGTATTCGACGCACCATACTGCTAGCCAGTCTATGTCGTTTGCTGTAAGTTTGCCAGGCAGCTGGATCTCAATATCCTCGCCTTGGTAGCCGCGGAGAGGGTGGAGCGAGCCCATTTCGTTGGGAACCTGCCAGATACGGATGTGTATGAAGGGTTTTGGTTTTTGTTGCTGTTTCTCATTTGAGTAGAATCAAGTGTCTTTGGCTTCGTTTGCAAAGACATAGTCATAGTTACAAAACCTTTAAAAAACACTCACTTTAGTCCCAAAAGGACTCGGCTCCGAGCCATTCCCGACCCAGAAGTAGGCGTCAGGTCCAGCACCATCGTAATGCAAGTTGGGAATATAGAAGGTCTTAGCGTCTAACACACTGATGTTGCCAGAGCGCAGTCCATGTGCCAGCCTCTTGAATTCTGGGAGGACTCGCGGTCTGGGCGGGTCTAGACCGGCTGGGAGGAATACGTCGCCGAAGTTCACCTGCAGAGGAGAAATACCATGAGAATATTTTGTTGACCAAGTAATTAGGCCATCGACATGAGATTTCCAAGGGTGGTCCTGCTATTATGTTGGTTGGCTTTCAGTAACGCACAAGCCTAAAATTCTAGTTTTGTTTTGTGACCAACGTGGCGTTGTTGTAAGCAATACGGCGTGTGGTGTGTGTACGTAAAACAAGAACCTATTTCATATTCATGCCATTAAATGTTGGCGACTCTGGTAAAGATTCCACCTATTGCGCCGCAGGTCGTGGGTTCGATTCCCGCACAGGACATGCATTTGTGTGCATGAACATGTCTGTATGTCCTGAGTCTGGGGTATGTATTTACAAACAAAAAAGTAGTATATGTATTATATCAGTTATCTGGTGTCCATAGTACAAGCTCTGCTTAGTTTGGGATCAGGTGACCGTGTGTGAGGAATGTCCCAGGATATTTATTTATTATTTATTTATTTATCTTTGGAACAGTTACTTGAGGTTGGATAGGACATAGTCAGTTCGCTTACAAAATGTTATGCGTTGTAAAATTAAAATTTAATATTTGTGAAACCGTGGGGTCAGCTTGTTTAATATAAGTACAAAACAAATAAAAAACAGACAAAGTAAATTAATTCTTCAAGTGACATTGTATGCTTTAATTGAAATTTCAGACCCTATAGCTATTTAAAAAGCTTTCATTCTAGTCGAATTAAGAACGAATGAACGAGCTTATTCACGATGACCGTTGAATGAACCCGAAAATTGTGAAACGTCACATTTTGGCGGGAAACGTTCGCGCGTGCGTGTGGCACACAATCGATATTTAGTTTCGGCTGTCACAAACGCCGGTACACACATACAAATACATTTGTATGTAGGTACATAACCTACATACCTACCCAAATTTTCATAAATTCATCAACGTATTGGAAAATTAATTTCGTACTGGCAATTAATTAGATTTGAAGGAAATTAATAAAATTACTTTATGCCTGGATTTTTAGCAGTGCTTACCTACTTCTCGTTAAATACTTAAGTAATTAGGCACTTTACAATATTACTTGCCATCAGATAAGATATAAAGTTGAGGACGATATTTTTATCAAAATTCAAAAGTATTTATTCAAATAGACCTTCGCAGGCACTTATGACCACTCTAACTAACTCCTAACTAACTAAATACCGGTTCGGAAGGTTGCATTTGCTGAGAAGAGCCGGGAATAAACTCAGCAATAACAATTATTTTTAAAACAACCTTAGGTTACATTCTCATCTTCTGTCACATCTCTTTCTATTCTAATATCTTCTTTTTATTATTACTTGCTGTCCTCCGCAGTTTCTCCGCTACTTCTCCGCTTCTTTGGACGAACTACCGCCAAGACTGACCAATCAGGGACGGTTCACAATATGACGGTTTGTCATGGATAGGCATCGAACAATTAACCCAAAGAAGCGCAATTACGTTCATTTTGGTTGAAAACTATTCCGCCAATTTCCCACCACCGACAATGCGCTCTGATTGGCCAAGTCAAGGGCGTATGCAATCTGATTGGCCAACACACGATGCAGTGATTGGTCCTCACTGTTCAAATTCAGTGACAAATCACTGACTTGTTTCGGAATTTGATTGTTCAGTATTACTACTCTAAAGGGATTTTTCCTCGATGTGGATAGGTTATATTATTATAACTATCGGAAATTAATACGTTATATTGTAAGGAGTATGGTACATTTCACAATTTATCGGGGATTTATAATCTCGTATAAATCTCTTATAATAAACTAACGGTTTTCACGAAAATACGGTGACATATACATGGAATATCTAATGGTGTGTCCATGCTTGGCGAACCGGGCACGAGCCGAGCCTCAAACGAGCACACTGCGAGCACGATTCGCGTAGCGTGGAAGGGCGCGCGAGCCTCGAACGAGCGAGATTGTAAATTTTTTCACGTACAAAGGGTTTCGCATCGTTCTCGTTGTAGGCTCGTTCGTGGCTCGCCTCGTGCTCGATTCGCGTAGCATGGACGCACCATAACAGTAGACTAATCGTTTACGAGATACTGTATAGAGAAGCCACTTACAGTGAACCTTCGGCACCAAACACTGATCCACTTAATGTCCTTCAGCCGCTTCCCGGCTGGTAGCTTCAGTATAATATCTGAGTTGCTGTGGGCTGATAGTATTGGCGGCTCCCTGGAAACATATTGGAGAATTAACATCTAGGTCATTTGTGACCTGAGTAAGCCGAGGAATCTTTGACTGGCATTTGGAAAATAGGTGTAGTTTATAGTCATTCTGTCGCCACCTACAGCCAGTTGACTTTGTTTAGGTTGCCGGCCTAAACAAATTCAATTAGCAATTATCAATTTGTATTTGCTTTTTTGCCCTCACTCCCGTGTTCCGCGCGCTCTATCTGCCTTTTTTTCTGTAATCAGAGCTTGTACCTTTACAAATAATGAAGCCACGACCTCATTACTTGCATGGTACAAGTAGATTTCCCTCCCATGTGGAATAAGTAAAGTAAAGTTAAGACTTGTTATAGCACAGGTAAAATTAGCTTACGAATCTATAAGCCCAATATTTTAAGAGAGGTAGTGCAAAGCGTTTAATCGCTCAAAGAGCAGCTCGACTGGGGAAGTAATAAAAACTGCTATCATTGGTAAGCAAAACGATTTGTTTTTGTTTGTAGGAACCAATAGCGTCAAAAACCAATATGAATGTTGTAGACAGCACACACTGGTTCAATGGCAGTGGAATTGTAATATAAAGGATGGGATCCTGATGACATTACTCTTGCCCCCCTGGTTCAGCTATATCCGTCCATAGAAGAAGGCAGCCATTTAGCTTGACAGCCGTTTGACTTATAAAATAAGAAAAAATATAACAGGCCAACATTTTTAACTTGCGTGGGACCTCAGTTTGACTATATTACTATGGCTATATTACATGGTGGTATGCCCGTGACAACAAACTTTGCATTAAATTCTCTTGACTCAGTTTTTTTCTAATTTTCCAAATTAAAACAACTTCCCCATCTAGCTTTCCCGTGCCGTACTTATTCTAAATGTAAATTATGAATTATGTCGACTAAAACAGATAATATTATGAATCATTCAAAAAATAAGTAATTTCAGATCCCCATTCTCAAATATGCATAAAACAAATTGTCTTATAATTAAATAAACATAATTATTGTGGGGGAGGCGCAGACGGGAGATAATGGCTTCGTACGTAATTTTAGGGGAGGGTTGTTGTCATCCCCAATTTTTAAACGACGCTTTAGACTTGTTATTGATGAAAATTCAACGTTTATTTGGCAACTAGCAGGCCACAGATTTTTAAAATTTTAATGCAGATATAATAGAATATTTAAGAGCAGTCAGCTCACCATACTTTTCATACAAAAGCTCTGTACTTATGATGGCGTTTTTAAACACTTTTCTGTTTTAAACAAATTGGTATCTTGTGAACTATATCTAGCAGTATAACTGGGCGAAAAAAAAAAAAAGTGTGAAACAAATTCAGTAAAAGCCTCCGAAAAACAGCGGTTTTGCACAAATTTTACCTGAACTTTGGCCATATCTAATGTACCTATAAATTGTAAAAGTAAAGAAAACAGCTCTAAACAATGCTTGCAAATGTATTGGAGATTCTAAATAACTACCTTTTTTCCCAAGCTTGTAAGATTACATCACATGAAGTATGGGCCTGGAACAAGTTTTATGATATGCGAAATCATGAATGACGACTTAGCGAAGCGGCCGCGAGTGATCAGCGGAATTTACCAACTGATAGCCGATGGCTCTGATGGTGTCTCTCTTTTTTCGCAGTCAAACATTACGTTGGATGAAAGTACAAGCTTATAGGCTACTCTTGCGTTGATGTTGCGTTGGCCATGAAGGGCCCCCTTAAATGAAAAGCACTAGGGAGTATTGATATCAACTTCGATGCAAATCAACTCTAAAATATATTTCTAGATACCCCTTTTTAACCCCGTTAGGCGATGAATTTCAATAAAATACGGAACATGTCTTCCATTAATTCTGTTAAAGAATATTTATGTAAAATTTGAAGTGGATGGAACCAAGGAATCACGTAGTCCCATACAAACTTTGCCCCCGTTTTTCACTCTTATCGGATGCCTACGTCATACAAAGAAACCCTCCAAGTTTCAGGTCTCTACGATCATCGGTTTAGGCTGTGCGTTGATCCATCAGTATATCATAGATTTTTTAGCCTTTTTTTTTAATGTGAATTCCGTTTGACCACAATCTCAGCAAGGTAAGTGATGTGGCTGTGGTGGTAAGCACACACAGCATGTATAAATGAACATGACTCTCAAGTAAATCTTCAGCAACTACCAGCAGCTGCTTGCAGAATAGACCTTTGAAGTCATTGCTATTTAGCTATCATCGCATAGGTACATGTCTTATCACTGATATTGCATTTTTTTTTTAATGTATACTTTTTTTTTTATGCCACTGAGGTGGCAAACAAGCATACGGCCCGCCTGATGGTAAGCAGTTACCGTAGCCTATGGACGCTTGCAACACCGGGGGTATCACTCCCGCGTTGCCGACCCTGTAGAAACCTCTTCACACCCTTTTTGAAGAACCCTATGCTGTCCTCCATTGGGAAAACCACGGCGGGGAGCTCATTCCACAGTCCGAGCGTCCGCAGAAGAAAACTCCTTTTAGTCCGCACAGTTCGAAACAGTTCTGGTTTCAATGTGTGTGGATGGATTCCCCGTCGATGGAGAGAGTTGAGATGGTGGAAGGTAGCCGTGGGCATCAAGTCAAACAATTCCTTAGAACACTCTCCGTTGTACAAGTGGTAGAACACACATAAGGAGGCCAAGTCTTATTTGGATTTTACTTCATTTTACCAAAGCTCGGACAAGTTCATGCACACATTATATCTATCCGTAATCGAATTCATCTGTGGTGTTAAGTTCGAAGAATACACTGAGAAATAATCTCAACATAGTACTTACCATTTATTTATCTACGTGACTAAATTAAATTCTTGAAGAATAAATCTAAAGCTTTATAAAAAACTGCATCATTTCATAACACGGCTCAGCATATATGATAAAGCTTTTACAATCCGGCTGTGCCCGTGTCGCATCGAGTGAGCTCCCATAGCAATTATTTGGGTTGCATGCATGTTGTACGTAATTATAATTATACAGCATAATTCTGGATTCATTTGCTGTACATTATGGTCCAGTAGGTAGAGAAAAGCTGTTTTTTTGACAATTTCAGAGTTAGCACGTAGGCGATATTGGAATAGGGATGTTGCGTTTACATCCTCATCCGCAATCACGGAGTTTCACATCCGCAATAATCCGCATCTGCAATAATAAACCCACAGCTTTTGCTGATGCGAATGTTTGGGGTCACGATTAGGATTTCTGGATGAGACCAATCAAGGTAGGATGATTTATCTATGAACCTAATGGTGCGTCCATGCCTCGCGAAGCGAGCCGAGCCTTGAACGAACAGGATTCGTTCGTTGTTCGCGTAGCATGCACAGAGTTACGAGCCTCGAATGCCTCGAACGAGCATCGACTGCGCCCGCCCGATTGTCAGATTTTTCACGAACACAGGGATTGAGCGTTTCTTCATTGGGCGACACACGACACGACACGACAACGGCAGCCGTCCATGACATCAGTGGATGCATATTTCTATGAGATTGTACTGCACGCTGTCTCACTGGGCCGGCACGGCAACGAAATGTCGTTGCCTTGCATCCGCAATTGTCAAAAAACATCCGCCCGCGGAATCCCTGATTCAAAAATAATGTCAACTATTTTTCAGCAAAATTATGGCGGAAAGTTAATTCCTGTTCATTATTTTGATCGCACAATAAATACGCTCGTCAACCTCGAATCCTTTTAAAATCAATATCGCATCGCATGTCCATAAACTATTCCAAAAGTTAAATAGTCCAGATCGTATCAAACAAAACATGTCTGTTATCAAAAATATTGATTGTACAATCGGTTAATTGTAATATCATTACATACGGTAATAACATTTGGATCAAGCAAGGTTGATCGTCTGTATTTGAAGTTTCTGATTTTGACACGGTTTCGAAATGTCGTATTAGACATTATGCCGAAAATATGCAGATCATACATTTTGACAGAAACATGCGACATCAATGTCGAAAGCGCGAGAATCCGGTACAGAGGTTTTCGGTAAATCGGCGCATCATCATCATCATCGTCAGCCTATAATGTCCCACTGCTGAGCACAGGCCTCCTTTCACAAATGAGGGTGAAAGGGACTGGGGCGATACTCCACCACGCGTGCCCACTGCGGATTGGTGGAGGTAGGCTAGTGGTCAACCTACTGTTGGAATTCTTCAAGCCGCCTAGGAGGCATCCAGTGATAGTCGGGACCAACGGCTTTACGTGCCTTCCGAAGCACGGAAACGCTCGAGATCTCTTCTTATTTATGTTGCTTACTGGAACCTAATATTATGGTCAACCTAACTCAAAAAAATCTTTATATCTATCGGAGTCACTTAAAGAGCATTTATTAATAAAAGCCGATTGATTGTGCTGAAAGTAGGAAAAAACTCATAAGAAAATATTTCACGGTTTCCAAGCCCTGTAAACTAACCAGTTATATAAACCTCATCATATTTACATAAAATTTGTGTAAACGCAAGCGTGCACTATCTGCTACAAGAAGCTCTAGTCGGCAAAGATCCTGGAAACGTACCGACCGTGGAAATTTGTTATTAGAAACAAACCTATAATCACACACAATGCAAGGTCTTATAGCACAAGTAAAGAGAAAATTACGAAAAATAAAAAAAGTTGAAAATTAAGGTAAATTTAAGTACTTTAAAATACTACTATAGCCTACTATTCTTTTCACAGACAATTTGAGTAAGATTACATTATTATTATTAATGAACGGAACCCTCCGTGTGCCAGTGCGACTCGTACTTGGCCGGTTTTTTCTTTTATGGTCCGGAACCATGAAAAAAAAAATTTATAAATAAATTATCATTGAATTATTACGCTTAGAACCGAAGTATCGAACAAAGATCCGCGCGAAACGTAAGCCACTTGACAACCAATGTGTGCGGGAGTACCATATAATTACACTCGCTGACACGCACACAAGCGCACGAGTAATGTTGCAAGCTAAACGATTTTTTTCTAATATTGTTACCATCCTTTCCCCCCTCCCCTATGAGCTCTGGCGACCTTACTCACGCGCAGGAACACAACTTTACACAACATAAAGTTATTTGGCTGCGGTATTCTGTAAGGTGGACGTACTTCCCCAGTCGAGCTGCTCTTTGAGCGAATAAACGCTATGCTCTACCTCTCTCAAACAACTCTGTCTTACAAAGACAATAATACCTAATTAAAATCGTGAATTCTATGTGGATAGTATTGTAATAGAGATTGGAAGACACAGAGAAGGAAACAGAGATAGTATAGTATATAATATATTGTAGTAGGTACCTATATAAGTATAGTATATAGTATAATATATAATAGTAAACAAAAACCGATAAAATACGGTTTTTAAGTTCCTTGAAGAATGAAACCAAGGACAATACATTAATATTTTTTTAATACCACAGCCGCATGATGGTAAGCGGTTACCGTAGCTAATAGAAGCTTGCAATACTAGAGTTATCACTGAAATATATAATATTATGTAAAGGATAGAAACTTTCTCAGTAGGTAGTTCATATGTTCAAAATTGTTAGAAATATGTATCTTTATCTTCAGTCGTCACCAAACCGTAAATTCGGTAGCACCTACCCTACAATTTCGGGTTCTATCGGATGAATACTAATCTCTTACCCTGTTGGAAAGGGCACGGAGGCTCATTCGATCTAATTTATTATTGAGCGTGTTTTGTTTGACAATAGTTTCGAAATATTTAGGCTTTTTATAGATGCCTTAGGGTCACCGCTCACTATGGGTCATCGCTCACTATGTCAGCACCGCTCCATCGCAGCAACGGTCCGGCACCGCCTCAACTCAATCCAACCACTAGCTGCCAACGATGTGGCAGCTCGCCACACAGATCAAATTGGTAGCGCAGATTTGGCAAGATACCACTTTCTGGGGTCACGCAGCAAGGGAGCGGACCACCGGAGGCGTCAACTATTCTATCTAGTAATTGTAAAATTTACTTTAACGCTTACGATTTAAAGGCCACACTTGCATGGCAAGGTAAATGCCGAGGCGTAGCCGTGCTGTTATAGTTAGCGGTGACCCTATAACAGCAAGGCTACGCCGCGCGAGTGGTTCAACCAATTTCACCGGCGCGCTTTTAGCAAGCGGCACGCTGGCAGCTAGTGGTTGGATTGAGTTGCGGCGGTGCCGGGCCGTTGCTGCGGTGGAGCGGTGCTGATACAGTAAGAGATGACCCTTACTGTTCCGTGCTTCGGTATGCACGTAAAGCCGTTTGGTCTCGGCTATCACTTAATTGTGATAGTCGTTAAGTTTGTTGGAGGTGGCTTGAAAACTCTAACAGCAGATTGACCACTATTCTACCTCTACCGATCCTCAGGGCACTCGTGGTGGAGTATCTGCCCATTCCCATTCACCCTCATTTGTGAAAAGGAGCCCGTGCTCAGCAGTGGACCATTATGGGCTGATGATGAAATGCTCTACACAGGCGTTTCCCATTAGCCGGGTCGCGACGTACCGGGACATCAAAATAAAATACCGGGTCGCAACAAAACCTTGTTTTAAAAATAATACCTGCTATCGACTTTCAACACTTAGTAGTTTACCTTAAAAATAAATATAGAAACGGACTTGAAGTGGAACCAGACCTTAGGAGGATAAAACTTTCGTCATTTTCCGCGAACTTGGATTCTTTGGTAAAAAAATAAGCACCTACTTCGCATACAAAATTAGTGACTAAATAGGCGACACCAAAATATGTTGTATTAATAAAACTTTCTTACTATTAATAAATGTGTATTATTTTACCTAATGGAACCAGCTTGGGTTTCAAAGTATTAAGTGGATCCCGATGGGGCAGTGTGAAAATTACCTGGCCATGGCAGAACAATGTTTGGGAAACACTGCTCTACATTACAGGTTTACCCACTCTTTTCCGTGGGTTTACCTACCCTCTTTTTCATAAAAAAAACATAGTAGTGTCCATAGAATAGATATAGTAAATAATTTTTAATTAATTATTTTAGTAGTGTTACTTTACTGTACTTATTATCACATAGAGACACTCCAAAAAAGCGACTCCTTATTTATTACCTACGCTTTGAATCTTAGTGAGGCTATGGTCAATGGGCAAGGCAATACTATCAGGAGTATTATCACGACATTTCGGTAAGCGACGATAAATCACATCAATCAGGTCGTCATTTTAGTAGAAAAAAAACAAACTGACCTAGTAACATAATCTTCCGGGTACGGCACCAAGGTTCCTTCAGGTGACGGCTGCGGCGTATCACCCACCCAGAAGTAGGCGTCCGGACCTGTGCCATCATACGCGAAGCCCCTCACGAACACCGTGTTCTCGTCCACCGCGTACGCTGTGCCGCGGATGCCGTGGGCGTATTGGGTCAGTCGCCCAATCAGTCGCCCGTAGTACGGCTCTGCGCGCCGTGACGTCACTAGGCCTGGAAAAAAGGGAATCATTTTTCAAAATCAAAAAGTTTTCTATTCAATTTAGGCCCTGTAAGGCGCGTATGAACTTTAAATTGGTACATACAGTTGAATTTACCACCGGTTCGAAATACACTTAAACTGAGAAGACTCCGGCAAGAAATTCAGCAAGGTTTTTTTTTTTTTTTTTTCAGTCGTTTAAGTTCTTTTCATATTACAGTTTTTTTTCCAAATACACCAAATATACAATATAGGTACCATATAATTATTATGCTTATTCATACAATTGTCACTTAGCCAGGGGGATGCAAGTGCAGAGAGAAGCTACTACAACCATATATTCTTGTCTTCAAGTAATGAGCCACCAAAGAATTTAAAACGTCCAGAAGGATAGTCGCCTCTATGGCAACATGAAATAAACAAGCCAGAATTGACAGTATTTGACAGCCGTGCGCAGTACGAACTGAGAGCGATTTGCTCAGGGAGCCCCTCAAGCGGAGTGAAATTAAATGTCATGCTTTAGTAAGGCGGATTATCCATCTGGGTAGAGGCACGATGCCCTATGAAAATCTTTGTGAGCCACCTTATAGTAGGATTTGTCACTTAACCTCTGCTTTATTAAATCTTTGAATTTATTATAAGACATTTTCAAGTTGGAATGTCTAGCAACTGTTTTAGGACCCACCTTTTGGTTCTTTTGGAACTTGAAATGTCTAGATGCGGTGGACAAGGTTTAACTTTGTATATTTTTCTCGTACCAAAGTAGAAAACAAGCATTATGAATTTAATTACCTATTATGAAAAAATATAATATTATGATGTGACAATTATTCCGTAACTCAAGGGGACAGTCCTACTATACGGTCCACCCAAACTAAACGACTTAACTTAAAATATTATTTTCATTATTCTCAACCTTATGAACCAAATTATAAAGTGTACATTAGTATGCGCATTGAATTTAAAATAGGTTTTTTGTAACAATGCCATAATGTTGAAAGCCATCATCGATCACCGGGCAAAAAGGGGAAAGAGTAATCGCTAAAGATTTGGTTCCGCGTTTTTGTTATTGTGTTGTGATTGTGAGGCAGTTGCCCACAGAATTCCAAGAAAATTGTAATTATATCTACATTATCTATATTTTTTTTTAGTCTTGTCCGGATTGACCTATCAACGCACAGGCAGCACAGGCAAGCCCAAACCAAATCGCACTGGGGTTAACTGAAACATTTTGCACACAGGTTCCTTTTATAACTTTGGAAAACCCAAAGGGGGTAAAATAGGGGTAAAACGATGAGGTAATGAATAATGCTACTGATGTGAACAAATTAATATAAGTACTACATACTCATAATACGTTTTATGCCTGGCAGTTTGACATTCAATGAAATTACGTAAGGCTAATTCGTAGTACAGTAGTTAAGTATTTTGTAAATATTCAGGCATTATTTAAAAAGTTGTATATACTTGTGTAACTTTAATCAGAAATATACTAATTAAATTACTATTATAACAGCGACTGACATCTGGTTTGCTCTAACTAAACGATATATAAAATGATTCATTTCACAAATAAATTCTAGGGCTTTGTATATTGCTAGAAATGCCATATTGAGTATACATGCCATGGACACGTTGTGAATAAACTTTGGAGAATTTGGATATAAAGTAAATAACAATTGTGTTAAATCATTGTGAGTTAACTAAAAGAAAATAGATTTAAAATAAATATGTGCCGATTCTGTTGTAAATCGTACTAAACTAATCACATCTCTTTCTTACAAACATTATTGAAAAAGGATAGAACATATTTATAGCTGTCAAATTAGCCTTTGCCGTTTTCATTTGCAGGTAAAAAAACGTAACCTTTGATGGCGACTTTATGTGGATGGAATACAAGTACCTATTGGACTAATTCGACAGGACTTTATATTGGTTTGTTCGTTAGAAAAAGATAAAGGTGCCGATTCTGTTATAAATCGCACTAAACTAATTTAAGTCACATCTCATCTCTTTCTTACGAACATTATTGAAAAAGGATAGAACATATTTAAAGCTGTGAAATTAATCTTTGCCGTCTTATTTTGCGTGTGCGACTAAATTTATATTGAAAACAAGCATTGGACTAATTTGACAGGACTAAATTTCTTACATCCTTTTCTTAAGTTCTTTGTTAGAAAGAGACATAGTGAGATGATTAAAATTAGTTTAGTAGTAAACAACAGAATCAGGGCGAATATAGTGAGACTAAAATTAGTCTAGTTATGAACAACAGAATCAGGGGAAATGGTGTTCGTTACGATTACCACCAAAGTTACGCGGTAGAGCCCCAGCACCTCTGTATATAACAGTAATGTTACACTTTTACTTTTCGAATACTTATTTATAATAAAATTCTACTGTACAATTAAAAAAAAATACAAGTACATCCATCACCAAATCCAATTTTCTTGTATATTCCTATCATCTAGGCGTCTACTCGTCTCCCGGGAGCATTATCATTATCACCATTCTCTGAGCCCTCCCGGGGCGTATTTATCTAATATCCTAAGCGGAACAGGGCACCCCATTAAGGGATATTTTGATTGACATGCTCGCCCCCGGGATTTTGCAACGCTAGGGGTGCTTTTAGGGTTGGCGATGTGATCTTCAAGATTTGCCGTCTTGCACTTTGAGGGCCTTTATCTTTACGCATGGTTTAATGACGTCAATTTAATAAAAGGTCAGGGAAATCCAGTCGGAGTACGGAATTTGGTTTCACCCTGATTCACAGAATTCCAGCTTATATATTGGGAAGCAAAGGTTAATTTGTAAATGCATTTAACTGTTGAAACAGTTATCATAATATACAAATGTCAAAGAGCAACATACAAACTGCGTCAGTAGTTTTAATAATAAAGTTTCCTGGAATTTGATTATGCTGTACAATAAGCGAATAATACATTTTTATTTACTCAATTGAAGATTTTTCATCTATTATTTTATTTATTTTCATCAGTTGACTTGCACTTGCAGTTCCGATTTTTTCTTATTATGTTGGAAGCGCGTCCCATCTGCGAGCCAATGCGTAAATAAACTTCATTATTAGCGAACTTTTTCTTTTTTAATTTAGTATCACATTATACTGTAGTTATTTTAACTATTTAGGTTTCTTATGTAACAGCTTAATGTAATTTTTCACGTCTTAACGATTTACTAGAGGCATTTCTGTGTCTCATTACCTAGACACAAACCAAAATATGACGTTATTTAAATCGTATAATATTTTATTCGCTGCAGCCCTAACCTCCCCACTCGTTTAGCTCTCAGAGCCTTTAGAGGGAGTCTCCCTTCAACACGTACACTTAATACAGTTTTGTCTCGGCATTTCGATACTTATTTGTATCTACAAGGAATACGTCTCGAGAGGCGAAGAGAATTTCAAGAATTCACTGAATAAAAGCTAATTTTAGTTTCACAGCTTTGACACGCAAAGTACATCTCGCGTCATCTATTTAGATTTATATGTGTGGATAAAACGATGTCCTGTATTTTGTTTGTAAGCTAATAATCGATAACTGAACAAAAGGCCTCTTCTTCATCCTTATTACAATAATAAAACGGCCCGTTTGATAGCAGTCCTAAAACGCCTTTACAGCGGACATAAAAAGAGTGTAAAATAGCTTTAGGCGGTGATGGCACTTCATTTGGAGCCTTTTGTGAGTTTTTAGGTAACAAAACCCAAAGTGTACTTGTGAATGTTTTCATTGCCTACTGCGTTGTATTTCTGTACTAAGTTTTGTAAAAGACGGTGCTGATTCTGTTGTTTACAACTAAACTAACTTTAGTCTCACTAGGTATGTCACTTTCCAACAAAGAACATAAGAAAAGGATGTAAGAAATTTAGTCCTGTCAAATTAGTCCAATGCTTGTTTTCAGTATTTTAGTCGCCATCTATCGCGGTTACGTCTAAATACACGCAAATGAAGACGGCAAAGACTAATTTGACAGCTTTAAGTTCTATCCTTTTTCAATAATGTTTGTAAGAAAAAGATGTGATATGTGTGACTAAAATTAGTTTAGTGCGATTTACAACAGAATCGGCACCAATATCGGTTTAGCTATAGGTAAAAAAATAAGACTATCCAAAGAGGAAACGCTGCCAGACTGCTGGGAACCTTGCCGTCAATCGGAAACAGCGGCAGACTTGAGGACATTTTCTATACACATATACATTGTAATTTGTACATATTTGTTGTAAATAAACTCTATACTTAGTCATTTAAGCTAGGTTAAAATAGGAAGAAATTATAATTTTACTGCTTTTAGTTTTTATACATAAGTTAGAGTAGAGTTGGCAATGCAGTTGTTACACGCATTATTATTTAGAAGTAATTGTCTGGAAAACGAAATTTTAGAATATAACAAATGATTATTTGGAGTTGTGCATTATTTTATATTGAAGTGGTTTCATAAATATGTATAAGCAATCCGGAGATCTTTTTCAATCAAATCATCACTTCCCATCAAAATCCCCAATTTCCAAAATGGTATGCACCCCAAAACTCATCTATCTTGTCCTAACGAGGACTCTCCAAGCTTTTCCTGGTCACCCTATTCTATTAACATAATGTATGGGATTGGCGATTTACGATTGAATTGAGAACACTTCTATTTGGTAGATTATTTCCAATTTTCATGACTATCTTCTACTCTAGATAACACAGAAGCGTAGACATAAGAATAATAAAATAAAAATAGAACCATTTCATTTTGGTACCGATTGATTTATTTTTAGTCCCTAGCCCTAAATCAGTGAGCTACCTAACTCCTACTCAATGAAATATCTATGGACCAGAACAGTAAAAGGTTACTGGTTGATGGTATAATTCTCAGAGAGAAAGACAAGAGACGACGTAAGTACGGATTTTCAACACTTTAGACGGTAGATCCACAGATACCGGACTAAATAGGAAATGTAGATCGGTATCCATGCACTCAAGACACACAATCATTCTGAGGTACCTCTATCGAAGTTGAGACTGGGTGTCTTTTTGCTACTTTGCAAAAACATAGGTATTAGCATTGCAATAAAATATATTTACAAAAAAATATGCACAAAATTGAGCATAAATTATAATATAATAATAAATTTTATTGAACCAACCAAAAAGTTTTACACAAAATTGCTTATTTACTAGAGTTACTAAATAAGCTTATATAATATAATTGTGTTAATAAAGTAGCATCTGCTGCTGAACTAGGTTTATAGCCTGTATTTCAGCATACAGCGCCTCAACCCTCGGGTTTTAATGTTTTAGAATATTATATAGCAAACTAATTATATACAATTTGAAAGTGAAATACAAATTTAAATGGTACAGTAAAATTTACATTAAAATAGATTCTCAGTATCACTAAAAACGCTACTATAGAGCTACTATACAACATATACAAAATACACGATGACAGCACAGGGGCCAATATCCACAAGTCTCAAGCACTGAGGCTGAGCCCCTAAGCTCCGCCGAGCACACAGTTTAGACAGTATTGTGTTTATGCATCACTTTACAGGCATCCCTTTCTAATACACGTGTTCTATAAAGGTGGGTTAGGTGCTTCAGATATAGCTATGTGATGGTAACGGTTTCTAGGTGTTATTACTAGCTCGTACCGCTTACTTTTTGTCAATTTGTCTTATTAATTACTGAAAGCACAAGAAACCTGATAATTTTTTATTATAATCTTCTTGAAATCATCGAGAAAATAGACAGTCAACCTATATCCAATCATGTACAAAAAAGAGACAAACATAGCAGGGTAAAGAGAGATAAGAGTAAGTACCTACCTACCATAGATCGATCTCTGTGGTACTCGCAGAGTTAAGTAATGTAAATAACAATGACCAGTCATTAAATTCCATATTTTAAACAAATACTATAAACGAATTCTTGTATAAAGTTTCACATAGATTGAAACTACATATTATAGAAGCTGTGATTTAAAAGAAATCCTTGAAAATGTACACTGATTTACTTGAGAACAGACACGTATTATTTGCCTAAATACAAGACTAGGGCTGCTTAAAAAAACAATTAATATGTCCGTGTCTTTATTCAAACACTACTTTCCCCTACGGTTTCTCCCGCGTTCCCGGGATGAAAAGTAGCCCAATAGAACTCTAGTATAATGTAGCTTCCTATTAATAAAAAAAAACAGATCAGTAACTTCGGAGATTACTTACCTCATCCACCAAACTAAAAAACAAATATAACCTCTTTATAATATCAGTATAGTTAACTTCTAAGTGTGTGGCATTGCTTAGCTGTCAAAAAGACAAAAAAAAAGTTCACATTATACTTTTAATATTTTTAATGGCAATCGTGTTTGTTATATTTTTTTTTCAAAATGTGTTACTTTACTACGTTCTTTCGGCTTAGCAGCTAACACAAATTCTAAAGCAATTGCCGGTCAGCAGAGCCTCGTTAATAAAAATAATAACAAAACGGTCTTGTAACTCTTATTCCCCCTAAAGAGGTAAAGAGGCCGTAGGGAGGCTATAACAAATGCCTCCTTTACTCAGCGTTAATCTGGTAATCTCAGTAAAACACCGAGGTGGATTTATTACAATGTACTATTCTGTGCTTATTTAATTGTTATATTGCTTTTAGGTAGCTTTATGAGGTGGTTGTTATTTGGATGTAGGTTAAATGCCAAAGTTTATCGAGTATGTATGTTCATCATATCATATCAGCCTATAACGTGCCACTGCTGAGCACAGGCCTCCTTTCACAAATCAGGGTGAAAGGGAACGGGCAGATACTCCACCACGCGTGCCCACTGCGGATCGGTGGAGGTAGGCTAGTGGTCAACCTACTGTTGGAATTTTTCAAGCCGCCTCCAACTAGCTTAACGACTATCACAATTAAGTGATAACCGAAATTATTCATCAGATTGTGACCATTATTTTTTTATTGGCTTACATTTACTTAAACTTAGGGAATAGTGTAAGTTTAATCGAAATCGGTTTAGTTTTCAAGATATAGACTAATACGTGTGACGGCCTGGCTTGTTGATACGAGCTAAAGGTGTGGTGACGAAGGGAAAACATCTCAAAACCTTGGTAAGCTGGACATGTAAGAAATAGTAAATATTACGAAATAAAAAGTTATTTAACAAAATCGTTTCAAAAGACACAAATGCTAATTAGGCTGCAGAGCGTGCCAAATAAATATACATACTTACATACATACATGCACTCGAAAAACATAACCCTCCGTTCGGGTCAGTCGGGTAAAAAGTATAAAATAACTGTAATCTGACATTGATTTTAAGTTCAATGGAAAAGGTTGTGCTCTTTCGTTGACTTCAAATCTGTGTCAGAGTATTTCATACTTTTTAGTGTCTTTAGCAGATGTTTTTTTTTTTAATTACTATTTTAAATGTCGATTGCTTGGTTAATATGTGCTGCCAATTTTATTTTAAGACTTTAGGATATTCCTTCAAAATAACAAATGCTATAGAGAAATAATAGAATTTGATATTTTTAAGTAAGCAATTCGCCCTGTGGTGGTAGTTTCGAAAACAGCTTGACAAAAACTGAGAAAGAGCCGCCAAAAAACACACTAGAATTTAAATATTTTTATTTTTGTATAATGGAAGTCTGATGAAGTATTAAAAGTAATAGAACAAAAGTAAATTAATCCTGAGAGGTTGTTATATCTTTACCAATAATTCTGTATAACGTATAGGATTTTTCGAAATTCATCCCTTAAAAAGGAGAGATCCCGGGGCGGATATCTAGTCTTACTTAAGTACTTATAGCGTAAATATTAGTTAGAAAAGCCAGTAGGTACTAGGTATACTGTAAGAACAAATCTTTATAAACGAAATCCATTTCGCTTCAGTTAAACCCATTTTGAGAGTGTTTTAAAGCAGAATGCAATATGCAGTAAATCAAGTATTAGAACATACTCGCCCTGGTGCGGGAAAAGTATTTTCTATTGAGTTATTGAAGTTATAGGTTGGATTTTAGAGTAACGTTCCATTACTCGTATCGTAGCTAGAAGCTTTATAAAAACAATAAAGTAAAGATTTACTAATGGTATTGACTACTTTTATACGACTGCACGAAAATAGGCTGTAATGTTTACACCCGTTTCATATGAGTCAAAATCAAAATCAAAAAGTCATTTATTCAGTTTAGGCCCAGCAGGGCTATTTTAAAACGTTCGGATTCGATATCGGAAACGGATTCAACAACTACCGACACTTAATTTCCGAATAAGAATATTTTTTGATGCTTTGATATTAAAATAGCAATTGCTGAAATTCGCCTCGGAATTTTTAAAATTCGTTTCCGATTTGGAATTCGACGTTTTAAAATAGTCCTGCTGGTAAGACACTTTTGAATATTACATAGGTACCTATATAAGGGGGGTAGGTAGGGTAGGTAGGTCCCGTAAGGGGTCGCTTGAAAATAGCGCCCTAGTGACAGTTCGAAACCATTCTGGTTTCAATGTGTGAGGATGGACTTCCCGTCGAAGGCGAGAGATGCGATGGTGGAACAGTTCCACAGAACACTGTCCGTTGTAGGTACAAGTAAGCGGTAGAACACACATCGCATCGGTCGGGTCCGTGTATAGAGGACAAAACTTGTTTTTTATTGAATTATTTGACCTTGTAAATGTTATTGACCTCTAACAGCTGTTTGCTAGACTAACATTACATTCCAACATCGATATAAAAGTTTTGAATCTTAGAAGAGGAAAGCAGAATCCACGGGCCGCAACTATGTACACTAGACACCTAGAGTACGTAAAGGCACGGCACAGAAGTCAGAAATGGCAAACGGTAATTCACCAATCTATGCTGAACAATCAACGGAGCTCCACAATACACTAATAAAATGAATCGCTGCAGATTACCTTCGCAAATCGTTTACCACTAACGAATAAACCAAGACTACCGGATTCAGGTAACAACGAAATCAGAATGTATTGAGGATGCTTCACCTCACGTTCGCCCTCAAAACATAGACAAAATATAAAACAAAAGCGTTTTTTACCATAGAATAATGACTAGTTTTTTACGCAATTATACAATGTCACAGATAAAACACAAAGTCAAACGTGAGCGCGTCACTGTCCGTGGTCAAAACAAAGGTGCCTGTTTGTAGGTATCACGGGTAGGTATAATGACATACGCACGAACAAAATGTACCGGATCTCTTGTTCTAGAGAAGTTTTTTAGGGTTACGTACACACTCCAGTAAAGCGAAAACCTGTTGGTGTCACACTGGTTTCTGTATCGGTTTCGTGAACTGATGAGTTACAAACCTGAGATTTGAATATTAGTGTATGATATTGAAAAATTGAAGATGCTGAGCTGGGCGGGCGATGTAACACGTCACAGAATACGCAATGAGCATGTGAGAGGATCGTTTGAAGTGGCTGTAATAACGAAGAAAGCAGGCCTTCGAAGGTACGGCCACATAATGAGAAGAGATGATATCCCTACGTAACGCTGGAAGGAAAAGACCTACCGCTACATGGTGGTCCAATTTCGAGAGGGAGCGAAGCGCAGAAGCTGACTCCTTTGACAACCCAGGATAGAGCGCCCTGGCGCCGGTGTACAAAGATAGAATTGAATGATATTTATTTGACAGAAAATTAAACACATACACAAGAAGACCCGACCCTAAATAGAACTGGGATTACATTATTGAGGGGGTCCGAAACCTCAAAACGGAGAAGAAAAAAAATTTGGGGTTTCATTGTCTAGAGCTTTTTAGGTAGGTAAGTAGATAACAAATATTTTCTTTATCATCAAAATCTAATCTAGTGAGGAATTCAGAAATTATGTAGGCAAGTAGGTACATAACATTGTTGAAGTCTCGATCCCAAATGTAATTTGTATGTCATAAGTCATAACCAAAACAATACTTACCATAAAATGACAAAACAAGTTAATTGTGTGACTGACTCGCACATGACCGGATTTCAAGGTTAATTCACATGAATTATAAAAGGACGCCGATTCCTCTCGTGTACAAGATATTGTGATCTTTTGACTGCTTTGACTACAATACCGTTACCTAGTCACTCTTCAAGAACCGGCAAGAAACGTCAAAAAAGGTTAATTCAAAGCAGGCTCGAAGAGGATACTTATCTTCATGCTACTGAAATTATTTTTTATACAACTGTGTTGGCAAACAAGCATACTGCCCGCCTAGTGGTAAACGATTACCGAAGCCATATGGACAGTACACATGAGGCATCACTCACTACCAACCCTTCCTAATGAGCTCTGGCAATCCTCAATCACGCGCAGGAACACAACATTCAGTAATTTGGCTGCGGTATTCTGTAAGGTAGACCACGTAGAGCTGTTAAATAAAGCTAATACTTACTCTACCTCTTTTAAAAATTTCCACCAGACTAAACTTCGTAATTTTTAAAAAAGTAAAAAATAAATACCGTTCCATAATTAATAACGCTACAAGCTATGGAACGAGCTATTCTCGGAATCTCTCTACGTCACACGGTCCGAAATGAGGATTTTCGTAGGAGAACGAAAACGACGGACATAGCTCGTAGAGTTAGTAAGCTGAAGTGGCAATGCGCAGGCCACATCGCACGAAGGGCCTATAGCCAATGGGGAAGAAAGGTTCTCGAGTGAATGTACTGGAAGGAGAACTGGTAAGTTCCGAGCGATATGATCTCCCACCAGGTAGACCGACGACCTGTCGAGTCGCTGGGCGCCGCTGGATGCAGGGGGGCCAAAACAGCTCGAAGTGGAAGTCAAGGGGGATATGTTCAGCAGTGGATATCCTTAGGCTGATATGATGAGGAATCAACAACGATAATGTTATGAAATCTTGAACGCCCAACGCTTCCAATTTAACAGTAGTTACTTCAGAATAATCTTTGGTTCCATTCCATGTTTAAATTGCGTAGTTTGTAAAGGAAATGGTCAGTAGGATATTGCAAAAGATGTCTATCCTCTTCCAATCTACAAATTACAATGAATTTTATAGTGATTATAAATGATGATAGCTCAGTGGTAGTGAAGAATGTCGAGGGCTCGAATCCTACAATGAGCTGAGCTCTCGGTGAAGGAAAACATCGTGACGAAACTATAGCATGATGGCATTTGCAACAGTTTTCTGACATTTTAATCTTTTGGCTTGCTCAAGATCCATATTACTTCACTTCTTCCACTATAGGACACCAGTCTCCCCACAAATAGTGTCTAATCCGTTCAAAGTTAGTGGACACACGACCCAATAAAATGAAAGCGTAATGCCAATTCCTATTTTCCTAAATCAGGTTTGGGTACTATGAATGTATGATCACAATGTAACGCATAGTGCTGTAACCTGTGACCGAAAATGTATAAAAAACTAAAGGGGTAGAAAAGGGGTCATCCCCTTTTCTACCCCTTTAGTTTTTTACCCCTTTTTACCTCGCAGTTTCATAACTGCGAGGTAAAAAGTTAGTTTACAATGATTGCTCCTTGTGCCATAGATTTACTAATGGACTCCTGTTTGGGAATCTGTGGTATATGGCGTTCAAGCAAATAAAAGATCTAAAGTAATGTTACGACATCGCGACATCAGGAATAAATTGCTACCAGTAACGCCATCTGTTATTGAATAGCGGTACTATCAGTAACGCTGTTATTGTATAGGAGTAAACATCTATCAAGCAACGCCATCTATCGCCGAATAGCTACCGGCTTCTGGAATATTCCCGATAGCACTGTAGGCATGTAGAATACGCGGGTAAATTGTGGAATGTTCCAGATGCCGTTTATGAAGTATAAATACGGGACAATGCACAGAGGAGTTTGAGTTTGGTTTTGTATAACAGTGAGTAAACATCGAAGTGAAATACAGTTAAGTGCTAGTGAATTATTTAATTTCTGAGTGTTTTAATTAGAGTTTTAATAAAAGTGTGACCAGTGTTTTGGTAAATTCGTGTACCATTATTTATTCTGAACCCCAGCTCGTAACAATTGGTGTCAGAAGTAGTAGGATAAATAATGCCGGTTATGCCAAAGGAAGTCACTGAGGGTGTCCGTACAAGGGGCCAGCGGCAGCAGGAGATGGATGCAAGGAGGTTTGGAGGTTCTCCGTCGCAGACTTCGGGTGGCCAGCAGCCAACTGGCTCTTTGCCAGTTGCCGACCCACCTGAAGTCAGAGCAGTACCTGCAACCCCAGATCTTGGCGCTTTGATGGTAATGCTACAGGAGCAGGCTCGCCGACAAGAGGAGCAGGCTCGCCGACTGGAGGAACAGCTACAGCGGGATAAGGAGGAGCAGGCTCGCCGTCAGGAGGAGCAGGCTCGCCGTCAGGAGGAGCAGGCTCATCGTCAGGAGGAGCAGGCTCGCCGACTGGAGGAACAGCTACAGCGGGATAAGGAGGAGCAGGCTCGCCGTCAGGAAGAGCAGGCTCGCCGACTGGAGGAACAGCTACAGCGGGATAAGGAGGAGCAGGCTCGCCGCCAAGAGGAACAGATGGTTTTATTAGAAAATTTACAAGTAACTCTTGGCAAGGATCTCAAGGTGGTGAAGGAACAGCTTCAGCATCATGAGTCCCGTATCTCGGAATCCGAAAATCGTATGTCCAAGGCCGAAGTACAGATAGAAGACGTGAAGAAGGCCCTCGTTGGACTCAAGGTTGGAACTGCTACTTCTTTACCTGTGGCTTCTTCACGTGGTTTCAAGGTACCGCCATTTGATGGCACCTCGTCATGGTCAGCCTATAGAATCCAGTTCGAAGCTGTCATGAAGGCGAATGGTTGGACTAGTGCACAGGCGATGACAGCACTCACTTTGGGTCTTCGCGACCAGGCCCTCACTATACTGGAGGCCCTCGGGAAGGACGTGACGTATGAGCAACTGTTGGAAGCTCTAGAATCTAGATACGGGGACGCACACCTGGAACACGTATTCCGTGCCCAACTCAAGGACCGTGTGCAACGGAGCGCTGAAACGATACAACAGTGGGCTCTAGAGATAGAAAAGCTGGTCCGTAAAGCATACCAGTCTGCACCAGCGATGATCAACGGTAATCTAGTGCAAGCGTTCGTGGATGGTATACGCGACTTGGAAGTTAGAGCTGCCGTGAGATAAGGGCACCACGAGTCGCTGAAAGACGCTTTAGCCCATGCCTTAGAAGTGGAGGCTGTGCGACGCGATGACCGACCTCACCGCATCAGGGAAGTGGCCTCGCCCCGTTGCTACAACTGTGGAGAAAAGGGCCACCTTCGGATGAGTTGCCCGAAGTGGAGAAACTATAGAAAAGAAGAAAATCGACCCCGGGAAGAAAATGCAGCGGTGACTGGTGGCACTGCTCAGCAACAGGGAAACGAGTAAACGCCAGGACCGCGGGGCGGGTGCTGGCTGGTGTTCGAAAGGCCCCAAGGATCTCGATCTCACAAGCCCATAACGGGAACAGTCTGATCATTATAGGTGAAATTAATGGCAAGCCATGTAAGGTAACGTTGGATACTGGAGCATCTCGCACGATCGTCAGTTCCCAACTAGCAAGTCGGTTTCTTGGGGACTACTTCAAAGACTACAAGCAAATTGAATTGGTAACAGCTACCGGCCAGCAGATAACCGTCGAAGGCGAGAAGGAGGTAGAATTAAAATTGGGCAACCAAAGCTACCGTCACAAAGTAATCGTGGCCGACATTATGGATGACTGTATCCTGGGATTAGACTTCATGAGGAAACATCACTGTGAGATCGACGTCAATCACGGAGTATTAAAATGTGCTTCGGAAGAAGTCTTCATAGAAGGCGCATCGTCGGGCCAAGTGTATTGCTTGAAGAAGAGTGTTCTCTCTCCCATGTCTGAAACAATCGTGCCGGTAATCTTACCAGAAAATTCAGGTCATAGAAATCGTTGCATCCTTATAGAGAAACTGGACAGTGATCTTCCATGGAAGATGGCACGAACTTTAGTTAAAGCTAACAACGTCTCGGCAGTACGTGTACTAAATTTAAGTGAGCATGAACAAGTACTCAAGAAGGGGACATTGATGGGCACTTGTGAAGAAGTTGCTTGGATGCGTAGATGTCAAGACCAGCCTACGGGGTCTGTTGGGGGAAATGTTCAGTTCAACGTGACAACGCTATTGGAAGACTATAGTGATAATCTGTCGAAGGAAGAGATGGATAAGGCTAAGAAGATGTTGCTCCGTTACGCTGATATTTTCTCAGTTGGTGATACTGACATAGGGAAGACTGGATTAGTTCAGCACAAAATAAATACGGGTGATGAGTTACCAATCCGCCAACGACCAAGAAGGTTACCCATAGCACGGGAACAGGAAGTAGATGCCATGATTCAGGGAATGGTAAAAGGTGGTGTTATAGAGCCCTCATCTAGTCCATGGTGTTCTCCCGTGGTATTGGTGAAAAAGAAGGATGGTAGCATGCGCTTTTGTGTTGACTATCGTCGGTTGAATGACATTACGAAGAAGGACAGTTACCCACTACCAAGGATTGACGACACGCTAGATACGCTGACAAGAACGAAGTGGTTTACCACGCTGGACCTGAAAAGTGGCTACTGGCAAGTTGAAATAGACCCAAAGGACAAGGAAAAGACTGCATTCTCTACAGGAAAAGGACTATGGCAATTTAACGTCATGCCATTTGGACTATGCAATGCGCCTGCTACTTTTGAACGGCTAATGGAGCTAGTACTAAGTGGTTTAATTGGAGACGCCTGCCTTGTTTATTTGGATGACATCATTATCGTGGGACGAACATTCGAAAATCATCTCCAAAACTTGGAACAAGTACTCGCGAAAATACGTGGAGCCAACCTTAAATTGAGCCCAAAGAAGTGCTCATTTTTTAGACGACAAGCAAACTTTTTAGGACACATAGTCTCAGAAGAAGGAGTTCAGACAGATCCTGAGAAAATAGCTGCTGTCAACGATTGGCCAGTTCCAAGAGATAAAACGCAGGTCAGGGCATTCTTGGGCTTGTGCTCCTATTATCGACGTTTTGTGAAAAATTTTGCTGACCTTGCTAGACCTCTACATAAGTTGACAGAGGAAAAATCACAATTCTTTTGGGACAAAGCATGTGATGTGGCATTCCAAGAATTAAAGAAACGGCTGTGTAGCTCACCTATTTTGGGTTATCCTGATACTGAAAAAGAATTCATAGTAGATACTGATGCGAGTAATAATGGAATTGGTGGCGTGTTATCGCAAAGAAAAGGAGATCAAGAGGTTGTGATAGCTTATTTTAGCAAGTCCTTGTCGAAACCGGAGAGAAATTACTGTGTTACAAGAAAAGAATTACTTGCTGTTGTGAAAACGTTGCAGCATTTTAGCAAGTATTTGATAGGGAGGAAATTTCATCTCCGCACTGACCATGCCGCATTGAAGTGGCTATTGCAATTCAAAAATCCAGAAGGACAAGTCGCTAGATGGATTGAACTGTTACAAGAGTTTGACTTTGTAACTGAACATCGCAGTGGGAGGTTGCATGGCAACGCAGATGCCTTATCAAGAAGACCTTGTCCTGAAAATTGTAAGCACTGTGTTAGGCAAGAAGATAAGGAAGTAATAACCGTAAAGATGCTAAGGACTGACCTAAGTGAAGAGTGGATAGAAACCTTAAAGCAGGCTCAGCAAGATGACACGGACATCAAGCCGATTCGCGACTGGATTCAGGCTAGTGCCACTAAACCTAAGTGGTGTGACGTGGCAACGACGAGTTCAGTCACAAAAAGTTATTGGGCACAGTGGGAGAGCTTAGCTATACAGGATGGAATTTTATGCCGTAAATGGGAAAATGCCCGAGGAGACAGCTCTCACCTACAAATGGTTGTTCCGAAGGCAAGGATACCAGATATCTTGAAATTCTATCACAATGGATGTTCAGGAGGTCACATGGGAGTAAAACGAACCCTATTAAAGATTCGTGAGCGATTTTACTGGATCCACTGCAGGGACGATGTGGAAGACTGGATACGAAAGTGCGTCAGTTGCGCAGCTGTAAAAGGACCACAAACACGCAGTAGAGGTGCGCTGAAGCTGTACAATGTTGGAGCTCCCTGGGAACGGATAGCGTTGGATGTCGCGGGGCCGTTTCCTGAAAGTGATAGTGGAAACAAGTACTTCCTGGTCGTCATGGACTACTTCACAAAGTGGCCAGAGGTCTTCGCGATACCGAATCAGGAAGCTTCTACTGTGGCAGATAAATTAGTCCATGAAGTCTTCTGTCGGTTTGGTGTACCACTAGAAATTCACAGCGATCAAGGAAGAAATTTCGAGTCTCAAATATTTCAGGAGGCATGTCGAGTAATGGGTATACACAAAACCAGGACCACATCTTATCACCCGCAATCAGACGGAATGGTGGAACGGTTCAACCAAACGTTGGAGAGATATCTGGCAAAAGTTGTGGACAGCCGGCAGAAGGATTGGGACAAACACATACAACCCTTTCTCCTGTCATATCGAAGTGCAACTCATGAAAGTACGACGGTGACGCCTGCTTTTGCAAACTTCGGTAGAGAATTGCGATTGCCTGCAGATTTGCTCACCGGTATTCCGCCTGACGATCCACGTAGTGTTACAGATTATGCGAACGACTTACGAAACAAAATGAATGACGTATATGAGCACGTCAGGCAGTATGGCCAACAAATGTCTGAACGAATGAAGACCCGTTACGATCGGAAAGCGAACAATAGAGTATTCGAGATGGGGTCCCTAGTATGGCTACATAACCCAGTGCGCAGGAAAGGAAAGTCCCCGAAACTGCAAGCAAAATGGGATGGACCATATCGTGTTGTTACGAAAATCAATGATGTCACCTACCGTATCCAGAAGGGGGCTCGAGGTAAACCGAAGATTGTCCATATAGACCGTTTGGCGCAATACCATGGAACTCACATTGCTCGGGACGAGCATGTCTAAGGAGGGGGTAGTGTTACGACATCGCGACATCAGGAATAAATTGCTACCAGTAACGCCATCTGTTATTGAATAGCGGTACTATCAGTAACGCTGTTATTGTATAGGAGTAAACATCTATCAAGCAACGCCATCTATCGCCGAATAGCTACCGGCTTCTGGAATATTCCCGATAGCACTGTAGGCATGTAGAATACGCGGGTAAATTGTGGAATGTTCCAGATGCCGTTTATGAAGTATAAATACGGGACAATGCACAGAGGAGTTTGAGTTTGGTTTTGTATAACAGTGAGTAAACATCGAAGTGAAATACAGTTAAGTGCTAGTGAATTATTTAATTTCTGAGTGTTTTAATTAGAGTTTTAATAAAAGTGTGACCAGTGTTTTGGTAAATTCGTGTACCATTATTTATTCTGAACCCCAGCTCGTAACAGTAAGTAGTACACCTTGTGTATATGACCTACATACAGGCTCGACCATGTATCTATTTATTACTATTATTAGTACTTATTCACTAAGCAATGCCCTCGGCTTTACACGAGGTACAAATAGATCAATACAATATTAGAAGATTGTAAACGTGAACCTTCTTGCTTGCTTTGAAAAAAGAAAAGGCATATTTTACTCAGTCTTTGGTAACAAGGGTCCTTTTTAAATTGAAATACTTACTAATGGCCGATTCCTATAATTTACGGACCGTTATCGGTTAAAGTTAAGACTCCTATATCTTTACTAATAATGAAGCAAATACCTCAAAGCTTTGCATAGCATTCCCATATGGAAGTAGCTATCACAGGTAAAATTAGCTTACGAAATGATCTATATGCCCAGTTTGGCGATAAAAAAACCTACCATTGGTAAGCAAAACGATTCGTTTTTGTATATAGAAATAAATACTGTCAGAAAAGTGTCTTCTGCCGAACATTGGTCTAGGAATATGGAGTTATTCAAAGGTGTGGAGAGATGGCTGGGTCGGCAACGAGTGAGTGATATCCCTGTTAATTAGGGAGGCGATGATAGCTCAGTGGTAGTAACGTCGGATACCGAGACGAAGGTCCCGGGTTCGAATCCTACAATGAGCTTGAGCTTTCGGTGAAGGAAAACATCGTGAGGAAACCATAGCACGGTGGTAGGGTACTTTGTAGTACCCGTCTGGTTGGCTACCACCCTCAAGTTGAAAATCTGTCGCCAAGCACCTATCGGTGTGTTCCGTCAGCTGCACTTGAGAGCCAATTCCTTCTAGGCTTTGTGTGCTTACCACCTTCGACCACATCATCACTTACCATAGTGAGATTGTGGTCAAACACAGGCCTATACACAGTAAAAAAAAAAAAAAAAAAGGTTTACCAAGCGTACCTAGTGCGTGATAAATTGACGGCAACCATACTCCTAAACTGTGTAATTTATGAAAAGCAGCAATTTATAATTAGAGAAGTCAATTTAATGAAATTTAAAAGCGTTAGGTTATACGGTAACGGCGACACTATCAGCACAGAGTGAATAACTCATGTCCTATCAGGCCACATGTGGTAGGTAGCACAATCTCACTGGAGTTTTATATAAATATGAGAATTACGCAGATGATCCTGATGATGATGTAACCGAAGTTGATGAGCAAATAAAGCCTAAAAGGCAACGGGCTCTTGAGAACAAGTTTCAGAACACCAGAAGGTGCATAGCGTCAGATTATCATGGTGGCCAGCCAGGTGGGTACTACAAAGTACCCTACCACCGTGCTGTGGTTTCCTCACGGTGTTTTCCTTCACGGAAAGCTCAGGCTGATTGTAGGATTCGAACACACGACCTTCAGCAGTCAACGTCACTATCACTGATTAGGAGCTATTATCACTAAATTTTTGTACTTCTCTGCAAAATTCGTCAAAGGCTAACCCCCTTTTTAACCGACTTCAAAAAAGGTGGAGGTTCTCTTATTATTATTTATTTTCCGCGGACACTCAGATTGTGGAATAAGCTCCCCGCCGTGGTTTTCCCAATGGAGTACAGCATGGGGTTTTTCAAAAAGGGCGTGAAGAGATTTCTTCAGGATCGGCAACGCGCGAGTGATACCCCTGGTGTTGCAAGCGTCCATAGGCTACGGTATCTGCTTACCATCAGGCGGGCCGTATGCTTGTTTGCCACCTTAGTGGTATAAAAAAACAAAAAATAATATTAACCGATTTGGAAAATTCTTTTTTTGTTTGGAAGGGTACACTTTTTTTGGGGTACAAGGGTTTTTGTAAAACAGTTTCCAAAGATTCATAATAAAGTTATGCAACGTTCAATACTTAAAATTCAGATGTCTTTTTCTGACGCGTGATATTTCATGAACGGAAGAAAGAGACAGACGTTTATGAATAAGGGGTTAATAAACAATATTTCGAAGATTAGCTGATATGTCCTAGACAGACGGACAGAATTGCACACTTCTTGTACATATGTATGACTTTAATAAGTTGGCAATGATAAGGTCAATCACTGGCCTTAGACTGAGATAGGTATAACACGTTTGTCTGTCTGTGAACCAGTTTCTACGTAACATATAAAAGACTATACTGGAAATGTTAAATATTGCTAAATATGTAGCTGTTATGAAAGACTCTATACTGGTGTGGTTTTTTATTCTCGACATTTTGTCTTATAAGGGTTATCTTATTTGACGGGCCCGTTGGCGCGTGGAGTCTTAACCTATAGCGCCGCAGTACGTGGGTTCGATTCCCACACAGGACATGCATTTGTGTGCATGAACATGTCTGTATGTCCTGAGTGACTTATGTATTTACAAACAAAAAGTAGTATATGTATTATATCAGTTATCTGGTTTAACACAAGTACAAGCTCTGCTTAGTTTGGGATCAGATGACCGTGTGTGAGGAATGTCCCAGGATATTGATTTATTTATTATTAATTGATTGTATTAATGTTCACATAATAATAATAAAATAAATAACGGCCCTAACCACCGGTAGCTTGGGACCTACCCCGCTACCGGCGGGACTCTAGAATTAGGTTTTTTATAACATTTTTAGATTTTGTAAAGATATTGTAAAAAAAAAAATCATATATACATAGGATTAGGTTTTTTATAATATTTTTGAATTTTATTTTTATTAATGTTATAAAAAAAAAAATTTAAGAAGAAAAATAAATAAAGTGAAAAATAAATAATATTACTGGAAATTAAGTTTAATTATTACGTAAACAAGTAATAAAGTTTTCTTAAATTTTGAAATACACACAAACAACTAAATCAATAGGTACCTAATTTTATCCTTTGACGGCTTGGCGAACCGCGCGGGCGAGGAAAACAATATAAATCAATTGTTATTTTTTAACCGCAAGTCAAGGGATTAAAACCAAAAGAACGCCAAAACCGACCACTTTGCCTAAATACCTACCACCTACGATACTTAATATATTCTTTATTATTATTAATACCTATTTGTCTTTGGGCCCAGATTACCATATTTTATACCAATTACCATAAAATAAGATAGGGAACCCTAAAAGTGTCTATGAAATCAAGGTATCCCTTTCAGGGCACAGCATTTTTGCTCTCCTAAATACCTTTTCTGTAGATAAACTTATTCGGAGCACAAGTTTACGTATAATCTCAAACAAACATTCATGTAAACGAAGGAACAACAACAAAATCGACTTACCAGCATTCAATATCAGGAGTAGAGCCGCCACGGCGAAGTGCGGCGGTTTCCCGCGGAGGGGCGGCACCCGGGGCGTCATTGGCCAGACGCGGGGGGCGGCGGTAACACAATATTATATTATAGCTTCAACCCGACGAAAAACCTCCTTGCACAGTCCCACTATCACGGGAACACCGGTATTTCTATTTTACCGGTTTTCGGTTTTTTTTCCAAGCACTGGCACGTTCGCGTACAGCCACTGCGGTTAACAAACTGACGCGCACTTTCACTTCCAATTTAGATTACAACACTATTGTATTTTTTTTACTTTCACTATTATCGCGTACGTTTTTTATTTTACTTATTACTATATTATTGTCGTCGTTACACAACAGTCTTTTGACATATTTTCATATAATTGTTTCGTTTATTTTGGCGGGAAATAAAAGGCTGTAAAAAATAATTATTATCGGCCATTAACCTAAGGCTAATCGATTATTATTTTTAAGTATGCAAATAACAATAGTAATTTTATTATCCAACGACCATATTTTAGTTAGACAGACACGGCAAGTCAGTAAGAATTGTCTTGTGAAACTAAAATGAGATCCTCACGACGAGATAATCGAAATGAAGGCTAGATAGATTATTAAAACGGCATGTTACTACGTTACTACATAAAGTTTCAAGTTTTTGACAAATAAGGTTTTAATATTTTTGAATGTCTTTAAATACCTACAGGCTGGTGCGTCAAAATTCTCTTAAGGCAATCAGTAGATAGATACAACAAATCAAATAACATATTCACGGAAAAAAATATAGCAATTATATTTTTTCACATGTATTCTTGCCCAATATTCCAACACCCAAAATATGAAGGATAACAAGTTCAAAATATTTAACAAAGCTAAGAGCAACTGAATTAAAATATTTAAATGAAAAAGCTATTTTAATTAAACCCGCATGCAACATAGAAACTAAGTGATAGGTACGCCTTCATGAAGTTTCGTAACCTAAATATGTATACAGAAGTGCAGTGAAGTGTAATACCTACATAGAGACAGATGATCTGTGCAGGAAATTAACGAAATATTCTAAACTAACATTGGTAACGTAGCGTATGAATAGAGATCACCAAAATACTATTCTTTAATTTAAAAAAGTCATGGCTCGTGCTTGCTAGTTCCAAATTAAATAACCGGTTTTTAAATATATATATTTTAAACCGGTTCTTAGGTTTTTGAACTACGATTGATATCGCTGACATTAAAAGCATCTCTTTTTTTTAAATGGTGATATAATTCTTGAACAAACTTATGTAATAACACCTACATATTAAAATCAGCAAGAGATAAGTTTTGTTTTAAATTATTTATGAACCATAAACAAGAGTGATTTGCGTGGGCAGATCACACGACCCCTGACATTACACAGACGTAGAGTTCGTCAACTGAAAACGGGATCTTACTTAAATACATTAAATTAATAGGATGCGGTTTGCCACCTACGTAAACTACCTACCTACTTTATAACCATTGAGTAATTTTTAATTCAGTATTCTGAACGTAATGATAGTTGTAGGGTGCTGTTATTTTCTCTACAAATAAAAAACTAAATTAGCCATAATGAAGTCAAAAAATATGTAACGCTTGAAGATAATACTGGGTTTGTTTAAAACAAGTTTTTCTTTTCTAATTTTTGGCTAGATAAAACATAAAGGCCCGACTTCGAGCGACAATCGCTGTGCGATTATTATGTCGCCGAATAATAATAAAACATTACCCTCTTATTAATAAATAAGGTGTAAGTCAGTCTTGTAACACCCAGGTATTAAGATAGCCCCAGCCCTTTTTGTTTATATGACATTAGAAAGTGACGGATATATTAAAAACCTAGGAATTACTATACTTGACTTACACCTTATTTATTAATAAGGGGGGAGTTCGATACTGAAACTCCTACGCCTAACTGGCTACAAAAAGTCGCTCATAAACAGAATATTATTTTTTGTAGCTCTATGATTATCGGAGCTACAAAAAGTAGTACGGGGTGACCTCCCTAAAGTACAATAAGCAGGAGATACTCCATGGCCAATGGATCTTATAAGGACTTTAGCATTATACCCCAGCTGTATAACTTTGCAAATTGACATTCATAGCTTTTATAGCATTAAGATTAAAGATTTCTCAACTATTAAATAATAGACCATAGATTGGTATATTGGCAATGCCTTCTGCTAGTTTGTCTTTTCATGGCTTCTTGAAAAGTTTTCTCAAATATTTGCCACGATATTCAGTAATATTTGATTTGATTTCACTTCCCTAATTATAACAGATCTACGGATGGACATGAATTTTTAACAGGATTAGGTAGGTAACATTTTTTTTTTACTATGGACCATGCTAAGAACAGCTACTTTAAATCCTGGAAACAAGGGTGGAAGCACTAAATGAATCCGAGGAAACAGTTGATGTCCTTGTCTTGGTACCTGGTCACTATTCTTCAGGCTTAAAGCTAGGCTAATAAATGGGTCCATCTAATGCAAACGTTCTAAATACATACAAAAGCCAATAAACATGGACAAACACTCTCAAAGCCAAGACACAGCCAAGGTCAGTCAATTGTGCCATTCACTTTGCACGTACGATGAGGAGGCTATCATGCTGACATCCGAGTAATAGTCACCTATCACTGTCTTGTGATTGCAAAATTTTCGATCATCGCATAACCTGGTGAGCAGTACAAAACCAATCTTTGATGAATCGTGAAAGACATTACATTCTTGAGTTGGATTCCCATCCAGAGTAAACATTTGTGTGCGAGGTCTCACTTTGTTCTGATGTGTACTTGTAAGTGAAAACGACAATAAATGAAACCATAACTAATTATAACTACAAATAACTTTTACTATTGGAATCGAAATCGTTAAATAAAAATAGCTTTTCATACATTTCAGCCGAGGAGACATTGACTTTTGCATGAAAAGCTGTATTTTTTTGAGATTTCGAGTTTGGTTCTATAGTAAAAGTTGTTCGCATTTATGAGAGGTTTACGTCGTATCCGTCCTGTACATCAGTTATCTACGACACAAGCTCTGCTATTCTCGGGATTATATAGCCGTGTTTGAAAAGTAAAAGAAAAAAAAACAAAGCCTAAAAAAAAAGTATAACACAATTTTGAGGACATATCATAAATACAAACAAAACAGACAGAATTTTGCTCGACAAGTTATTTATATCCCGGCTTTTTCAGGCTAAGCTTAGCTTGAAAAACGATATTTTGCAGAGATGAGATTAAACTAAAATCCCATATTCCACGAAACATGAAAATCGTTTGAGGGATATCTTGTTAAAGTAACGTTAGTTGAAATGGAAATAAAAGTTGACTAAAATTCAATTTCCATATAGAGCGAGCAGCAAACCATAGCTACCTGAGGACTTAAGGCTTCCAGGAAGCTCTTTTCCACTTTAGATAGACTTGGCTTGAACCTACCTGTTTTAAATGAAGACGTGGATGAAGGTGGTAAGCCTGCAAAGCCTAGAATATGGGCTTACAAGTACAGCAATGTGCCTACATGGTTAGTTGCTTGGTTTGGTGACTGAATTTTAACATGAGGTTAGTTACTAAGTATTACTAAATAATCTACCACTATCAATATGTTTTTCTTCACTAGTTGATCAAGTACATTGTAGTAGTAGGGGGTCGTAAAGATATAAAGGTAGCAAATATTTTAGGGCAGTAGGTTTGGCTCCCCCTTCATCGGTAGAACTACATAATCTTAGGATTCTTTTAGCAAATTTTGAAAAAGATTTTCTTCCAATACTGAGAAATAATTAAATAAACTCATTAACCAGTCATTAGGATTAATACCAGTCATCGAAATTCTACTCTACATACCACCTTGTCTTTTAATAATTAAGTACTTTTAGCCGTTTGCTATCATTGTCACTAATAAATAAACATATTCACAATTCTCTGGTTCTGTAGCCACTTACAGCGGATGAACCATTGGGTCATCCTGAAAACTTAACTTTCCGGAAAACATGAAAGCACAGTGATTTTATAACTGGCTGAATTTCACTTTTAGAGAGCACTTTATTTCTGTGGAAAAACAGGAAAGAAAAACAGATTTTTAGATTGTTGCATTCTACTTAGACAATATCCTTTGATTCAAAACACTTATTTTGCAAAATTAGTTTTTTGTTAGTTTTTTTTTGTATATTTTCTTTCTGGAGTCATATTTTTCATCAAATAGTTATCTTACACAATTCAATAGGTATTCAGATAAATCAAACGTTTAATTAATAGGTACCTAATAACTTTCTTTTATAAAATGTATAACATAAAATTGGCTTTGTGATAAAATTTCTAGCCGGTTAGATATGTTACGATCTTTTCTACACCCGCCATTTTGGTAAGTCAGCCGAAAATGAATGTTTGTCAAAAAAAATAAATTATTGAAATAAAAATGAGATCTTTGTTCGAATTTCCAATTTTATTTTGTTTCTGTATTAATATAATATTAATTTCAGCTTTCCTCTGTGAAAGCAAGTATTTTCTGGTCAAAATTCAATGACATAAAATTTCAGCGGCACGAATACGGCAAAGTGATCTTTAGGTCTATTTTACTTAGATAATAAAATCTTAATTTCGTCGAACCCTACTATGTGAATCAATATCTGATATTGAACATGTTTATAAAATATTTATTAACGTAACGAACATAAGGTTTAAAAAATGTTGTAAAAAACATGAAGATTTGATGAACATTCGAAACTATACTATTGATCCGAAATTTGCCTCTTCTGAAATTAAAAGAATAAAATAAAATCATCGCATTATATCAAAATGATATCGCGCAGCTTTCATTCAAAAAAAGCTATTCTATAGACATTAAACCCTAATATTTGAACCCAAAACCACAATGCCCCAAATCGAGACTCGTAAAAATCAATCCTCCACTGTCGATTTATCTATCGAACTTCAATCACTTTTCTTTAAAAAATTGTAAAAAACCGGTAATCCCGCAAATCCCGGGATTCATATTAAGCGGTTTTAATTGTCGGTGCAGTGACGGGTTAAATTATGAATATTTTATTACATTATGTTGTTTAAAGTGATAGGTATCGCGCGGTACGCGCTCGCCGCGACGCGGCCTGGCTTGCACTAAACCATCCCGCTGGGGGTTGGTTGATGCGGGGAATTTTTGCCAGTTTTTGGGGTATTCATAAAAAGGTAATACACGACGATGAAATGGAATTAATATAAAAATTAGATTTATTATGATAAGAATGTAAATATTATGCATTCTAAGCTTGTTTTGAAAAGAGTATCTAATTGCTGAGTGAGTTTATTGCCGGCTCTTTTCTGAAAATGCAACATGCCGAACCGGCATTAGAGTATTTGAGTCAGACTATTCATTTTGAAATTTCGGTAATTCTATGTATTCACCATGTTTCAAGCAAATAAATTATCTTTATCTACTTAGTAAGTAACTTAAATATTTCGAAAAATAAAAAACTTTTTTTTTTAAATAGACCTTTGCAGGCACTTATGAAAAGTCTGACTCTAATACCGGTTCGGAAGGTTGCATTTGCTGAGAAGAGCCGGCAATAAACTCAGCAATTACTCTTTGCAAAACAAGCTTAGATTCATTACATAATATTTACATTCTAATGGCACTGAAAACAATTGCGTGCCCCCGCATTAGGTAAGTTATGTTTGAAAATACATACGAAGTGAGAGATAAAATTACTGATGAAGAAATAGAGCAGTTCATCAGAAATGTATGTGTCGATCCAATAACTAGAATATTCCAAATAAAGGATTATTTTCCCCAAGCACTGGCAACACAGTCCACTACGACGCCCTGCGTACCCGTAGACCCCGCCCGCTACGCCGCGGCGCTACGCCGGTATATACGCGTATACGAAACATAATATTATATATCTACTAGTAGGTATTATACACTGTTTTTATTATAATTATACGCAGCACGAGGGAGGGGAGGGTAACGACCCAAGAAATGCTTTCAGTAATTATTCGGGTGTTTCTGAACATGTTTTTTGGCTGGAAACTCATTTTGGTGGAAAATTTTAGGTATGCTTCGGGATTCTCAACTCTATCGCTCATATTATATGCTACGGTAGTCTGTGTATGCTACTGATACAAAGAGGGTTTATTCGTAGATGCTGGGGGCCTACCACAAGCTCTTAAAACAAGGTTAAAATAACCTTATTTGTGTTTTGTCTCGTTTTGACGCCGGATGTCAATGAGGGACAAAAGACAAATAAGGTTATTTTAACCTTGTTTTAAGAGCTTGTGGTAGGCCCCCTGATTGTAGGATAAGATGGATTTGAAAATCATGAAGGTTTTTTCAGACTTGCAGTGTTAGTAAGTCTAGCTCGCACCGAATTGCTAACTCTGCAAATACAACTATATTCGGGCTTCTATATCGCATTTGATAACCGAGTGGGCGTTTGAAAATGACGTCAATGGATGAATAGTCAGTCAATTCTCAAAATACACCCTAACTATCCGAGGCACAGAATAAATAATGTCCTAGCTAGGCCATACTGCTGAAACGTACAATGGCGATTTTAAGTTTTTTTTTTTTTTACTGTGTATAGGCCTGTGTTTGACCACAATCTCACCATGGTAAGTGATGATGTGGTCGAAGGTGGTAAGCACACAAAGCCTAGAAGGAACTGGCTCTCAAGTGCAGCTGACGGAACACACCGATAGGTGCTTGGCGACAGATTTTCAACTTGAGGGTGGTAGCCAGCCAGACGGGTACTACAAAGTACCCTACCACCGTGCTATGGTTTCCTCACGATGTTTTCCTTCACCGAAAGCTCAAGCTCATTGTAGGATTCAAACCCGGGACCTTCGTCTCGGTATCCGACGTCACTACCACTGAGCTATCATCGCCTTAAAAAGTACTAAGTAAGTACTAAGTAATCCAAATTTCAAATCGATAGCATCAGTGGTTTGCTGAAATACCGCTGTCACAGAAAGACAGACAGAGAGACGAACGGAGTAGCACTATAAGGGTTAATTTTTACCTTCATGGTTCGGAACCCTTAATGCGGATACTTATTGCATTGTCGCAAACGAAATAGCAATTTTATTACTCTAGGTTAAATTGTTACGGTACCTAACTATTTATTATTAGGTAAGCTAACAATATTGTGAGGGTTATTGCCATAATCACGCTTGGCAAGCGGGTTGGTGATCGCAGTAGTGATGACGTATCGCAGATGGACGCTGCTGCCCGTCCCCTGGTGTATTCTTAGTCGCCTTTTAGGACAACCCCAGGATTGGAAGGGTTGGCCCTATTCTATGCCGGGAGCCACACGGCATAGTAAGCTGAAGTGGCAATGGGCAGGCCACATCGCTCGAATTACCGATAACCGATGGGTAGGAAGGTTCTCGAGTGGCGACCACGTAATGAAAAGCACCGTGCACGAAATCGAAAAAATAATAATACTGCTTTTCATACAAAACATGTCTCTTCGGCAAAAATTTATGAAAAGCTGTAAAAAAATTGCGATTTCGACGTTGGTTCCATAGTATAATTGGACTGTTTTACAAAAAACTTAAACCGACTTCAAAGTACACTAAGAAGTAATCAAATCCTGATCTGATGACAATGGGACCAAACGGGAAGTGTACCCTTCCAGACAAAAAAAGAATTTTTCAAATCGGTTCATAAATGACGGACTTATGAGGTAACAAACATAAAAAAAAAAAAAAAAAAAAAAAAAAAAAAAAAAAAAAAAAAAAACATACAACCGAATTGAGAACCTCCTCCTTTTTTTGAAGTCGGTTAAAAAGTTGATCGTATACATGAGTACTTTACGTGGTTTCATTTAATGTCGTATCGTCGTATTCACCCCGTATAGTAAAAATTGCCGACAGCTTATTATGCATGAATACGCATAAGAAACTCAAAATTGATAAATAAAATCTCGAGAATTCTCGGGTGCCGAGAAAAAAATTGTAAGTCGGGAAATCAGAAACCATTATACTGTCTTGTTGCGCCTACTACTCATTTCATAGCAAAATTGCACAGTAAAGTTAAATTACAGATCAGCGGGTTACAGCGTAAGACCATCTTAATGAACATCATTAAACTGGGCTTAATTGATATCCCATTATCTGGAGTTCTATAACATTTAGATCTCAAGCGGGTCAATGGATGGCTTTTTAACTCGTCTGTTATGTTACGTAAATATAATAGAACTAGCTGTCCCGGCGGTTTCTACCACGTTCCCGGGATAAAAAACCCTATAATACTCGGGGATAACGTAGCTTCCTATTAGTGAAAGAATTTTTCGAATCCAACTGGTACTTCCAGAGATCAGCCCGTTTAAACAAACAAACAAAAATTCGACATTATTATCTGATGATGATGATAACAGGCTCAAGATAAACTTTATTTACAACCAAAAATGTAAAAATTACAATTTATATATAAAAAAAATCCTCAAGTCTGCCGCTGCTTCCGATTAACGGCAAGGTTCCCAGAAGGCTGGCAGCGTTTCCTCTTTGGATAGCCAAGCTGACGCATTGGCGGAAAAAGCTGGCCCGCTGGTCTCCGGAGGCCTCGAACAATTTTGATGACAACGAGCAAAACGGAAGTACAATAAACTAATAAAACTAACTAACTAATAAACGAATGTAATAACGATATAATAATTATTATTAGTATAGATTGTACCTATTAACTGAAGACCATTATAATGAAGTTCATTGCCATTGACATACGTGGTAGCTATATATATATATATAATAGGGTTTATATATATATATATATATATTTATAGGTATATCTTATAATATTTGTACGAAACCCTCCATGCTAGAGTCCAACTCGCACTTCGCCAGTATTTTTGCAATCCAACCAAAAAGTTCTACATTAAATACCCAAGTCGTTCTAAAACCAAATTCCGAACAGAAAAATCACGTCATTCAAAAACACGACGTCAATTTCCTCTAAGCGAAAACCATGGGGTGTTCCCCCATCATGGGATATTATATTTACGCCGTGTATTCATGGGGGAGACGAGGGGACACGCCAGGGCTGCTTTGCGACGATTATTTTAATGCATATTATATTGTTGAGAACGATTTGGATTAGGTAGGTGGCATGGCGTGTTATAGAATTTAATGTGGATTTCATTCACAAAGATTTTCGACTGCAGAGATAATGGAGTTCCTGAACAATGAGTTTTTTGAAATAGGTTAGGTACGTTGGTTTTTAGTTCACATTTTTGTTTCGCGAAAAAGACAAGGCACTTAGAAGAACAAAATCAACTTGAAAGAAAAATAAATGGACTGTTTTACAAAAAACTTAAACCGACTTCAAAGTACACTAAGAAGTAATCAAATCCTGATATGATGCAAATCGGTTAATAAATGACGGAGTTATGAGGTAACAAACATATACAACCGAATTGAGAACCTTTTTTTTATGAAGTCGGTTAAAAACAGCTTCATTTACACTAATAATTGGACTGTTTTACAAAAAAATTAAACCGACTTCAAAGTACACTAAGAAGTAATCAAATCCTGATCTGAAGACAATGGGACCAAACGAGAAGTGTACCCTTCCAGACAAAAAAAGAATTTTCCAAATCGGTTCATAAATGACGGAGTTATGAGGTAACAAACAACATACAACCGAATTGAGAACCTCCTCCTTTTTTTGAAGTCGGTTAAAAAGTAGGTATGAAATAACTCTAATCTGCACCGTCTTGAAGTCTGCGAAAGAGCACGTCGTAATTTTAATTCGATAAGTTAATGAAACTTTTGTTTATTATCATAATCTTTTGTCATCAAAATTGATCGAGACCTCCGGAGACCAGTGGGCGGGGAGCTTCTTCCGCCAATGCATCAGCTTGGCTATCCAAAGAGGAAACGCTGCCAGCCTTCTGGGAACCTTACCGTTAATCGGAAGCAGCGGCAGGCTAGAGGAAATTTTCTATATATAGATTGTATTCTGTACATATTCGCTGAACAATATAAAAAGAAAATATTTTTGTTTTTTGTTTTCATCAACCAATGCCTAACTTAGGAAGTCATATTGATAAAGTATGAAAAGCTGCTATTTTGAGTTGTGTCTAAGTCTCTAAACAAACTTATGAGTGGGTATTGCAGTTAAATCCGTGGGATTACCGACCCCACCGGTGGGGTTGACGACATTATTGTTAAGTGGGGAAAGAAAAACTTACCCTAATAGTTCCCATGATGGGGTTAAAGTAGTCTCGATCGGAAAACCGAGACGAATGCTCGAGTATTTTGACATCTGATATTTGGTAACCAAATTTAGACAATAGACAATTGACATAGCTTTATTTGACATCACAAAAATAAAATAAAAATTACAAAGTATGCAAAAAACGAAAACAAAAGCTTAAAAAAAAAAAAAAAACAATTATAATAATAATAATAACACACAAAGCTTTTATTATTATGATATACCATAAAAGAAAAAACAGAAATAGCATAGATATTTGACAAATTCTAGGAGAAAACTAATCTTCGCAAGGTGCTCTGGTTCTCAGAAGTAGTGGCCTAGCCAGGACGGGTCTGTTCCGACAGGACCGCCTAAAAAACTTTATAGCTTTGAGCGGAAAATTCCTTTTCATTTCGTTGAAGTCTACAACATCCACTCGAAATCATTATTTCCTATGTTTTATTAATTATTTAGCGTTCCGAACCAAAAAGCCTTATGGTCTGTCCGTCTGTCATAGCGGTATATATCAGCAAACACTAATAGTACTATTGATTTGAAATTTGGAATAGTACCTATTTAATATTACCTCAGAGTAGATAAATACTTACCGATACCGAACCTTATTTCAAATAAAATGGCCGAAATTTCAAAGTAAAAGCTAAAATAGGTATCATTATTAAAAGCACACAGCAATTATAAAACAAATAAAAAGTGCGTAAAAAAAAATTTACTGAAAAGAGCGAAAGAGACTATGTAATCTATAGAATTTTGAATATGGGTAAATTGAATTTTACAAAAACAAACTCGAAAAACGTTGTCACACAACACAACGAAGTCTCTACTGGTACTTACACTAGACCTACAGGTTTTTCGAAATTATCAAAATTCGTTTAAACCAAATCTGCTGTCAGGCTTTATAACAGTATGGTCCAAACCAAGAAATAAGGGTCCGAGGAAGTTCAGAATATTCTACTACTTAACTATTCTACTACTTAACTCTATGGTCGGAACCTTCGGTGCGAGCTGAATCTTATCTGTTACTATATAATTCTCTCATAAGATCTCAACTAGAGTACGCCACCTCTATTTGGAATCCCTTGTACCTACGCTAAATATCATATTTATAGAAGCCGTTCAACGTAAGTTTTTGAGCTCAATGTACTACCTCAGAGTAGATAAATACTACGTACAAGTACTACGCTGTTTTCTCTCTAAATCCCCCAACAAAGCAAATACAAATTGGAAAACGAATACGTATCTGATTTTGACTTTGTATTTCCTTTTTAGGGTTCCGTAGCCAAATGGCAAAAAACGGAACCCTTATAGATTCGTCATGTCTGTCTGTCTGTCTGTCTGTCTGTCTGTCTGTCTGTCTGTCTGTCTGTCTGTCTGTCCGTGTATGTCACAGCCATTTATTTCCGAAACTATAAGAACTATAATGTTGAAACTTGGTAAGTAGATGTATTCTGTGAACCGCATTAAGATTTTTACACAAAAATATAAAAAAAACAATAAATTTTGGGGGTTCCCCATACTTAGAACTGAAACTCAAATTTTTTTTTTCATCAAACCCATAAGTGTGGGGTGTCTATGGATAGGTCTTCAAAAATGATATTGAGGTTTCTAATATCATTTTTTTCTAAACTGAATAGTTTGCGCGAGAGACACTTCCAAAGTGGTAAAATGTGTGTCCCCCCCCCTGTAACTTCTAAAATAAGAGAATGATAAATCTATAAAAAATATATGATGTACATTACGGTGCAAACTTCCACTGAAAATTGGTTTGAACGAGATCTAGTAAGTAGTTTTTTTTTAATAGGTCATAAATTGAAATTAATATCAAATACTCAGGTCTATACTTGGTAATTGGTAATATACTACCATTTACTTATATACCTACAGGTTTGTACGGAACCCTCGGTGCGCGAGTCTGACTCGCACTTGGCCGGTTTTTTGGCTTACACTTTCGTGTTCCGCGCGCTCCATCCGCCTTTTATTCTGTAATCTGTGTATCAATGATTGTAAAAGCTAAAAGCTGTTACTTGTTAGTGTGCAGTTCCGGGTGGTTCCGGGCATTGGTATTATATGGTATATTGCAAGTATTATGGGTCGTCTCTTGACTCAGTACCTACCCCGCATAGAGTAACTGACATACTGGAGAGTACCCCGTGTGTAAAGAATTGACGTTAGTAAACGTACGACACTTCTCTATAGGAATTGGCACAGCGCCTCTAGCGGAATACTCATGGTACTAATTTCTCCCATACAAAGCAATTCTTTACACATACCTATACAATTTGGCCTCTCATTGTACGGAAATCCTATACAATGCAATCTATACATCAGCTTTTACTGGAAATGTAGCTTGAAGTGTAGCCGTGTGTACTCTTTCGGGGTCTTGAGACGTGTCTGTGTCAGTGCTCGTGCGTGACTGTACAAGAATTAATAAAATAGGTATCCATGGTAATTCCTCACACACGGTCATCTGATACCAAACTAAGCAGAGGTTTGTACTGATAAACATAACTAATCCTAACTGCTTTTCACACAAAAGGAACATGTATCCTCGGCAAAAATGTATGAAAAGCTGGATATTTTTTTTGCGGTTTCGAAGTAGTACTATGGGACCAAGTAAAAGTTGATCATATACATGAGTAAGTACATTACATGGTTTCATTTAATGTCGTATTGTCGTATTCATTCATTCATTGTGTGGGAATCGAACATACGACCTGCGGGGCGATAGCTGGAATCCAAAAGTAGTTATGTTTACCGTTTTTCACTTACATAATAATTATAATTATCATTTTACATAGTAGGTACCTACAGGTACATTTACATAATTAATCGAGCCTGGATACCTACAGTGGAGGTTAGCCAATCAATCGAACTGTTTTAGACGTAAAGCTGACGTAAAGAGTCCCAGCCAGAAGATAGGCAGATTTGGGCATCATAATCATAATTTACTGTACCCAAAAAAGGTACTCTTTGACTGTACCACCGTCAAACGCAAGCCAAACCGACCAATGTCACAGAATATTTAATAGTACTACGTACCAATGTGTAAAAATTGTGAAATTGACCGAGTGTATTATTTTTATCTGTAACGCCATCTGTGGAAAGTACCTGACGAAATTTAAACCGAATTCACGTAGCTGTCTGTCATTACTAGAGGTTTCGCATTCCGCCGATAGATGTCAGTAAAAGGTGTATGACTTCACAAAAAATATACTCACACCACAGACTCACACAAAACGACTGAATCGGTGTTATTTGAAAAATAGTGATGTGCGTGATAAATAACATATTAAAATTAACCGTTGTTTACTGGACTATTTATGATCGTTATTGTTGTGTTGTGTTGATTTATAATAATGACATAATTTTAAGTGGAGGAATACAAAACACTCTCTAACTTCAAGCTTTAATAAATTAGAAGTCTTGTTTATGGTAAGTTCGATGTGTAATATAATATAAAAATAGGTACCTAGGTATTATTCGTAAAAAATTAACCACAAGACTAATATTATTAGCGTCAAACGAAACAAAAATATGTTAATTACAATTATAAAATATAGCTCTATCGAAGTGCTTAGGGCGTCACGGGGTCATCGTTTAGTGATTCATCGTCTGGTTGACGCATTTCATTGTTTATTATTATTATGCGACTTATGTTTTAAATTACACAAAACAAGTGTCACCTAGTCTAGTTTTATCTTTTTATTACTCATTTCATTTATTACATTCAATCAAGGTTTTAATTATCACTTGTTAATTATATGTCGTTGTTGAATAATTAGATTCTCAATTTATGTTCTTTCTAGGGTTTTCCAGTGTTAAAACTAGGTTGATTCGTTCTCGCGAGAGATGCGAGTCTTACTTAACAGTTGTTAGTTTTTTAACCGCGATCCAAACGATTACCGCAAAACATAATTCAGCCTAGTAGGTACAGACCTACCTATCTTACATAGACTTAAACGGGCATAATAACAAAACCAGGAAAACGTATTTATTTTGATCATAATTAAACATAGAGCAAAAAATATCATTAATTATTTTCATTTTAGACACGACGAGATGACTATAGATTAAAATGAGCAATGAAAGATATTTACTGGATTAAAACGAACGAATATACATATTATACAATGCATTTTAATCATATAAAATATGTTCCATCTGTGGATCAGGGCTAAAACCAGTCAACCGTGAAATTAACATAAAGTTAACAAAACATTTTCATTTGTAAGACGCATTAATATTTTGCGCACAAAAGCTTTATTCATGAACGCTGTAGTTTCCTTTAAAGCGTTTTAATATGCGAGACAGTTTAAAGTAAGCATTTGTTTATTTTATGTATTCGATCACTCAATGCGATCGCATTCAAAGGAAAATGGTTCGTTCATGTCTATATTTAGCGTGATTTGAAACACTACATTCATTGTTTTCAAACTTAGTTTCATATTGAGTAATATGAAACACCGGATTGGATTATTCAAAGCGCTATTCGTCTTTTGCATTGCATGTGATTCATCTTAAATGTGCTTCCTGGAGGTTATTTTAGCACATTCTTTTGATCCGTACTTTTTTAGGAATTCCTTTCCTATATACCTATAAGAGCGTTAATTGCATGGCTATTGTTAGCGATGAGTGATCTGACGTTTTAAATTACATGCATGACTTTTTCATCAACATATTTTTATTTTTATTATCAAATCATACAATTAACAGTCCTAGAAGGAGGGAAGTGCCCTCCTTCTAGGATTTGTGTGCTTACCACCTTAAGCCACATCACGTCCCATTGTGAAACTATTATTATTATTATAATCAGATCAATATTTAAAAAATACTTACTGATTTATTTCTATATTCGAAGGAAGATATTTTTAGTTCCTGGTAAAAATAAAATGTTACCTATTTATCACAAACATTTTTTGGATCTGAACTTCTCTCTGTTCTCTGTACCTACGGATTCACCATGACTTTTAGGTGAACTACTAGAGACAATCATGCCCAAGAACCGGTGCCAACCTCTCGCTGTAAGGAGATTCCTGTGCCCGGCATGCTGCAGGAACAGTTCGATTATGACGACATATCTATTTAAGTATATTCAGAGAATACTGACTTAACTTACATATATTTCTGATACTAAAAGTAGAACATTACCTATCCCTTATCACATTGTTGTTACTCCACTTAGTGATGACGTCAAGCCCATCAATCAGTTAAGTAACATTTTCCGAGGTCAGTAACCAGATGAAAGATAATAACTATCGTTGGAATTCAACTGGCAAAGCTATTGTTTGTATTTTTTGGTACGCAAGACCATAATATGTTGATCCACTTCATTCCATGGTTGAATTTATGAGTCACTTGTGCAACTGTTACTCAAAAAGGAGGATAAAGTAAATGTAATATGTTATATTAGAAAAAACAAAGGTATATATGTAGCTATAGTTAGGTACTTGATACTTTTACCATAGACTTGTGGCTGACCACAATTCACTATCGGCTTATTCCTAAAATCCCCCTTGAAAATCCCCCCTAAGGGGGAAAAGTGGAATCTATAAATAAAAGTCTATAATTCCCCCCTGATAATCCCCCTTAGGGGGGAAAACTGGACTCGAAAAAATATATTTCCACAATTCCCCCCTGAAATTCCACCGTAAGGGGGAAAAGTGGAATCTAAAAAAATAAAGTCCAGAATTCCCCCCTAATAATCCCCCTTAGGGGGGAAAACTGGAATCGAAAAAAAACAATGTCCACAAATCCCCCTTGATGTAATTAAAGTTGAGATAGTGCCTCTGCTACCAGCGCCTATTTGGTTGCCGGTACTGGTTGCCAAAATATTTACCGTGGGCTCCGGCAGATATTTTACTTAGGTAAAGGTAACCTAATTGCGGGAGAGAGCGAACGAGTTTGGGAATAATATTGACCATTGAAGCACAGCATTTAGGGTCGGGCGAGTGATACCCCTGGTGTTGCAAGCGTATAGGCTACGGTAACCGCTTACAATCAGGTGGGCTATAAGCTTGTTTCCCACCTAAGTGGTATAAAAAAAAAACAAAACAGGAGCTCCGCTGGTAGACCGGGAGATACTGGCACAAATTTCCCGGTCATTTGTACCAGTATGGCGACCCTTCAGGGGTCTAATTACGTAATGACGAAAAGGAAAATGATGGTCATAGCGCTGGTACCGTCGGCCCAACCACGTGGGCGTTAAAAGAACGTGTAGGATAAATTACGAGTTTCGAACGATTTGTTCCACAACATTTTGTATTTTCCGATAGTCGACTAAAAAGAAATAGGCGGTTGCGCGTATTAAAATTAAATGTTGTAGACTTAAGCTAGTTATTAAGTTGGTTTGAATAAAGTATTATTACTATATTATTTGTACCCGGCTAATTTTTGCATAGCTAATCATCCATCGTCGAGTAGTCATTCATGAAAATAACCAAGCCCCTTTTCCGACGATTCAAAATGGCCGCCATACCACCGTAAAGGTACGATTAACGCCCACGCGGTTGGTCCGCCGGTACCAGCGTTATGAATATGACCATAATTTTCTTTTCGTCATTACGTAATTAGACCCCTAAAGGATGGTCATACTGGTACAAATGATCTTCTCTTATATCTGATTCAGAATCTGTGGTCAGAGGAGTACCCCAGGGTTCCATTTTGGGCCCCCTCTTATTTATTGTATATTGCTCTGACATCATAAATAGTATACACAACTGTAAGTTTCATATATATGCTGATGATATACAAATGTATATATCTTTTAAGCCAGAATATATGCAAGAAGCGGTTAGTCAGCTAAATGAAGATTTGAGTCGGGTACACAGTTGGGCTGATCGAAACTCTTTACTACTAAACGCTAAGAAAACAAAATACATGATACTAGGTAGTAAATCTCAAATAAGGAAGATAAGTCAGGCAAATCCACAAGTTATCATTCACGGAGAATGTATTGAGCGGGTTAGGTGTGCTCGAAACTTAGGAATTATAATGGATGAACAATTACGCTTTGAACAATACATTTCTGAAACTGTCAATAACTGTTTTTACCGTCTCAAAGTTCTATACAAGATAAGAAGCTACCTCAGCGTTGAGTTACGTATAAGACTTGTGGATTCACTTGTGCTATCAAAATTTAATTATGTTGACACAGTATACGGTCCTCGGTTGTTGAAAAAGACATCACGACTTATACAAAGGGTACAAAATGCGTGCGCACGATTTTGTTTCGACATTCCACCTCGAGATCATGTTACACCCTTTATTAATGAAAATAATATTTTGAAAATGCATCACAGAAGAGATTTACATCTAGCAAATCTTCTATTTGGTGTTATTGGTAGGGGGACGCCGGAATACCTGTATGCTAAACTTAGCTGGTCTCAAGAGCATCACAGAAACGCGATGAGAACATCCATGTTTCCGCTGCGCATGGTGCGCCACGGCTCAGCCGCATTTCATGGTAGTTTTAGATATTGTGCCACCAAATGCTGGAACAACATCCCACCACCATTACGCAGTCTGCAAAGTGTTGAGAAATTTAAAAACAAAATGAAGATTATCCTACTAGAGTTACAAAAATCTAATTCTCAATAAAAATAAATAAAAAACCAACAACATTTCACACTCACCTCCTAAATAAATATATATTATTATTTTTTTTCTCTATTTTTAATTGTTTTAATTAATTTGATCATCACAATTCCAATCACTTTCGAACTCGTATTCATATCTTTCACATCAATATCTCGGTAATGTTATAATCTCGATCATTGGAAATATGGTTATTTACTCGCTTATCTGATAAGGTATTGAATTTTTTATTTTTATTTTTCTTATGGCGGTGCACGTGTTTCTCGTATAACCCACGAAAGTGGAATGCACAAACTACGTGGAATGTCTCGAAAGCGGGTAGCGGGCGCGTCGTTGACTTTTACAATGCTTGTTTCGCACAATGACAGCGTACCTACCTATATGACGTCCCAGTTTTTATTTTTATTTTATTTTAACCATTTTCTGCCCCATGTTTTTATTGCTATTTTATTTTTTATTAAAACTTGATTGGCGTTGATTTCTAACTACACGCACACACACACTGTTATTTATTTTATTTACGTTTATTTTCAACTCTGAAATACACTTTCGTTATTTATTTATTTTTTCGTGTACTTACGACCGTGACATCACTAAAGGCGTCAGCTGAAAATCAGCGCTGCTGACATTGTCAGTAGCACCATGCTGAGCTGACGATCCTTTTTGACGGCACAGACTGACTGGTTTGTTTTAAATATTTTTGTATGTAAATTCTTTAATGTGTTTCGTCAAATAAATGTATTTCTTTCTTTCTTTCTTTCTTTCTTTCTAAATGATCAAAGAAATTTGTGCCAGTATCTCCCGGTATTCTAGGAAAAGAAGCGCAATGAAGTTCATTTGGCTTACAATCTATTCCGCCAATTTCCCACAATCGACAATGCGCTCTGATTGGCCAAGTCAAGAACACAAGATGCAGTGATTGGTCTTAACTGTTCAAAATCAGTGACAAATCACTCACTAGTTTCGGAATCGGATTGCTCGGTATAACTACTCTAAGGGATTGTTCCTCGATGTTTTTACTCTTCATCACATTTCATTATTACAAAATTCTGTGAAAAAATGAACCCCTTTTTTATATTATCGTTTTTTGTTATAATATTTAATATAATCTGTAATCTAATCACATTTTTTTATTTATATAAAGAGTGTAGAAATTAATGTTTGTAATAGGGGGGAAAAGTGGAATAAAATTAAATTAAAAGGGGGATTTCTAGACTTTTTTATATAAGGGTTCAGTTTTCCCCCCTGAGCGAGATTCTCTCAGGGGGGAAAAGTGGAATAAGTCGAAATGAAAAGGGGGATTTCTGGATAGTTTTTAAATTAGAGTCCAGTTTTCCCCCTTGAGGGGGATTCTCTCAGGGGGGATTTTAGGAATAAGCCGTAATTATGAGGTGGCCGGACTGGCCGGAGTTGGAAGCACACACACAAGAAGTGTCCAGTATGCAGACAAAATATACCGATTGATTCTTGACGATTTGATTTCAGCTACATACTAAAAAGTACCTTGCTGCTGTGGTTTTCCTTCACCGAAAGCTCTAGCTCCAATCTATTAAGTTATCATTGCTACAATAAGTACCCTTAAGTTTTATTCTAGCGGACATATTACTAAATATATTACATACAAAATACAATACCGATAGAATTGACTTTTGGTAATAGCATCAACAAATGGTAAATAACCGCCATTATAGTAATTATACATACAACGTTATTTAACTAATATACTGTTTAAAGGGTCACGTAAATAACGTCACTCTATTGTCATTGTCAAATAATGTGACTTTATTTACGTGACCATTTAAACAATATATTAGTTTACTTTATGAGTAAGGGGGATAAAAAACAATAATGTTTTAATTAAAAGAATTTCAATTCTAAGTATCATCCTATGAACGCATAACCCACAGAGAAAAGAAATATATAATATAGTATTCTCTTTTCCGTGGCATAACCTACCTACTTAGTACTTCGTTTCTCTATGTAGCAAATGCATAAGAATTCTACATCAGTTTCATCACAATGATGTTTTGTTAAGTGCTAATAGATTTGATAATAGTCTTACCACCAGCTGTTTCCGTTACTTCCTTGGTTTGGTGTAATGCTAGATTGTTCTATTGAACAATTGGTGTCTTATTTATTATTAACTTTTAAAGTAGTAAAGATGATATTTTTATCGTCACTCAAAATAACGTTGACCCGCAATCACTAAATTGCGGAACTGAACTGAACAGGAACTGCGAGTCAGTTAGGTAGCTTGATTCAAAATTTTAATATCTTCACATAATCATAAGTAGCAATTTAAAGGGGGAAAAACCTTTGAATAATATTCAACTCTTTTGTCATGAAAAAATATAATTTCAATTTAAAAGCATATTCTTAATGGTATAACAGTAATATAACTAACAAAAACACATTAAAATCTTAGAAGCAAAATACAAAATAACACTTTTAAAATACAGGTAGTAAATTAGAGCATGTAACTTAAAATGGAGATAACAACTAACATCAATACATTTATCTTAGATCGTAATGGGTCTAAGAGGACAATCATGCACTTACATGGCATCTAGATAGCTAATTATAATTGCTTTACAAGCGAATAGATGAAGACGGATGTATGAACAAAAAATATGGGAAGATCCTGTTTTTGCATTGCTCGTACTCTTCGAGTTAGTTATCTAATATGTGTAGATATTATTTTGCAATGTTTTCATAGTGACAGACAGTCAACATCAGTTACGATTACGAGGAGGGAAATTTGAATTTTTTCGAGTTTTTTTTTTTTTACCTTCGTAGAACAATATGGATAAATGTTTCAGTGATTAGTGACAGTAGTTAGTAGTAGTTGGCACATTGTGGTATGAATGTATTTTGTATAATATGAGCCATAGTTGAACATTTCTCACGGTTTCTCTAAAAACGGTAAAACTTAACTATTTTGGGAAAAGTACAAAAATAGTTAATCTTAAACAAAAAGTATCAATTCTACAGTATGCAAAATGAACTACTATGGTCGCGAATCACTGAAATATAACTATCCATATTGTTCTAAGAAGATAAAAAAAAACTCGAAAAAAATCAAATTTCCCGCCTCGTAACTGATGTTTAACCCACGACAAGTACATTTGCGTCTCGTGAGTTTGGCTGCAAATCTATTGGTTAATAATTTTGATAATTTCATAAGAGCCTTATCAGGGCCTAAATTGAATAAATAATTTTTGAATTTGAATTTGATACCGATGAAGCAAAACCGTTTTTCGGAGTAATCTCAACTCATCTGTTCGGATTATATTTTTGATAAAAGAGAACACTATTTCCCTTGATATGAGCTAATCTGTCTGTCGCCAATCACCTTCAGTTCAAATACGGTCTGTCAATAGTAAAATTGTAATCAAAGAAGTATATCCAAGTTGCCTATACATACTAAAATCATTATAATAGTCATCATTTGCTAATTCACACTCGATTGTGACCAACGGGACTTACGCATAGGCCCGGGGCGTTCCTTATATTCAAATGTTGCTAAAAGGTCGTTTTGTATCCTAACGGTCAATAATGACATAGATAAGTTACGCGAAATATTAATCACCTTGAGTGCTGTCTCTTACAGTTATATCTTAGTGTGATATTAAAAAAAAAGATTAATGAATCCGATTTATGCAGCTTTAAATTTGCATTTAATAATAAGGCACGAGTAGTTGAAATTATTGCTTGCCTTGAGTCGCAATTGTAAGTATATCTTGAGATCGCATGAAGTCAATGATTCACAATTATTACTTGATGTTTCCTGATTTCTTGAATTGTTTCTATAGGTAGGTAGGTACCTACTATTCATATACGGTTCAGTCTCTATGTAAACATTACCAAACCTAGTAAAACAAAATACTAGTTAGTTAGTTATACAAATATTTAAGAGGTTGCACCGCGCCTCTTTTGCTAAAATTACCTAGTGCCACTTCCGTAGCAAATATTAGCATAACTGAAAATTAAAAAGCGAAGTCATAGTTTTGTAATTTCTAATTTTGTTTTTAATTTCTAAAAAGATGTGGCTATGTAATTAGTGATGTAATGTGGTCGGTAAGTGGTATCGACACTCGATAATTGCAGCGAAAAGAGAACCGATCGATAATCAAACTAATTGCCGAACTCTAATAACATCAGCGCTGTTTCGTGTTTTATTATTGAATAGGCGATATAGCTGGAATTTTAAATTTATTGAGAACTAGATTATTTCCAGCCCACAGACCGCCTGTATAGTAAAAACTTTTGCAATAAACTTGTAGACAATCCTGTCGGCGCCCACACACCCAGGATCGAATGAGAGGAGTGACACATTTTATGTGGGAGCAAGCATGCCGGTTTATATCAACAACTCTAGATGAATAACGGTTTTAATTGAGCACGCTGCAAAAATTGTGTTCAAATTAAATAATTTGAGTTTGTTAACGTTGATTAACGAGCCTTTATAACATTATGACTGTTATGCGATATTTTAGCTTTATTCTTTCAAATTGAAGCCTTCTAAAAGTATTTTTACGGAGAATTGTAATGTTATTGTCTTCTATTCCCTTGTCTTGTATTCGAAATAAATTCCGTGTTATTTTTAATCAAAGTAGGACACTACATCTGGCAGGAAATCCTTTAGAGCTTTAAAATATACCTAGTGACTAAAATAGTTAATTTACTTAAAGTCGCATAAAAGTGGACACTTTATTCGCATAGATGCTAGAAATAATATTTTTTAATATCATGCACCATAATCCCGAGCTTGCGACTTGTAAGTCGCGAGGTTTTACGATCACCCAAGTCAGGGTAACAGGGTGATACAGAAATAGGTTGCAACTCAAGAGGTGAACGTGCTGAGCATCTCATTTATTATTCGCTCATAAAAATAATATCCTTTAAAATTAAATACGTGACTCAGATGTTGAAGGAAGTAATGAATGCTTTGAACACGTGGTGCACTCACACTTTTTTTTTGTTATTTACATTTCATGAGAACTCTTCGAATTCTTTTTAGCTTGCCGTGTGAAGTCTTCTGTTACTATGTTAATATTTGTATGTACTGTGGAATCATCTTGTGAAAATTCATTATTGTTATCTTTGTTAATTGAAGTTTCTGAAGTCATATTTATAACTAAAGCCAAAAATTTCGTATAATTAGCATTTTTGTAAAGATTTTTTGTGTTGACTTTCAATTCATTTCAAGTACATATTGTCATTAATATGATGTTCAAAGATCGATCATTCATTGGTAATTATTTACGCAGTTAACTTCTTGAAATTGTTTTTAAGATTTCTTTCCTGGAGCTTACTCCTCAAAGTTGTGTATTGTGTTCAACTTTTCCAAATGTTATTTATTTAATACCTTAATCGACTTGAAAACTTTATAGTACAAATGAAAATAAATGTTATTCGACATCCTCAAAAGTTCAAAGTTCTTACAGATACTGGAACACATTGTAATGTAAAGTCGAGTATCGCAGCATAATCGGATTGCTTCGCCAGGGCTACTGTCCACGGACCTATTTACAAAGGTAAACCCCGGTTTGACCTCAATACCTAAATATGGAAAAGTTTTGTAAGGCCATCCGCTTTGCGCCCGTCTCGAACTTAAACAAGTATTTATTTTCTTTCATTTTCATCTTACTTGCGCTTTAATTTGGTTTCTTTGCCTTTGAATTCGATATTTTGCATCTTTGTAAGTGTAAGTAAGGGACAATATTGTGTTTTACATAAAAAGAGCTCTTGAATAGGTTTCAATAATTTTAAGAATACATGACTTTAGTCAATCGTAAATGATATTGAATTATGCAATATGCAAAATATTATAATTACAATCTTGTAGGTACAATTTGAGCAAGACCCAAAGATATCTATTTAAATTATCAAAGGAATTCTGAGTATAATGAAGTAAATAGTCTGTTGTTAGATAATAGCATGACAACTTAAATATAGACAGAGTACATGATCAAATGAAACAGATGCTTGCATCAGTCCCCTTCAGTCATAGTGCATTAATAAGAAAAGTTAGTTAATAACAGTATCGTATAGTTTTAATAACATGCAGCCAGGATCGATGTAACCGCCAACATTAGCACTTGAAGATTAATACGGCATCGTCGTGACAATTAAATCACTTTACAAGTCCCACAATTTGAGTCTCGCTGCCCACACGGGTGGGTTGTCTTGTCGTTTAATCTTTAGACAAGACGCTGTTTGGTTGGTTGTTTCACTGGAAACGGTTTAAATTTAGAATATCCGTTCGGCCCTACTTGGACAAAATGCGTTCAGTGCGTTTTCGTTGTGGACTTTGACATGCGGTGGTAGTACCGGCTATTGATGTTAATAGTGTTTTATTTTTTTTATTATTGCCGTCATTGTGCGCTCGCAATTTGCGACGATTCAATGCCATTTTATTTATTGCCCTGTCTCCTGGGACTCGAGTGAGTGCTGTGTTTTTTTTATTATTTTTAGTTGTCAGTTCTATTTCAACAAGTTTGGGTGAGGTAAAGTTGATTACTTTTGTGGATTATTTACATTTTCGTCCTATAGGACGACTATAGTAGTTCCATTAACTTTTAACTTATAGTAGCACTTATTCGAGCTATAAAGATCAAATTGACATACCCTGATTTAATTAAATACTCTGAGCTGTGTTACACCTAATAGATTATCCTATATGCTTTATCCAAATTCATCCAATTAGGTATACTAACGTCTTTGGAAGTGATTGTACGTCTTTGGAAGTGTAGTATATAGTCAGATTGTAAAAAAAAAAAATATTTAAAAAATGTAACCTTGCTGAGTTTCTTGCCTGTTCTTCTCAGTTGAAGGCCGACTTACGAACTGGCGGTAACTTCAGTAGCTTTGACCTTCATAGGTGCCCTTCTAGGGCCTAAATTGAATAAATGGCTTTGACTTTGACTTTGATTGACATCTCAAAGGAAATATGAGAGGGAAAAAATACTCCTCTTATCTTCACAGTTTCTAATAAAAGCACATTCGACATTTTCACTACAATTATCTAATTTGTCATACATACAGAGGAAACAGAATATCGCTGTGAAATAAATTAAAAATAGCAAAATTCTAACATTTAATAAAATATGGCTTAAGTAAGTCAATAATTTTTTAAATTATCTCTTAACAGAAATCAATCTACTTATGTAAACACAAAACTGAAGATAACAAATACTAGACGACTATAATACTAGATAGGTACATTATAGGTAACATTATATGACTAGAATAACATTATTGTTAACATCAACTAAGGTTTTATGACTACATCGATAGCTTACATATCGAATATGCGTTCATGCATTGCGATTTCCAAATAAAAACTATCAAGATTCCAAGAAATAATTCAAAAGGCTAATGAAACGTAAACAATAAGCGTAAACATCAAGACGAGTGACTCACAATGACGAGGTTCTCATTATCATATCACAGCCACAGGTTTACGTCTAATAGGAACCTTAGTTGCAAACCGACACTCATATCTAAATGGTGTCGTGCCACACGCGTTTTTAACATTTTTATAATTCATTGGTTTCAGCTTCCAATGAACAGTCAAGGCTTATTGAGTGATAGCGGCTGACACACTTCGAGGTGTCGCGTATATTACTATTTGCGCGTATTTTCCTCAACGGCGAGAACAAAGACATTTTATTCGCTTTTATTTAACACTTTTCTATCAATTGACGCACCAGCCTGTTGATCTAGACACGTGTCGCGAATGCATACGTGAAAACGAGAGGATGCGAGCGTACGACGCGCGCGTGCAATAAAAATCGAATGCAAAAATGATTAAAAGGAACGGTGATAATGTATTTGCGATCGCGTCGAGCAACAATCAGTGTCAAGGCGGCCGGAGCGCCGTCTCGCTCTGTCCCAGCGGTGGCGCGGCCACGAGGATACCGCGAGCCACTACCGTCAGGATGACGCCGCCCGACGCGCACCACAACACCAAAGAGGCGAACATTGCGCTCTCTACTTACGTCGAAAAGTGGAAAAATAGATATGAAGAAGCCGAACGGAAACACAAAGCGAACCTTCTTAAATCAGAAAAAGGTCAGTAATTTTTTTTATATAGGTATTTACCTACTGAAGTTTTTCTTTACTTTTCCCTACTTTTTTGTGGTTGAAATTGCGCATGCTCCGAAACCTCCTGGGTCGTATGCAAACGAAAACACGAGTTAGAAATCCTATTCTCGCATTTGTTGGATTATGACAGACGATAACCTGTTGCTTACACATTAATTCATAAACTTTCATAATCGCCTGTTTGTTTGGGATAAAGTTTAATGCTAACTTAACGACAGAATAAAATACAAATCGTAAATTTACCAAATATTATACTGGTTTAGGTTTATTGATAAAGGCTTAAGACCAATTTTATCGAACTGCGCAATACGTTACAAATAATGACGGACCGGCAAGAGAAAGGGATTTATTATGTTCACAAAATTAACATGCTATTTTTCCGCGTTATTTATTTTTGAAACGCTTTATCGATTTTTGGGTTACGCACAAGTTACGCAACACTACTTGACTTGACACTACTTGTTTGTTTTCGAAATGTAAAAAGTTTTTATTTGTCAAAAATGTTAACAAATATGGTCAAAAAATATTTTTTCACAAAAGAAATTTAAACGAATCAAAAAAGGTATGAAACTTATATACATTTAATTTGAATTAACCGTATTCATTATTTAATAATTATTTTTTCGGAAGCGATTTTTTGTAGAATTTTGGATGTTATATATTATACCGATTTTACTAGTTATTATAGAATGCTAGTATGCTACTTTCTATGCTATGCTTCAATCATAGCCGAGATTTTTGTTCAAACAAAGGAATTTATTCAACAATGGAAAAGAAATATTATTATTTCATGTGTGTATAATGAATCATTAAATCATCAATTAATTAATTTATGAGTCTAGCATTAAAAACCTGTATTCTGAAATTAAAATCGTTCTGCCTATACAAAGTGTGAAGAATGACCTATATAGGTATTTAGTAGTAGTAGTAGGTATATACCCAATGATAATGATAAAAAGTTCCTTAGTATACTTCTGTAAGTGTAAATATGCTTTGAATAATGTAACAAATGCTACTATGGACATTTTCACTTGATAATTTGTTGGTAGGTAATTTTTTATCCGGAGTAATGAATTTGTGCTAATCTAGGGATTTTACTAGGAACACATAATTTTCATGTCTATTAAACTGTTTGGGCCAACCTAGGTAATTCTACTAATATAATAAATGTACAATGCTGCGGCCAAATAATTTAATTTTGTGGTCTTCTCTTCGTCTCTTCTCTTCGTTTTGTTCTCTTCTGGTGATCTTACTCACATACATTCCTGTAAGTGAGTAAGATCACCAGTACCCCGAGTGTAAAGAATTGACGTTTGTAAACGCTTACTAATTAGTTTACTCTATAGGAATTGCCACAGCGCCTCAAGTGTAATACTCATGGTACTAATTTTAAGTTTAAGTTAACATGAGTACAATCATGTGTCTTAAGTTTCATTTACTAATTTACCAGTCACCCTATATATTGTAAAATCTTTAATTTTGATGCAACTGGCTGGTAAAAATTATTCATATAACATTAATGTGAGAGATGTAACACTTTTTAGTGTATGGTGTGTTTTTTAGTTTTTTTAGTATAATTTATGGCTGTAGGAATTAATTTTGCATTAAAAATATTTAATTCTTATTTGTCTTAACAGTACAACTAAAGTTGCTTATATCTTCGAAGCGTGACACTTTAAAGGTTTTATCAAAGAATATTACTTGATTGTATTGATGTCAGCTATCGATTTTTATAAAAGTTATCAGTGGAGCCCGTTTTAAAAAAAAAAAAAAACAAAATGGCGGATGAGAGGAATGCCAAAATCTTCCAACTCCTTTTCATATATTAAAAGTGAACATTATTCTGTGAAACATATACTTTGTCATGAATTCTGCTAACATTCTAACTGCTTGGGTAATTTGTGTCACTCATTATTTCTGAGAAATACTTTTACAATACATTACAGGAAAATATAGAATAGTGTTGTATCACCATAATTCGTGCTAAATTGATATTTAAGCAGTTATATTGCTACGTAACTGTTTATCTCAGATAACATTAATAAGATGTGATAATTTATACTTTTTGATAGTTCATGATACCCACTTATCTGCTTAAGTGCTTGGATATTATTAGCTATTAATGAATACCTAAATAAATAGTTTTCTATAACAAACAAATTAAAGATTTTTCTCCTTATCTGCAATCTTCTGTTCTAATTTTAAATGAGATGATCCTTAGATTTTTTTTTGTAGATGTTTTAAACGCCGCAGGCATATTGCACAATGTGATATTTAAAAAAAATCTAGGACAATTTTATGAGGATAGTTGCGTGTGAGTCTGGAGTGTAAGTTGTTGGAGTTAGCAATATTATGTTTGAATTTTTATATGCTAAATTGATTAAATGAATTATATCATTTATCCGTATGAAACTAATATAAAAATGTGTGTATAGAGAGAAGAGAAGTAATAATATGTAAAAAAACAAGTATTGGTTATGGTCGCCAAGATACCTTTTCGTATGAATGAGTTCCATTCTGTCTAGGCAATATGCATAATGTCGAATTTTGCAATATGCATCATGCAATACTTATTACCAAGGCCCTAGCCAAGTTAATAATAAAGTAAATAACAGGAAAATAATATTAAATTACATCATTACATAGGTACATCTTTTTAATTATAAATAAATGACAGTCTAAATAATTTTACCTAACGTGGACTTGCCATAAACATTGTTTTAAACTCTAAACTTTAAAAGATAAGGTACATTTTGCGACTAGATAAAAATGCATGAAAACATATTTTTTTAATGAAATGGTAGGTATATCTTTTGCAAACTAGGTTGATTCTATTTATTTTATATTCAAGATTAAAAGTATATTATCGGTCATGTAATGTTACAATTTTTACGGGGTATGAATAAAAATGAGGCAACCCGGTAAACAGTTATTTATTTCACGATGGTTTTACACGTAAACAGTTATTTTTTTACACAAAAGAAACTGAAATAACTAATTGTAGTTGAGATACAAGGTTACATGATAAATTTGCCAGCTAGACTCAGTGTGTGGGTTTAGAGGTAAATTTGAATTGGTTTGGAAATAATATAATAATATTGAGCGCCACTGGCAGTAAAGGCTGCCAGTCCTTAAATAGTTGTCCGCGAGTGGAATTTATAAATTGGTACCGCACAATCAATCCGTGGAACACGCGTGGCGGTTAAACGCCCCGACGGAATACACGTGGCTCCCACGGAGTAGGTGTAGCGGTCCTATGCCCCCACGGAACACGTCTCCCTACAAACGCCCCCACAGAACAGGTGTGGCGGTTCAACGCCCCCACGGAACACGTCGCGTTACAAACGCCCCCACAGAACAGGTGTGGCGGTTCAACGCCCCCACGGAACAGGTGTGGCGGTGTAACGCCCCCACGGAACACCTCCTGGAATTCGCCAAATTGAATGTGTTACTAATATGACCGCATGGTCCGAGCACACAAAGTAGCGGACACCAGCCCCAGGTGTCGGCCATGTGCTCGGTAACACAAAACCCTATTCCAGTGAAAATTATAAAACAAACAAAATAATATTAATATTGTAATTAATAAATAAATTACTCTGCCACAATTGAAGATTGGGCAGAGCAAACCCTACTACTTGCACAGCGTGTGCCATGTGCACAGTGGAAATTACCTGCCACGTGCAGGACCCACATGTTGAAAATTTACACAAAAGGTTATAGATTCCCTAGCAAAAATAAGGGACACCATAAATACCTTATGGAGGAAAATGTCCCTGCCTCCGGAAGGTGGACAATGTCGACTCCGGTCTGTCGACAGCTTGCCCGTGCTGGTGGCAACGCCTACACAGCACGATGCACTGTAAAATAAAAATACATTTAATAAGGATTCGACACAAACCGAAGCCGGGAATACAGCATTGTCGTGATGTCGTACTTACGAAAAGGTTATAAAAAAAACAACGTGGCGTGCCCGACGTCCCAAAGTTCGGAGCACGCGCCGGTCGTAGATCCACTGAAAATAATAACGACAATTAACCAATCGTACAAAGGCACAAGCACTAATTGGATTTAAAATTGGAAAAGGTGGAAACTTACCAAAAAACAAGTAAAAAGTTACTTGGGAGTGTGTCTCCAACAAGAACAAAATGGAAAGTGAAAGAGTCATCGTCCGGCACTAAGGAGGTGACACAAGGACGAGACTCGATTCATTCTTCATTCACCTTGACACGAATCGACCGGGAAACTAGCTAATTGCACTCGACTACGTCAACATTCGCAAGGCCAAGGTCGGTCAGTGCAATGGAACGTCACTAAAAAACGTCAGAGTGACAGTCGCATATTTCATCGATCTGTCACCTGAATCAAAACAAACAAGGTTAGGAATTCATAAACAATGTTTATTGTTAAATTTAATGTGAAAAATGATAAAATACGTTGTAAAATGACCATCAGTGTAATTGTAGTGCAAGGGCATAATGGGATGAGCCCACTAGTAAGGTGAGTGCACAGAAAATCGAAGTATGTCGAATTTTCTACGTAACAATACCCCCCACCTTACCAGAATTTTTACGAGATAAGAGGAAAAATTCGAGCTGGCCCTCCAGCTCACTCCTTGGGATCATTCCATGAAAAAAACCCGAACTACAAGCTGAAACCTTAAAGATCAGGGAACCGCAAAACTCCAACTCCACACAAAGGTTCCTAACAGTTTGATCATAAAAATGCCCATCGAACGAAGTGGATACCAAAAAAAATAGTACCAGAAATAAAGGTGGGGTACAAAACCACCTAAAGTTTAGTTCGGAGAACCCCCAAACTAAATTGATATCCATGTCCGATGAAAAAACGGCAACCAAACTGGAAGAAAAAAACAAACCAACCACGAATTCCCATCACTCAAAACAAATGGTTTAGGAAAATTACAAAACTCGAAACAAGTGAATAAGTAAAAAGAATCCACCCTAAACTCAATACATGCAATCTGAATTTAAGAAAAAGTCTAAAAACAAATTAAAAAAACACCATTTGGCGGGGCTTGCCAAATACGACACCAACATGTAGTTATCAAAAATAAAATGATAAACAAAACGTTTCCGGTTCAAAAAAAAAATAATAAACAACTCGAGCAACCTCAGAGTTGACAAATGCTTAACAACCAGTATTCTCATTCCAAAATAAAACCAACAAGCCAGGACTATTCTTTCTATCGATGTCAATCTCTGCGGACCGGGCTAGATAAAGCTAAATCATACAGGCTAAAATACTGCCTGGGACAACAAAATAACCACCGCCAATGGAATAAGAGGCTAAACAAAATAAAATACAGATTGCAACGCAATAGAACAACCGACCAAAAGGGGTAACAAAAAGGTATTGCAACGCAATACAATTACCCTTGCCAAAAAATTGGGCAAAAGTAAAAAAGGATCGAACCCACGAACGACCTAAAAGGTAAGGTGACAAGCACCTCAGCATCATTGACACACGCGATTGTGGGCCAATGCAGCAAGGCCTACGATGCTCACCACCTACCACCAACCTATCAACGTCAAAACAAAAATTTCCTTACAAAAGGAAAAAAAAATGAAGCCAAATCGCGATAAAATAAATCGAAATCAAAAAAACAAGCCCAAATAAAAAAAGAAAGCGACCCGAAAAACTAACCTATAGATCTCAAGCTGACCCGATCTGACTTAATGTGAACACGTCTGTCAAATTTGAGCAACTCCAGGACGTGTCTGGCTCTGTCTTCTTCCCTCGAAATTGTCGGAACAAAAGGAACTACCTTGACCACAGGAACCTTGGGAAGAGGTTTCCGACGACAAATACGGAACCGTCTCTTCGTCTTGTGCTTCTTCTGTCTCGGAGGACTCCGCTTCGCGGCTACAGACTCCGGAGCAGATGCCTCAACCACACACTCGACGCAACGGTCCGGAAGTGGATTCGGATTTGGACAGAGAGGTTCGGGATCGGGGACAGACAAAGGAAAAGGACTAGGCGATGGACAAGGTTCAGAAGAAGGTACAGGCGCAGGAGATGGCACAGGCGTAGGAGATGGAACAGGCGCAGGAGTCAGCTCAGGTGCAGCAGATGGAGTGCTGTTTGGAGTCGACCGTGAGCTCGTCACACAATATAGTCTCCTATCCATTTCAGCATCATAGCAGCTGTAGGGCGTGAAATCATCTACCAGCAGCTGCTTAAGGGATGCCCAATCTGAAACGGAATGCCTGACGCTGCGGAACCAAATGAGCGCGGCATCGGAGAAGATAATAGGAGCGGCTTGAAAAAGCACAGACTCCGGAATTCGGTGGATTCTGCAGATCTCGTCCAGACGCAGAAGGTACGCTTGCACGGGAGATTCGCCGTCGTAGACATGACGTGAACTGCTAAGCGCGTCAATGCAGTCTGCATATGATGGCTCAGGAACCTGTTCAAAAGAACGCAAAAAATCGTCATAAGCCACGTCGATCTCTTCGAGCCAATCGCACAACTCAAAATAAAGTGCAAGCTTTCTATCTCGCAAGGAACCAGAACAGGTGATACGCCGCAATCGATAGAAAGCATGATGTGCTAGTGCTCTAAGCCGGTTAATCCTCTTAAAAATACGCCTGTCCTTATAAAAGCGGGATGCAATCTCGTCCAAAATTTCCCGCAAAGCAAGAAACTCAGAAGCGGGTGTGCGCAAAGTGCAAAAAATTCGGGATGCCGGAAATAATTTCGCAAGTTCCCGTATCTGATCGCGGAGAGCCGACAAGGTAGCTTCCGGTACTACATCGCGGATCTCAACTTCGTAAATTAATTCGGGAAGGCCTAGAAGGTTGAAAACTATTGGGCGCTCCATAAAAAAAATATTATTTTAAAATCAAATTAATAAAGGGGCAAGTCGAGCTGGCTTCACATTATGGTGATATACAAATATAAATATAATCACACATACAAAAAATACATTAAAATAATATATTTCCACCCTTGAGCTGCATAATAAAAGAAGTTTTAATTAATAATTTAAATTAAAAAAGCTTTGTGCGGAAAAAGCAAGCGCGCAAAGAAAAAACAAGCAAGCTCAAGAGAGGAAGACATGATAACAAAGCATGTAAACAAAAGAAAAAATAAACCAATTCAAATCTTTTGGTGTAGCTAAAGGACACACCAATTACCCCAAAATTTTCGAGCCCCTACGTACGGGCGTCACTGTTACAATTTTTACGGGGTATGAATAAAAATGAGGCAACCCGGTAAACAGTTATTTATTTCACGATGGTTTTACACGTAAACAGTTATTTTTTTACACAAAAGAAACTGAAATAACTAATTGTAGTTGAGATACAAGGTTACATGATAAATTTGCCAGCTAGACTCAGTGTGTGGGTTTAGAGGTAAATTTGAATTGGTTTGGAAATAATATAATAATATTGAGCGCCACTGGCAGTAAAGGCTGCCAGTCCTTAAATAGTTGTCCGCGAGTGGAATTTATAAATTGGTACCGCACAATCAATCCGTGGAACACGCGTGGCGGTTAAACGCCCCGACGGAATACACGTGGCTCCCACGGAGTAGGTGTAGCGGTCCTATGCCCCCACGGAACACGTCTCCCTACAAACGCCCCCACAGAACAGGTGTGGCGGTTCAACGCCCCCACGGAACACGTCGCGTTACAAACGCCCCCACAGAACAGGTGTGGCGGTTCAACGCCCCCACGGAACAGGTGTGGCGGTGTAACGCCCCCACGGAACACCTCCTGGAATTCGCCAAATTGAATGTGTTACTAATATGACCGCATGGTCCGAGCACACAAAGTAGCGGACACCAGCCCCAGGTGTCGGCCATGTGCTCGGTAACACAAAACCCTATTCCAGTGAAAATTATAAAACAAACAAAATAATATTAATATTGTAATTAATAAATAAATTACTCTGCCACAATTGAAGATTGGGCAGAGCAAACCCTACTACTTGCACAGCGTGTGCCATGTGCACAGTGGAAATTACCTGCCACGTGCAGGACCCACATGTTGAAAATTTACACAAAAGGTTATAGATTCCCTAGCAAAAATAAGGGACACCATAAATACCTTATGGAGGAAAATGTCCCTGCCTCCGGAAGGTGGACAATGTCGACTCCGGTCTGTCGACAGCTTGCCCGTGCTGGTGGCAACGCCTACACAGCACGATGCACTGTAAAATAAAAATACATTTAATAAGGATTCGACACAAACCGAAGCCGGGAATACAGCATTGTCGTGATGTCGTACTTACGAAAAGGTTATAAAAAAAACAACGTGGCGTGCCCGACGTCCCAAAGTTCGGAGCACGCGCCGGTCGTAGATCCACTGAAAATAATAACGACAATTAACCAATCGTACAAAGGCACAAGCACTAATTGGATTTAAAATTGGAAAAGGTGGAAACTTACCAAAAAACAAGTAAAAAGTTACTTGGGAGTGTGTCTCCAACAAGAACAAAATGGAAAGTGAAAGAGTCATCGTCCGGCACTAAGGAGGTGACACAAGGACGAGACTCGATTCATTCTTCATTCACCTTGACACGAATCGACCGGGAAACTAGCTAATTGCACTCGACTACGTCAACATTCGCAAGGCCAAGGTCGGTCAGTGCAATGGAACGTCACTAAAAAACGTCAGAGTGACAGTCGCATATTTCATCGATCTGTCACCTGAATCAAAACAAACAAGGTTAGGAATTCATAAACAATGTTTATTGTTAAATTTAATGTGAAAAATGATAAAATACGTTGTAAAATGACCATCAGTGTAATTGTAGTGCAAGGGCATAATGGGATGAGCCCACTAGTAAGGTGAGTGCACAGAAAATCGAAGTATGTCGAATTTTCTACGTAACAGTAACTTGATAAAAATTGTATTGATTATTAATCTAAACGTAAAAATACCATTACATTTTATTATATCAATGAGACATTCTTTCCATAGGGTTTTATAGTTTGGTTGAAAATACCTGTCAAACTGTAGATAATTCGAACTAATTTGAACCTTAAATACATGATTTGACAGGTATTTTCAACCAACTCTATAAAACTATCGAAGAAAACTTTTTGTTGCCATTACTTCTCTTGCCACCGACCATAGCTTATACTATTTACTTACCCGGGGTAGTGAATTATAATACGAAATTTCTGCTCAAAGATTGACTTCTGGAAAACAAATTAAAGATTCAATAATATATTTTGTCAGTTTGATACAGAAAAAATTATAAAAACACCAGATCCAATTTACTTGAGGTGATGATAACTCAGTGACGAAGGTCGTGTGTTCGAATCCTTCAATGAGCTCAAGCTGTCGGTGAAGGAAAACATCGTGAGGAAATCATAGCACGGTAGTAGGGTATTTTGTAGGGTAAAGTCTGACGCCAAGAACCTACTGGTGTCTTCACGCCAAGCACTTGTGATCAGTAGGTTTAGACAACTCCCGCCATCGACGGGGAGTCCATCCTCACACATTGAAACCAGAATTGTTTCGAACTGTGCGGGCTCAAAGGAACTTTCTTCCGCGGACGCTCAGATTGTGGCATTAGCTTCCCGCCGTGGTTTTCCCAATGGAGTACAGCATGGGGTGCTTCAAAAAGGGTGTGAAGAGATTTCTTCAGGGTCGGAAACGCGCGATTGCGCGGGCGGGCCGTTTGCTTGTTTGCCACCTTAGTGGTATAAAAAAAAAGACAAAAGCCAAACGCTACATTTTCCGCATGGTGAATTCGACATTTTGTGTTTTCCTTTAAAGGCTAGGTTAACCTCGTCGTTAAACAAGCTTACGACCCGCCTGATAGTAAGCGGTCACCTAAGCCATATGGATGTTTGCGACATACGGGGCATAACATAAATCACGCGTTACCGACCTTTCCCCCTCCCCAATGAGCTCTGGCAGTTACACAACAAAGTTATTTAGTTGCGGTATTCTGTAAGGTAGAGGTCCCCAGTCGAGCCGATCTTTGAGCCAATAAAGGCAAGCCTCTACCTCTCTTGAAAATCTTTCTGCAGACCTGCTGACACCAAAGTGCTGCGCGTCTAAGACGACTGTTTCCTCTAGACTTTGATTGCTTACCAAATACAAATTCCATGGTCAAATTATATTATTATTAATTACAGCAAAACGCGAATATGATGACCTCAACCGCCGGTACAACATTGTCTTTGAGGAGCGGAATCACTTAGACTGCGAGCTCCACGAGCGGGAACGCGAGCTGAACAAGTTAAAGACAGTCTCCGAGAAGCTGTTCCGGGAGTATCAGCAGCTGAAGAACCAGCATGAGGTCGACTCTGGAGTTATGCATAAGTGAGTCATTCAACATTTTGATTTGGAGTTTTTGGTCTTAATGGAACTGTCTTTGTTTTTTTTTATGCAGCAAACAAGGATACGGCCCAGCTGATGGTAAGCATTTACCATAGCCTACGTATAGACCAAAGGTTCCTAAACTTTTTTCCCTGGTGGACTCCTGAGGGGTCCGCGTGGACAAAAAACTACTCAAGTATTATTTACACTCAAAACTGTAAAACATAATAAAACGTAAGCTTAACCTTTCGGTTAACAAATTATTTTTTAAGCGACTGAGATAAAGGCTGTTCCGAAGGTCCTTATCACCGAAATTCCACGACACCTTGATAAGTGTACTAATGAGCCAGCTAATGTGTTTTGGCCTTTGCTTAATCTGCTGTATCTGGGTCAGACTACCTTTAAGAGATTTTATGTATTTCCTGTTCTCCTTTTACATACTAAAAATGTGGCTGTAATGTTGTAATTGGATATACCTGGAATTGGATATTCGTTTGAGGTTTATTTACTTTTGTTATAGCTAGCTGTTTTGCCTTTATAGACTTTTCCATAAACGGCATATAATTTTAATGGTAAGGGATTTATCGACCGCCTTCCTGTCCATGTCATACAATGTGTCATTATTTAACTTAACTACCTAGCAATCTAAATTGTAACAGTCCCCAATAATTATATTAGATATAAATTTCACAGAAAAGCTTAATCAAATGTTATACAGAATGGACATTTTAGACTGGTAGTTAGGGCAAACTACGCTTGGCTTCAACCCTTGTAGTAGTTTTCCCTTCCTGACCCGCTTAAAATTTTCACGCTGTATCCTAAACTATCCTTATCGCACAAAAATAGAGTTCATAAGATCAAAGCGAGATAAAGATCATTAAAATAAATATTTCTCACCGAGCTAGCTTCTGTTTGCCTCGACATATTTTAAGAAATGAGTCAAAGGCATATAATATGACAATATACAAAAAATCCGGCTTTAGACTGTTTTTACAACTGGTTTTAGGTGTCCATATGATCTTAGATTACATTTTTACTTATTGAAGCATGATTTAGAATAGGCTAAAATGTAGTTTAAAATCATTTAACTCACTAACCTCGATCATCGAAGAAAACTTGCTTGCTTATCGGTTTTCTACAGGATATATTTTGTAGTATGCGCAGGATTTGTTCAACCTTATTCCACCATCCCCATTTTTACACCGAACCACAAGACGCCGGGATAATTTTCACCCGTACGTTGTTGATATACGGAAAATACGGACACAGCGTTTTGCATCCTCATTTATAATGCGGACAGCAAGGAAGTGGAACTTGCTTCCAGCGTCTGCGTTTCCTCTTAGGCTTCGTCATTGCCCCTACATTATAGTATTGCACTTACTTATCCTTAGAGATCGGTCTTATCGCTAAAACGGGATCTGTTCCAGACAACCGTTAGAATAGACAGACAATGTATAGAAGAACCAAACCTCGCGTGAATCCATCGTCGCCCACAGCTTAGTTGCGTAACAGTATTCCGGGCAGTATTGTCCCGTCTATCGACCAATGGCCTAACTGCTCGCTACTTGTGTGTATGTGATTTAAATCACAGGAAATAAATTCAGGGTTCGCTTTTATCATCGAACAATTACCCAAAAGAAGCGAAATGTTTTTCGTGTTGTTTGAAATCTATTCCGCGAAGTCCTCTCCTTCGACAATGCTCTCTGATTGGCTAAGTCAACGACACATGTGCTCTTATACTAAGAGGTCACGACAACAATGGTAACGATAAGGGCTAAGCCCGGGTTCATTGGATAAAGGGCACCTCCGTCATTTCAAATATGCCTGCGCCAGGTCGGTGCGTTATCTAGATATTGCGCTTGAAAAACTAGCTAGCCCGAGCTTGACGTAGGATAACTGCTAGTTATACTGATAGCAATTGAGAAGCGCTCGTGGTCTAGCATAATAAGCCGTTCTTAATCGATCGGCAAAGTTAAGCTACCACCGTCGTGGTCGGTACCTGGATGGGTGACCGCCTAGTGGTATTTCAGATCGAGCGTTTCCGTGCTTCGGAAGGCACGTAAAGCCGTTGGTCCCGGTTATCACTTAATTGTGATAGTCGTTAAGCTAGTTGGAGGCCTCCGAGGCGGCTTCAAAACTCCAACAGTAGGTTGACCACTAGCCTACCTCCACCGATCTGCAGTGGGCACGCGTGGTGGAGTATCTGCCCATTCCCTTTCATCCTCACTTGTGAAAGGAGGCCTGTGCTCAACAGTGGGACATTATAGGCTGATGATGATGATGGTACTGTTATTAATGAGTGCAAAATAACTAACTAGTTGAGGACTTGAATTTATCGGTATTACAACTCTTAAGGGATTTTCCCTTGATGGCTTTTATGAAGGTCCTTTGATATTATGACGGAATTCATTTATTGATTTATACAACTAAGTCGGTAAACAAGCATACGGCCCGCCTGATGGTAAGCGCTTACCGTAGCCATATAGACGCTTGCAACACAAGAAGCATCGCTCACGCGTTACCGACCTTTCCCCCCTCCCCTAAGAGCTCTGGCGACCTTACTGACGCGCAGGAACACAACTTTACACAACATAAAGTTATTTGGCTGCGGTATTCTGTAAGGTGGAGGTACTTCCCCAGTCGAGCTGCTCATTGAGCGAATAAACGCTATGCTCTACCTCTCTCAAAATTATATCATTATTAGCTCGATGGTTACTCCTTCTTATCTCCGTGTAAATGGCCATCTATGAGATGTTGAATACTGTGGTAACTCCAGCACAATTTCCAGGGTAATGCAACAAGCAGGTGAGTGGTACAAGCAGAACAAACAGCTGAAGAGACGCAGCACAGCGCTGCTCCAAGCGCTGCCATCAAGGACCGTCGATATTGATCTCACCGACTCTCTAGATGCTGGTGAGAATTATTTTACTATGGACTAGCTTCACTACAAAACGCGATCCCCTGGAATTTAGAAAAAACCCTTAATTGATACCTACGTCATAAGGAACCTGTCCATAAGTTTCTAGACCTTGAATGAATTTCATTATGCGGAAGCTTAATTCATAATATTATCCAGCATCCGACACGAGCAGCAACGAGGAGGTGGAGTTCCTGAAGCAGACGGTGAGCTCGCTGAGCAGCCAGCTGGCCGCACTACAGACCGACCTCGCCGCCGCCAAGCTGCACGAGTTCGAAGCGCACGAGGCACATGTCACTACACAACAGGTACATTATATAGTTCCTGAACCACTAGGTGAGTTCGCTGAGCAGCCAGCTGGCCGCACTACAGACCGACCTCGTAGAAGACAACTCGTTCGAAGTTCGTAAATACTTAGTTCCCGTGAGGTAACAGGTAATGTCGCTGAGGACTCAAAAGCCTAGAAGAAAGAATTGACTCTCAAATTTCGCTGGCGGAATACTCCGTACCGAGCAACACTAGCACCTAGCTTGCTACCCTACAACCGTGCTATCTGTGGTTCCAAGGAAAACTCAAGCTTATTGTATCATGTTTAGGGCATTTTTCATCACAACTATTACTTTCTCTTTCTAGGAGCTGGAAACAAAGCGGGAGATATGCTCGACGCAGGAGAAGGAGCTAGAAGAGCTGCGTTCACAATTAGAACGTCACAATAGAGTGTCCAAGCTTCTGATGGACGAAGTTACGGCGCTCAAAGACAATGCTGACAAGGATAGGGAGATGGCTGAGACGTGAGTGCGATAGAGATAGTCATAACTAGACATCGATCGGTTTATTAAATGTTTTAGCTCTTCTATTCTTTTCGGTTCTTAAGATAAAATGGGAGTTCCTCAGGGATCAATATTAGAGCCCTCACTCTTCTTAGTGTATATCATTGATACATGTAGGAAGAGACATGAGATCATGAAGTTCTTTACTTCTTGGGTTGTTAAGTCGAAATAAGAATTCCTCAAGGATCAATGTTAGGTAGGACCGTTTACCTTCCTAGTTTGTATCATCGATATACCAAGTGTAGTTTTTCTTATGGATCGTCTTAGTTGATGACGTTTTTGATTAACATAATTGTTGTAGCACACGTCACAACAATAATTATCGGTAAATCACTAGATTCTAGGTCTTTTAAGTTTACTTTACTAATTCTTTCATCATTGTGACAAATTATAAACGGCAAAAATTAATTTGTAGGTACAAAACGGAGGCGCGCGCGGCTAAGAAGCGCGTTAAGCTGCTGACGCACCAGAGCACCCTGCTGATGGGTGACCTGGAGCCGGACGAGCGGCTGCTGCTGGTGCTGCACGAGGTGGACAGCCTCAAGGACGCGCTCGAGAAGCAATCCGCCAGGCATCATGATCAACTTGAGGAGATGCAGGTAACAACCGCTTACCATCACTCTCACCAAGCGCTCGTGGTGTAGCATGATTAGCCGTTCTTAATCGATCGGCAAAGTTAAGCTACGTCTGTCGTGGTCGGTACCTGGATGGGTGACCGCCTAGTGGTATTTTAAATCGAGCGTTTCCGTGCTTCGGATGGCACGTAAAGCCGCTGGTCCCGGTTATCACTTAATTTTGATAGTCGTTAAGCTAGTTGTATGCCTCCTAGGCGGCTTGAAAAATTAGGTTAAAATAGGTTGACCACTAGCCTACCTCCAACGATCCGCGTAGTGGAGTATCACCCAGTCCCTTTCACCGTCATTTTTCAGACTTGTGCCCAGTGTTGTGGGACATTATAGGCCGATGATGATGATGATGATGATGTAAGCTCAAAATTATGAAGCGATACTTTCGGAAACCAAAGTCGAACACATTTTAAATTCAAATCTCACACAAACAAAGTCTTAAAGCAAGAGCTTATCATATAAGATAGCCCATATTGAAGATAGTCTCTCATCTCATCTCGTAGATCATCTGGAAGTAGCTTCACTCTGCACAAGTGCACATTGTATAAAAGCCAGTAACTTACCTACGTAATTAATTATGTACTTGTTTAGGTTCTTTTATTTTTTTGTAGGTTGTTGATTTTTAACCAACTTCAAAAAAAGGTTTTTTTTAAATGTTTGTTACCTCTTAACTCCGTCATTTATTAACCGATTCCGAAAATTATTTTTTTGTCTGGAAGGGTACACTTCCCGTTTGGTCCCATTGTCATCAGATCAGGATTTGATTACTTCTTAGTGTACTTTGAAGTCGGTTTAAGTGTTTTGTAAAACAGTCCAATGATTTGTAAAACATTTAGAAAAAATTGCCAATATAGTCAGATTATTCTTTTTTTAAATGATACATTGCTCAGTTTCTTACCGGATTCCTCTCGGTTGAAGACCGACTTCCGAAACGATGGTAACTTCAGTAGCTTTGACCTTCATAACGATGGCCTTCTAGGGCCTAAATTGAATAAATGGCATTCACTTTGATAGCTCAGTGGTAATTCACGTAAAGTTAGCAGGACCACAACCGTTCAAACAAGAGCTCGCAAAGATCTCTGCATTGGATTAACATTTGCCGTGAATTAGCCCCAAATTAGGGGAGCAAAATTTGCCAGATAAACGTTTGACAAATTTGTAGATAAACTGACAAAACCAAATGCAATCTACAAACTTGTTTAATTTTCCAGTTAAAATTAGCAGAAAAGAACGAAGACACGGACGTAATACTATGGGAAGAGAAAATAAGACTTGCCGAAGAAGATGCACAGAAAGCCCTAGAAAGAGCCGAGAAGGCAGAGAAGAGACTCATAGAAGCAGAAAGAAGACTCGCAGAAGATAGAAGTAGAACGCCAAATAAGAGATCTAATTTAATGTCTAGAATTAGCTACTTTGAAAATGCAGGGAGCGAGAAGAAGAATGACATTGAGAAGGAGTTGAAGGAAGAGGTTGTTGAAGAGGAGGTGGAGTTGAAAGGTAAATATTGTTTGATTTATTTCGTCTATTTTTGTTAGTATACTGGGTGGAGATTTCCAGATGGCTTAATTTCGAAACCTATGTTGGATTAGTCATGCTGAACAACTTTTACTATGGGACCAACGATGAATTCTCAAAAAGTTTTTTTAGTTTTCATACATTATGATCGAACAACACATTATGTAAAAAAAATAAAAAAAAAATTAGATTTCACTATTGGTCCCGTAGTAAAAGTTGTTCAGTATGACTATCCCTAATTTGACAGTAGTAACGTGATCAAACACTAGTTTACACATCTCAGTGCAATCATTATTGCACCCGGTTCCGTATCTTAATTTAAGACGTACGTGTGTGAAGTGATTATTTAATTGTAATTTTACGACAATAAACCTATCGGGGCCCATGAGGAGTTTCTTGCGTCGCTTTTACTCCTCATACGGAGCTTTTCCAAAGCGATAGTAGTTGTTTTAATACAACGTAGGTACATTTTCATCAATTAATTTGATAACAAAAATTGTGAGATTTTTGGGAAAAATTAGGTATTACGATTTTCATACATCAATACTTTCTGACAATGATAAGCAACTAACAATATAGTAAAAGGTTGACGTTTTCTCTAAAACTTATGCCGATCCAAAGATTTTTGCTTTAAATCATATCTCAAATGTCTTTTGTAATTGTTTCAGCGAACCGTACCCCCACATTCAGGCCCCCTTCGCCCCCGTCCCCAAGTCCCCCCTCCCCACCACCCATCCCCGTGGCCCCTCCGCCTCCAACGTGTGTCCCCCCTCCGCCCCCTCCCCCCACGCTGCCGCCACCCCCTCCACCCCCACCGCCGCCCCCTCCGCCTGCACCGGCCATGTTCGAGGGGATGTCAGGAGTGGAAGACATGGCTAACATGCTCGCTAATAAACAGGGGACCTTAAAGAAGACCAAACAAAATGGAGGTAAGACTTAAGAGCTAGATGTATTATAGGTTCAGTATCGATGAATCCATCATTTAAGAGTAGGGTTACCAGACGACAGTATTTTTCCTGACATGTCAAACATGACAGGAATTAAAGCCCTCTATCAGGAAAAAAAATCAGGAATTTTTAGTTTAGGAAAAAGGTCAATTCTTCAGTCAGACTGGTCATCGTGGAATAAACTTCGTCAGCGCGATGCAGGATGTAGCGGGGCCATCTGTCTTTCTGTGTGTGAACTATCTCAGTGGAACTGATAGATAGCTGATAGATGTCGCTACAATCTTTTTTAACTGTTGATAGGATTGTTTTTTTTACCACAATCTCACCATGGTATGTGATAATGTGGCCGAAGGTGGTAAACACAAAGCCTAGAAAGGAACCGACTCTCAAGTAATTGTCGGTATTTGTCGGTTAGTACCCTAAAAAGTAGTAGTACGGTGGTACCGTGCTATAGTTTCCTCACGATGTTTTCTTTTACCGGTAGCTTAAGCTTCTTATAAAAACAAACCCTCTTAAAATTCCTACTACCACATACATTTTTTTTTTTTGGTATTTAAAACTACACTTATGTACGTACACACGGCTACAGATCAAGCTATACATTTCCAGTATAAGCTGATCTCGCATTGTATAGGATTTCCATACAATGGGAGGTCAGCTTATACTAGAAATGTATAGCTTGATCTGTTGCCGTGTGTACATAACTTGTAAAAAAATATTTCAGTATTTTATTGAATGTTCATGTTATAAAATATGTAAAATTAATTTTTATTCTGAAACATTTTATAATCGCGCCATGCTTTTGTGATCAAACAATCCAAAAAACGTACATACAATTAAATCCATAATATTTCGTTCCACCAGGCGGCGCTATAGACGCAATAGTAGACCAAATAAAAGGCGGCAAGTTCCACTTAAAGTCGACAGACCAGAACTTTATGGAGAAGAAGCCAAAAGACGAGCAACCTGAGGCTGTTAAAGAAATGCTCACTATATTGGGCACGCTGCGCAAGCGACGCAGTTGTACCAGACCTAGCTTTGTAGCTACTACCAGTAGTACTACTGCGCGTGCTACTGGGGAGAGTGACACGTGACGTGTGAGTATCACTTTATATTTTAACTAGCTCTGCTCTGCTGCTTTTTGTATTAAAGTGTCTGTTTGTTATGTCAAAAGCTTTTTACTAAATGCATTATGAAAGTATATACGGTACTTATATACCAATAAACCAAAGTTTTTTTGTTCGTCTGTCTGTTTGTTCTGGCTAATCTCCAAAACGGCTGGACCGATTTTGACGGGACTTTCACTGGCAGATAGCTGATGTTGTAACGACTAATTTAGGATACTTATATTAAAAAAGAATGGATTCCGCGGAACCGTACAACCGTACGGAGAAACCGCGTCTATAAAAGTAAGTTTTTCGTTTACAAAACATTTTTAATACAAGCTTTTTTTGGTGACTGTACTTTTTGTTGACTGTACTTGCATTTCATACAATATACAAATGTATACCAAATATCAAGTCAATCCAACCACTGGAAGTGGGTGAAATTCGACTTGCAAGATTCCACCCGAACAAACATAGTTAAGTTACATACAGACATTCCAAGTTAAATAAAAGCTTGAAATAAATAATAATGTATGATACATTTCTTTTCCAGGTACCTCCGTATCTATAGATAGATATAAATATTATATAATAATACAACAATTTACTTAAGTTTCTGACAATAAATAATGATTTAGTTTGCATTAAATATTTATAAGTTGTGTTGTGATATAGAATTGACAATATTTTTTACTGAAAATACATTGTAAAGGTATACAGTCCCACAAACTTATCTGGCCCGGTGAGAGAGTCGCTGTTATCGCATGTGGTGTAGCAAACGACCAATGAAAGTAGTGGTTAAATTCTCTTTGACAAATGGCGAATAATGGCGTCGTTAGTTCCTCTTTTGGCCACCGTAAACGTAAAAGTACATACGACAAATAAAATATACAAATGTACATAAATAATAAAATGGAATTGATATAACTGCCAATTATTGAATAATTAGTTGCCATGTTTTTATATATTATTAAAATACCAATCATATCATGTAATTTTAGTATTTGTGCCTTTTAACTGACCGTACAAAACTATTTGTCAATACGTCATTTTCGGTACACCCAAAGATTTTCATAGGGCATCGTGCCTCTACCCAGATGGATAATCCACCTTACTAAAGCATGACATTTAATTTCACTCCGCTTGAGGGGCTCCCTGAGCAAATCGCTCTCAGTTCGTACTGCGCACGGCTGTCAAATACTGTCAATTCTGGCTTGTTTATTTCATGTTGCCATAGAGGCGACTATCCTTCTGGACGTTTTAAATTCTTTGGGTACACCGTTAAACCGAAACTAAATTGATTTTGGTTAACGATATACAGTATAATTATATGTCACAGTTTGAAATTATTTATATACATGTGACTTAAATATGTTATATAAGTTAATGTCATGATCTGAATACTCTATAAGGTGTTAGGACTTATACGAAATGTATTTGTTATAATTTTATTGAAATATATATTAGTTTTTTGTATAGATATATTATAATAAAATATATTCTGTGTCAAAATAAAGATTGAACCAAACTATAGGTACGTATTTGCTAATGGGTATCCTTAGTAGCGCCCTCTGCCTATGTGTTCTGGAACTGATCAAATTAATTTAGGAAATCTATCAAAAGATGGCGCTTACCTAAGTAGAGCGTATATTCACGGGCACTTCGTAATTTTAAAGTGAATATACACCTTCCCCCTTATTACAAAACATGGTTTAAAGTAAAGCCAGGTTTTACTGTCATTTGGTCACTTTCTAACGTCATATAATAAAAAGGGACGAGGCTATTTTAAAACCTGGTTTTCCTTTAAACCTTGTTTTGTAATAAGGTGCCTTATGTCTGGCATAATAAAAATCAAAATAGCACAACGTTGATTTCATAATAAGGACACCCTTAAATTTTGATTTTATTTATATATATTCGCTTGTGAAATGAGCGTGTGCCTACGGAAATGCACTGTCATGTGAGACAATACAAATTACAAACTTATTCTAAAGTGGTTAAGGTTTAATTTATGAAATAATTGTGTACCAGTCTTTAGTAGAAATATAGCTAAATTGTAATAGTTTGGTTTTATCGAAGCGTTTGATTTATTTGAGAGTTTTATTATAAAAGTTACCGTTTGGTGCCATTGCTCCGTCGATATTATCAAAATTGAAGCATTTCTTGTAAAGTATTAATTATTCACTATTAAGTAATATTTAAGTTTTATTATGAAATAAATTATAATATCGAATATAAATTATCTTTTCTTTCTACATCATTTCTCTAGAAACTTTTCTTAATTGTCACATAATATATAATAATATAAATATAACAAGCTCTATTCTTTAATCGCGGTTGGCCGTTAATTTTTGTGAGCTTCATATTTGTAGTGTCTATCTCTTCATAGTCTCTGAAAATATTAATTTATTTTACATTTAAAACAAGTAATGCCTACTGAAGGAGACCTGCCTCAGAGTATATAAATACTACGTAAAAGTTCTACTAATACGCGTTAGTCTTTCGCACAGAACAGAAAAAACAGTTAGAACTCGCAAGTGGGCGGAACCGCCGTAGTACATAGTAAGCGTAGTTCCGCGCACTTAGAGCTCCGCTCAATTCAGTCGTGATTTGTCACTACATTGTTTTGGTGGCGTCGTAAAAGATTTAAAATGTTAGTAAAATGCCTTATTGTGCTGTTTTACAGTGCAAAAACGATAGCCGTACAAAAAATTTTGCGAAAGGAGGTATATCATACCATCCGTAAGTTATATTTTGTGAGTAATTTAATTTAAAATTAAGAAAAACCTAATTGTCTTCAAGATGAATGATCGCGAACGAAAGTTGACTTTAAAATTTAAACTTTAAGGTCTAGTTTCTTTCAAACTTAAAACTTACTGCTTCTCGAAGTTTCCATACATGCACTTGATGTGACGGTTGCTACTCGATTAGAGACGTGACACACTTCTTTATAGTATGAGTTATCGATAGTTTAAACTTTTACAGTTGTGATTAGTAGTGCCATTTTGATTTTATATTTAAATATTATTATTATTTATTTGAATGCGTTATGTTATATTTTTGTGATTTTAGATTTCCTAAGGCTCCAGATATAAAGGAAAAATGGATTCAAGCTACAGGAAGGCAAAATTAGTTTCTTTCAAAATCAAGCCCAATTTGTTCAGAGCACTTTGAAGACAAATATTTTATAATTAAAAAAAAGGGAAATAAATACTTGTATGAAACAGCCATACCAGAGCAAAAACAAAAATATTTCCAATATGTGTCCTTTTGTTATTCCAAAAGGTGTCTCACTGGGCTTACTACAGAACACTCAAAGAACAGAATCTGTTTAATTTTCATAAATTGAATAAAGAGAAAATCTATCGACAACTAACAATTTTTATCCTTCTTTTTACTAAACGTGCTTACAGTTAAGGCCTTTGAATTTTATACTATCCTAGCTTCGCCCGCTTTGAATTCGTTTATAAGTGTAATTTCAATAATATGTCAAAGATTTTCATAGGACATCGTGCCTCTACCCAGATGGCTAGTCCGCCTTACTAAAGCATGACATTTTATATCACTCCGCTTGAGGGGTTCCTGAGCAAATTGCTCTCAGTTCGTATTGCGCACGGCTGTCACCGCGACATACTCGCTGTAACTGATTATATAAAAAATGACGACTTGCTTATTGAAATACTGTCACAACACTTACAAAAACCAAGGAAAAATGAAAAAACTAACCTTCCATGTGTAAATATGTGTATTGCGATTTCGTCACTTTTAAGTTTTTACCCGACTGACCCGGAAGGAGGGTTATGTTTTTCGAGTGTATGTATGTATGTATGTATGTATGTCTATTTCTTTGGCACGCCCTGCAGCCTAAACGGCTTGATGGATTTAAACATATGAGGTGTCGTTAGATTCGTCTTAACTGTGTGAGTGTCATAGGGTATATTATTTTTATATGGTGTCTACGAATAAAAAAGAGGGGGGGTATTAAAAACAAAAATGTCTGTATTATAACAATATGGGTATCAAATGAAAGCTTGTGAATAGCCCATTCCATATATGTATATATTGTAATACTTTTATGCTACTATTTTGATGTAAACTGCAAAAAACCACGTTTAATGCACGGAGAGTAGGTAAGTACTGAGACTGAGCGGTTACCGTACGTAACTCAGAGTTGCGATGGTGGTTAGCCTTACTTTACCTTACCGCTCATTTACTTACTAACACATACAACTCATTCTGTATAAAACTAAAAAGTCTGAAATAAATTAAATTATTAAAAGAAACAAAAAACCCGACTGCGTAAAACAAAAAATAACTGAAAAGAAAAAAACAAGTTCTTTAATCTATAGAATTTTGAATATAACTTGAATGCTATAAGGTATTGCAGTCGGGGATAAATAAATATTACAAAAAAAAACATATTTAGGTTATTGGTTTGTCCCCGACTACAATACCTTATAGCATTCAAGTTATATTCAAAATTCTATAGATTAAAGAACTTGTTTTTTTCTTTTCAGTTATTTTTTGTTTTACACAGTCGGGTTTTTTGTTTCTTTTAATAATTTAATTTTTATTTTTTAAATCTTTTCCGGCCATGTTTTATGGAAGGTTGCCACAACATGAAAATTTATTTTCCACATTTTTGTTATGGATTATTAAAAGATGATATCGAGTACCTACTGAGTATTTTTGATAATTCTAACCTCCCGATTTGACAGGTATTTTGACCATAGAGGTCAAAATAATGAGAAAACTCCTCATTAAATATTATCTACACAACCAGTGTAATCAATCAAATTAATTTTATTGGTAATACAAGAGCTAACACAGATGGCCAACCTAACTAAACTTATTGTCGAAACATTTGCATATATTCGTTTATATTATGTAGCAAAATCCGAAAATTTGTTAAGAAATATAATTTCAAAACGACAGCTGTATAGAAAACAACTGCAATTGCAGGGGGTCTAATTTTTGTTCATAAATATTACTTATATGATGTAGGATTTATGTTTTGGGTATCCAAAGTATCCCAAATAACTATTTTGAAAGCAATAAGGCATCCACTTTTTCAATTTTAGAACTTTGAAAATAAAAAACCGTTTTCTCAGAGATTTTTCGCCCCCAAAAATCCCCATATAGTAAATTTCATTGAAATCGTTAGAGCCGTTTTCAAGATATATCAAAACATACAAATATTGTACATTTAATGGTATAGGATATATATTATAAACAAATATTGCTCGTATAATAGTACTTATGTACATGAAACATTTCCGGACCGAAATTTATAAATTCCGCCATTTAGAGGAAAATGTTTTTTTAACTGCCACCCTATGCAAACTGCCCAGACTGTTAAATACTGTCAATTCTGGCTTGTTTATTTCATGTTCCCATAGGGACGACTATCCTTCTGGACGTTTTAAATTCTTTGTAATATGTGTAATTTGTTTATCCTACGGGAACTGCTCACTTTTCCGGTACAAAAAGTAAATATATATATTATATTTGATAAGTTGTTTTTTTTTAATGTTTTTTCGTTTTGATGATTGTGTATTTTATTTTGTAAAATAAATAGTATGTATGTATACTAATTTTTTGGAAAAAAATATCCACTATATACTCAGATTGTAAAAAAAAAAGAAAATATTAAAAAATTTACCTTCATAGGTGCCCTTCTAGGGCCTAAATTGAATAAATGGCTTTGACTTGACTTGACTATAAGCTGTGTGTTAATCTAGTGTGTCATCTATCTACATATCAAATTTCATCGAAATCTGTTCCGCCGCTTAGGCGGAATAGATTTCATTCATAATATTAGTGTCATATTTATAATAATATTAGCTGTCCCGCGCGGTTTCACCCACATTCCCGAGTAATCGTATGATTTCCCGGCATAAAAAGTATCCTATGTGTTAATCCAGAACATATCTGAGAATCTGTGATCCAAATTTCATCCAAATCCGTTCAGTAGTTTTTGCGTGAAAGAGTAACAAACACTCACAAACTTTCGCATTTATAATATTAGTAGGATATATAATAAACATTTATCGATACTTTCACTTATGACGTCATCTATCACCTACATCACTAATTGAGTAGCTGACGAAATCGAATAGCGCATTGTGTTATAATCAGAATGTTATAAATCCATCGACATGCTACACGAATGTCAACTTTATCTTGAATGTAATTAGGATGATAATAACATCCACTGATAATAACGCCATCTATTGTTGGATAGCGAAACTTACTCGTCAATTGTTTTCCTTCATCTTCATATTACAAAACGTCGTATACACATTCTACAGAATAACAAAATGAATTCTATTTGTACATGTGAAGGTATATTTTCAAATGAAGAATCTGTGATTTCTGCTAGTTTTGTGTTGAATAAAATCTACCAATGAAACGAATTGTTTGTTTGTAGTGCAGTGTATGAATAGTTGTTTATTTGTGTGAGTTTTGCCACACAGGTTCCCGTGCTAATATTGTCACTTGCGAGTTCTAACTGTTTTTTCTGTTCTGTGGTCTTTCGTATACTTCATTACTCAGGAAAACATAAATCTCTTGGGCACGTGATAAAAACTGGTCAAAATTATATCTTAAACTACTTCAAAAGCAATAAGGGTTATCTCAAGAATTAAATAAATTAGCGAAAATTTGTTTGCTTCTAGAAAGGAGTCTCCAATTTATAAATTAGTCAACAGGTAGGAAAGGAATCAACGTTGTACAATAAATCAAATTATGTAAAAATATTTTCTTTTCCCTAACTTTTATGCTGAGCCACAGCTCTTGGACTACCATATAACAAAATCTATTATTTGTTGATAATTCCTGCGAGCAAACATATCTCCGCTAATGCTCTGGTTCTTGAGATATGTGACCTTGCCAGGAAGTGTCATACGATGAGTTGAGTGACGAGGATGACCATCGAACTCCTGATATCCTGGTTTTTTTCTGTCTGTAAAAGATACTTACGCTCGATCCGTCCTTCCTTAAAGATGGTTTAATTTGAACTTTATAAACTAATATTTAAGATCGACTTAATACGAATAGATCCTTTGTAGTGCCTGGTTGGCTACTACCTACCCTCAAGTTGAAAATCTGTTGCCAAACACTCGTCTAAGGTTAGTTTACTTCCCACCTATCACATCATCACTTCGTGGTGAGTTTGTGGTGAGATATATTTTAAAGAAATTAAAAAAGTATCATAAAAAAAACATGGCTAAAATGCACAATCTTTATTTATCGACGAAGTAACGAGTTTAAAATACATTTCATTTCAATTGTATTCATACTGGACGGCATTTTTGCTATTATAAAAAAATACATGAAATAAAAACATATTTTTTATAACAGATTGTGTACATAATTAAAAAAATAATTTGTGAGGAAGATTTTTGCATAGACTACAATTAAATAATTATAATAAAAAAATTAACAAATAAATTAATGATTTCAATTTCATAACTACCTATTCCGTATTATACCTAACTAGAGATAATAAATCTATTTGTATTTTTTTATAATTTTATGAGTATCGAGTCAGATCACATAAGTAGGTACAGTTGCAATGTAAAGTGTCTTCTAAATCAAGCAAATATATATACATATATTACACACATACTTTCCCATCTATTTGAACTGCAAAAATCCAAAGCTTACTCCCAGAAAATTAACAACTATAAACATGGCCGTAAATCCACTTTTTATCAATTCATCACCTTTATTAGTTTGCTTTCTGGCTTAGTTTACAAACAGTCACTATTTAACAGTAGTGTAGAATTATTTAATATTTAGCTCTATTTATCAATATTTTTACTATTTCCCGACTCGATACTCAAAAGGCCTCAATCTCACACTGGATATGTTATGTATAGCAAATATAGAATACATGAAGTTGGGCTGCTGCTCCCATTTACGCGCAGGCGACGGCGACGTCGTCGTTTGGAGCGGACTATATATTAAAAAAAAACGTCATTACAATGTTATATTCTCGGTCCCTTTCTAACTACACTTTGTTCTAGCACACACTGGTTTAGAGCTGCCACCTTCATAATTTACTCATAAGATGACAAATATTAAGAAATAATTATTTTCAGATGGCAGCCCTATGCATCCTTTACCAGAAATTAAAATATTTATAGTTACTAAATACCTAATTTCTTTACAAAAATATAGGCGCGTTGCAAAGCATTTTCACCTTTTAGGACCTTACAAAATTACACCGTGAAGCATAGGCATTAATAAGTTAAAAACTGACTTGGTTATTGAGCTTTTATGGTAATTAATAATTTTAGACAACCATACTTTAAAAGCGAATACCATATATTTTTAAAAATGTAAGCACTTTTTTCTTTGACTGTAGCATGAAAGTTTTTAATCAATTTCTGGTAAAGGAAAAAATCTAGATTTAGCTATTTATTTACTTACTAAATATCTGTTTTAAATGGTAACATTTTTCGAAATGTTTTTGTGAGGACTTTTTGGCGGGAACTTGCAGAGTGACGTTGCGTTTTCATTTTTATTTTCATAAATTCGTAATTTTGAGTTTTATTACATATTAACGGAGGTATTTTATCCCATAAATATCAATCTATGTGAACCACTGAAGTGAAATGAAATGAACTATGTGTATCGTGACTTTACAAGTTCTCTCAAAAAGTCGGGAAAAGTTTTAGTACAATGACCACCATTTTACTAAAACATGACTGGACGGTGACTGATAATGCGGACATGTGAAAGTTAATGTGCGGACTATATGAAAGTGATATTATAAATAAAATGTATGCTACTGAAGGACTTTGTATCCCTGGTCATGAACAAATAATAAAAAGAAAAAAACGTTTTTGTGACAGATGTTACCAGTTAAAACACTTTTATATTAATGTTAAGTACTTATTACAATACAATTCACAACACTACTCTTAGCAAATAATCAAATTTATAACCATTTGTCAATTAAATTATTAGATCTACGTCAAAGCTTAAATCGACAGATTCTATACGATTTGGTCCCACAATCAAAACAAACTGTGAACATAAATTCGTCTTAAGTTAAATATACTTGTAGGTAATGTTTTTTTGGAGGAATTTAATTTAAGTTTTTTTCTGAAGAGCTCAAATGGTAATTGGTATTGAAGTTTCAGACATTTTTTAGAGGCTAATATTATTCAAAAAGATGGGTAGTTTTTAAAACTGTTGAAAGTTGCCATAGATTAATAGGATGTGTCATCCAACTATATATACCACAGATTATATAGGTACTTATAAACAAAATCCCTCCAAAAATCAAATCAAACTACACAAAACAATCATAGACTCTTACGCGGAGAATTGCCTGAGCTTATCGACGACCAATCGGCGGTTCCTGTTGATCCAGTCTATGTTGACCTTCGCCTTCTCTATGGCTTGTTCCACTCCAAGGGTCACGTCTTCCAGGTATTTGGCGTTCTTTTCGCGCCATACCAGGAACTAAAAAATAACACCGTATGATTATACCGTAAGAGTAAAAATTATAATAGAGTGCATATAAAAACTTTTTCGTTAAAAATTGGTCAAGTTTGTTATTAGGCTTTTTTTGTCTGACTTTTTGGTGTCATATTATGATTATTAATGAAATAAAATTATTACTATTATAGTAAAATATAATACTAATTAATTTGGGCCCTAAATACATAACAAAATATTTTTTTTTTTTTTTTACTATGTATAGGCATGTATTTGACCATAATCTCACTATGGTAAGTGATGATGTGGTCGAAGGTGGTAAGCACACAAAGCCTAGGAGGAACTGGCTCTCAAGTGCAGCTGACGGAACACACCGATAGGTGCTTGGCGACAGATTTTCAACTTGAGGGTGGTAGCCAGCCAGATGGGTACTACAAAATACCCTACCACCGTGCTATGGTTTCCTCACGATGTATTCCTTCACCGAAAGCTCAAGCTCATTGTAGGATTCGAACCCGGGACCTTCGTCTCGGTATCCGACGTCACTACCACTGAGCTATCATCGCCTTAAAATATTCAGGTTTGTTTTCCAAGTTCCTCCAAGTAACCTTAAAGTAGCGAAAAAAATATCTGGAGGTTGTGTAACGAGCTTCCATTTACACAAAAATCTTACTTCATCAAGTTCCTTTTGTGTGTTGAACTGGCTGAGAAGAGTTTTGATGATGTAGCCCAAACGGCGTCCTTGGCCGTTGAAACTGAAATAAAAAAAATATAATGACAATAAGTAACGTTAGGCTCTCTAACTTAGATCATTTATTTGCCAGAAACATGGTTACTAAATTGATGTTAAAATATTAATATTTTATAAGGACCTTCATGTTTTGCCACATGTTTGCCCATAAAAAAACCGCTAAGAAGAACAATAGATAGTATGTTTTTTTTTAATTAATTGTGCCACTAATTGGCCACTAATAGTTCCTCCAACTCAGCGTGAAGATCTTGAATCTTGATAAACTTGCTTGAAAAAAAACTTACGCCTTATAAATGTCATCTATTCTGTCGTAAACGAAGTCTTTGGCGATGTAGTATCCGACAGTGGAGGTCAACACTCCAGTTATAACTCCCGACGCGTCCTGACGGCGGACTTCCGACCCGTCTGTGACGGCCCACTCTAGGTACCTGGAAATGACAGAGAAGGTATTAAATAATTGACGGTTTGTTCAAAGGCTGTGAAGATATTTTGTTGGGTTTATTAATAATAATAGTAATCAATTAATATTCAAAGTTACATGCCGTTCGGGAAGCTACGGCATATCTTCACGTCCAGAATACCTCAGAGTCTGAAGACAAAGGTCTTCAATCAGTGCGTGTTGCCAGTGATGACATACGGGACAGAGACGTGGTCTTTTACTGCTGGCCGCATAAATAAGCTCAGAGTCACTTGGGAAGAAAGGTTCTCTCATGGCGACCACGTACTGGAAAGCGCCGTGTGGGACGACCCACCCACCACCCACCAGGTGGACCGACGACCTAGTCAGGGTCGCTGGATGCAAGCGGCCCAAAACCGTTCCAAGTGGTAGTTAATGGGAGAGGCCTATCTTCAGCAGTGGATATCCTTAGGCTGACATGCTGAAAACAGGTGTGAGAGACTAAGGGTCAGCTCACACCGAGACGTGATGCGATGCGAGTAGACTAAACTAAACTAGTGATGAGTGATGTATGTACTTACTGAGCGAGCACCCACAGCTCGCGCGTGCTGGCGAGCGAGTAGAGCAGCTGGTCGCGCGCGGACGCCACATTAGCGCGCTGCTTGCGAGCGAGCACGAAGCGCCAGTGGGACACGCTGCCGCGCGATAATGCTACGCTGTATACTGTGCGACGGAGGTCCAGGGGGATGCTGCGGGGGGAAAGAGAAAGTTGATATAAGTTCCAGGACGAGGTTCCATGGTAATAGGGGTTATTACTTATTAGTCCGTCAGTTAGATTATCAAAAAGTATTGGACACATATTTTTTTGCTTTATAAAATCTATAAAGATTGACAAAGATAAAGCGCATCAAAGTTCGGGAGTGGGAGCTCGTGACGTTACTTATTGTGATAAGTCGTCAACATCGTCGAAAATACGTCACGCGGAACTTCGACAGTTTTTGTTTTATTGACAAAAGAAAAATACGTGTCTAATGGGCATGACAACAAGGGCGAATCCAACCTTCGAGTCGAGGGTTATATCCAGCCTTATAATTTTTTTTTTAAATCCACAGCTCTTAGTATAATTTGAATGAACATATAAGATTAATCAAACAGCCAATGACGGATTTACATTTTAAAAAATTAGGATACATTTAAGACAGCGATTATTCAATTTATATTAAAATTAATTTGTATTTAAAAAGAAAAACAAATTTAGCGGTGCCAAAATGGTACAATACTTAAGCTAAGGTCAAACCAGCGCGTTCAGCCTGCGTCCGCGTTGGCGTTGACGGTGGCGATCAGATGCTGTGTACGAACTTGTAGCCACGTATTGACAACGATGCTCTATTTGACCGCGGCGTCCGGCGCAGAGTCTACACGCGGCGGTGGCGATTAGCTTGCGCAAGTTACATTAGAACGCTGAACGCGGTTTACAAAATGTTTTTTTTTTACAAATTTCAGTATGAACGTCTGGCAAACGTCATTCAGAGTGAATATTTTTTGCACGCGCAGTGGTCGCCACCGTGCACGCCACCGCGGACGCAGACTGAACGCATACTTTGGCTTTACTGTTCCCACTCAACACAACACAAATTGTGTGAGTCATTCAGTAAATTAAGTAGAAATATAAACCTCCGATAAATAATTGAAAATACTTCTGGTTGACCTAGGCCTAGAGGGGCCTAGTACCTACTTGTCACCCACGAATTCTTTCTCTTAGCTTAGATTTATCGACTCTTAATAAACAATAGTTATTTCGTTTATTTAAAAATGTTTGAATGAGTTCAGAATGTTATGTTTCTAGTATTAAATAGGGAAATTCCTATATTATAATATAAATAATTACAAAAACCAATATTCGGGACTTGGCGGTAACCCTACCATGCACCTAAACATAGTATTAAATTGTACAACTTACGGGTTATTCTCATCAGGGTTTTCGGTGTCCATCCACTGTTGGAACATCTCTATGGCATTCTCTTCGCATCCTGGTACCTTCACACGACACGCCCAGCCGCTTAGCATCGCCTGGAGATCAAAACAATTAAATTAAAAAAAAATTAAAATAAAAAGAAACTTCTAAATACACTAAAAGTATGAAACAACCCTAATCTGAAACTGTTTTGAAGTCAGCGAAATATTTTCATTCAAAATTCAAAATCATTTATTCAAATGGACCTTCGCAGGCACTTATGAAAAGTCTGTCTCTAATACTCTAATACCGGTTCGGAAGGTTGCATTTGCTGAGAAGAGCCGGCAATAAACTCGGCAATTACTCTTTTCCTACAACCTTAGTTTCATTACATAATATTTACATTCTAAACGCACTGACAACAATTGCGTGACTCGGCGCGGCGGCAAAACTACAAAGTAGAATGAATAAATATTCAATAAATAAATAAATAGCAAACTTAAGCAGACCATTGGAAAAAATTATAATAGCACACATCCATAATAATCTCAGTTGGTCTAAATGACGGCAAACTTTTTCTTCGAATACCGACATTACCTACAGAGTGCATTAGTGGGAAAATCATTCAATTCAATTCAATTCAAAATCATTTATTCAAATAGACCTTCGCAGGCACTTATGAAAAGTCTGACTCTAATACTCTAATACCGGTTCGGAAGGTTGCATTTGCTGAGAAGAGCCGGCAATAAACTCAGCAATTACTCTTTTCAAAACAGGCTTAGATTAATTACACAATATTTACATTCTAATCGCACTGAAAACAATTGCGTGCCCCGGCGCAGCGGCAAAATTACAAAGTAGACTGAAAAAATATTTAATAAGTAAATAAATAGCAAACTTAAGCTTAAAAAAAAAAACTAGATAGCGTCTTTTTCTTACTCTCAACAGCTTTCCCGCCATATCCTTGTCTCATTTTTTTTATACTATCATGTATATTAAAAAAAAACGATATCCTCTTAAAAAAAAATCTAGCCAGTGGGCAAATTCTGAACAGGTCTGAGAGAAAAACGCTGAAAGGAACCATGAGCTGAATATTGAAGAAAATACCTGAAAATGGTATTTTTTATGTATATCTTCGGAGATAAGGAATTCATACTGTATAAAACTAAGATTAGTTAACATTATATTTCAAGACATCTTATCAGACGATCTTCCACGACTGGAAAAAAAAAGCCTTGCTGAGTTTCTTGCCGGAATCTTCTCAGTTTAAGTGTATTTCGAACCGGCGGTAAATTCAACTGTATGTACAATTTAACGTTCATAAGCGCCTTACCAGGGCCTAAATTGAATAAAAAACTTTTTGATTTTGATTTGAGACATACCTGCATCTTGACGCTTTCCAAGTCATCACCATTGATGATCTTCTTGGCGGCCAGCCCTCCTGATTTCTGATAAGTATCCCCAATGAGCCTCCTCACGTATTTCTGGAAGGCTCCATAATCCGGGGTCCGTTTCAACGCGTTTTCAATCTTGGCGAGGCCTTTTAGGCCGGTAGAGAGAGCAAGAAAGTCGGTTTCACGAGACAGGTAGCTTGATAGCCTGGGGAAATAAGGCGATGATAGCTCAGTGGTAGTGCCGTCGGATACCGAGACGAAGGTCCCGGGTTCGAATCCTACAATGATCTTGATATTTCGGTGAAGGAAAACATCGTGAGAAAACCATAGCACGGTGGTAGGGTACTTTGTAGTACCCACCTGGCTGGCTAACATCGTCAAGCTGAAAATCAGTCGCCAAGCACCTATCGGTGTGTTCCGACAGCTGCACTTGAGAGCCAGTTCCTGCTAGGCTTTGTGTGCTTACCACCTTCGGCCACATCATCATTTACCATGGTCAGATTGTATTATCGGGTCTTTATTTTTCGGTCTACCTATACCGTTGGTAATAAGCCACCAAGGATTCCCAGGAACTGCACTTAAGTCCAGGAAAATATTACAAGTAACTTTACTCACTCCAAAGCAATATTGTAATCGAGCTGGTTGGTCCAGGCCAGGGCAAAGGCGTCGGACAACAGTTGCACTCGCCCCATGACGGGTATGTCGGTGTATCTCGAGCTTTTCAACGTATTTGCTAACAGTTTCCAGTTGCGTTGGTCGTAGCTAACTCTGTAGGGTGCTGGAAAGTAAGTAAAGTAATGAGTTGGTTAGCTCGGTGAAAGAAAACTGATTTTGATTTTTACTACCTTCAATATCTCGTAAAAATATGAATTTATTGCGATTTTTCTAGAACCAGCTAAATTATCATATCTATAGATATACAATTGTACGACCATAATGTCTGTTATAACTGCATAACTATTGCAATTAAGATGACTGTCACGATTATCTAGGGAGTTCCTCAGTTTTACGCTGTAAAATACCAGGGGTGTGAGCTAAACCGCCAGAGAAAAACCGAAAAATATACAATGCTAGATAATTATAACTCACCAATCATATCAGAGTTGAAGAGCACCCACTGGTCCTTATCAGAGCCGTGTTGGAACTGGAAAGGTTGAGCGAGTCCCTCGTCCCGTGCGAGCCACTGCAGCGGTGTAGTGCCGGAGTCGCTCTCGCACGTCACCGTCAGCGGCACCCACCACGAGGCGGATGTGCTGGCTCGGGCTCCCAGGGACAGGTAGCGTTTCTGCGCAATTACATCAATATAAGTAATGTTCAAGAACATCAATGTGCATTGAAAATAGTAGCGGACCAAAAAGAGATCCCTGTGGGACACCTGATTTTATTGAAGAATGTTAGTGAATTTATTCATTGTTTATATTGTGATTACTGATAATTAGGACTTCAAATGATTAAACTTCAATAGTTTTTACAAAAATTGCAATAGATATGCAATTATATGGCTAGTTGTAGTGATTATCATAATCGATGGGCTTTAAAAGATCACAACAAATACAGTAATTCCTGTAGAAGTTCTATTGTTTATTGGCAAAACCATAAATTATGCATAACATGGTCTTACCTGCGTAATAGTAAGCGACTTATCGTTGTAATCTCTCGTTACAGTCAGCAGAGGGTACCCAGTCTGAGTGGTCCAAGTGTCCATGATTTCTTTAACAGTGACATTGCGAGTAAGACCTCCATATTGTTGGCTCACTTCAGTTAGCATTTGCCAAAGATCGTCTTGATCTGCATTTTGGTACGAGTATTTTATTAGATAGCTAGGGAGAGAAATAAAGCATAATTATATATATGAGGTTTACTATTGGATGTCAATTATCAGTATTGGTCTAAAATAAAAAATCTGTACTTCATAATTTCGATTTCAAGTTGTTTTTTTTTTTCAATTGAATAGAAAAAGTTAAGGTATGGGCACAGGATTATACGTAAAGTTCAATAGAAGAAGTCGAGAAAAGAATACTTAAGTTTTGTAATTTTGTAAGATGTGAACAATTATTGTACATCGCTGTCATACAAGTAAGAAAATTTATTGAATACTAACTTATGAATAGCCTTCCTGAACACTTCTTCACCGAGGAACATAGTCATCATCCTAATGAGGGTGGAACCCTTCTTGTAAGAGATCTCGTCGAAGATCTCCGAGATTCTTTTGGGGTCATCGATTGGAACAGAAACCTTGAATGAAAATTAAAATTGAGTTAAAGGAAAATTGGAGGCTGTAAGAAATAACCCTCTGCTAATCGTGAAGAAGAGCCTAGGGCAGATTAACAATACGTTAAAAAAAACATTTGATATTATAGAAATAGCTAAAACAATCAACTCACCGGATGAGAGGACTCCAAAGCATCAAGACTGAGTACAGAAAGTATGTTATTAACAGCATAGCTCCTATTTGCGTGCCAAGTCGGTTCTACGGCGGCTACACCGACTGATGCAACGAACGTGGCGAAACCTTCGTTGAGCCAGAGATCCGACCACCACTTCATGGTGACGAGGTTGCCGAACCACTGGTGAGCTAGCTCGTGGGCTATCACCTGTTAAAGAAAAAATAATTTAACTCAGCACTCAGTGTGTTAAATCAAAATTAAAGATCCAATTATTGCATTCTTGGCGTTACTTCTTCAATACCTAGACATGATGCTGATTGCGTTTCGAACCGATAAAGTATCACTATTAATAAAACTTTAAAAGTTCAATCATCATCAGTCGAAATAAATCCACCAAACAAAACTTTCTAATATTTCATCTCACACCTGTCCATTTGATTCTACTCTCTTTGTTTGATTAGCCTTTAATGTTTAATTGAATTCCTTATCACCACCATTATCAAGACAACATAAATCTGTTCCAGATCCTATAACACCAGTTTCATGTTCATTCACATTAACACCTATTCTGAAGTACTTACCTCGGCCACTCTTTCTTTATTAACAAATGATGACTGCTCGCTGTCATACAGCAAGGCCGTCTCCCTGTAAGTGATTAGTCCCCAGTTCTCCATCGCTCCTGCTGCGAAGTCGGGTATAGCTATCATGTCTTGTTTGGGAAGTGGGAACGATACGTTGAACCACTTCTCGAAGTGGGTCAGCACTTTTGGCCCGGTCTTTGCTGCGTAGGAGGTCTGTCAAAGAAAACAAGGTTACATACATGTCTTCCTTTTTTGCGTCATTGTCTTTTGCTGACTTTATATTTCAAGTTGTAATCTAGGTTGTTTGTTTAGTGTAAAAGAGTTGGAGCCAAACTGAAATATATAGCTTGAACATTTTAAAATATATCTTATGCCCCAGCAATAGGGCCATAAAAAGGAATTGTGCATAATTCAGATTTACTCTTAAAGAGGTCTCTAATTTTGACAATTTCTTATTAACCGATTAACTGAAAAACATTGCTACATTATTTTTTTAAGTACGAGAACCCTACTTTCCAAACATTTCTAAAACATAAACAAAACGTTACCTGATCCGCAGCATCGCTTCTCGACCATATCCTGAACTCAGTGGTAGACAATTCAGGAGGACTCTTCATGTAAGTGAACTTGGAAACCACGAACGCGACCAGGTATGTGGACATCGGGACCGATACGTCGAACTCGTCGAAAATGAAGTCAGACTTGGATTTCCTGGACGAATTAATGCAAAGATTTAAAGCATTGCAAGCCCTATGCATTGTTGTTAAATAATAGGCGGATTTAGTTGCTAGAAAGCTTGCACGATATTTGCGCCAAATGACTACGCCACACTTACAAGAAATCTTGCCAATTTTTTTGAATGGTTCCTAATATGACGAAATTGGAATTGTGATTGAGAAATATTTAATAAAATAAGTGATCATTATTTATAAGGTTGAAGATGACATAGAACCTAGTAGATTGTATAATTTGTTTAAATATTGCACTGTTAAAGGTGCTGTTCTATTACTTATTGTATATAATATAGGTTAATACGAAGCTAAAAAAAAGCCAGCGGAAAATCCACACGTTACAAAATAGTGTCTAAACGGTGTAATTATAGAACATTGTTGTGACTATGTTATTACAGCAAATGGTACTGATTAGTGATTAACACATACCTGAATTTAGCTCCGACAACCTCCCAAGGCCAGTGAGCTTCAAGAGCGCTGAAATTATTTAATATCAATTTTATTTCTATATAAAATACCGTGCAAGATATAACTAATAATAAACAAACAGACATGGTTCTCTCTTTACAGAATCTGTTTACACATTTTTGGTTGAAGAAAAACATTGTACAGAAATCTGCTCCTAGATAAGTGAAATTCAAAGGCATGTGACAACGGCTTTAATCCCCTCGTTAAAAGGAGGATCATGTCCCAATAATAGGCACTAACATAAATATATTGTAGATGAAGAACACATATTTAGTCATAGCTTACTTGTGTTCAGAGGTCTTAATAAGAGGCATATTGGAGACAGAAGAATAATTCTTGTGGTGACCGATGGTAACGCGGAATGTGGCCTTGTAGATCGGCTCATCGAAGCATGGGAAGCCTTTGCGAGCCGATATTGATTCGAATTGAGTTGCTATTAGGTATCTGGAAAAATATTTGGATGATGTTTTAGTTTGCTGCGATAAATGTGAATGATTTTTGGGAGTTAAAACTTGCAACTATTAAAAGTATAACTCACTCTTTTTCCTTAGTATTCTGATTGACATAACTACTGATGTAAACTCCATCCAATCCAGTTATCAAATTACCATAAAACGGTATAGTCAAAGTGTAATTCTCATTTGTCTCCATCTGTTTATCCAAAGTTATGGTGAGCATATTGTACGTGTCGTTTAACTTGACATCTACTACTTGGATCTGATCATTTCCTTGTGACACTTTGACATTGTCATTGGAGACGATGAAATCTTGAGCATGGAGGATGATCTTGGAAGTTGGTCTTTTGGCTTTTAACTGGAAAAGAAAGTGATTGTTAATAATGATATATCGAAGTAGTTCGAGAAAGGAAAGTTCATCAGGTATCTTGATTCAGATGATAAGTTGAAATAATGAATCATTTAGTTCGACAACTAATAATGCTTTGTTGAGTTTCTTGCCGGAGTCTTCTCAGTAAGTGTATTCCGAACCGGTGGTACGAGTTAACGATAAGCACAAAGCCGCTCAAACGTACAATCTGTACAAGCCTTTAAAAGTTCATGGTCATTGTATTATCTCAACTGCAATTTTGTTTATCAATTTTGTACCGACAAAAACTAAACGAAACCAAACAATACAACACTTAAATAAACGGACCTTGACAAAGATTTCACATTGTATTACAATGACAAATATAAATTTATACATTTTGTCATAATTATTTTTTGCGGCAAAATATCTGCAGTTCGATTTGAAAGTACCTGCTGTTAATGGACATGCGTTTGTGAGTCAAGGCAATAGGTCATACAATTATTTAAACTTTAGGTATGTTCTGTGTCAATTTTGTACGTTAACTGACTTTAATTATAGCAGCTGGGTGATTAGCAGTCTTCATCAGAGCATTATCATCATCCTGATTTACTCAATTATCGTAAGTAATATATGTTTTATTGCAATTTAACCCTATCAGCCGTATATGCTCTTCACACACATCTTGCACACAGTTAATCTGCACTTTCCTAGGTCTTCCTCTACTCTTACGTTCTACTTTCATAATTAGCACTATTCTCCTTACAAATGTCACATTTTCAGCATCCGGTAGCAAGCAGAAACATAATAAACATATATAATTTGAACATACAATATCACAAACCTGATCAAAGTTACACTACTTGTTTTACTATTTCCCTTTTTTTGTATACGGCGTTTTTGGACAACACATATTAAGAATAATATAATCATACGGGGTGGATACGACAATACGACACGTAAAGTACTCATGTATACAATAAACTTTACTATGGGACCAACTTCAAAGTCGCAAAAACAAATTATTGCTTTTGATACAAAAGGTACATGTCTCCCCGGCAAAAATGTATGAAAAGCTGTAATTTTTTTGCGAATCCATACTTCACAACTTCTAGAAACGATCGCTCTTAGGAACTTATTTGTGACACATTTTACCCAGACCCTTGTAGACCATTCACAGGTCTTGGCGGGCGCAACAAGTATAATAATTATAGACAGAGGTTGATTACTATTCAATGCAAGCGTGTGGTCACATGAGGTGAATGTTTATTGCGGAGTTAACAAAACGATCTGAAGGTCTTCCTTTAATGTGCAGTGCACACACACAATAATAAGGAGTTAAAAAATAAATATCGTCGGACATTTCATACACGGCTATCTGATTCCGAGCCTTGGCCATCGCAGAAAGGTTTCCCGTGTATAAAATATAGCCAATAGCACACGGAGTCAATGTAGCTTTCTATAAGAGAAAGAATGTTTCGAATTAGACCAGTAGTTTAATAAATAAACTCCTACATCCAAACATTTATGCTTATTTATGAATGAATAAGCATAAATAAGCTGAGAGTCACTCAGCGAGCTATGGAACGAGACAGGGTCCGAAATGAGCATGTTTGTAGAACAAAAATTACCGACCGTCAGATTACCGACAGTTAGAGCATCATAGGCAGGCCACATCGCCCGAAGAACCGATAACTGATCGGGAAGGAACGTTCTCAAGTGGCGACCACGTACTGGAAAGCACTGTTGCGGGACGACCTCCCACCATGTGGACCGTTCGAAGTGGAAGTTAATGAAGGAGACCAATGCTCAGCAGTGGACATCCCTGGGCTGATATGATGATCCAAACAGTATGTCTTCATAATATTAGTGCAGATAATACGGGGAGAGTGCACAAGAATGATTCAACCAGATTCAACCATCCCCATTCTTACGCCGGGAGATTTGTCTACTATAGGTTCGTTGTTGACATACGGATACAACGTTTTGCATCCTCATTTATGATGCGGCCAGCAAGTGAGAGGAACTTGCTTCCGGCGTTTGTTTCCTGACTCGTACTATCTAGGGACATTCAAGGCCGGAGGACATTCAAGGTCTGGGCGTGCTCCATCTTAGCATTCATCATTGTACTTTTTGGGCAGATCGTTTGCCAAAAGCAAGCTCCTTTTTAAACAGGAGCTCCTACTTGTAAGCGGAGTTACAATTGATAGCGTTCCCATAGTTACAAGTATCAACACAAGTCCCGTATTAGCTGAGCTGTGAATGCACCTCCCTTCAATCAAATAAGTGTAAGTGGCATAAGGTCACATACGACGATCACTGGTTTTTCCACATCATGATCAAATGAATGTATGAATCTCGCCATGATTCTTTAACTTCATTTGTACAAAAAAGTAAAATGTTTTAGAGGTGTTTGAATCACTTCCAATGTTGAGATTACATTACCAGCAACATGTTAACATACATGAAATAGATAGATAGATAGATAATAATTTATTGTTACAACAAAAACAAAACAAACAATTAACAAACAAAACATAAAAATAATAAAGTGTTACAATGGGCGGCCTTATCACTAAAAGTGATCTCTACCAGGCAGAAATATTTTATAAACCCCGCAAAACATGACAACAACATATCCATTTTGGTCGCAATACTCGCGACTCGTCGGTATGGCATAGAATGTCGTATTTTTATCCCGGGCTTCTAAAAATATTTTAAATGCCTCAAGTTATTGCTTAGGCACCAAGGATCAATTATAACGTCATTCCACCGTCTCTAAAAATGTTTATTTTTTTCTACAAATCTCGCCATGATTCTTTATGGAGAACAATTTAGGTAACTTGATAGGAGGCCCCCTAAAAAACACATCTTTGCCTCATTTAGGAGGAAAATATACTGCCAATATTTTTATCTAATCTAATAGGTGAATAACCGGTAAAATAGGTTTTTAAATTGCGTAAGAGGAAATTTTAACAAATAAACAAGATCACGAGCTCGTTTGTTAGGTACCTACATATTAAGCTGATAGACCGTAGGTACCAGATACCGAAAATTATAATTTAAATCAAAAATGCTACTATTTCTACTAGTTGGTTCCTTTTTTAACCGACTTCAAAAAAAGGAGGATCTCAATTCGTTTTTTTTTTTTTCTTTTATGTTTGTTACCTCATAACTCCGTCATTTATGAACCGATTTGGAAAATTCTTTTTTTGTCTGGAAGGGTACACTTCCCGTTTGGTCCCATTGTCATCAGATCAGGATTTGATTACTTCTTAGTGTACTTTGAAGTCGGTTTAAGTTTTTGTAAAACAATCCAATTATTCTCTGTAGTCGAGACTATTAAAAATGTTCTGATACCAACCCCACCAGCTACAGTAATAATTCAATTATTTTAGACGAGGAACCTGCTTTTATCAACATCATCATCAGCCCATAATATCCCCTACCTGAGGACGGGTCACCTTTCGGAAATGAGGGTGGGCGGGAATGAGCAGACTGGATCGGTTGAGGTAGGCATCTGGGCAACCTACTGCTGGAGTTTTCAAGCGGCCTAGGATGCCTCCAACTAGCTTACCCACTATCACAACTAAGTGATACCCGGGACCAACGGCTTTATGTACCTACCGAAACACGGAAAGCGCTGGAGTTGAAATACCACTAGGCGGTCATCCATCCGAATACCGTCCACGACGATTGTGACTTAACTTTGCCGATCGATTACCAACGGCTAATCAAGATACACCACGAGCGCTTCCGCATCATCTTCAGACATCAATAGTGTTTTTTTTTTATACGACTAATTCGGTAAACAAGCATACGGCCCGCCTGATGGTAAGCGGTTACCGTAGCCATATGGACGCTTGCAACACACGAAGCATCGCTCACGCATACCGACCGTTCCCCCACCCATATGAGCTCTGGCGACCTTACTCACGCGCAGTAACACAACTTTACACAACATAAAGTTATTTGGCTGCGGTATTCTGTAAGGTGGAGGTACTTCCCCAGTCGAGCTGCTCTTTGAGCGAATAAACGCTACGCTCTACCTCTCTCAAAGACAAACACAAAGCTTTGGGACACGGAACCCAAAAAATCTCCAGAACCACAGTAAACGAAGCCAAGTTTAAAAACAACTAAACTAATTGTTCTTACTGACCCAGTAGCGGACCACTGTCCCCATTTCTATTCTAAATTACATTATCGATTCCCCACACATATTGTCATTTACATTGAATAGGTACTATACAGAAAGAATGGCTAGCATCAATTGTGAATATATATCTATACTTATATTATACAGATATTATGAAGCGCTCGTGGTGTAGCATGATTAGCCGTTCTTAATCGATCGGCAAAGTTAACCTACGTCTGTCGTGGTCGGTACCTGGATGGGTGACCGCCTAGTGGTATTTCAAATCGAGCGTTTCCGTGCTTCGGAAGGCACTTAAAGCTGTTGGTCCCGGTTATCACTTAATTGTGATAGTCGTTAAGCTAGTTGGATGCCTCCTAGGCGGCTTGAAAAATTCCAACAGTAGGTTGACCACTAGCCTACCTCCACCAATCCGCAGTGGGCACGCGTGGTGGAGTATCGCCCAGTCCCTTTCACCCTCATTTGTGTGCAGGAGGCCTGTGCTCAGTAGTCGGACATTATAGGCTGATGATGATGATGATGAATATTATACAACTGAATGAGTTTGTATCAATTTTAACTCAGAATGCCGCGAAGATAGTCATGGCAATCATGGTTTGGACTGAATTATATTTTTTTTGATACCACTAAGGTGGCAAACAAGCTTACGGCCCGCCTGATTGTAAGCGGTTACCGTAGCCTATGGACGCTTGCAACACCGGGGGTATTACTCGCGCGTTGCCGACCCTGCAGAAATCTCCTCAAACCCTTTTCGAAGAACCCCATGCTGTACTCTATTGGAAAAACCACGGCGGGGAGCTCATTCCACAGTCTGAGCGTTCGCGGAAGGAAGCTCCGTTGAGCCCGCACAGTTCGAAACAATTAATATATTTTTGTTTTTTAATTATGTTAATGTTGTTTGAAATCTATTCCGTTTATTCCCCACTCCTGGCAATGCATTCTGATTGGCTAAGTCAAGGACACACTTAACATGATCACAGAAATCAGAATCATTAGGTAAAAGATTCATTGATTGGTCGGTACTGTTATATCTGTGCAAAAACACATACGTACTTATTATTTGCTTTGCAGAGTTGGAATTCCCGGTATTACTACAATGGTTGAGACTTCAAGATGGCATATTTTCGAAATTTATGTTGGATTAGTCAAGCTGAACAACTTTTACTATGGGACCAATGGTGAATTCTCAAAACATTTCGATCATAATGTACAAAAGAAAAAAAACAAATAAACCGGCCAAGTGCGAGTCAGACTCGCGCACCGAGGGTTCCGTACAAACCTGTAGGTATATAAGTAAATGGTAGTATAGACCTGAGTATTTGATATTAATTTCAATTTATGACCTATTAAAAAAAAACTACTTACTAGATCTCGTTCAAACCAATTTTCAGTGGAAGTTTGCACCGTAATGTACATCATATATTTTTTATAGATTTATCATTCTCTTATTTTAGAAGTTACAGGGGGGGGGACACACATTTTACCACTTTGGAAGTGTCTCTCGCGCAAACTATTCAGTTTAGAAAAAAATGATATTAGAAACCTCAATATCATTTTTGAAGACCTATCCATAGACACCCCACACTTATGGGTTTGATGAAAAAAAATTTTTTGAGTTTCAGTTCTAAGTATGGGGAACCCCCAAAATTTATTGTTTTTTTTCTATTTTTGTGTGAAAATCTTAATGCGGTTCATAGAATACATCTACTTACCAAGTTTCAACATTATAGTTCTTATATTTTCTGAAATAAATGGCTGTGACATACACGGACAGACAGACAGACAGACAGACAGACATGACGAATCTATAAGGGTTCCGTTTTTTGCCATTTGGCTACGGAACCCTAAAAATGATAATTCAGTGTTGGTCTCATAGTAAAAGTTGTTCAGCATGACTAACCCAACATAGGTTTTGAAAACATGCCACCTCGAAATGTCCACCCTCTATACTTTATGGTTGCAAATCACCTATCAGCGTGTTCCGACTGTTGCACTTGAGAGCCAGTATTCCCACATCATCACTACCACACGGAGATTACGGTCAAACACAGAGTTATACACAGTAAAATAAAAACTGCCTGATTCCCATTCCTCATTCACTCCTTACTACGGACAAGGATGTTAATAATTAATAGAGTTCAGATGATGATGTCACCGAAAGTGAACACGAAAAGAAGGGACCGGCTCTCAAGGATATTTGTCAGAACACACCTAGGTGCTTAGACATAGTGACGTCACCACTAAAGCATGTTTAAATTTTGACAATACATACATCAATGTAATGTATTGTCTATTAAATACAATAGGAGGTAACTGTAAGCCACAGTTAACAAAGTTATGCAAATGACTGCATGTTTGAAAATATTATAATAAGTTAGCGAACTCTAGCGTTAGGGTTGTTGAGAAAATAACATGAAAATGTTTAAAAAATGGATATGAAAAAAACCGGCCAAGTGCGAGTCAGACTCGCGCACCGAGGGTTCCGTACAAACCTGTAGGTATATAAGTAAATGGTAGTATAGACCTGAGTATTTGATATTAATTTCAATTTATGACCTATTAAAAAAAAACTACTTACTAGATCTCGTTCAAACCAATTTTCAGGGGAAGTTTGCACCGTAATGTACATCATATATTTTTTATAGATTTATCATTCTCTTATTTTAGAAGTTACAGGGGGGGGGACACACATTTTACCACTTTGGAAGTGTCTCTCGCGCAAACTATTCAGTTTAGAAAAAAATGATATTAGAAACCTCAATATCATTTTTGAAGACCTATCCATAGACACCCCACACTTATGGGTTTGATGAAAAAAAAAAATTGAGTTTCAGTTCTAAGTATGGGGAACCCCCAAAATTTATTGTTTTTTTTCTATTTTTGTGTAAAAATCTTAATGCGGTTCACAGAATACATCTACTTACCAAGTTTCAACATTATAGTTCTTATAGTTTCGGAAATAAATGGCTGTGACATACACGGACAGACAGACAGACAGACAGACAGACAGACAGACAGACAGACAGACAGACAGACAGACATGACGAATCTATAAGGGTTCTGTTTTTTGCCATTTGGCTACGGAACCCTAAAAAAGAGAAATCATATTATTATTGCATAACATAGAGCTTTTATATGAATAATTATGCACTTTGTAATTTAGTCAACCATATTTTATCTCATTTAAATTAAAATTGTAGTCAAAAAATATTGATGTGACATTGTTCAAACTCATTATATAATAATAATAATAAGATTTGATTAGTAGTACACATTTCATTCATACATATTTAGGCAAACTATATACTTTGGGAGACTGGTGCCTAAACTAGGCAAAATACCTGTATTTCAGGTCACCAGGTGGCCACTTACTAGGATAATTATATATACCTATCGCGTGATATTTATTTTAGCAGCAAAGAAAAACCAAAATCAAAAAATGCTCGCTTCGCTCACTCGTTGCAATGACTAAAGTGTAGAATTACTAGACTATTTTCAATGAAGATAAAGTTTTAACTTATAAACACAGCTAATACAAGCTGCTAAAACAAGTCAATTTAAATTAACATATGTATGACAACCCTGAATTTAACTGGACTGGTCTCAATTAGCAACAAAACGACTGGAAGAATAGTCACAGTTTGGAGTTATAGTTGTCATTAAATTATAGTAAAAGTAACGTTACTAATTCAACGGTTAGTCGGACACGAGACCACGTTTCTAGGTTATTCTTCACACTTTGTTAGATCCTTTTTTAATATAACTTGCATTTTATTAGGTTTTGTAGTCGGGGATAAACAAATATAACAAAAAATACGTACCTACGTAGGTTATTGGTTTATCCCCGACTGCAAAACCTAATAAAATTACCCAGCATTCATATAACAGAATCATCTTGTACCTACACTCATACTCTTGCACCGTCGGTGACCACTTACCATGAGATGAACCGTCCATTTGCCCAAACTTCTCATAGTGTCATGTGAAAAAATACCTAGATCAAAAACCTTAAACAAGCTGCTAAAAAAGAAAAACTTACCAAAATATCGACGACCCCGTAAAAGCTGTAGTTGGTGTTCGGGTCGACGTCATATAAGAGCCTGACGTCATAGCGCGAGGGTGTGACGTCACCGGGCAGCAGGTACTCCCGGCTGGTAGCCAGGTGGAGCGTGCACAACAGGCACAGTGTCAGTAGCCAGCCCATATTTGTAGCTGCAAGAAAAATATGTTGGATTAATGAAGTTAGGGTCGAAGAGTTAAAGAAGAATACACTCCTAATCCATCTATCGTCTATCTATATTGAATAATAATAATAAATATCCTGGGACATTCCTCATACACAGTCATCTGATCCCAAACTAAGCAAAGCTTGTACTATGGAAACCAGATAACTGATATAATACATATATTACTTATTGTTTGTAAATACATACTTAATATACATAATTACACCCAGACTCAGGACATACAGACATGTTCATGCACAGTAATGCATGTCCTGTGTGGGAATCGAACCCACGACCTGCGGCGCTATAGGTTAAGACTCCACGTCTTAACCAACTGCGCCAACTGGCCCAATCTTTCTTGTGTATACTATACTGATCTATACTAAATACTAATACCATAAAGCAAAGAGTTTTTCGTTTCTTTAAACGGTCTAATCTCTGGAACGACCTACCAGACATATAAAAACAAATCTTTAACTACTAGGGAGCTACATTATACTTGAGTATTATATTATAGGCTTTTTATCCTGGGAAAGCGGGCCTATTTTTCAAATTTGCAGCCATCCTTTCATCTTAATATACATAATCACACACAGACAGAGGACATACAGACATGTTCATGCACTCAAATGCACGTCCGGTGTGGGAATCGAACCCACGAATACGCGATAAGTGGTACGCCAAATGGCCTGTCAAATTGCTATAAAAACTGCTTGGAATCTCAATATAAAGTAAATAAATTGCGAACTAAGTAAACTCATGGCTATCCCGTATCATACATAGTAAGAAGGTTCCATGTCCTTCACCTAGATAGGACTAAATGTATATAAACAACTTTTGATTGCCCACGTAAATCAAAGCCCGTATATTGTACAATGCATAATTCAATGATATAACGACATTCATTACATAATTATTTGTGTTTGGATACAAGGTTTGATACTATTATTACATTTTTAATTTATTATGGTGACAGAGGCTCTTTATGGGCCTTTATCTGGGACTGGCAATGTGCCAAAAGGCTCGCTAAATGCCATAATGAGTCTCACTTTGGGACCATAAAGAAAAATAAAAATGTTCTTTATTTATCATAGTCTGATTCTAAGACCGGTTCGGAAGGTTGCATTTTCAGAAAAGAGCTAGCACTAAACTCGCCTAGCAATTACTACACAAAACTTATTACATAATTTATTTTTATTTCTAGGTTTAATTTAACAATATGGCAGATAATTAAGATATTATTTTTTCCAAACCCCATATACCGGTAAAATAAAAATCCATAAAAAAATATGTCTTTTTTTAATTTCTTTATTTATTTTAGAGGGATTTATTTATTCAAACAATGAATATGTCACCCTCATCGGAAATACATCAGTTATCTTCTACTTATACCATCTGTACCCCGAGTGTAAAGAATTGTCGTTAATAAACGCTTACTAATTCGTTTGCGTTAACTATAAATTTGTATGGGAGAAATTAGTACCATGAGTATTCCGCTAGAGGCGCTGTGCCAATTCCTATAGAGAAGTGTCGTAAACGCAAACTAATTAGTTTGCGTTTACAAACGTCAATTCTTTACACTCGGGGTACTGAACTAATTTGTATAACATTTTGGCAGTCTCCGATAATGGAAACGCCAATATACTGTTACATTCTCCAACATTAAATATATTTATATTATTAACATAAAAAAGTTCTTTCTTTTCGGTTTCATTATGGATACACTCCACAGATACACTCCATCATAATATGGTATGCATCTTCTATCGTTCCACACTCAGTACATAAGGGTGAATCAACTTTACCCATCATATGTGCAAAACCATTTAGGGGAATATGTCAATTTTTATTTCTTAAAAAGAACAGCACCAAGGTGTTGTGTCAAGAAGCCCAAGTTATTTTAATAATTTACTTAACTTAAAGTGCCAAAATTACAAGGGACCATTACAGGGGGACTAGATATCTGCGTCTTAAACATTTCTTTGAATTTTACTTAATACCTACTTGTTTTTAAATGAAGCCGGTTCGCGGTAAAGTCCCAATTAAACATGTAGTGATGTTTATCGAAGCCATATTACCAAAGAAAAGAAATCAATATTTATTAATAAAGTCGGTAGGTACGTAATTAGGGTTTCGTTTTTCCCGACCTTTTTCCATTCCTGGGACCCGGGAATGAAAAAAATGACTTCAGGAAATTTAAAAAAGTTGTTAAATAATCAGAACCATTGACGTTAATTTTGTTTGAATTCCCCACTAACAGACTATGCGCTCTGATTGGCAAAGTCAAGGACAAACTAAACATTTAAATGTAGTGATTGGTCGGTACCAATATAAATCAGTGCAAAAGAACTTAATAATTTGCTCGGAATTCTAAAGGGATTTATCCTCGATCACTGCGCACAAATCCCTTTAGGGTGGTACCAGAAAAGCCAAGTATAACACAATCTAGTCCTTTTTCCCTTCTGCTCCCGGCACAGCCACTCCCAATACCTCTCAAACTCCATTTCAAGAAGGTTTTTTTTTTCTTATTTAGTGGGTTTGCGCTTAACCGCAATCTGATGGTAAGCGAAGATGTAGTCTAGGGTGGACCGCGCGTACCCATAAGATGCCTGTTCACTCTGGCCTTGAATAGACCCATGTTATAAGTGTCTGGAACCACGTTGTCCGGGAGAGCATTCCACAACTTGGCCGTGTGTATAAGGAAAGAGGAAGCGAAACGCTTGGTACGGCAAGACGGAATGTCGACAACGAAGCGATACGAGACTCCCCCGACGCCTAGTGGTCCGATAGAAGAACGGGGATGGAGGGACAAGATTATGCAGTTCTCTATCGCATTCTCAGATAAACAGATAAACATATTTATTAGTAATATTTAAGATTACAAGTCATAATTTATACATTTCATTACATAATTTCAAATTTAAATTATAATAGATTTATGCCACTATGTCAAATATTCTTCTACGCTATAAAACGCTTTCTCAGCGAGCCAACGTTTCAGGGAAGATTTGAATGATAATAACGTATTTGTACGGAGAACCGAGTCAGGTAAGCGGTTGTATACCGCTGGACCCATGATGTGGGCCAGTCTGTCAGATTTAGCCAGTCTGTGCCTGACAGCGGCGAGCTTCTGAGCTCTGCGAGAATTAATTCCGTGCGCTCCTTGTTTTTTAAAATTAGCTATATTTTCCCTAACATATACAGCAACCTGGGATATTAGAATACAAGGCAGCGTAATAATGCTAAGGGAAATGAAGTAGGGTCTGGCTGAAGTTGCCTGCGACACCTGTGCTATTGCTCGAACAGCGCGCTTTTGCATGCGGAAAACGCGTTCCCTGTCTGCAGCACGTCCCCAAAGCTCCACCCCATACTGAAGCAGCGAGTGTACGGTCGAAAAGTAAGAAGCTCGTACTAAATCAGTGGAAACTAAACGCGAAAGTCGACAGAGCGCATAGCACGCACTACCTAATCTCGCACACAGTTCTCCGTGGAACAATCTGTAGAATACCGTCAAACTTGTAACCTGACGTCGATGATCTAGGTTTTTCAGTTTCTTGGTCATTAGGTCGCTATCGTCAATCCTTCGAGCGCGTCTATATAACGATTCCAAAGTTTCCCCTGGTTTCCCCTGGTGTTGCAAGCGCCTATAGGCTACAGTAATTGGTTACCATCAGGCGGGTCGTATGTTTGTATACCATATTAGTAATAGCTTTTTTTTTTATTTGGCTGTTTTTGTACCATAGTAATATTCTTAGGTACTCTATGGCCATTGACCATAGGTTCCTGGGATTCATTTGAGGTAAATCCTTCACAAACAAGGTAAAGGCCTTACTTTGAGGAAAACTTACGATATATTTAGTTAGGCAAGGTGATTAAACACATGTCTATGAAATGTTGCCTGTTTGGTCAACCTGAGTTTTTACTTATAGGGACCTAATAATAAAGCGTTGACAAAAAAAAACTTTTTAACAAAAAAAATTAACCACCGAAAAAACTGAAAAGCAAAAAATAATTTTGAATATTACTTGAATTTTATAAGGTTTTGCAGTCGGGGACAAACCAATAACTTAAGCTATTACGACAATACGACATTAAATGAAACCACGTAAAGTACTCATGTATACGATCAACATTTACTATGGGACCAGCATTAAATTCGAAAAAATGAATTGCGTTAGCAATATTGCTTAGCTTCCTTTTTAGACAAACATTACATTTAACAAATATTACAAAAAAAATACATATCTACGTAGGTTATTGGACGTATGAGCTCTAAACTCATTACGGGTATCTACTGTATTTTAGTTAGTGAATGTTTGTTACGCCTTCACTCCTCAACTAATCAAAGGATCATCATGAAATTTGGCATGCAGATAGCCTTTGGTATGGAGAAGGACATGGCTATTTACATAGGACATAGGACTTTTTATCCCGGGAACGCGCGTGAAACCGCGGGGAACAGCTAGTTCATAATATTATGTAATAAATCCAAGCTGGTTTTGAAAAAAAGAGTAAGTTTATTGCCGGCTCTTCTCAGCATATGAAACCTTCCGAACCGGTATTACGAGTCAGACTAATAATGGAATAAGTGCCCATGATCTACTCGATTTTTAGAGTTCCGAAACTAAAAGATAAAAAGGAACCCTTATGGTGCCACTCCGTCTGTCTGTCCGTCTGTCACAGCGGCATATTTCAGCAACCATTTGGAATAGTTTTAATTATTGCTGACCCGTACATAGGTATTGACCTTTTTTTTATCCCGGTAAAAGATACCGTCCCTCGAGAAAGCGAGTGAAACCGCGGCGACAGCTAGTAATATTATAAACGCGACAGTTTGTGAGGATGGATGTGAAGATGCTTGTTAGGTATTCACGCAAAAACCACTGAACGGATTTCGATGAAATTTTGTACACAGATAGAATATGTCCTGGATAGAGTACTTTTTATCCTGGGAAAACAATAGATATCCCAGCTGGGCCAACTGGCCCGTCAAACCACAGGGCGGAAAAGTATTTAATATAGTATTAAATTCATCGCTTTAAAAAAAGATTACCTACATTATGCATACCACGTGGGCTGAACTTGAATATAATAATAACATTTATCAACGCTTCATATGCGTATGAAATTATTCACTTTTGATTTAATAACTGTATAGCAGTTTGGTTGATCGATTTGCGACGGCTCGTTATATTTATTAAATTGTTGAGTGAAAGGAGGTATCGTCTCAAGATAAGAGAAGAGTATAAATACTGTTTATAAATGGTCGCGTGAATAATAACGCCACGTGGTGCCGATTCCGCTGTTTGCTACTAAACTAATTTGGTCTTAATACCTATCTCTTTCTGGATGGGTGACCGCCTAGTGGTATTTCAAATCGAGCGTTTCCGTGCTTCGGAAGGCACGTAAAGCCCTTGGTCCCGGTTATCACTTAATTGTGATATTCGTTAAGCTAGTTGGAAGCCTCCTAGGCGGCTTGAAGCTCCAACAGTAGGTTGACCACTAGTCTACCTCCACCGACCACCGATCCGCAGTGGGCACTCGTGGTGGACACCCTCATTTGTGAAAGGAGGCCTGTGAAGACGGCAGACTAATTTGACAGCTTTAAATGTTTTATCCTTTTACAATAATGTTTGTAAAAGAGATGTGATGTGATTAAAATTAGTTTAGTGCGATATACAACAGAATCGATGGTCAAAAAAATCAGTATAGGTAGGTATTAGTTAATGGGGACCCTAGCTTGCTCGTAAATATTTATTTGATTGAATATCGAATCGACCATAGAATATTTGAAAGTAGTAGAAGGGCTATGTGACCGATATGATCCTGGCTATGATCTACCCGTGTGTCAAATTTCATCACTAAGTATTGGTTCTGCCGTTGAGACAAATAGACAAACTCTCATTCGCGTTTATTATATGTATATTAGGGACACTCGGAGAATCACGACAACGTTGTGGTCATACAAGAATGCCAACTCTACAAAAAGTGCTCAATTCTCAAAATTGCCTATTCTATGTACCTAAGTAGTTAAATGAGTCTGAGACAAATTGTTTCGAGTTTCTCGTTGCAACAAAGTTAAACGCAAAATGTTGCAACTTCTCGTCATTCGGTTGAGTAATATTGTTTGCACAAGTTTTAGTGAATAGGTTTTTTTGATTATTGCTTTTTGGCAAACAGACTCGACATTACGGTACAAATACGTCTGTGTATCTTATTATGTTCGAATTTGGATGAAAGTAGCAAACTTTGAAGTATCTCTAGATGGGCCGGTTGGCGTGGTTATGAAAGATAATTAACACGCCAGACCCAGGACAGCCATTTGAGTATTTGTCTAGCATTCAGGAGTCTAAGTGCTAAAATGTGTTTAACAGTTATTAGGGTACAGTCTGTAGCATTGACAGTCTGTTAATTCAGCAGTGACAGTCTGGTACTGCCAGACTTTCGAACTTTGGCTCCGAACTCAAAGGAATCACAATAAGATTACAAAAAGAAGCGCTCGTGGTGAAGCATAATAAGCCGTTCTTAATCGATCAGCAAGTTAAGCTACCACCGTCGTGGTGGGTACCTGGATGGGTGACCGCCTAGTGGTATTTCAAATCGAGCGTTACCGTGCTTCGGAAGGCACGTAAAGCCGTTGGTCCCGGTTATCACTTAATTGTGATAGTCGATAAGCTAGTTGGCGGCCTTCTAGGCGGCTTGAAAACTCCAACAGTAGGTTGACCACTAGCCTACCTCCACCGATCCGCAGTGAGCACGCGTGGTAGAATATTGCCCATTCCCTTTCACCCCGATTTGTGAAAGGAGACCTGTACTCAGCAGTGGGACATTATAGGCTGATGATGATGATGATGACAATAAGATTAGTTAGAAGGTACCTATAGAGTAACCCACTACTGACTAAAGCTAGTATAACAATATGGTGCCCTTTCAGGCCAAACCTTCAGGTAATTAAACAATAAACAACTTACATTTCAGTCTTTCCATCCAAACATTTATACTAAATCGCAAAAAATCATTTTCAAATACATAATTGCATAGATTTATACTCGACGAACTGATTTAACAATGTAATAAAACGTTTTCTGATTCTTGAAATCAGTAATTTTAAACGTAACGGATGACAGATTTATACACATAGATTTGTTTTTTTTTTGTTCTAATTGTATCTCATCACTGAGGCAAAAGTCGAAAACCATACAGCCTCTTTTTTATTATTTTGAAACTTTTTGCCAGAAACTTTCATGTTTCGTGATTGATGCAAAAGATCGATATTTGTACTAATATAATAAAGCGGAAGAGTTTTTATGTTTGTTTAAACGGGCTAATCTCTGGAACTACCAGTCGGATTCGAAAAATTCTTTCACTTATAGGAAGCTACATTATCCCCGAGTATTATAGGCTTTTTATCACGGGAACGCGGGTGAAACCGCGCAATACAGCTAGTAATATTATAAAGCGGTAAAATTTGTTAGTTTGGATGTTGGAGATCTAATGAAAAAAGATCCGATGCTGAAAATTCTTACTACAAATAGACTTAATTTCATCTCGGGATGGCAGTGGAAACACAGGGGACAAATACTATCAAATATCTAGTGGAAAAGGATTGTGGAGAAAACTGCAACAAAAAAGTCAAGCAGGCTGTGACAATAGGCTAGAGAGTAATAATGATTAAAATCGCAAAACATAAACATACAATAAATAATAATAGGTAACTACACGTACAGAAACAGCCATGACAGGATTACCTACATTTCGGTATAGCATTACCAAGAAATTATATAATTTATTGGAATTTAAGTTTGTTAGTAACAGATTTATATCACCGACTTGTTTAAGCCGTCAATTAATCATGTAATGTTTCATTTCGTGGAAATAATTGTTTTACTTTCTTTATCTGTGGAACGCACAGGTTACATTTGACTTGAGGTCCAACATTCACAATCTTGTAAGATGCTTGTAAGTGAATGACCGTAGTAAGTCTAAGTACGAAGGGAACTGCCTCTCACAAAATATTGTATATACCTCACTACATATTGTGTAGGTATATACCCCTTATATATACAGGTGGTTACTGCCTTGCTTGAGGAACATAACCAAAGCCACCAAAACCAGCCTCGTCAGATCACTTGTTTTCCCCATATTTCTGTATGCTGCGGAAACGTGGACTCCGAGAGAAAGCGAGAAAAAGAGGATAGACGCTCTCGAAATGTGGTGCTGGAGAAGAATGCTTGGCATATCATGGACAGAATTCCGTACAAATGAGTCCATACTCCAGGAACTCGGTATCAAGCAGCGTCTATCCTCCGTAGTGCAGGATCGCATCCTAACTTTCTTCGGACACGTGTCGCGGTGTGGAGATGTCTCCATAGAGCGATTGGTGGTGCAGGGTAAAGTGGAGGGCACCAGAGCGCGTGGAAGATCACCCATGCGATGGACCGACCAAATTAAGGCCGCAATAGGCGGTCCCATCAATAACTGCACCAGAAGGGCAGCAGTTAGGGAAGAATGGCGGCGTGTTGTGAAGCGCGCCACAAATGACACGTCATGACGACCACGACCACTCTGTCAAGAGTGCAACGCATAAGAAGAACTGCCTTGTTGACAGATTTTCAGGGTAGCTAATTGTCTTAGAATCTCATCTCATCTCACTAATCTCATCTCATTTTACCAATCTCATCTCATCTCATCTCATCTCATCTCATCTCATCTCATCTCATCTCACTTTTGTCATCTCATCTTATCTCACTAGTCACATATCTCATCTCATCTCATCACATCTCACTGATCTCGCTATCTCATCACAGTAATATGAGTGCGTTTGGATGTTTAGATGTCATGGATATTTTGAAGTTTGTGACTCGTTTACGCATAAACGGCTAACCTTATATACTTTTCATCCTGCAAAAAATCTAAGATAGTTCGGTATCGCGGGTGAAACCGCCGGCCGGAAACTAGTGTAAGTTTAAAAGGTTGTAAAGCTGAACGCAAGATAAGCGGAAGGTAAACTCAGTAAATAAAAACTATTTTTAACTTGAGTTAAAATGGCGGCCCTTTACGGATTGACCTCATCTTACCTAACCTTTACCTCGGCCTGACCTTATCTTTATATATCTGCATACACTTGGACGTGTGATCTTGAACTCGGAAATTGAGGTAAATATTCCTCGCTTAACTGAGAAGAAGCCAGGGTTGGCATGAAAAGTAATCTAGATTTTACGGAAGGTTTAAATCTTAACGTGACATTGAGGCATTCTAGGCTATTTACAGTTGCAACAATATGGATGATGAGCGACGATAAACAAGGCAAACAAATCGATGTTTAGAGTCGTGACGCCCCAGTAGCGTAGCTAGGTAATCAAAGGCCCTGGGGCAAAAAATAAACTAGGGCGCATGTAGGGCCCCAACTAAACTATTTAAAATTTCTATATCAAGGCACCTCGTTTTTACACCTGGAGCAAGACTACATTCACACATCGTAGCATGTTCCGCCATCTTGTCCTTCCGATAGAGGAGAGAGGTCTAGAGTTCCGCGTTCGGAGTTCTGCGTTTCTTTTTTTTTCAATAACTCTAATCATTGGAAACGCTGCAAAGAAAGGCGAACCATTACGGATGCAGCAATGTTTTAGTTGTAAATTTAAATCAAGCCAAAGTCTATTTTTATATCTGTTTTAACGACCTTGCAAAGGTTAATAAAAAAAATCTTTAATTTACAAATATTCCTAAACACTCGAGTGTATCTATTGATAGATAATAACTTACCCTTACTCATAAAACGTTATTTAACTAATATAATGTTTAAATAAGGGTCACGTAAATAATGTCACATTATTTGACAATGTCAATAGAGTGACTTTATTTACGTGACCCTATAAACTTTGCTATAAACAGTATATTAGTTAAATAGCGCTTTATGAGTAAGGGGGCTAATGAATATCCTGGGACATTCGTCACAGACGGCTATCTGATCCCAAACTAAGCAGAGCTTGTTCTGATGATGTCCGTTTTGACAGTCTATTTATACCTGAGCCAAAAAGTCACAATCATAGAGAGACAAGCATATAGACATGTCAAAATAGTCATCATATAGCGTGTCTACTAGTGATAAAGACAGTTGTCCTGTTTGTATCTTCTCATGCATGTGGCTTTCCTCCGATTGGTTTTCCACGACCGCAAATAAGCACATCTCTTGAAAACAAATACAATACGCTGAGCAAATATGTTACGTCATTATTTGACTAAATAATTGTCTGCAATTATATTAGAAAAGAAAAAAGGCTTATACCAAAAATCCCCCCTGAAAGTCGAAAAAGAAGAAAAACGGTATCTATAAAAAAACGTCTGTAATTCCCCTCTGACAATTCCCCCATAAGGGAAAAATCGAAAAGACAATGTCCTAAAATCCCCCTTGAGTTCAGCGCTGGGCACCTATTTGGTTGCCGGTGCTCGATACTATGTACCTACTTATTAGATAGAAAGTAAGAAAGATGGTTGTTCTATTTTTATATAGATAGGTAACAATAATACGTGTATGTAGGGGTTTTAGCTTAGGGTGGGAATTTCCAAACATCCTTTCTTAGTGATAAGGAACCTGTGTATAAAATTTCAAGTTCATAACCCTAGCAGTTTGAAATGGTTTGTATTGATCGGTCAATCAGAACAAGTCTAGTTACAGATCAGTTATCTGGTTCTCCAAGAACAAGCTCTGCTTAGTTTTGTATCAGATGGCCATGTAAAGAACGACTCGAAGACGAATATTAAAATTTAAAACTCAAACATTTTAAATAAACACACAAACGTTCGTTGAACTCTATAGGAACGAGATTTGGTACTGCTATAATCTGTGCTGCTAATGTAATTTTTATGCTTTACATTTACATATGAATATAGCCATGATGCTAAAAAAAATAAAAACAAGTGCGAGTCGGAAAAGTAATACCACCGTAAAAAAAAATATACAGTATGAGGCACGAATGGTGAGCACAGATAGGCAGTATAGGGGGCAAACTCGCGCATGTACACTTTTGGCCAAATCACAGTAGCCAAATGACACGCAAAGATCCAATAGACGACGAACATTGACTGACGAACCAATCGTGTGCAGCTCGGCGCTCCCCTTTTCTTCATTCCGCCAAACAGACCGAAAATTAACTACTGCGCAGGTGTCAATCGGTGCTCACCACTCATGCCCCTTACTATATCTAGGTAGTGACACTGTGAAAATTTCAACTGCCTACCTATTATGAGATACTGCCCACTGACAGACATACGGTGGGTGGACTGGACGGACAGACAGGTTTAATAATAAGGTCCCGTTGACACCCTTTCGGAACGGAATCCCAAAAACGACTGACATAGATAGCGGTATCAGTAATATTTAAGAGAGTCTTTGATTATAACGGCTTTTCTTTGAGACTATCTATTTTTGGAGTTTTTTTTTTTTCACTTGCTTACGGTTTACTTGACCGCTATGTTTTATGAATATGTAAATAATCCTATGGAGCAGGTTTGCTTTGGACTAATTAAAGTCTAACATTTTACTATTTATAAAAAAAAACTTGTTTTTTATGAGAAATGTTAACCGGCTTTAAATGGCGGTTATTATATGCAATAAGGGGTATCATTCGCGCGTTGTCATCACGATGTTTTGACAGCACAAATCTATTCCTGAGCCGGAAAGAGACACGCACAGCGAGACAAGGTGCCACCCTCATGTCAAATAGGCCACCAGAACATGTTTTTTTTTATACAACTTTGTCGGTAAACAAGCATACGGCCCGCCTGATGGTAAGCGGTTACCGTAGCCATATGGACGCTTGCAACACACAACAAGCATCGCTCAAGCGTTACCGACCTTTCCCCCCTTATAAGCTCTGGTGACCTTACTCACACGCAGGAACACAACTTTACATAACATAAAGTTATTTGGCTGCGGTATTCTGTAAGGTGGAGGTACGTCCCCAGTCGAGCTGGCTCTTTGAGCGAATAAATGCTAAGCTCTACCTCTCTACATGTCACTAGTTTAGACTTTAGATCAGCTTTAGATATGTTGTGATTGTGAATGAATTCCAGCTTTCGCTTAATCTTAGTAATTTCTCGCCGTGGGAATATTTCCAAGAATACTAGACATCAATTGATTGATCTACGCCAAGACGTGTCTCACGATTGAACAGACATTTTGTGAATTAACTTGATTGTTGTACTTGCTATAGTTAATTCATAATGTCTTACAACAATGTAGTTACAGTGTTAGTTAACGGTTGTAAATCGCACTAAACTAATTTTAAATAGAACATTAAAGCGGTCAAATTAGTCTTTGACGTCTTCATTTGCGGGTATTTAGACATAACCGCGATAGATGGCGACTAATACTGGGTGGAGATTTCGAAATGGCATATTTTCGAAACCTATGTTGGGTTAGTAATGCTGAACAACGTTTACTATGGGACCAATAGTGAATTCTCATTTTTTTTTTTTTTATATTATGATCGAGCAAGGTTGGCATTTAGGTACTATGGAAAGTAAACATTTTTTTTTTGAGTATTCGCTATTGGTCCCATAGTAAAATTTGTTCAGCATGACTAACCCAACATAGGTTTTGAAAATATGCCATCTCGAAATCTCCACCTGTTATATTGAAAACAAGCATCAGACTAATTTGACAGGACTAAATTTCTTACATCCTTTTCTTATGTTCTTTGTTAGAAAGAGACATAGTGAGACTAAATTAGTTTAGTTGTAAACAACAGAATCAGCACCATTGTTAACTATATTCCAGAAATTATTTTGCTCAATAGGTATCAACAATAGACAAAAAATATAAAATACTAATAATACGATATTACAAACTATAATACTATCTTTAAAGACAATAAAGAATATGCTACGAAAATATTTTATGTTTAAAATACTAATAATATAATAGTATAAAATACTAGCGGCCCGGTACGTGCTTCGCTACGTATAAAGTGAAATAATAAAAATGTGATAAATGAAGAACCGCTCGACCGATTTTGTGCAAACTACACATAAACCATCTACTAAATAGTCCGAACAAAGCCTAAACATTTGGTTGGGATAGGTGAGCCCGTTCTTGAGTTATAAAATTACAACGAAAAGTGGCATTGATTTTTATATGTATTGATTTTCGAAGTTTCACTAGTCTATACTACTATGGCAGTAACTCCGGAACTAGGTACCATTTAGATTGTAGAAAGTCTTTCACTAATAAGAAGCTACTGTCCCGGAGTGCTACATGAACGTCATCCAGGAAAATATGTTCATGCTCAAACAACTGAGTACACACGGCAACAGATCAAGCTATACATTTCTAGTATAAGCTGACCTCCCATTGTACCGAAATCCTATACAATGCGAGATCAGCTTATACTGGATATGTATAGCTTGACCTGTAGCCGTGTGTACACAGAGTTTATAAATTAATATAACAGTTAAAAGTAATTGCTAGTCCGTGAAAGAGAATGTTACATAAAATAGTGCAGGTTTATTATAGATGTTACGAGATATTAGACATAATATTACGTGAATGGTTTCTTAATAACAATCAGCAGACTTAGTGAAGCTCGAATACATAATTGGACTGTTTTACAAAAAACTTAAACAGACTTCAAAGGCCAGAGTGAATAGGTTTCTTCTGGGTAAGCGTGTTTCATCTTAGGCTTCGTCATCGCCCCTTATGGGCGGGTCAGTGGCCAAACGCAAGCCCATTTAATTAAAAAAAAAAAAAGGTCACTAAGAAGTATTCAAATCCTGATCTGATGACAACGGGACCAAACGGGAAGACAGAATTCCAGACAAAAAAGAATTTTCCAAATCGGTTAATAAATGAAGGAGTTATGAGGTAACAAACATAAAAAAATAAAAAATACAACCGAATTGAGAACCTCCTCCGGTTTTTGAAGTCGGTTAAAAGAGATAAATAATCAGGGTGTAACAATGTATGACATTTTTTTTTTAAGTGGAATAACTGGAGGCATTTAAAATATTTTTTGTGCGACGGAATATTAAATTCTATGTTAATATTATTCGATTGTCGAAACGACACCGCTTTCTTTTAATTTTATTGAAAATAAATATTATTTGATTGAAAATGCGTGATTTATATAATTATTTAATGTACGTATCTACCTATCAAAAGGTACATGTAGGTATAGGTACATATGTATGTCATAGGCAAAAGAGATTATAATAGTACATTATGATACATGTGTGCAAAATTGGTTATTAAAACTCGAGGCGGTATGTGACTCGAGAGTGTAATAATCAATGCACACGCGTGTCATACGACGTTTTTCAACATACTTGCGAGGAAAAAAATAGACTTGTATTTTTTCAAGTAGATTTTTTGATAACAATCAAATCACCACAATGAGAACGTCAACAAATATGGCGCCCAAGTTTTTTTTTTTGACTGCGGTGTGCTGTCAAACTATTTTACCCGTTTAAATTAAGAATGCTTGGTCTACTCTACACACATATCACTTGCAGTGAGGTACAAACTTATCATAATCGGGATTATACCTATCATAAAACTGTGCGGTAATGTAAAGTAAAAAGAACGAGTGCGTAATAAGCTGCATTAAGATACTAAAAATGGTACAATAAATGTCACTTTACGAGCGAGTGTGTTGAAAAATATAGTTTACTAATTGTATGAAATACCTAATAAATATATTGAATAGATAATGACTCGCCGGTGAATTACTTTGTACCTACCTACCCACATAAAGTTATAGGCACAAGGTATTCTGATATATTGTAGGTAACTAAAGGGCTCATGGTAAAATGTGTATAGTATTTTCTCTATTATTGATGGTTTTAATAGTTATTATCAACAATTTTGCGCTATGATATGGTTAATCTCAAAGCACAGATGCAGCGCGATAAAAGACTTCAACGCAAGCGTCAAATAAAAAAAAAAACAAATTTAAATAATTACTATTAATGAGCGAGTTGATAGCAGAATTATGTTAATAATAAAAAAAATATAAATACAGGAAAGAGGATACGAAAAAACTACAACTGAAACCACGCAGCAGCTTGCATGCAGCAGTTGGAGCAGCTGGCAGTTGCTCCAACTTTATAAAGCACAAGTCCGGTCATGCATGGAGTACTGCTGCCATCTTTGGGATGGATCAGCTAAGTACCAGCTTGAGGCCCTCGACTCAATAGACCGCCGAGCCAGGAGACTCATTGGAGATGAGTCTTTAATTAAGGCGAAACTCACGAGCCTCGACCATCGAAGAAAGGTTGCTTGCTTATCGGTTTTCTACAGGATATATTTTGGAGAGTGTGCGCAGGAATTGTTCAACCTAATTCCACCATCCCCATTTTTACACCGAACCACAAGACGCCGGGAAAATTTTCACCCGCACGTTGTTGACATACCGAAAATACGGACACAGCGTTTTGCATCCTCATTTATAATGCGGACAGCAAGGGAGTGGAACTTGCTTCCGGCGTCTGTGTTTCCTGACGCCTACAATCTAGGAACTTTCAAGGCCAGAGTGAATAGGTTTCTTCTGGGTAAGCGTGTTTCATCTTAGGCTTCGTCATCGCCCCTTCTGGGCGGATAAGTGGCCAAACGCAAGCCCATTTAATATATAAAAAAAAAAAAAAAAAAACGTAAAGTACTCACACATGTTCACGCGCGGCTATCTGGTATCAGCTAGCCGTGGGTGAAAATGTCTAACTAAGAATATCTTACTATGGAAACCAGACAACTGATACCTATAATATAACTAACTACCATGGTTTAACTTGAATATTTCACGATAAAACTGTACTCTATATCAAACAGCATTATGCTCAAATTATTGTATTAATTATAAATATTTTATTAAATAAATGAAGTACCGACCGCATAAAATAATAGCAAATAAATACTAGGTAGGTCCTACCCGCAAAACCATAAATAATTCGTGATTTAATTAAAAAGGAGTGTTATTTTTTTACGATTGTCAATTTTTGCCCTAGATTATTAAAGGGCACACAAAATTAGCTTAAATCTTAGTATACCTAATTTATTCGCACATTCGAAACAAAATATCAAAACTACCACAACTATCCCAAACGAAAACAAAATAGAACACAACTCAATAAAGCTTAGAATACAATGACCAATAAATTCAGAGCGACAACAGCTATAAAAAGTACTCTGTAGTCAACAGTAAACAACTTATTAAAATAAAAGATCGATACACTAGTGTTGTATGTACTCACATGAAGTCGCGTGCCACTGACGACGTTCAATCGACGACTGGCATCAGTTTTATGTAATTCTAGTTACCTACAATATAATCTGTTTATCGTTTACGGCACGACTTCGACACGACTGAGCTTAATTATCGTGAGACGCTCTTTATATTTCAATGAATGAGTAAGTGGTATTGTTTTATTTTGTGGTATGGTTTTAAGTGGGCTCTTCCCATTTGCTTAGGTTTTTGTTGAGACTGGGAAGGAAACTGTTGAGGAAATGGCATTTGAATGGGTTTCTTTTTAGGATTAATATAATCAGAGATGTAATCCTTATGAATAAAATTATGTTGTTAGGCTGAAAGATTTTGTGTGTAAGAAAGGTATATATTTCATCAGCCCAGCGCATACCGTTTTTCTCTTTGGTCTTACCATTAATGAATTTCACCCATTGACGCAGTACGACGAAGTCCAGCACGGGTCATCAAACGTCAAAATGACTTTACTCCCATTACCACCGAAGATACGTGGTAAACCCGCTGGGACGGATGAAATATCAACCTGAGTGATCAATTGAAGATAAAAAACGCTTACTATTGTCAACGACTACATTGCAGGGTGATTTTTTACCATAATCACCCCGCGAAATACCTAATTTTAGTCATTGAAACTATAGTTTAATTATTATTATAGTTTGCTCCAGCTTCAGTCAACTTATACTAGCGACCACCATGCGTTTCAGAAGAAAAATAATTCTACATTGACAAAAAGTGTTGCAGTTTGAAATAACCATAAGCTTTATATCATATAATGTCACCTTATAAGAAAGTGAAACCGAAAAATTCCTACGTGTGCGTGAGTAAAATCAGTACTACTCTGGCCCAAGCAGGCACAAATGGTACTGAGCCTTATTGTCACTGTCAACGTCTCAATACGGAATGACAACCGATCGGCTTCCTATGGTGTATATGAGTGTATGAGGCCATGTATTTATTTACAAGAACGCCGGCTTCCTATTACTTGCGTCACTTAAGAACACAGGCCGTTCCGTCTTTAATTGTTTCTTGGTCTGAGCTTTTTATTTGAGTTGGTTCCAAACTTTGTGTGATGCTATAATAACGAGAAAATAGTCTGGTATCAAATTATAATTAAAAATAATCGTAGAGCACTATTCTTGAGGCTTGTCTTAATATTCTTATAAATTAATGGTTTACTAAACTGTACTTACTATAATATAATTTCGAATGTTAGTTTGTTTTTGTTACCCTTTAAATGCTTCAACGACACAACCAATCGTAATTAAATTAGGCATGCAGGTAGACAATAGCATAGATAATATAGGTCCTATCTTCTATAACGAGAAAATATTAGATTCTTAGGAACGCGGGTAAACAAAAACCAAGTATAACATAATTCGTTTCGACCTCACAGTTCCCGAAAAATCTATGTTTCCCGGGATAAGAGTACCCTATGTGTTAATCCAGATTATATTCTGTCTGTGTGCGAAATTTCATCTAAGTGCGTTCAGTAGTTACTGCGTGAAAGAGAAACAAACATCCATACATCCTCACAAACTTTCTCTATGGGTAGGATAATTATATGATAAAACGTCGAAATGTCGTAACGTTTAAAAGTTCACGATTGCGGTGATAAGTTTCGCTTTGGTAGGTAGGTATTGGCGCGTTATTTTATTGTATTAGTATAAGTATTGTATACCTACCTACTTATATATACGTCTGCCTGTCTTCGTTTCGGCAGCTTCGGTAACTGACCGTGACTCTACACGTCACCATTCTGAAAGTTTATCGTCACATTATCTAACGGTGACACCTAATTTAAAAAGTCTGTTTGATTAAAGAAGAAGCGAATGGCGATCTTTTTTCTACGAAGTCGGGAATCAAGTGACCCGCCTGGTGATAAGCGGCCACCGTAACCGACCCTTCCCCTCGATGAGCTATTTGAGAAGAAATAAGGTAGATCTTTTGGAGAAGTTAAACACGGTGAGACACAGTACCCGCCTTATTTGCCACCACTATCAATTTGAAAATGCCCACAAGCACTTCCCTGTGTGTTCCGACAGTTGCACTTGAGGAAAGTTTTAAGTAGATTCAACTTCCAATATGACAATACAATTATTTTTCAATATGTTTACAAAATACAGTAATCTCCGTCGGCCTTTAAAATGTAAGGATAAATGCAAATTCGATAACAATAAAATAACTTGACAAATTGAGGTTTCGTTTAAAGATTTTCAGGTCAAGATCGATCTTCACTTTTGGATTAGATCATTATTTTCTCATATCTCTTTTTTATATGCCATAAGAAGCAAAACCAATATGTATTGTGAAATTTGCGAATGTTTTTTTTTAATTTACAGCTGATCTTATGCTATACCTACATACATTCTGAATCGTTTTAATGAAATTAAAATATGTAATATATAATAGTAATAATAAATATACCTTCCACCATCGCAACTCGCGCCATCGACGGGGAATCCATCCTCACACATTGAAACCAGAATTGTTTCGAACTGTCCGGGCTCAAAGGAGCTTTCTTCCGCGGACGCTCAGGTTGTGGAATGAGCTCCCCGCCGTGGTTTTCCCAATGGAGTACAGCATGGGGTTCTTCAAAAAGGGCGTGAAGAGATTTCTTCAGGGTCGGCAACGCGCGAGTGATACCCCTGGTGTTGCAAGCGTACATAGGCTACGGTAACTGCTTACCATCAGGCGTGCAGTGCAATTCTCTTATTTTAGTATTTTTGTGACAGGTCGCCCGAGAGTTCGCTCGGTCAGACTCGCACACGGAGGATTCCGTACAATATTAAAAATCTGAAATTTGCTATGAAAAAAAATACGTTTCTTGTATTGGGGCTAACTTTTATTTAAAAACTTTATTTCATTATTCTGTCAACATTTCAACCGTCTAAATATTACGGTTTATGAGACACATCCCACTGACAAACGAACGGACGGACGGAAAGACAGCGGAGGCTTAGTACGAAGGTCCCGTTGGGCAACCAATGAGTACGGCGTCTTAATAAAACTCGTATCCCCAAACCTTGAACCTTTTAACTTACGCACACAAATAATCTAATTATTTCACAGCAGGAGCACCAGGCAGCAGCTCTGGAACTACCGTCGCGTCGTCGGAGTCGAATAATTCTTTGGAAGCTAATACATTAGCTCAGCCCCGAGTATTATAGGCTTTTTATCCCGGGAGTGTGGTTCACCGCGAGAGCCTGTTAGCGGAGTTCCCTATAAAATCTGTGTCGGCCAGCAACGGAATATATGTGAATGTTAGATGGTTCGAGAACGATGGTAAAACCAGAAGCGAAGAAATCAGACTCATCTTTCCGCAAGCATTGACGTCTTCATGCCAACGGGATAATATACACTTTACCAATTACAAATAACAGACTTTTCACACATTCCACGTAGGGCATTCCATTTACAATCCTATGACGTATACAATAAGGTAGTAAACATGTCAATCACGACATGGAGATACCTACCACAGAAATCGGAATAAATAGGTAAATACTACGGCTTATGTTTCACAAACCACCAGATTTTGTAAAATGTTACGGTAAAAAAATGTATTTAGATTGCCAGTAATAGTAAATGATCACCAACATTAACTACCTTCTAAGCGTGAAATTACAACCCAAATTATGATTGTTTAATCCAAAAATAGTTAATTAACACCGCTCGCTTCACTCGCTCGGCTCGCGCACGGTATTGTCACATTTCAAACCTAACCTAACTGTATTTGGAGGGCCCCGAGTCGAGAAATGGCACAACAATTTTCTCATTAAAATTTGGTGATAATTTACTAAATGTGGTTTCATAGTAAAATTTTAGGTAATAGAAGTTATTGGTCACTAAATTCTTTTTGGTGGTATATTTTCTCCCAGTACCTAATTAGTACCTCTTCCTTTTGTTCGAGAACTTAGTTTTTATATTTTGGTTCGTTCTTGTGTCAGTATTAACATTTTAGCCTATAATAAATGCCACTTCCCTTATGTCTGTTTGCTTACATTACCACCTTCGGCCACATCATCACTAACTATAGTATCTTTGCTATTATACTTTGAAGTACCCACCTGGCGACCTTAAAAATCTGCCAAGAACCTTCTATTGTTCCGGCACTGTAATTGAGATTGGTAATCTCCCTAGTAGGTACTTATTGATTTTGTCTTTTGGCAACGGTAACTATAAACCACTCACAGGTGGCCCGATGTCACCGAAGGTGGTAAGCACCCCAAACCTAGAAGGGAACTGGCTCTCAAGTGCAATCGGAACTCACCGCTAGGTGCTGGCGACATTCGAATGTCACTACCACTGTGCCATCGTCGCGTCGCTTTGAATAGAAATCGTTCGATAAGCTTTCAGCCGCAGCTATTACGTCCAAGATAAACTGTCATATTTCCTAATATAAGGACTTAGTTCAGGATAAGATCAATCATATGGAGTACTGATGTCATCAATGGGCGAGAACACCTGGATACCAGCTTGGGCCTTTAGACTCGGTTCAGCGACGTGCCATCAGAATTTTTGACGATCCCGACCTGACAAGCGGTTTAGAGCCCCTTAGTCTGAGGAGAGACTTTGCCTCCTTATGTGTGTTCTATCTACCGCTTGTACAACGGAGAGTGTTCTAAAGAATTGTTCGACATGATGCCCACGGCTACCTTTCACCATCGCAACTCTCGCCATCGACGGGGAGTCCATCCTCACACATTGAAACCACAATTGTTCCGAACTGTGTGGGCTAAAAGGAGTTTTCTTCCGCGGACGCTCAGTCTGTGGAATGAGCTCCCCGCCGTGGTTTTCCCAATAGAGTCCAGCATGGGGTTCTTCAAAAAGGGCGTGAAGAGATTTCTTCAGGGTCGGCAACGCGCGAGTGATATCCCTGGGTGTTGCAAGCGTCCATAGTCTACGGTAAATGCTTACCATCAGGCGGGGCGTATGCTTATTTGCCACCATAGTGGTAAAAAAAAAGCTCTGTGCCAAGTTTCACTCAAACTTTCACCCATTATCTTTGTGTTTGTGTCTATGTTTGTAGAATTTATTGATTCGATTATTTTTCCTACGATTCCTTTCATCTTCCAAGCTTCTGATAACGTAACAGTGACGTCATTTTGAGTGTGTGACATCATTATCTCATGACCTCATCTTATTCATAATACGGGTGGATCTATTGCATTGTTTTGCCACATTTTGCCACGCTCCATTTAAACAGTTTAATGGACATTAGATAAGAATAAAAATAAAGTATGATATAACATTTAGCAGAGATGTCTTTTGGCAACTTATTTATCATTTTTAGGGTCCCCTTTATACGAAAACCCTTGTCGCCTTCTTACATGAGATTTAATTAAAAATAGATTCCCGGCTCTTTTTTAACCGACTTCAAAAAAAGGAGGAGGTTCTCAATTCGGTTGTGTTTCTTTTTTTTTTTTTTATGTTTGTTACCTCATAACTCCGTCATTTATGAACCGATTTGGAAAATTCTTTTTTTGTCTGGAAGGGTACACTTCCCGTTTGGTCCCATTGTCATCAGATCAGGATTTAATTACTTCTTAGTGTACTTTGAAGTCGGTTATTTTTTTTTGTAAAACAGTCCAATTATGTTAAATGACATTAGAAAGTGGCGGATATATTTAAAACTGGGTTTTACTAGACTTGGTTTAAACCATCTTATGTAATAAGCGGTTCAGTCCGGAGTAGTAAAGGTTACATTACTTTGCATACCGATAATTAAACTTGAGTAACTAGTTTACTACTGCGCTGTTCCTTTTCCATAGGGAAGCGGTAGCCTGGGTGACAAAATCATAATTCAAATTAATCTGTCAGTTAGGTTATCGAAAATTATAGGACACGTATTTTTTGCTTTATCAAATCGATAAAAATTTACGAAGATAAAGCGCGTTAAAGTTCGTGAGTGGGGGCTCGTGACAACACTCGAGTAAAAGAATCATGGCGAGCTCCATACATTGATGTGTACAATAATTGGACTGTTTTACTAAAAACTTAAACCGACTTCAAAGTACACGAAGAAGTAATCAAATCCTGATCTGATGACAATGGGACCAAACGGGAAGTGTACCCTTCCAGACAAAAAAAGAATTTTCCAAATCGGTTCATAAATGACGGAGTTATGAGGTAACAAACATAAAAAAAAAAAAAAAACATACAACCGAATTGAGAACCTCCTCCTTTTTTTGAAGTCGGTTAAAAAAGTAAAACATTTTAGAGGGTATTGAATCACTTCCAATGTTGAGATTACATTACCAGCAACATATTAATATACTTGAAATATTTTATAAACCCCGCAAAACATAACAACAACATAACGGTTTTGGTCGCGATTCGCGATTCGCCGGCATGTCATAGTAATTCTCATTTTTATCCCGGGGTTCTAAAAATATTTTAAATGGCTCAAGTTGTTCCTTAGGCACCAAGGATCAATTATAACTTCATTGTAACGTCACTAAAAATCCATCAATTGTACCATATGGCGTGACGTCACGAGGAACTTCAACACCATATTCGCCATATAATTACTTATCATCGTCATTTTTGTTTGATTGACAAAAGAAAAAATACGTCTTTAAAATATTTTAATAATGAAAATGACAGCATTATTTATCAGATAGTTCTAGCCTATTCATTTTACCTTACGTACTGATTACGGAACCCTGCGCGAGTTCCGACACGCACTCTGCCATTGTTTTTTTGTGATAACATAATATTAACAGATAACCCTAACAGAAGATACACAATAATGAAGTTAAAATCAATATAGCACAAAAAAACTTATCTGGCCCGGTGTCCCAAAGAGGAACTAACAACGCCAGTATGAAATGTCAATCTGCCTGCCATTCGCCATTGGTTGTTTGCTCCACCAAATGCGATAACAAAGACTCTCTCACCGGGTCAGATTAGTTTGTGGGACTTTAGAAAGACCTAAACGAAACGATATAGAGTAACTAAAATTGATCATAAGATCGATTTTTGAAAAACCTTACCATTTAAAGAAAGACTACTCCCTTGCAAACTTTTGCACCCTATTCACTTCGATATAACCCAATTTTCGTGCCTGTGAGATACCGTGAAGGATAGCTATAATCATAGAAATAAATATACCTAGAAAAAACGTCGCCATACTACACGAATATATAAAACAGGCCAACTTTTATAGGCTGCCGCGTAACAGCGCGTTTACGCTCCCTTTGCGTCATTCTGCTGGTCATAGTGACGTTCATAATGATAGCAGTTGTTGAAATATTCCAAATAAATCGGGAGAAATTTAAATATTAAACATTATTTTGCAAATTTATTTATTTTTGTTTGATTTTGCCCCTAACGGTTAGGGGCTATTTTTTTCGACGCGTGCGCAGCTTCGACGCTCAATCTGGATGTATCCTTTCAAAGGCTATAATAATATCGAATTGAATGATAACACACATTTATTTAAGGACTGTTTAAATTTCATACAATATAAAGTAATATTGAAGTGAGTAATAAACCGGCTTTGTTTATTAACTGCGTCTGCGCATGAAATGACCTCATCCTCAGTGGATTCTTCTCGTCGTTCTCTCTGGAAATATATGAATTTGTTTGTTATTGACGAGCCTACTGGCCATAGGTCGTGTTTCAACTCCTACCCAAGACAGAACACCGTGTGTGAAAAAAATGACATAGATTTTAGTGCTGATTCAGTTGTTTACAACTAAACTACTAGTCTTACTAAGTCTCTTTCTAAAAAAGAACATAAGAAAAGGATGTAAGAAATTTAGTCCTGTCAAATTAGTCCAATGATTGTTTTCAATATAAATTTATTCGCCATCTATCGCAGTTACGTCTAAATGCCCGCAAATGAAGACGGCAACGACTAATTTGACAGCTTTAAATATGTTCTATCCTTTTTAAATAATGTTTGTAAGAAAGAGATGTTTTTACACAACACTTTGAGTGCTCCCAGGTGGGTACTACAAAGTACCCAACCACCGTCCTATGGTTTTCCTCGCGATGTTTTCCTTCACCTAAAAGCTCTAGCTCATTGTAATGGGATTCGAAGTCGCTACCACTGTAAGACCATATACGCCAAAAAGAATCGAATAAAACAAATGCAGAGCGACGATTTGAGTCGATGATTGCTACCATAGGACGGTGGGTGGGTACTACAAAGTAGGTACTGGGAGCCAATTCTCGCCCACTCGAAATTGATCGATCGAAAAAAAAAATACGAAATCGAACCATTATTCGAGTAACGTTATTCTGGTAATTTCAAGGCCAACATATTTAGAAGGGAAACCAGTCAACTCGAGCTTTCATTGGTCGGGATCGGGACTGTTCGAACTGACTCCGCCTATCCAAATTACAGTCGAGTAGGACACGAACCGTAAGTTCGATTCAAAGGTTATTTCAAAGTAGATACGCGAGAATTGGGTCCCTGGCTGGCTACCATACTCAATGAAAATGCCCTACCCACTTGAGTGAGACGGTTTCATTCAATGCCCTGTGCTACCACCTTCGATCACATCATCACTGACCATGGTGAGATTGAAGTCAAACAAGGCTTACGTGGAAAATTGCCTGAGTTTTTCGACGACCAAACGCCGGTTCATGTCAACCCAGTCTATCTTGACCTTCGCGGTCTCAATGGCTTGTTCCACGCCTAGTTTTTCCGGTTCTAGGTAGTTGGAGTTCCTTTCTCGCCACACCATGAACTGGAAATTAAAACAACTAAACTAGTGAATCTATTATGGGGAATTCACAGCAAAAAAAAAAAACTGGTGATTTCATTAATTAGGTTTTTTTTATACAACTATGGTGGCAAACAAGCATACGGCCCGCCTGATGGTAAGCAGTTACTGTAGCCTATGGACGCTAGCAACACCAAGGGTATCACGCGCACGTTGCCGACCCTGAAGAAACCTCTTCACACCCTTCTTGAAGAACCCCATGCTGTACTCCATTAGGAAAACCACGGCGGGGAGCTCATTCCACAATCCGAGCGTCCGCGGAAGAAAACTCCTTTGAGCCCGCACAGTACGAAACAATTCTGGTTTCAATGTGTGAGGATGAACTCCCCAATTCCCCATCGATGGCGAGAGTTTGGGCTAATCCTAAAGTGTAGCTAACTAGCTGTCCCCGTGGTTTCACCCGCGTTCCTGGAATAAAAAGTAGCCTATGTGCTTTTCCATACCATAGGCTATCTGCATGCCAAATTTCATAATGATCCGTCGAGTAGATGAGTTTTCGTGAAAATCTAAATTTGCCCATATCTTTTTATCGTGTTGCCTCAGGACCTTGATTTTATACAACTAATAGGGAATATAGACCTCAGTGTCTGGCATAAATTTCAACTTGCTAGGTCCACCTGTTCCTGAGAAAATCGGTGGTGACACACGGACAAACAGACGGACAAGAGAGTGATCTTATAAGGGTTCCTTTTTTTACCTTTTGAGGTACGGAACCCTAAAAACCAAATAAACCAGAATTAAGAAAGGTTAAAAACGTTACCTACCTCATCAAGTTCCTTCTGTGTAGTGAACTCATTGAGTAGAACTGAGATGATCGTAGCCAAGAAATTGCCCTGTCCAACCACACTGAAATATTAAAAATAAACATAGGTACAGTAGTACCCAACTGATAAGGCGCGTCGTGAAACTTCATGCGCTTTGAAAATGTATCTTCTGCGCAAGTACATCGGTAAGCCATCGAATAGGTAAGGTGTCGAATTGATAATATACTTTTTTTTTAAGTCGATTAAAAATAGGACAAAACTGAGTACATGAGTTCTCTCCCTAAGAAAGTGGAGTTTGAGCCTCTCTTTGAATCTCTTTCGATGTGTGCTCTGACTCGCCCCCTCTACCGAGCTGGACTCATTTAAAACGTAAGAGGAACAATAAAATTAAACAAAATAATCAGTCAATATTATATAGGAATACCCACAGATAGCGACGTTTTCTCCAAGGTTAAGAGGTCTGAGATAAGTCTAAAAATATTATCACAAATTATTAAACATGTAACTTTATCGTGTCGCTTGTGAGAACTGGCGTGGATATTAGGCGCCACGTCATAAGTCCTCAGTTCCTATAGCAGGACAAACATTGTTGTGCATTTCTTTTTGTGTTGAGTTGGGTGCTGTCCACATGTCTTGTGCAGGGGCCGAGAAATAACTCGGACACTTCGACCCATTGGGATCTATTGTGGTCCCCTAGATAACTTACTCCTCCCCAGTCTCGTTGAAAACTCTTTTAATGAGTTTTACAACGAGGCTACGTGATATGAGCCTATAGTCTTCTGGTTTTGGATATCCGATCCCTAGGAGACTCATTCGCTTACCAGCCAGTGCATCGCATGTGCACAGAAGGTGCTCCATGCGTTCTGTATGTTCCCCACTCAAGCTGCACATGGGTGTCGCGGTTAAACCCATCTACATGAGCATGTCGTTGGTTCCAAAGTGCCCAGTAAAGGCCCCAAGCAGGTAGCGGATTTGCCCCCTACTCATATTCCAAATGCATTCCCGGGCTTTGAACGTAGAGCCTAGGAATTTCTTGGAGTGTTGTAGACACATAGACGTAGAATTTCGCTACGCCTCCGTAGCGTGAAGTAGAGTTTCCTTATGAACTTTGCAACGGACAAGGGCGTCGCCAAGGGGGGGCAGGGAGGGGCAGCTGCCCCCCCCTAGAGATTCTAAAAAAATTGCCAAATATAATGCAACCAAAGTCCTAAGTCTTTTAGTTGATTTGCTTGAAGTTCAAGCCTTGAACAATCATTACCGTGCGTCGAAACTCGAATGAATTCACCAATTCCACTCTTAATATTCCGTACGCTCAACTACGCTCTGCTCTACTCTATCGTTGAAGCTGTCACAGAATATATATGTATATAGTACTAAGTTCTCTGTGGTACTAAGATACTGTTGTTATTACAATCGCTGTAGATGTAAGGCTCGTAGTACAACAAGTGAAAAGCTTCATGTGCTGTCGACTTTACCTACAATTCATACCTACTTTTCTCAAAAGTATGAATTGTAGTAGGTAAAGTCAACTTGCCCCCCCCCTGCGCCATCGGCTGGCGACGCCCTTGGCAACGGATAAAGTGACGCATAGGTACCCATTTTGACGTACCTAAGCCAATTTTTTTTCGAGTAAGAGCCTATAGCTTCCCGCGTACTTGGCTGGGATTTCACATTTTATTGTGACACGTTCCTTGAGCAATTCTGACGTGCATATAAAGAAAAAACTAAAAAATTGTACGTTTCACAGGTAAATACGTATTTTTGATAATTCTTTCACTTATCTAGCTACGGTAACCCCGAGTGTTATACCTTTATCCTGGGAACGCGGGGAAAACCGCGGGGGACATATACAGACCTACTTTTTTGATAGGTTTTAATAAATAATATAGGTACAGTAGTACCCAACTGATATGGCTTACCGATGTACCTGCGCAGAAGATACATTTTCAAAGCGCGACAAATGCTATTTGGTCGGCAGCTACGGCCATGTGTGCGGAGGGGCGTCACTTGCGAGTGAGACGGAACTAACAGCTGCACTGTATTATGAAACTTATAGTAGTGATCTAAGCATTCTTTCGTTAATCTTCGGGCCATACTTTCTTTTCTGTGCGAACGAAGATTCACGACGCGCCTTCTCAATTGGGTACTACTGTAGGTACCTACTTCCGAATATTTCGTTTGAATAATCAAGAATTTGTCATCATTCGATGTTAGAAAGGAGAACTATTATTAAACACACCGGTCTTTTAGCTACTAAGAGTAAATTAATAGACAATCTTGACCGAGTCACCAGCGCTTACCACCGTAGACTATTTAGAGAAGATGAAGGCGATGATAGCTCAGTGGTAGTTACGTCAGATACAGAGACGAAGGTCCCGGGTTCGAATCTTACAATAAGCATGAGCTTTCGATTAATCGTGAGGAAACCGATCAAACCAATTCCCAAACTAGTCAGCGGTTTGTCACTGATTTCGAACAGTAAGGACTTACCACAGATTGCGGTCAAATACAGGCTTCTACACAGTAAAAAAAATCAAACATACAAATTATAAATGTCTTCTATCCTGTCGTAAACGAAGTCTTTGGCTATGTAGTATCCGACATCGGAGCTCAACACTGCAGCTATACCTGCCGAGGCGTCCTGATGACGGATTTCTGATCCTTCTGTGATACACATCTCTAGGAACCTGGAAAGGGTATATTTAATAATTTGGGGTTTTTTAAAATTTGTTGTAAATTTTGTCGAAGCGCTCGTGGTGTAGCTTGATTAGCCTTTCTCCATAGATCAGCGAAGAGGATGGTCTAGCATTTTCCGTGCTTTGAAAGACACGTCAAGTCGTTGGGCCCGGTTATTACATAATGGGCTACTTTCCTGAATAAATCTATTTATTTCGTCATATACTTTATAAAAAAATATTAGACAGGTATTCTTTTGTCAATTAAACAAAGAAATACGAGGATATGGTTTGTTGATAATTGTTGGTAATTATGTATATTAAGTATGTATTTACAAACAAAAAGTAGTATATGTATTATATCAGTTATCTGGTTTCCATAGTACAAGCTCTGCTTAGTTTGGGATCAGATGACCGTGTGTGAGGAATGTCCCAGGATATTTATTTGAAGTTCCGCGTGACGTCACGGTGTGGTACACTTTTTAGTATGTAGTTGTATTTTATTAATGACATATGAAGAATGGTAACTAATAACAGATCAACCAGATTTAACATCAATCATTGCCGCTTACATTGCCATAGAATAAAAAAGATACTTCATCATCATCAACCCATAGTGTCCCACTGCTGAGCACAGGCCTTTCATAATTGAGTGAAAGAGAAAAAAACATAGATACTCACTGTGCAATAATCCAGAGGTCACGCGTTTTTCCGAGCGAGTACAGCAGCTGGGCCCTCGAGGATGGTGAGTTGGCGTTTTGCATACGAGCGAGAGCGAAGTACCATTGCGTCTCGCTCCCACGCGATATCGCCACACTATAAACTATGGGCCGAAGCTCCAAGGGGATACTACGGGAGCGAGACAACTTGATAAGTGTTTATTTATTACGACCTTACCCCACGTCACGTAAATAATGTCACATTATTTGACAATGACAATAGATTGACGTTATTTACGTGACCCTTTAAACAGAATATTAGTTAAATAACGTTTTATGAGTAAGGGGGTTAATGAAATCAGCATTATTATACACTCGGATGCCGTAAATGAACTCTGCGTCTATTCGCACCTAGCGACATCGTCAGTCTACCTGGCGCTGCAATGGTACCATGTAATGCCACTAAGGCATTTTTATATCACTAAGGAAGGAGCAGTACTTAATAAGAAATCATATTTAAAAAAAACAATATCTTTAAAAAAATAAATGATGATCTTGGTACACCTATACATCTAACTGAAGCCAAACATAATAGAGCTTTCGGTGATAGAAAACATAACCCTACATAAAGAAGTTCACACCCCAATGCATAGATGGCGCCACAACCACAACATTCTGGATCGCGCTAGCGAAGTTCTGGCAAGATTCTAGGTCCGCGGTCCCCAGATGCAATTACCCAAACTGGCGGAAGATCTTCCCTTTTGAATGATGGAGTCATCCAAACTTGCAACTCCATACAAGGAAACAATTTTGTTACATAGTAAATGATTGAGGATAGAGTAATGTTGACCTTTTAGACAGTTGCACTTGATTTTTTGTAGTCGATAACCCATTGGCAATCCCTCTGCTATTGCTCTTTTCTAAAATAAAGGAATAAATAATTACGGATTATTCATATCAGGGTTTCTAATATCCATCCACCTCTGGAACAGCTCCATCGCATTTTCTTCGCAACCTCGAACCTTCGCTAAGCATGCACATTCGCTTAGCAGCACCTGTTGATCATCGAGGGAATAATCATCATCATCATCAGCCTATAGCAGTCCACTGCTGGAAATAGGCCTCACCCAATGCGCGCCATCTCGCCCTATCTTAATTATCTTATCTTAATAAATATAAGATAAAATTAAATAAGAGTTTTAGCACTTATTAATAACAGTACAGTATTAGCCAACTGATAAGGCGCGTCGTGAATCTTCGTTAGCACAGAAAAGAAAGTATGGCCCGAAGATTAACGAAAGAATGCTTAAACTTACAATCAACCTTAGATCACTACTATAAGGTTCATAATACAGTGCAGCTGTCAGTTCCGTCTCACTCGCAAGTGACGCCCCTCCGCACACATGGCGGCAGCTGCCGACCAATAGCATTTCCCGCAGTTTGAAAATGTTTCTTCTGTGCAGGTACATCGGTAAGCCATATCAGTTGGGTACTACTGTACCGACTTATCACTGCATCTAAATTGACGGGCCAGCTGGCGCGGTTGGTTAAGACTCTGGTCAAGATTCCACCTATCGTGCCGCTGGTCGTGGGTTCGATTCCCACTCAGGACATGGATTTGTATGCATGAACATGTCTGTATGTCCTGAGTCTGGGTGTAATTATGTATATTAAGTATGTATTTACAAACAAAAAGTAGTATATGTATTATATCAGTTATCTGGTTTCTATAATACAAGCTCTGCTTAGTTTGGGATCAGATAACAGTGTCTGAGGAATGTCCCAGGATATTTATTTATTATTTATTTTGATGTAATTTAATTCGGATTAATGATATATGGATGCATACGGTACAAACAGATCAATATTTATTTTTATTTAGAAGAAATAGCCTAGAAGAAGATATACGAATGTGATAATAGAGTAGATCAATGTGGGTCTTGGTAACGTTTTATATTTTATACTATGACAAATTGACAAATATGAAAATGAAAATTATAACATTGAATAGGTAAGAGTTAGAAAAAAAATTTAAGTTATACCTGCATCAGGAAAAATAATGACATTTAAAGTTGTTAGCTTAAAAATAACGTCAACTTTTTTTTTCACATAAGATGCTTTCAGTTGCATCGCATTTTGCACAGTGATGCATTTTGTAATTTTTTTATAAACCCATGTCAAGATACTCTATTCACGTATTTAATGTGTAAAAGCTTCATTGACATGCGACATATTCTGACTTCAAGTCCTTCGTAACCAATTATAACAGGTGGAGATTTCGAGATGGCATATTTTCGAAAAAAAAACTCAATTTTTTTTTTTACTTTTCTCACAAACTGTCAACCTTGCTCGATCATAAAGAGTGAAAAGTAAAAAAAAAATTGAGAATTCTTTGTTGGTTCCATGGTCAAAGTTGTTCAGCATGTCTAATCCAACATAGGTTTTGAAAATATGCCATCTCGAAATCTCCACCCAGTATAGGTGTCACTTGAACGTGTATAGATATACCTACCTGCTTTTTGACGCTTTCCAAGTTATCACCATTAAGTATATTCTTGGAGTCCAACCCTCCGGATCTCCGGTAAGCTACTTCAACGAGCTTCCTCATGTATTTCTGGAAGACTCCAAAGTCTACGGTCCGTTTCAGTGCTGCTCCTATACTGGCGAGACCGCTTAATCCGATGGTGAGGGGGAGAACGTCTGTTTCGCGAGAGAGATAGCTTGATAGCCTGGGAACATAAAAAATATCTTGTTAAATATCTCGTTACATGAAAACAAGCATAAGGTCCGCCTGATGTTAAGCGGTTACCGAAGCTTATCGGCTGTATCATACCAGGGGTATAACTCGCGCGTTCCGATTCAAAAATTCAAAATCATTTATTCAAATAGACGTTCGTAGGCACTTATGAAAAGTCTGACTCTAATACTCTAATACCGGTTCGGAAGGTTGCATTTGCTGAGAAGAGCCGGCAATAAACTCAGCAATTACACTTTTCAAAACAAGCTTAGATTCATTACGTCATGTTTACATTCTAATCGCACTGACAACAATTGCGTGCCACGGCAAGGCGGCAAAACTACAAAGTAGTCTGAATCTATATTTAATAAGTAAATAAATGGCAAACTCGGCGCAGACCAGCCCCCACAAGCAGCACCTGTTCACGCATATGATGCGTGTGGCAGCCATCGCCCTCCTCGCCATATTGGAGGGAAGTGAGCGACCCGTCATACGACGCCGCCGCAAGCAAAGGCCTTAAAGTGAGCATGACTTACTTAAGTCTGCCTTAGAAATAAAAAAATTAACTAAAGGGAAGCTACTAAATTCTGACTAATTCATAAGTGCCTGTGAAGGCCTATTTGAATGAATAAATTATTTCATTTCATTTCATTTCATTTCATTGACTACTAGATTCTGCGAAAAGTTCTTCGAAGGGGTTTGTTGAACTTTGTTGTATACATTTTGACAGGGGAAGACATTTGGTACTACTCCACAAACTAGCAGCACAGCGCTTCCTCATTCAGCTCTGGCGAACTTTCTAACTGCACGAACACATTAAAATAATGTTATTTGGTTGCGATCTTCTATAAGGTACACTTCCCCAGCCGGACTGCTCCGACTTTGCACGGGAGAGCCAATTATGCCGTCTTAAAAAATGATCAATAACTTGTTACTCACTCTATAGTAGTATCATAACCCAGATGATTAGTCCAGGCCAGGGCAAAGGCGTCAGACATGAGTTGCAATCGCCCCAGGACAGGTATGTCTGTGTACCGAGGACTGCGCAGAGTAGATGATAATAGTTTCCAATTCTGCTGGTCGTAGCTTATACGGCAGAGGGCTGGAAAATAAAACAAGAGTTAAAAGTTATTGTCATATGTAGAATAGGGATAGCTCACGATACGTGGCGTGACCGGAGGTATCACAGAAATCACCAATTTGATATCTTTCGCATAAGAGAGAGAGAGTTTGAGAAGTGGAGCATAGCGTTATATCGCTCTAAGAGCAGCTTGACTAGAGAAGTACCTACCTCCACCTTACAGAATACCGCAGCCAAATAACTTTGTATTGTGTTCCTGCGCATGAGTAAGGTCGCCAGAGCTCATAAAGGAGGGGGGAATGGTCGGTAACGCGCGGCGTGAGTGATAACCCGTGTGTTGCAAACGTCCATAAGGCTGCGGTAACCACTTAGGCATATTCTTATTTACCGAATTCGTAGTATAAAAATAAACCCAACGATCTAGATTTAACTGTTTATAAATATCGTGTTGGTAAACCTACAAACACTATGTTTATGTCTCACCGATCATGTCAGAGTTGAACAGCAACCACTGGTCCTTATTGGCATCGTGATTGTAACTGTGAGGGTTTGAGATCCCCTCCTCCCGCGCGAGCCACTCCAGAGGCAAGTCGCCGCTCTCACCCTCACTCAACACTCTTAGAGGAACCCACCAAGAGGACACCGTTCTGGCTCGCATGCTCAGTGAAACGTAGCGTTTCTGTGCAGGTAAATAAATCATTCACCTAATCAAGGTCCAAAATGTACGTGAATAATTATAACGGACCAAAAATAGATCCCTGTGGGACACCTGATATTTAGTTGAAGAATGAGATTATCAACAATCACAAGTAAAACAACGTAATCGTTGATACAATTCACGTATCAACGATTAGGTTGTGACTTTGTGACTATTGATGGGAGATAAACATTAAAGAACAGTTTTTTAAATTTGATTTTGGTGATCAACACTATCGGACTACTACTATTATACGAAAGCACAAAATACAAAATATATAATTTTTCCGTCGCAGTGATATAGTGTAACGATAGGAAATAATGATTGTTGCTTGATTTTGGACTCATTTAAGGGCTTTTTACAACCCGTAAAGTATTCACCTGTGTAATAGTAAGCGAGCTATTGTTGTAATCTCTCGTGACAGTCAGCAGAGGGTACCCAGTCTGAGTGGTCCAAGTGTCCATGATTTCCTTAACAGTGACTTTGCGAGTGAGACCACCATGTTGTTCGCTCACTTCTGTTAGCATTTGCCAAAGATCATCTTGCTCTGCGTTCTGGTATGAATATTTTATTAGGTAGCTGGGGAAAGAAGTTGTCAATTTAGGTACCTACTGATTTTTCGTTGAATTCGTTATGCTATTTGGCCTAAATGACTTATGATGGGAGTAAATATGGGTTATTATTATTAATGAAAACGGTTACATTACGGTATACAGGAAAAATAGGAGCCTCATCATTGATAAGGTAAAATTTTGATACTTTTAAAATAACCATAAAATAAGCAAGATTCTTTGGGAATTTCTTCTAATATTTCTACAACATGGCATAAAATATCGCTCCTAAAATCTGGTGTTTTATTTTATTTATTGGACTAATAGAACACAAAATTCATTTCTAACTGAAGTATTACTAATGTTCATTATTTTAAGGTATCGATTTGTTACAGTGAAATAACATGTTACAGGATGAGTGGGCCATGTTACCGTCACTAATAAAGACAGTAAAACAAAGTTAGAAAACAATAATAAGTGATAAGTTAACGTTTAGATGGTTTAAATAGTGCCCATCTAGTTTCTGCAGAAGAAACGCCCACAAAAATAATGTTTTATACGTTGCTAGTCTGCCATGGTATGAGTATAGTTGGTGGCCACTCAAGTTACAATGAGAGTTTTTCCAAATGTTTTGGATTTAGAATACTAACTTATGAATACCCTGCCTGAAAACCTTTTCACCGAGGAACATGGTCATCATCCTGATGAGTGAAGCGCCCTTGGAGTACGCGATCGTGTCGAATAACTCTAAGATTCTGTTTGGGTCGTCGATTGGGACGGAAACCTAGAATGCAAATGAGAATTTAGTTGAATTCTGTTTAACTGATCGGAACTTAAAGGCCAATTTTATATCGATAATGGTACTTCAGTAGCTTTGACCTAAAATGAATAGTAGCATGGAGTAAAGTCTGGAGTGACAAGCGCCATACATTTGACCGTGTCTCGGAACTTTGCCCTAATTTCGTATTAATCCTAGATGGCGCTTAATTTTGAGTATGATATAAGTTGCCAAAAAACAACACGGGAGCGCTAATATCGTCGTACATTAAAATCCAAGCAATACACTTTAAGAACATCAATAGATGGTGTTGTATATGATAGCATTATTTGCATATTTTTTTTTGCACGAGATTATTTGATTTCATAGTTTAAAAATAAATTAAAGATTGAAACATGTTTTATTAATTTAAAAGACAGCATAAGTCGTATGTCGTATCAAAAACCTAATAAGGGCAACATTGACCATTCATTGTTTCTACAATATTTTTTTATGTACTTGTATTCCTTTTTTTTTGTTGTGTTACACGTAAATAGTTTTAATTAAATATTAGCATCATTTATTGTTGATATGAATAAATTTTCTATTGGCCTCCGAGTACGTAGCGTATTGTGCAATATTACAACGCCATCTAGCGGTTTCCTTTTGCGTTATAACGATCGCTAATGAGATTCAATGATAAAGTTATCTTCAAAATGCGTTTCACTTTTAAATCATTAAAAAATCGTTGATTCGATACCCGTAGTGTCATCTACAGAGCGTACGAGAACTAAGCAACGGTGCTACGCCGTTTTGTATGAGCTTGCTTGTCCTATTCTATTTGGTCCATGATAGTAGGCAGTCATTGAAGATGCCATAGGTAAGTTCAGGGTTTGAGAGATTAACTGCCAGTTTGAAAGCCGAAACAAAGTTACTGTCACGGTCAATGACGTCTGAAATGATAAAGACGACAACAATTTTGATTATATAAGTATCATTGAATTATTACGCTTAGAAGCGAAGTATCGAACAAAAATCTTCGCGACACGTAGGCCACTTGACAACCAATGTATGCGTGAGTACCATATAATTACACTCGATGACACGCACACAAGCGCACGAGTAATGTTGCAAGCTAAACGAAATTTTTCGGTTAAATTAACCTTCCGATTTCGCCTACTAGTGAAATTGGAAGTAAGTATTCATAAAAATAATTAAATAGTTTAAAAAGTTCTGCGTCTTAGATAATTTATTATAGACACAGGCCTGTTATTTATTTATTACTAGTTGTTTCATAGTACTTATTTCGGGTATTTTAACATAATAAACCTAGATAATGTGCAGTGCTATGAACGATCGTACAATTTGTAGCTTTCCTTGGTAATGATAGGTTTCAGATATGATAGGTTGAATAGAAAAAGAAGATTAAGTACTATCTAGGTATTTAATTTTCATTAACAAAATTGAAATTTTGTTTAGTTGAATTTGTTTCCGGAACAACTGCCGCTTTGACAATATTTTCCTAGCTATATTCTCTTTTTTCTACCAGTCTGATTCGAAATTATTTCACTAATATGAAGCTACATTATCCCAAGTATTATAAACTACTTATCCCAAGAACGCAGGTGAAACCGCGGGGGACAGCTAGTCGGTTATAATAGCTATAAGTAAAAGAAACAACTTATCGGACTCAATTACTTTATTAATAACAAAATCAGTATCAATTACGTAAAACAACGCAAATTCGCACAAAAAACAGCTGGCAACACTTTGCTCGAAATCTGAGTGAAGTATTTTTATTTTTGAATTTTGTTATTTTAGATGAATTACACAATAAAATTAGTGGCTTGCCTGTGGAATGTTACATCAGAATTCTTATCTTTCTTCCCTCATGAATTATGACACAATTTTACTACACAAACCGTCATATTTATTATTTTTCTCAGAGCTGCACTCACTAAAACGTCACTCAGTACACTGACAGCGCGGCGGTCATTTGGAGCCATTATGGCTCCAATTGAATGGATTGTTTTTCGCGCGTGTACTTTGCTTCTATGTGTAATAATTCAATGATAAGTATTAATTTCAAGAGATCAATTAAATATAAGTTACTAATATATTTTATTCATTGAAATGGTCTTTAACGTGACGATGGCTCAGTGGTATAAATAACGTTAATGGCGGCGGTCGTAGGTTCAAAACTCTAACGCCACATGTCATCCCTCACTGCATATAGCCAAGTCAACCAGCCAAACTAACAAGGCATGCCAGCCATTGCCAGCCAGCCATGCCAAGCTGATGATCTATGCCGAGCCTATTTACCGCCACTATTTTAATATGTATGGTCATGGCGAAAGCAGCTCCATGAATGTATAGTACGCTGAGCATTCGTCGTGACCTCATTGTTAGAGATCTGATTTCTTTTTTTTATTCCACTAAGTTGGCAAACAAGCATACGGCCCGCCTGATGGTAAGCAGTTACCGTAGCCTATGGACGCTTGCAACACCAGGGGTATCACTCGCGCGTTGCCGACCCTGAACAAGCGACAAGAGCGCTTCTATTCACGCTTCCAAGAGCGCTTCTATTTCGTGCGATTATTATTGTCAGAAAGCTGCAAGAAATAAATCAAGTTTATTTTACAGGCTACGTCTAAGAAGGGGCTAACTCACCGGATGCGAGGACTCCAAGGCATCAAAACTTAGTACGGACAGTATGTATTTAACAGCATAGCTCCTATTTGCGTCCCAAGTCGGTTCTACGGCGGCTACACCGATGGATGCAACGAACGTGGCGAAACCTTCGTTGAGCCAGAGGTCCGACCACCACTTCATGGTGACGAGGTTGCCGAACCACTGGTGGGCTATCTCATGGGCTATTATCTGTTTTGTAAATAGTGTTAATGAATAATTCATTAAAATATGAAATGTTACTAATTATTCAATATAGATTCTAGACTCCATTCAATCCAAAAAAAAATAAGCGATATCTATCAGTCATCTATCAGTAACACTGAGATAGTTCACACACGGAAGATAGATGGAGTGGCGTTACATTATCCTGCATCACGCTTAAGACGTTTTCTCGAGAATCTGCATATATACAACTGTTGTTGTACATGTACATATGCAGGTTCTCGAGACGATTCCGAATACATGCAGTTCGAAAAAATGTAACCTTCCTGAGTGTCTTGCCTGTACTTCTCAGTTGAAGGCCGACTTACAAACTGGTGGTAACTTCACTTCAGTAGCTTTGACCTTCATAAGTGCCCTACTAGTAGTAGGCCCCTCGGGGGCCTAAATTTAATAAATGACTTTGACCTTTGACTTTGATTCCCCTCCCTCCACTTTTGTTTTTCATTAAATTGCAAAAAGTTTTAATCGATATTTTGTAACAGAACTTTTTTAACAAATAGATCGTTTACGCTACCCAGTAATATTCAACTCGGGTCAAATTACACCCTCAAGTTGTGTTTCTAAATCAATAAATTAAAATCATGTGTTTTTTGTTGACGGACCAGTTGGCGCAGTTGGCTGGTTAACATTCCACCTATCGCGACACAGGTCGTGGGTTCGATTCCCAAACAGGACATGTATTTGTGTGCATGAACATGTCTGTATGTCCTGAGTCTGGGTGTAATTATGTATATTGTATTTACAAACAAAAAATTCCTAGTATATGTATTATATCAGTTATCTGGTTTCCATAGTACAAGCTTTGCTTAGTTTGGGATCAGATAACCGTGTGTGAGGAATGTCCCAGGATATTATTTATTATTATTAGATATCTCGTGTGAAAATTATGAAGTACTCACCTAGCTTGTGTTAGCATTAACATTATATTATTTGTATATTATTAAATTTCATGACATTGAATATTGCTTAATTATAATTAATTGTCAGCATTATTTATTATGAAAGTGTAAAACGGTTTATTTTGATATTGTGTATTTGAATATCGAGGAATGGCAACACCAGAAAAGTATAATCGTAACAATGGCGGCCATTGGAGAAAGTGTTTTATTTCATTTTGTTGTAATTACCAAGTTTACCAACGGTGTAAATACAGATTTAGCTCGTTTAAGCCAACTTCTTTTCAGTAAATAAGGTATGGTTAATACTTGCATAACAATCTAATATTAATTTCCAATAATCATCTACATACCTCCGCTATTTGTCCCTTTTGCGATAAAGGCGTTTGCTCCTTATCATATAGCAAACCCACCTCCCGGTAGGTAATGAGTCCCCAGTTCTCCATACCTGTTACTAAAAGGTCGGGTACAGCTATCATGTCCATTTTGGGAAGTGGGTACGATACGTTGAACCAGTTCTCGAAGTGGGTCAGTATTTTTGGACCGATTGTTCCTGCATAGGAAGTCTGTGGAGATAAAAGTTGACGTGATATGAATTGACAAAGACTAAGGGAATAGGAAGAAAAAGAGATGGATGGACCAAAGGAGTGATTTTGATATGACAGATAGAAGTGCCGAATGGAAGAAGTGAAGATATTGCGCCAACCACAAATAATTGGGAACAGGACAGGTATGATGATGATGATAAATACTGAGTCAGCCTGTCTCTTGCGACTTTTGATGTGGAAGCGTAAAAAACCGACTTGAAAGTACCTTCACAACAAAGTAATCAAATCCTGACCTGCAGAGTTATTTTAAAACGCTCGGATTCGATATCAGAAACGGATTCAAAAACTAATGAGGCGATTTTCCGCATTTGCTATTTTAATATCCGAATTCGAATATTTTTGATTTTTCTTTAAGGAAATATCAAAAATAGCAATTGCTGAAATTCGCCTCGTAAATTTTTGAATCCGTTTCCGATATCGAATCCGACGTTATACAATTATAGTTAATAAATCACGGAGTTATGAAGTAACGAACATAAAAAAAAACATAATCGAATTGATAACCTTCTCCTTTTTTAAAGTCGGTTCAAAATTACGTTATTGAGTTTCTTGCCGAAACTCTGTTGAAGGCTCTGAAGAAAATGATCATACCTTCGGTAGCTTTGGACTTTTTTACACCCTATTTTGTCATGAAAGTCCGAAGCTCCGAACATCCGAACATGGTTTTTCTGAGTATCAAATTGAAATTTAAGATCAATGTAATTTATAAACTGCATAACTGGAATGGTACCTGGTCATAAGCATCGCTCCTAGACCATGTCCTGAACTTAACAGTGGACAAATAGGCCGGACTCTCCCTGTTAGTGAACTTGGACACAACATAGGCGACCAGGTATGTAGACATCGGGACTGACACGTCGAACTGGTCGAAAACGAAGGTAGACTGCGATTTCCTGGAGTGTTTTATTAATATTGTTTAAATGAACTAAAACCCGATTAGAAAGGGTACAAGCTCTTTTGAATCAACTATGTTCATCTGTACACATATTTAGCTAATACTTACAATCATTATATGTTATGTTGTCTATATATAAAAATAAATGTTTGTCATTCACTCGGGTCGTGAAATGAGCTATGTACTACTTAGTTTTACCAAGGACCCCACCACCTTTTTGAAGAATCGCATGGGATCAAAAAGGGTGAAAATAGGTGCCTGTGTTAGAATTCAATCACACCATGGTAAGTAATGGTGTGACCGAAGGTGCTTACACACACAAAGCCTAGAAAGAACTGGCTCTCAATTGCAGCTGTCGGAACATCTCGGGTTCTTGGCGACAGATTTTCAACTTGAGGGTGGCAACCAGGCAGGTGAGAACTACAAAGTACCCTATTACTGTGCTATGGTTTCCTCACAATGTTTTCCTTCACCGAAAGCTCAAGCTCATTGTAGAATTCTTACCAGGGACACACCACGAGCGCATCACACTATCAAATTCAGTAAGACTATATAACACATACCTAAACGTATTTTCCATTACGTGCCAAGGCCAGATGTCTTCAAGGGCGCTGAAACAAATGAAATTCACATGAAAAGACTTTTTTCTGTGCTTAGATTTGTGTCTCTCCACAATCTGACCAGGGTAAGTGATGCGGCCGAAGCGCAGAAAGCCTCTCAAGCGCAACTAACTGCCTGAACCCAGTCAGCCATCGGGTACTACAAAGTATCACGTGCTATTGTTTCCTCACGGTGTTTTCCTTCACCGAAAGTTGAACCTCATTGTAGTATTCGAAACCGGGACCTTAGTCTCGGCATTCGACGTCGCTACAACTAAACTCTCATCGCCTTAATATAGTGGGGGCGTACTTACTTATGTTCAGAACTCTTAACAATTGGCATATTGGATATTGCAGAATAATTCCTGTGGTGCCCGATGCTGATTCGGAAGGTGGCCTTGTAGTCGGGCTCATCGAAGCACGGGAAGCCTTTCCGAGCTCCTAAAGGCTCATATTGGGTTACTATTAAGTACCTGTGAAAAAAATACGTGGATGATATGCTTGGTATTGCAATGCCAGTAGGTAGCCCCGATTGGGCCAACACAAGAGTAGATATGATCTTTTCCTAATATCAAATTGAAATGTACAAATAATTAAGCTTTCACTTACTCATTTTCCTTAGTTCTCCCATTGACATAATTGCTGATGTAAGTTCCATCAAGTTCGCGTTTCAGATTACCATAAAAGGGTATAGTCAAAATGTAATTCTCATTTTGAACCATTTGCCTGGCCAAGTCAATTGTGAGCTTGTTATATTTGTCCTTTGAATTGACGTTGACGATGTCGTCCCGGATGTTCCCTCTTGTCAATCTGATCTTGTTATCGGAGATGTGGAAGCCTTGAGCGTGGAGTACGATCTTAGACGTAAGCCTTGTAGCTCTTAGCTGAAAAGAAATTGTCAATACCATCAACTAAGACACCTACTTAGCTACTAGCTACAGCTTTCATGTCAGATGGGGGTCTAAAATCAACATAGGTAAATTATTAATAGACTTTGTTTTTTTATTTCGAATGGACTTGCGTTTGCCCTTCGACTGACCCCGTGAAGAGTTATGAACAGGCCGAGGATGTAGCACGCTTACCTAGAAAATGCCTCTTCACTCTGGCCTTGACTACTTACATCTAAGTTAAAGGTGTCTGGAATCACAGATCCCGAAAGCGAGTTCCACTCCTTTTGCTGTTCGCATAAGAAACAAAGAAGCGAAGCGTTTTGTCTGTATAAGCGGGGTGTCGACAACGTTTGGACAACTTCACTCATTCAACTAATATTTTATGCCAGTGATACAAAATGTAGATATTCGAATAAAGTGAAACACCATAGTACCAAAATATTAACGACCCCGTAAAAGCTGTAGTTGGTGGTTGGATCGATGTCATACGCAAATCTGATGTCATAGTGCGTGGGTGTGACGTCACCGGGCAGCCGGTACTCCCCGGTGCTGGCAGCCAGGTGGATCGTGCACAGAAGGCACAATGTTAGTAGCCAGGATAAGTTTGTATCTGGAAGATTAAATTAGAGTAATCCTTGGAAATAGCAAAAGATAAATATGTAATACTATCACATCACCTGCGCTCGAGCTCTACCCGCGATCTCCTATGTATACCTACTTTCTTAGTGGATACCTACGTTATAAAAGGAAACTGTATACGTGACAATTTAAACAGTATGTTATTTAAATAGCGCTTTATGAGTAAGGGCGTTAATATATAATAACAAAGTCGGGTTTGTTCGAACACTTATAACTAGAGAACGGCTGGACAGATTTTCATGATTTTATATTTGTCTCTGTCCAGAATAACTAAAAACTAGGGTAGGGTAGGTCCATAGCTACGGTAATCGTTTACCACCAGTTGGGCCATGTGATTATTTGCAGATTTAGTTGTATAAAAAAAAAGCGGGGCCACCTGATGGAAAAATGGCCAAAATGGAAGTCCCGTCTTTGTCGAAGACTGTTCTCTTACACTCAGTGCCCAAACTACTCTGGCAGCAGACATGTTCGTTCATGCATATAAATATCTGTCCTGGGTGGGAATCGAACCCACTACCTGGTGGCGTGACGTAGGATAACAAGTATTAACCCAATCTAAAGCTATGTAGGTATTTGAAATATTGACTACCTACGTAAAATGAGCCTCTATCTATTAAAATTATTATTTTGGATTGTTCAAGCTCCTTACGTAGGTAATTCTGTCACGTCCAAGGTTGATGTCAGATGATGTGAAAGCGTTCATTCAACTAAATTAACATTAATTGTCTTATTTTTTTACTGTGTTTATAGGCCTGTGATTGACCACATTTCTACCTGACTGCGGCGCGTAAAGAGACCAAATTGAGGGTAAAGATTTTTATGAATATTTGCTTACACACGTTCGGGGCCTCTACAGGCCGGAGGCCCATTATCTTTGATACGGGTGGCGGCAGCTAGCCACTCACTGAATCTAGGTTAAAAATACTAACTCACATTTAAATCCTTTCATCATCACAAATAACGTTTATAAATACATAACTGCACGTGTTCGATGAAGTTTCATGCAAATTTAAAATACTAAAAAACGACACTAAAAATCATCTAAAAATAGTGTAAAATATCTATTTTCAAACGGTTCCTAGCAGGTGACAGTAAGCATTCTTCTTCTTTTGTTATAAGGTTTGTAACCAGTATTATTATAGTTATAAGTTGGTATTCTAGAACCGTTTCTTTGTCCAGGATGAGCTTGTCCTGGCATAGCCACCTCTATAACTCAAGAACGAGAGCACCTACCGAAGATCTGTTTTCTGCTAAAATTTGCCATCATATATCAATTAGGTTTTTTCGGTCACTGGTACGAAAGTTGCCAGATCTAAAAACCAGCCAAGAGCGAGTCGGACTCGCACACGAAGGGTACCGTAATATTATTTAATTTTTATTTATTCTTATAGCAGCAATAGAAATACACATTCTGTGAAAAATTCAAAGGTCTACCTATTATGGTTCTTGAGATACAGCCTACAGACAGACAGACTGACAGCGTAGCCTCTGTAATAGGGTCCCGTTTGGCACTCTTCAGGTACGGAACCCCAAAAAACCTAACACTTGACTAACGTAATCGAAACAATATTTTGGTGACAAATTAGCGACAGAGAGTTTGAATCAGTGATGGCGGCCCTGCCAAGAAATGCCAAAAATAGAAACTGTCAATAGTTTTTCATTCCTCCGACTTCATGTTCTTGAATCAGAAAAACTTACTTATTATTTAATACTTACTGAAGTGTCCAGCCTCTTGTCGAAATATCTCTAAAAGATCATTATGAAAACAGCCAAACTCAGAATAAATAATTTTATAGGGGGAGGCTTATGTTCACCAGTGGACATCATACATGAGAGGTAGAGCATAGCGTTTATTCGCTCAAAGTGCAGCTCGACTGGGGAAGTACCTCCACCTTACAGAATACCGCAGCCAAATAACTTTATGTTGTGTAAAGTTGTGTTCCTGCGCGTCAGTAAGTGAGCCAGAGCTCATAGGGGAGGGGGGATAGGTCGGTGACGCGTGAGCGATGCTTCTTGTATTGCAAGCGTCCATATGGCTACGGTAACCGCTTACCATCAGGTGGGCCATGTTTACCGACTAAGTTGTATAAAAAAAACATACATATTTATCAAATTATCCACTCCACGCCTGCATTTTTCATTGCAAATCCTTTTTAACTAAATATACACTCAATAATTTAGGTATTATTAATTATAGTGTAATTTTGGTAAATGTGTACATGTACAAATAAAACAAACAAATGATTCCAATGATTTATTAACAAAAAAATATCATTTCAATATAATTATATATCTATTTTACATTACTAAATTATGATTAACTTAATAAATCGAATTACAAACGCGTTCAGTTAGAATGGAACGCAACTAAATAAACTAGGGCTAAAAAGCGGTAGGTGCAGTAAATTTTTTTTTTGCACTGGCAACTTATGAATTCCATTCATATTTTATCTACCAAACTTTTAACCATATTCGGTAGCGTGAATCCTAGCCACGGAAAAGAGAATACACTGGAAGGGCGATGCGTTAGAATTTGTATCGGAACCAGCGTCGCCAAACTCACACAAATAAATGTTAAATCATATATTGTACTACAAATAAACAATCCTTTTGATTGGTCGTTTCTATTTTACTCAAAAATAGCTTTAATCACACAGGTCATACATATGAAAATATACCTTTTTTCGTTAACATAAAATTTATTTTTCTATAGCGTACAAAGTATTTACGTCGTTTTGTAATCTACAAACTAAATAGATTCAATCGACGAAAAAGTTCTGCCACTCGGCACTAGATGGCGTTATTTTCATGGAACGCAATTTTGAACTCAAACTCATTAGACATAATGTTGATAATTGCGTAATAGCTGCGTCGACTGGCGTCGAGTAGCAACACTTATTGCTATTCGCTTAATGCAGCGAAAGTAATCGATAAAATATCAATAAAATTATCGATATTTTAATTTCGTCGATATTAAATTGAATTATTTTTTGAAATTCCGTAAGAAAATTCACGTTCGATAAGAATAATTGTGCTAAGAATACTGAATTGTAAAAAAAAACGTTTAACATGATGAAGTAAATTAAAAAAAAGTTATTTTTACACGGTTTATTGCCCTTGAAATAAAATTTATTTGTTTCGAAATTCTCGTTTTGAAAGCTTAATTTTAACAGATGAATGCGGATATTGATATAACTTTCAACTATTGCCTTAATCCATCGAACAACTAACCCAAAGAAGCGCAATGACGTTAATTTTGCTTGCAATCTATTCCGCCAATTTCCCACCATCGACAATGCGCTCTGATTGGCTAATTCAAGGAGATATGCGCTCTGATTGGCCAATTCAAAAACACACGATGCAGTTATTGGTCTTTACTGTTCAAAATCAGTGACAAATCACTGACTAGTTTCGGAATCGGATTGCTCGGTATTACCACTCTAAAGGGATTGTTCCTCGATGCCTTAATCAAATCAGTGATAAAAAGATGAATTTTATCGATATTGATCGAACAAAACTATCGATGCACGTGTTTTGGGGTCACGACAGGTCACGACTCACGACGAATGTGAAAAGAACGCAATACATTACGTGCGGAGTTGCGCTCGCTACCTTGCGTACAAATAAAGTGAGTACATTGCCTTCAATGTATAATCTTGCAGTAGTATCAGAGTTTATCGTTTACACCTAAAATTATCATAATCTCGAATACATTTTTATAAATATCACAATGAAACAAAGGTTTGTAGACTCATCGATGAAAGGAAATCCCTCCTTGAGTTACACTCCGACTCCTCACTTCGTTTCCTACAGGAAATAATAGCGCATCACGACATAATTAATATTTTTCGCGGAGCTACGCACCTCTGCTAAGTATGGCGGATACTACGAAGCGTTGACGCCTGTTTTGGTTGATATATGCCCATTTGATGTCATGTGAGGCGCGCGGGCTCCGCTAGCATAGCGTCTCTATTATATTTCTTTTCTCTGTGATCCTAGCCCTAAATGTGGACGTATTAGGTACTAAGTTTTCTATAAAAATATATTGTCCAATTTATAAGTAAGAAATAAACAGCGCTTTGCCATCAAATACTTGGTATTTTTGGTCAAAAACAGTTTTTCTTAAACTTTTCCAAATTTTGATGTCGCAGATATAATCACAAAACAGGATTATTAAATTATGTACAGTAGTAGTACCCAAATACGGTACCTAATAAGGCGCGTCGTGAATCTTCGTTCGCACAGAAAAGAAAGAATGGCCCGAAGATTAACGAAAGAATGCTTAAAACTTACAATCAACCTTAGATCACTACTATAAGGTTCATAATACAGTGCAACTGTTAGTTCCGTCTCACTCGCAAGTGACACCCCTCCGCACACATGGCGGCAGCTGTCGTCCAATAACATTTCCCGCGCTTTGAAATTGCTTCTTCTGCGCAGGTACATCGGTAAGCCATATCAGTTGGGTACTACTGCACATAACCATGATCCATGAATGTTGGAATCTTTTTAATTTCTTTTTTTTTAATTTAAGACAGCTGCCCAAAAATACGTTTTCTTTAGTACTTCCTTATAACTTACCAACACTTAACTTGCTACGAAGCAACATGAATTTTACAAAGTATTCACATTCTCAAATATTTAATCACATAGTTTTGATAAATTGAAACTACTATCTTTAAAAACACTGAAATAATCCTGTTTTGACAAACTGCATGCGACATTTGTAATTTTTTTATATTTCATATCGAAATACTCTTCATAACCGAAACTAATGTTTGTAGAACAATATAAAAAATAAACAAAAACTACCTTTATTTTATATGTGCATAAAACATAATTTCATGAACACAATATGACTTCCAAATCAGATATTGGCATTGTGCCATCGCTAAGTGATTGTCGGCATAAATCTCTGCTCAGAACGTTTATGAGTATGAAAAAATGGGATGAAATATCTACACATGATTTTTTTATTAGTGGGCATTCCGTATAATGTCTTATTTGGCAGTTTCTCTGTGACATGAACTATTTTGATGACTGAAAAATTATTTTTAGTCCGTCATTTAAATTATCAAAAAATATTAAACACGTTTTTTTACAATGAAATGTAATTATTGCAATGAAATTCAGATTGAAATTACCTCTGAATCTGTAGAAATATTACAAAATGGGAAATGGTTCCATTTCTAATGAATCACATGCAATTATCAGAACGTATAAAAGTTAACAGAAAACCGATATATTGAACCGATTTCAATTCGAAAATGATTGAAATTTAGTTACGTAATCGCCCCGCAGTTTTTAATGTAAAGCAAAATATTTTTTGATAATCTAACTGACTGACTCATTCGATATTTTTGACTTTGAACAGAGCTTATAGTATATCTACATATGGCATTGAATCGGTGGTCACAATTTACACTGTCATGGGCAATATTCAATGATTTCTATGAAGCTGACCGTATGTGAACGACTGTCGATAAGTTAGACAGACAATAAATCACTCATTTGAATTCCATCAGTCTGGATGGTTTATTTTATGATGGATTTTGCTTTCTTCAAAATAATCATTAAAGTTTTTAAATACTATTACGCCACTCACACTTCATTCGTCATTTGACTGTTCAATTATATGGGAAATGCGCTTCCCAGCATAGTAATGTTATAAAATAGATATCGGTTTTTGTTCACGCAATAATCGAAGATCTATGCAGGAAGTTACATTATCAATTTGAGTTATCGGACAGTCGCCCTTACACGGTCTGCGTAAGGTTTACATTTGTTAGTACAGCAAACAATTAATAATGAAAATGCGATGAATTCTTTTTTAATGTTTATTCTATGTATAAAAAATGCACAAAAAATGCCATTTGATAAAAACACGATTTTTGTTCAAATACGATTCATTATCTTTGGGTTGTTTGTAAGTATATGGAAATTATTTGTATAGACTAGAGCGGGATAGAAATCTTTCGATATCCACTGGTGAGAAAGAGACGGGAAACCACAATCCGCTGAAGTTTTTAATGGTTTAATTTAAATACATTATATTAGAGTTCAAATTAGATCGTTTTCTAAATCAAAACTGTATTGATGTGGGATAAATAAGTCTGCCTCAATAAATACTTGGTTTTCCTTCACTCATTTTACAATGAACAATATTCAGTTGACCATGCATCGTTTTTATTGCAACATAACAATACAATAAACAATATTCGCATTGTTATTAAGATTTATTGTCGTGAAACAATATCGCACTATAACAAATTTATCGACGGTAGTTGTACCAGTAAGCCACAAATTATGCACAGTTCATTTAAAAAAGATGTAAATCAATTCAAACGATTTAAAGTATATTGCACTTTCAAAGTCACAGTCATTTATTCAATTAAGGCCACAGGAGGGCACTTAGGCCCCCGCAGAACGCAGAACTCGAGAACTCTCTCTGTGGATTCAACTGAGAAGAATACGTCAAGAAACTCAGCAAGGTTCCTTTTTAAATTATTTTTGGGCATTCTGACCATTTTTAGCACTTTACTGCAGCATATAAAGCCTATATTCAACAACATTTTAGCTAATCTATATAACCGCGTGGCTATTTTCAACGACATTTTGGCTATTTTATACAACCGAATGGCTGTTTTCAACGATAATTTGGCTATTCTATACAACCAAAAACAGAGCTGCAATTTACTATACAACATGTTTTGGGACACACTCGCATGTCAACATAAACAGTCTTAAAACGATGTGCTAAGCGATATTTAATTCGTTGCAGTCTATACAAATAGATTTCCATAAATCTTACAACGTATTCGACAGTGAACTAGTCTATAAAACTATCCATTATAGTATAATATCTCAATGTTAAAATGATAAAATCGGCGCTATTGCGCGATGCGATACCTAATAATAAAACTTAAAACTACATTAGGCATGTTACGAACTATGGAATATTATTTTAGGGATAACACTGAAAGTAGCATATTCAGAATTCAAAATCATTTATTCAAATAGACCTTCGCAGGCATTTATGAAAAGACTGACTCTAATACTCTAATACCGTTCCGGAAGGTTGCATTTGCTGAGAAGGGCCGGCAATAAGTCATGTTTTAAATTTGTACTAACATAGCTCTTAAGATTTGTGTACCTATTTACTAACAATCTATGGACCCTGTTGTCTGAGAATAAATGCATTTTATTTTATTTTATTTATTTTATTATTTAATAAACTCAGCAATTACTCTTTTCAAAACAAGCTTAGATTAATTACATAATATTTACACTCTAATCGCACTGACAACAATTGCATTCCCCGGCGCGGCGGCAAAATTACAAAGTAGACTGAATCTATATTTAATAAGTAAATGAATGGCAATCTCAGCACAGACCAGCCCCAATATTTAACTCACCCTGGATTTATCTGTAATATTTGCTAACTGTCTGTCTTTCTTTTGGATTGAATAAGTGAAAAATATTACCCGTGGAACAGTTCTTAAATCTTTCGATATAATCTCGACAAAATGCTACGAAACTTCACATTCTGATAGTTCGTAACATGCCCGTTTCCGAGTCACGGTGAATAAAAATTAAAATAAAATAAAAATACTTCTGTCGTGTGTTTAAAATTACGCCATACCGTTTTAGGTAAACGTTTTAGCCGTGTACATATCGATTTAGGAATATATCATTAGGTATATCAAATAAATACTTGTACAACCCTGTTCGATACTGAATTTCAGGAATCAGGTTTTCGGGAATAAAAAAATACAAAGTCTTTAACTGATATTTATTAATCACTGGTGCCGATTCTGTTGTAAATCGCACTAAACTAATTTTAGTCACATCTCATCTCTTTCTTCCGAACATTATTGAAAAAGGATAGAACATATTAAAAGCTGTCAAATTAATCTTAACGTAACCGCGATAGATGGCGACTAAATTTATATTGAAAACAAGCATTGGACTAATATGACAGGACTAAATTTCTTACATCCTTTTCTTATGTTCTTTGTTAGAAAGAGATATAGTGAGATTAAAATTAGTTTAGTTGTAAACAACAGAATCAGGGCCAATGTGGTATTGAAATAGATTCACATTAATTTACAAGAGGTCGTGATTTTCATACAAAATTTATCCTATGTCCTACAGGATTATTTTTATGATCGAGGGTTGAAAGCACTCACGAATAAAAACATATTTTAAGATGATATAATACATCTGTGGTTCCATACAAATGTCCGATACCATATCAAGCAATATGGAACCATAGATTTATTTTCCCGCTTTCAGATTTAATTACATACAAAAAATGTTTAGTTTATTCAGAAATCGAAATACACAGGCGAGAAGAACATTCCATATAGAAAAAAAAAAACGGAGCGAAAAAGGAGTATTGAAAAATCAATCTTAGCACTCTAAAACTAAAACGCAATTTCTAGCGACATAATAGCAATAAGGTGTATTTTGCACAAAAAAAATTGTCCTTTTTCGCCCAGTTTCGTATAATTATTTGAGTGCATCAAACATTATTTACAAACTCAATTGCATAATATTCAAAATCTTCGTGTCTTTTTAGAACAAACGATATTATATATAATCTATTTTTATTTTCAGCTATACACATCTCATTTATTTTGTATATCTATTTGAGTTCTGGAGTTTATTTTGAACGTGAAAAGCAAAAGAAAATTTGGCTTTTTACAAAAAAATATGGATGAGCGGAGAATACGAGAAAAATCATTTTTTTCTAGACTTTCCGTTGCACAGATATTTAAAAATGAGCATGTAGAAACTTCACTTTTGTATGTAACAGGAAATATGACACAACTGAAAGATTACAATATGTCTAACTTTTCACTTCTTCGTAGGCACAGCCTATTCTTATATATGTATATTTTTTTTACTTTATTTCAAAATTATTATTAGAAATGGCTTTCTCAAATAAATAAATGAATTAAAAATAACAGTGGCTCTAATTTCACTCTTCCATAGAGACAAATGGTCTCCCATTTTTATATGGAATTTTTGTAAACCTAGACATATCATAAAATTCCAGTTTTAGCACTCGCACCTGCGACATAAAAAACAAATCCACTTACATAACGATACACCTCTTATTGTCCCTGTCGTCTGCGTCTATGGGCGGGGTGGGCATCGTGGGCATGGTGGACAACGTGGGCAGAGTGCTTGCCTTGAGCGACTCTGGGTCGAATGTGTCTGAAGAGGCGACCGGCGCCGTCAGCGGCAAGTCGGTATTGATGCCCACTATCTGATCACGAAAAGAAATGAATTTAAACCAAATATATTAGTTACCCAAATAGGCCTTCACAGACACTGATGGATTGTCAGACTCGAAACTAAAAAACCTTTCAAAGAAGCCTCGTCTAGGTAGGCAATACATCAGCAATCCCAAGTATAATAAATGTCACGGACGCTCAGGTTGTGGAATGAGCTCCCCCTATCAAGGAAGCTCAGGTTGTCGAATGAGCTCCCTTTCACGGACGCTCAGGTTGTGGAATGAGCTCTTTGTCACGGACGCTCAGGTAATGGAATGAGCTTCCCTATCACGGGCGCTCAGGTTGTGGAATAAGCGAGCTATCACGAACGCTCATATTTTAGAATGGGCGGTACCACTGACGCTCAGCTCAGGTTGTCGAAGTAGCTCCCTATAACGAACTCTCAGGTTATCGAATGAGCTCACTATTACGAACGCTAAGGTTGTCGAATGAGCTCACTATCACGGACGCTCAGGTTGTCGAATGAGCTCACTATCACGGATGCTCAGGTTGTCGAATGAGCTCACTATCACGGACGCTCAGGTTGTCGAATGAGCTCACTATCACGGACGCTCAGGTTGAGAGTAGGAGTAGTAGTAGAGTTCAGGCGTGATAGTGAGCTCATTCGACATGAGCTCACTATCACGGATGCTCAGGTTGTCGAATGAGCTCACTATCACGGACGCTCAGGTTGTCGAATGAGCTCCCTACTCCCCACTTACCATCAGGTACTTAATTATGCTTATTTACTAGTAGTATTTTAAAAAAACTTCAGTCTCACCTCAGCATTCCTCCTCGGTATAACAGTAGGCACAGTCCTCCTGAACGGATGCGCTAATCTATCGAGCAGTCTCATACGTTTCCCGTGCCCGTGAGACAGTGTGTACTCCCCGCGAGTGTCTGTTGTATCTGTGGCGTGTCTGGGTGTTTGAATGTGTGTCCGTGTGTGTGTCACGTCGGACAGTATGAACGAGTCTGTGGCTTCGCACGCGAGCTCTGTGGAATCGTCGATGTCTGTATCGGGCTTGCGTTTGCGACCAACTACTGTGCCGGTTGGACGGGACGGCTCTGTTGCTGGAAAGACATATTGGAATAGTCAATATTATTATTAAATTATTTTGCTCATCAGGGAAAAGGAAATGGTCGGCTGAGAATGGGTGATGCCCCGGTAGTCGTCCATAGGGCTACGTTAACCGCTTACCATAACAGGTTGGATTACTAAAAAACAAAAACGATTGTCATTTATTTAGAAAGAGGTAGAGTATATCGTTTATTCGCTCAAAGAGCATCTCGACTGGGGAAGTACCTCCACCTTACAGAATACCGCAGCCAAATAACTTTATGTTGTGTAAAGTTGTGTTCCTGCGCGTCAGTAAGTGAGCCAGAGCTCATAGGGGAGGTCGGTAACGCGTGAGCGATGTTTCGTGTGTTGCAAGCGTCCATATGGCTACGGTAACCGCTTACCATCAGGCGGGCAGTATACTTACCGACTTAAACGTATAAAAAAAAACAACTAACCTGAAACATTAGCAGACCTGAGGCTCCTATTAGCGAGGTGCCTGAGCGGCATGTCCTTCAGCTGCTTGTATGAGGAGCGTCCTTTAATAGTACGAAGGCCGCGCAAGTACGAGCTGTCGTCTAACGACTGCGACACATTATCCTCGGACAGATATGATGTCTCCGTTATGTCCATCTCCATTGTTGTGTTGTTGCCTGGAATATAGATCATCATCAACCCATAATTTCAAATTTCACAAATGAGCTTCAAAGGGGCACTCAGTGTCTGTGCGATTATTCAAATTCAAAATAATTTATTAAAATAGACCTTCGCAGGCACTTATGAAAAGTCTGACTCTAATACTCTAATACCGGTTCGGAAGGTTGCATTTGCTGAGAAGAGCCGGCAATAAACTCAGCAATTACTCTTTTCAAAACAAGCTTAGATTCATTACATAATATTTACATTCTAATCGCACTGACAACAATTGCGTGCCCCGGCGCGGCGGCAAAATTACAAAGCAGACTGAATAAATATTTAATAATGCGAATACAACCTTCCGAACCGGTATTAGAGTATTGAGTTAAACTGTTAGACTATTCATAATTGCCTGCGAAGGTATATTTGAAATACATGATTTGAATTTGAAAATACAATAATAAAATATCCTGGGACATTCCTCACACACGGTCATCAAAATCAAAATGTAATTTATTCAGTTTAGGCCTGGTGGAACGGCACTTATGAACGTTAAATTGGTACATACAGTTGAATTTATCACCGGTTCGGAATACACTTAAACTGAGAAGACTGTCCGATCGAATCTGATCCCAAACTAAGCAGAGCTTGTACTATGGAAACTAGATAACTGATATAATACATATACTACTTTTTGTTCGTAAATACATACATAATAAACTACACCCAGACTCAGGACATACAGACATGTTCATGCCCATCGTGTGCGGGAATCGAACCCGCGACCTGCGGCGCGATAGGTGGAGTCTTGTTGTTTCACACAATCCATCCATCTCCTTCTGTGTGTTCCTCAATGAATACTGACCAGTATAGTTAGCCATGACAGAGCTGGTGGTCTGGTCTGCAATTCTCCCGCTGCGACGGTACGGAGACACCTTCACCCTCGACTTGGAGTAGTTGGTGTCGGGCTTGCGGCTCTCCCTCTCCCTCTCCCTCTCCTCGCCCGCCCCTGAACCTGCACCTGCACCTGCACCGGCACCTGAAGCCGAAGGCGAACCTGAACCTGAACCGGCACCTGCGCAGGGATGTCACACTACACCTTATCGTTACCGTATTCATTGTCACATACATTATGTGATATCGTAATAATAAGCTATATAATAGTACATTATGATACATGTGTGCAAAGTCGGTTATTAACACTCGAGGTGGTATTAAGCGCGTGAGCTGAGAGTGTAATAATCAATGTTCACGCGCGTCATACGACGTTTTTCAACACACTTGTGAGGAAAAAACAGACTTGTATTTTTTTAAGTAGATTTTTTATAAAAATCAACCACACAATGAGAACGTCAACAAATATGGCGCGCAGCGGTGAGCTGTCAAACTATTTTGCAGTGAGGACATATCACTTGCAGTGAGGTACAGTAATACCCAACTGATATGGCGCGTCGTTAATCTTCGTTCGCACAGAAAAGAAAGTATGGCCCGAAGATTAACTAAGTAATGCTTAAAACTTACCATCAACCTTAGAACACTACTATAAGGTTCATAATACAGTGCAGCTGTTAGTTCCGTCTCACTCGCAAGTGCCGCCCCTCCGCACACATGGCGACAGCTGCCGACCAATAGCATTTCCCGCGCTTTGAAAATGTCTACTGCGAGGTACATCGGTAAGCCAAATTAGTTGGGTACTACTGTAATTTCACTAAACTATGCCTAAGAAAATACTGAACCGTTCTGTGAAAGTCCCGCAATAGGATTAGCGGTTTCCTAGAATAGTCCAATATTAACAGGTATCAATGCTTTCTCTCGGCGGCCGCCTAGCGTAAGGCCCACGACCGGGCCAACCACGTTACAAAATGGCACCAACACGCTGGCCCTAAAAAGTCAGTTTAGGGCCAACGCGACTCAGTCGTCTGTGGTGCGCGGAACACGTCATTTGTTTATTTTACATACAAGGTCACATCGTACGCCTATGCAACGCGGCACTTCGTAGTTCAATTTTAAACAAATGGCGGTACTGTTTACTTGTTTGAAGAACTTTTTCGCAAATTGTTCCGGTGGGCTTATCCTTAGTTTTGAAATCATTGGCAACGCGTTACTAACTGTGACGTGTGAGAGTCTTAATTGAAAAATAGTATAACATGTCCTAGTGAATGATTAGTAATTAATATAAAATAGCAAAAGGACAAAAATAGCTCACCTTCACTGCTATCAATTTCAATAACGATCTCCACATCAATCTTATCTTCTTTCTCATTCTCTTGTTTGGAGTTCTCCTTATCCTCCGTATCTTCAGACTTCTTGGGAGATTCTTGCGGTTTCTTGCCAGTTTCTTGCGGTTTCCTGTCCTGAGGTTTCGGTGAATCAGATGAGCGTAGTTTCCGATCGGTTGTCGGTAGGTCCTCTTTCATTTTGAGAACTTTTGAATCTTTAGGCTGGAATCATTTTTGATTGTGATGAAAATGTGTGAGTATTTAAACTTCAGAGAGAACATACGACATAATCTGCTGGTAAAATATATACTTAAATACTTGTATGTAAAGCTTAATTTTGTATAACAATAAATAAGATTCTAAAAAACGTTAAATAAGGAATATGTGAACAACATATCAATTTTCAAGACCACTGATTTAGCTTTGAATTGATACGTCATAGCTAGTGATACCCGGTAGTGCAAGCCTCTATAGGTTACAGAAACCGCTTACTTTCAGGCGGGCCGTGTGCTTGTTTGCTGCACCATGCTATAGTGCATATTTTATCAAAGCACATATCAACTCTACACATAAAATAGTATTCAACTGACGAAACATAAATTAACTTCTTTTCAAAAAAACAATGCATACAAAAGAAATAAATTATACACATATTAAATAGTAAAGAATTAGGTTAGTTAGTAGTTGCAACAAATATGTAATACAGTTACCAGGTGTAAAATGTGTCAAATAAATTTGCACAAGTGTTTATGAATATTTGCTTACTATATGAAATGTGATATTTTTGTTTAAAAATGGCCTAGAATCCAATATCGACGTGCATTATGGGAATCCTCAAGATGTACGGAAAATAATTATAAAAATTTAACTAGTTGTCGCTCATTAAACGTAATTCATTAAATAAACTAATTTTAGCTTTCTGTGAGGCGTAGAGATGTCAAGTGGGACGGAATATTTTAGCATTTTCGTAATGAATAATACAGCGGTTTACTGTTTCAAAAAAATTGTTAAGTTTATGGTTTATAACTGAGCAATATAATAATTAAATGTCTTAGTATAATATGCATTTATGTATGAAAAATTAAGAGGTCATGAACATTATTATTAGCAGGTTTTAAGCACCTCATGGCGGAGTGTCAGATTTGGCATATTACAATTTTATTTGAAGGAGTGCACAAAGCATTTCTTTTTATTTCAATGTTAGTGAATACGGTCGAATATCAAGTAATAAGTTGTATATATAGGGTGACTGGTAAGTAAATGATACTCTAAGTATGATAACAAACAACTTTCCCAAAGAAACAAATAGGGATAAGTAACATAATTAAATAAAAGCTGATATGGTGTTTTATTATTCTTGTTAGGTATTTTTTTTCTTTTTATACCACTTAGGTGGCAATCAAGCATACGGCCCGCCTGAAGGTAATCGGTTACCGTAGCCTATCGACGCTTGCAACATCAGGGGTATCAAGCGCGCGTTGCCAACCCTGCAGAAATCTCTTCACACCTCTTTTGAAGAACCCCATGCTGTACTCCATTGGGACAACCACGGCGGGGAGCTCATTCCACAGTCTGAGCGTCCGCGGAAGAAAGCTCCTTTGAGCCCGCACAGTACGGAACAATTCAGGTTTCAATTTGTGAGTACACTACTAAATACTAAATATTATGGGCTCATGTGCTAAGTAAATTAAAAAATATGATTCTTCGGGAAAGTTGTTTGATATCATGAGTACAATCATGTGTCTAAGTATCGTTTACTAATTACCAGTCACCCTATATAACGATAGATAGATAATTTCAATACTTTACTCGATAATACATCTTTAATCACTACTATTACAACAGAGCAATGCACAAAACTGAATATCCCCGTTTGCCACCCACTATTTATATGCACTTAAATTTTGACCTTCCAAATATTCATACGGCAAACAAATTTCAACATATTTTTACATTGTTATACACAGACTATCATTAGTAATTATACATTCATGCACTTTTGTAAGTGGTCAGATATTTCTAGCCCACTTTCTTGTCATTGGTGCTGATTCTGTTGTTTACAACTAAACTAATTTTGTCTATATCTCTTTCTAACGAAGAACATAAGAAAAGGATGTAAGAAATTTGATCCTGTCAAATTAGTCCAATTGCTTGTTTTCAACATAAATTTAGTCACCATCAAAATTAGTTACGTCTATTTACCCTCAAATGAAAACGGCAGACTTATTTGACAGCTTTAAATATGTTCTATCCTTTTTCAATAATGATTGCAAGAAAGAGATGTGATGTGATTAAAATTAGTTTAGTGCGATTTACAGCAGAATCGGCACCATTGTTAAACAATTTGACGTCGGATTGTTAGTACACTTGCATATTGTTATGAAAAAAAGTATTATTCGAATTTACATATAGCATCGATCAAGACCTGTCAACTGGTCTGTGGAAGCTGGTCGTTGTAGCAATGTATTTATATAATTTATCGATAGACATATTTTGTAATATTGCAGTATTTTAACGCAATAGTCTATGAGATTAGAATGTTAACGGTAAGTAATGAATCAGCATGTTTTGTAAAGATTAATTGCTGAGTTTATTGGCGGCACTTCTCAGCAAATGCAACCTTCCTAGCCGGTATCAGAGGCTGACTATTCACATCATAAATGCCTGTTAAGGTTTTTAATATATTTAATTGATACAAATAAATTTAATTTAAGTGTATATTTTGCAATGTCAAAATCAAATGCTAATCTCCGAAACGGATGGACCAATTTTGACGGGACTTTCACTGGCAGATAGCTGATGTTATAAGGAGTAACCTAGAATAGTTTTTTTTTTAAAACGTATACGGTAGCTAATAGAGGTAGGTAATAGAGTGAGACTAACTTACATCATCAATATTAGTATCCTTGTCTGTTTGTTTGTCCGAGGCGGGGCGCGGCGTCTCGGGCGTGCGCGTCGCTTTCACCTTCACCACAACACAACACACCGTCCTTATTAGTTCACGAGACACCACTGCCCATGCTCCATTATCAATTGTCACTTAATGACACACCACTAACATCTATTTTACAATAGCATGAATCTTCCCATTGAATTTAAGGTCAGCCAAACATAGTCAAATTTTAAGAGAAAAAAAAAACAATTAAATTCGGCACCTGACCCTTTGACATAAGCCTTATGTTCCAATAACATAATCTTGAGTTTTGACGTTAGTTTTGTTTGATAGACGTTACGGCGCCGTATTATGCAAGCACGTTTTTGGACAGTTCTTGTAATACTGTGGTGCATTTATTCATTTGGTTGCTCAGCTTTTATTTTGCGCCCCTCCTTGATAATTTGCATAATGTTTGCATAACTGCAGACTACGTTTTAGATCTCTCAAGTCAACTGTCGTAGGTTCAATTGATAATGGAACATTAGCGGTGTTAGTAAATAAAAAATAAAGTTAAAAAAAGGAAAAATCATAAGTAACCAAAATACATTCAAAATCTTCGTTTCGCCCGGTCACTAGCTTCCCATAATGATCATGCTACGCCCATAACCCTTTTGATATGATGATGGAAAAATAGTTTAATTCCCCATGGAGTTTTAATAATGACATAGAAACCTCGCCTACAATAATCTTTAGCACACACACACCATTCACACAGTCACATAAATTCGATGTGTGTAATCGATTGTTTCAAAAGATATATTGACGGCTCTTTTCGGTAAAAGCAACCTTACGAGCCGGTGTATTAGAGTCTATTCTTAAGCATATATGAACAAAAAATCTATACTTATATAAAAGCGAAAGTTTTCTTGTTGGTTTGTTTAAGCGGGCTAATCTCTGGAACTACCAGTCGGATTCGACAAATTCTTTCACTTATAGGAAGCTACATTATCCTCGGGTATTATAGGCTACTTTTTATCCCGGGAACGCGGGTGAAACCGCGGGGAACAGCTACTATTTTCATTAATGTGTACTATTTCCTAGTTAAATGATTATATGTATACGAATAATAAAATGTATCTGCCTGAATTAAAGTCAGTATTATGAACGTTTGAATTACTTAGTCGTTACGACCATTCCAATTAAAAAGTATATCCATCTTTGCCTATCGAATATCGATAAAAAAACAATCGATCACAACACACAAATTAGTCCACCAATCACCGACACACAACATAAAAAAACATACAGGTACCAAAATAAGGTACCTGCGATCTCCTCGTGAAACTGCGACTAGGCGCGTTCTCTGGCGGCTCAAAGCACTCCGTGTCGGATGTATCGTCATACGTTAGCTCCGGGAACAATTCGTCTTGATCATGATCGTCGATGATCAATATCTCATCATCATCCGAGTCAGCACTCACCGTTCCGTTTAATACGTCTTCAGTGCAACCGTTTGCGTTTAAAGTTACATCTGAGACACCGTTGTGCACCTTTTCTTTGCCGTTCTGTTTCGGTTTGGTTTCAGCCTTTTTCGATTCTGGTTTTTCCTGTGATTTTTGGATGGTTATGATTCTTGCACACACGAAGTTAATAAGCTAGATATGTTTATTTGATTGGAGATCTTATTCTGTTGTTCACAAACTTAACTAATTTAGTGTTACTATATCTCTTTCTAACAAAGAACAAAAGAAAAGGATATAAGAAATGTAGTCCTGTAAGTCGGTAGGTATCGCTGAAAACCTGCGTTCTTCAAACACATCTTAATTTAAATACATACTTTGTTGCATAATAAACCTTTTTTGTAAGTTGTATGTATGGTGTGTCTAAATAAATTATTTCTTTCATTCTTATTATTTCTAAAATTGTCAAATTGCTTGTTTGAATTAAATTATTCGCAATCAAAGAGTAATTTGTCACCTATAAATATTTTCCTTTTTTATAATAATAATATATAATTAATGTAATAATGTATGATTAAAATTAGTTTACTGCAATTTGCAACAGAATTAGCGCAATTATCGACCAAAGCGGAGATAATAATGACTTCATCAACATTTCACAATTCTCAAAATAACACAGACAGCATTAATTTCATTTACAGAACATAATGTTATTTCAATGTCATTGCAATGTATTTGAAAATGAACCTTATGTAGATGAAGTCAAAAGTTAAAATCCCTAATAGCTTCAAGTTGAATTGTTCTTAAAATCATAGGATCTATTTTGCATAACGAAAGAAAATAATTGCAAGACGAAAGCATATTAGATGAATGCATCATTTAGTTTAAAATTTCTTTGAAATCAAAACTTAAAATACAATAAAGTGTGTTTCATACCTTTCCAGTCTTCTCCCCTTTACTGCTATCTTCTTTCGCCTTCTCAGCCTGTTCTGGTTTCTTCTCTACAACCTTTTCTGTATTTTTCTCTGCTGGTTTCTCTACTTTCTTCTCCGGTACCTTCTCTACTTTCTTCTCAGCTACTTTTTCTATCTTTTTCTCAACTACTTTTTCAACCTTTTTCTCAGCTACTTTTTCAACCTTTTTCTCAGCTACTTTTTCAACCTTTTTCTCAACTACTTTTTCAACCTTTTTCTCAGCTACTTTTTCAGTTTTTTTCTCTGCAACCTTATCACTGATCTTCTCTGTCGATTTGTCTAGTTTTTCCACATTCTTATCAGATTTCTCTGTGATTTTTTCAGCCGCATGTTTCTCCTTTTCTGCGTTGGCGGCCATTTTCTTTTTCATCTCCTTCACAGGACTATCTGTTTGTCCCTGTAAGGAATTACATATAACATTAGTTAATATGTTTTACGATTTGTTTCACCCACGTTCACGACGGATATTTTCTTCTGGGATAAAAAATAGCCTATGTTTAATTATATGGTATGATTTAATTTAATTCTATAATATTAACTATATCTTTTAATGCAAATCCATGTAACTACGGCGTGACTGACTTTATGGGAATTCTAACCATAGACCACCATATGGATCCCAATGGGGATTGGCAGACATTACCCCCCTTATTTCATGAGATGGTTTAAGACAGGTCTAGTAAAGACCTGGTTTTAAATATTTCCGTCGCTTTACATAACGAAAAGAGCCAGAGTACTTCACCGAAAGCTCTCTTTGTAGAATTTAACTACCGCCTTGAAATGTAAGACCAATATTTAATATGGATGCTTAGTCACAACTGTCCTCAGAATTTAATTACGTATGCACGTCATATGATTGCAGTTTTAACAGACATTTTTACATGACCTAGCTACCTACTCACCTGTCTAGATCAAACATCAGACATTGCTAAATACCTAGCCTAAATCACACTAACTCAAAATAATATTGGTTTTTCTAAAAAAATATTACCAGATGTTAATATATGCACAAATAAATCGAAAGTTCATGTTTTGTAATGCATGTTTGTCTAGACTAAGCTTGCATAAACAAGTGCTAATTTAATTCAGTATGGAATCACGACTTAGCCTGTATGGAAACTAGCTTATGCCTGAGGCTTTGGTTGCATAAATGTAGATACAATATGTATGCAGTTCAGTTAGAGCGTCTCTGCTTGCCTCACCAGCGGTGTCTGCTTGCCTCACTATGCGTGTCAGTTTCTGGCTCAGCAATAGATATGAGCCGTGAAACGCTATCATAGCATGTCGCTTGAGTCGTTGATAGCTCAGTGGTAGGTGTTGATAGCTCAGTGGTAGGCGTTGATAGCTCAGTGGTAGGCGTTGATAGCTCAGTGGTAGGCGTTGATAGCTCTGTGATAGGCGTTGATAGCTCAGTGGTAGGCGTTGATAGATCAGTGTTGGGCATTGATTGGTAGGTCAGTGGTAGGAATTGATAGGTCAGTGCTAGACGTTGATAGCTCAATGGTAGTCAGTAAAAGTCGTAGTAGGTTTGAAATCAACAATGTGCCTGAGCTGTCGGGGCAGGAAAATATCGTAAGATAGGAAACTATACCACATGGTTGTATTACTTTGAAATACCAGTCTGATAGGTACTTTCAAGACGAATCTATCGCCAAGCTACTACCGTTGTACCGGGAAGTTTACTTGAAAGCAAGTCTACGCTTACCACGGTCAGTTTACCCACATTCCAAAGGGATCAAATTTATTTCAGGGGATAAAAATGCTCAATCGCAATATGATATTAAAGGTTATGCTTTATCTATTTGCCAAGTTTCTTTAAAACTCAGTGTCAAAGTTCAACCATTTACACGTCACGGCATGATTGTTTTACAAACATCTACACAAGTTTTTGCATTGAAATATGAATAAGGTTGGTTTCCGCCCGCGGTTTTACCCGCGTAGAGAGATTTGACGTATTCTCGGGATAAAAAGTGAAGCTTCAAGAGGTAACAAACAAACAAACCCCCGCATTTATAATATAAGTATGAAGTACGATTAGTAGGACGTACCTTTTCTTTATCTTCGGTAACTACCACCGCCTTACGCGACACCTTTTGACTCATGTTTCACCTGAAAATAACAATTACATTATAAAACGCAACATCTCTGTCAGTCTGCTGGTTCTGTATTCTAGAACGTCGCATCAATGCTCAAGTCGAGATAAAACAATTGAATTTGGAACCTGCACCAGGAATATTAGGTTTATTGTGTGTTATGTAAAAACAATCCCTCAGATTACAGACCTGTCTCAGTACTTCCTGCATTAAGTAAGATTTTTGAAAAGATTGTGCTAAACCAAATGTTAAGGCATTTTAATAACCACAAGATACTCCATGATGATCAGTTCGGTTTTACAAGAGGTAAGTCCACTACGGATGCGGGAGCTAAACTTATTAAGCATATTTTTCAGGCCTGGGAGTGCTCACACGATGCTATTGGTATCTTTTGTGATCTCTCCAAGGCATTTGATTGCGTAGATCACCAAACGCTAGCTCTTAAACTTAAGTTATACGGAATTCGCGGAGTGGCCCTCGATCTTGTGGTTTCCTATCTTTCAGGGCGCCAACAAAAAGTAGGAATCAATGGTAGTATGTCATCGGGCTCCTTAGTCAAATTAGGCGTACCTCAAGGCTCGATTTTAGGCCCATTTCTGTTTCTAGTTTATATAAATGATCTACCTTATATGGTGAAAGAACTATCAGATGTCGTTTTGTTTGCAGATGATACGTCTCTGATATTTAAAGTAGATAGAAAAGACAAAGACCTTTTAAAAGTTAACTACGCTCTGAAGACTGTGTCTCAATGGTTTGCTGCCAACAATCTCATGTTAAACTCAAAAAAAACAAAATGTATAAGATTTTCATTACCAAATGTACCAAAAGTTGATACCAGTGTTATTGTGGATGGTAATAAACTTAATGTAGTAGATAAGACTGTTTTTCTTGGTATGACCATAGACTGTAGATTGCAGTGGGGTGCTCACCTGGAAGCCTTAGGTGGTAAACTGAGCTCCGCTGCTTTTGCAGTCAGCAAAATAAGGCAACTGACGGACATTAATACAGCCAGATTAATATATTTTGCATATTTTCATAGTCTTATGTCTTACGGCCTTTTGCTGTGGGGCTCTGCCGCAGACTTGGAATCAATTTTTGTATTACAAAAAAGGGCAATTCGCGCCATTTACTGTTTGGGTTCTCGCGAGTCTCTACGAAATGTATTTCCGGATATTAATATATTAACTTTGCCCTCTCAGTACATTTTTGAAAATATTATGTATGTTCGCAAGAACATTAATTTGCTTCCATTCAATAGTGACTATCATGATAGAAACACTAGAAACAAAGACAAAATAACCGTACCTAGATTTAGATTAGCTAAAGTAAATAAGTCCTTTCTTGGGAATAGTATCCAATTTTACAATAAAATTCCTCATAGCGTGACCAGTATGTCCTTTTTAGGGTTCCGTAGCCAAATGGCAAAAAACGGAACCCTTATAGATTCGTCATGTCTGTCTGTCTGTCTGTCTGTTTGTCTGTCCGTGTATGTCACAGCCATTTATTTCCGAAACTATAAGAACTATAATGTTGAAACTTGGTAAGTAGATGTATTCTGTGAACCGCATTAAGATTTTTACACAAAAATAGAAAAAAAACAATAAATTTTGGGGGGAAAAAAAAAAATTTGAGTTTCAGTTCTAAGTATGGGGACTTAGAACTGAAACTCAAATTTTTTTTTTTCATCAAACCCATAAGTGTGGGGTGTCTATGGATAGGTCTTCAAAAATGATATTGAGGTTTCTAATATCATTTTTTTCTAAACTGAATAGTTTGCGCGAGAGACACTTCCAAAGTGGTAAAATGTGTGTCCCCCCCCCTGTAACTTCTAAAATAAGAGAATGATAAATCTATAAAAAATATATGATGTACATTACGGTGCAAACTTCCACTGAAAATTGGTTTGAACGAGATCTAGTAAGTAGTTTTTTTTTAATAGGTCATAAATTGAAATTAATATCAAATACTCAGGTCTATACTACCATTTACTTATATACCTACAGGTTTGTACGGAACCCTCGGTGCGCGAGTCTGACTCGCACTTGGCCGGTTTTTTTCTAAACTGAATAGTTTGCGCGAGAGACACTTCCAAAGTGGTAAAATGTGTGTCCCCCCCCCTGTAACTTCTAAAATAAGAGAATGATAAATCTATAAAAAATATATGATGTACATTACGGTGCAAACTTCCACTGAAAATTGGTTTGAACGAGATCTAGTAAGTAGTTTTTTTTTAATAGGTCATAAATTGAAATTAATATCAAATACTCAGGTCTATACTACCATTTACTTATATACCTACAGGTTTGTACGGAACCCTCGGTGCGCGAGTCTGACTCGCACTTGGCCGGTTTTTTTAAATTTAAGGAACATATCAAAAAGCGGCTGTTGAGTTGGGCCTATTATAAAGTGTCTCATTATATTGACGACAAGGATGTATGGAAGTAGCTTCTCTCTGCACCTGCCTCACTGAGCAGCTAGTTCAAGGTCCATTTTAATTCAAAGTATGCTATTATTATTATAAGTTATGTTTTTTAGATTATTACTTAGTGTAATTCAATTAATTCAATTCAATGTTATTCATTTATTTATTTTGATATAAATGCATCGATATATTATGTCTGTCTAATTGTTATATTTTCTATTTTGTGATATTTAGTCTAATCTTGTCAATAGTCACAGTGATAACAAAGTGTGTGTTTCCCTTTAGTTATTTTTTATTTCTAAGGCAGACTTAAGTAAGTCATGCTCACTTTAAGGCCTTTGCTTGCGGCGGCGTCGTGTGACGGGTCGCTCACTTCCCTCCAATATGGCGAGGAGGGCGATGGCTGCCACACGCGTCATACTTGTGAACAGGTGCTGCTTGTGGGGGCTGGTCTGCTTAAGTTTGCTATTTATTTACTTATTAAATATTTATTCAGTCTTCTTTGTAATTTTGCCGCCGCGCCGGGGCACGCAATTGTTTTCAGTGCGATTAGAATGTAAATATTATGTAATGAATCTAAGCTTGTTTTGAAAAGAGTAATTGCTGAGTTTATTGCCGGCTCTTCTCAGCAAATGCAACCTTCCGAACCGGTATTAGAGTATTAGAGTCAGACTTTTCATAAGTGCCTGCGAAGGTCTATTTGAATAAATGATTTTTGAATTTGAATTTGAATTTTGAATTTTCGATTAACACGGAATATTCTTGAGACTGGATGAGTTTTGATGCCGTTGTATAATACTGGCTTTAGTGTGATTATAGCTCGAGAACTACTGCATGTATTATAAGATTCTTGAGAAAGGTTAATATAGGCTTTATGACATCATGCATACTTTAACGTGACCATTTATTTTTCTGGTCAGCACGGGACTGCGGACGTAGCTAAGTTACTAAGCTTTAGTGAAATATTTCAAGAGAGGTAGAGCACAGCGTTTATTCGCTCAAAGAGCAGCTCGACTGGGGAAGTACCTCCACCTTACAGAACACCGCAGCCAAATAACTTATGTTGTGTAAAGTTGTGTTCCTGCGCGGGAGTAAGGTCGCCAGAGCTCATTGGGCGCGTGAGCGATGCTTCGTGTGTTGCAAACGTCCATATGGCTACGGTAGCCGCTTACCATCAGGCGGGCCGTATGTTTGTTTACCGACTTAGTCGTATAAAAAAAAAAAAAACATGACTAAGAATTTGGGGATTGTTTAGTATTTGCCGGCGGAACAAAACTGTTTCAAATTAATATAAGGACTAATTTCAAGTAGAAATGGAGCTCATTACATGAGTTGTTGATGTAAGTCTTGGTTATCAAAACATTAAATAGTGCGACACTTCTTGTTTACAAGCTAGCTGCTGTTTGCGAAAGCGGGACATTTTTGCCTTAACTGGGGACAGCGGGACGTATGGTCACGATAAAATAAAGCTACCTATCATATATCCAAAATAAGAACACTATATTGATGAGTCATCATTCGGATACTGCATATTGATGTCTTGATGAGTCGTGAGAAACCTTCATAGAACGGGGTCATTTTGTACATCATCACAAACAGGTTTGCCGTTGTTGAGAAAGCCGGTTGGTCAGACCACTTCCTATGTCTAGCTAGTCTTAAAATAAAAAAGGTAGCTTTTATATTTTTATGTCTGAGTAAAGATACCGTGAATATCAATATAGATATCTGGTTATGGCGAAATAAAGAATTCTGTGTTAATGCAGAACATATTCTATATATATATAAGGTCCTAATAAATTAGTGAACTTCCTCTTGAGGGATGAATGTATAGGTCATTAGTAATCAAAAAATAATATTAGAAAAATAATCCGAGGGAAAAAAAAAAAAAATCCTATACTGTCTCTATGCAAATCAAAGAAGCCGCGCGAAGGTTTTTTTTTTTTTTTCCTCGGATTGTTTTTCTAATATTATTTTTTGATTACTAATGACCTATACATTCATCCCTCAAGAGGAAGTTCACTAATTTATTAGGACCTTATATATGTGTGCCAAATTTCATCCAAATCAGTTAAGCCCCGTGACTGAGCCACGAAATTCAAAATATCACGCGTATACTAATAGCACAGTCTATAAAACCATACAGTCGTCCGACGCCGCTGATCTCGTGGATAATTTGCTGTGTCCCGAACTACTAACATCGTTTTGTTCGCAGTTCGGGCTCGGCTTTCCCGCGTCTCGCCCCTCACGATTGCCCTGTCTAGACATCTTCGACGGACGACTGTATGGTTTTATAGACTGTGATAATAGTATAAAGAGGTAAAGTCTGTAAGAGGGGGTTCCCGGAACTACTGATCCAATTCAGAAAATTCTTTCAATAATTGGAAGCTACATTGTCATTTCCGAGAATAGTCTAATATTAACAGATGTCAGATATACATTCTCTCGACCGCACTGTATTTTTGATACAACTTTCCAAATACTTGCATTGATCATACTATTTGTTAATTGTTACAAAAATAGTGACAATAGGATATATTAAGATAAATTCGCGAAGAGCGAAGAGATTCGTGGTGTAGTATGATAAGCCGTTCTTAATCGATTAAGCTACCACCGTCGTGGTCGATACCTGGATGGGTGACCGCCTAGTGGTATTTCAAATCGAGCGTTTCCGTGCTTCGGAAGGCACGTAAAGCCATTGGTCCCGGTTATCGCTTAATTGTGATAGTCGTTAAGCTAGTTGGAGGCTTTCAAGGCGGCTTGAAAACTCCAACAGTAGCCTACCTCCAGTGGGCACGCGTGGTGGAGTATCTGCCCATTCCCTTTCACCCTGATTTGTGAAATGAGGCCTGTGCTCAGCAGTGGGACATTATAGGCTGATGATGATGAAGCTAAATTCAAATTCAATTTATATGGAGTTTGATTTTCTAAATCTGTGGTATTGTATTTTACATGGAAATGTTAATCCAGGTTATGTACATAAGAACCTAAGTCTTTCACGATAACCAGTTCAAATGTATACCAACATACTGTTAGGACTATTATCTAAGAGTACATAATTCTGTAAGCGTACCTACATAAATAACAGTGAGGGTTGAATGAACTTGCTTATACACACATTAACGATGGTGTGTGGTCCAAGTTATAAGCTATTCTCAGTGATTTTTATTAATCACAAATAGATAAATCGATTTAAGATTATACCATTAACTCTAAAAGAGTTTATTTTGACAACGGTTTAGCAAAAAAAAAAAAAAAAAAGCGCCTTCAAAGTGGATGTGCACTCAAAAGTAGTTAACAAGATTTTCTATAGATTACGTCCTCCACTTTCCCTGTATAAAATATTTTAATTTAATTTAATTTTTAAATAATGGACGTAAAAAAAAGGAAGACGTATTCAAACTAAAAAATAACTGTGTCCACAGAGTCGGCCGCCTCTCATTAGTTGGCCATTCCTTGGGAAACGAGACTCTTTTGCCGTTTACCCGCGCTCGACTGTGAATATGTGCGTGCCGGCTTGTACGTAGAGCGAGGTGGCCGACTATTACGGTATTTTGTTACTGAGAATACGTCCGCCTTTTATTTACGTCCACGTGTCCACGTGTTTTTGAATGTAAAATAAATAGTTGTAATCTTCTTAATATTTGTCTTTAATTGTTATAAACTAATAAATTAAAGATAAATAAATGAAACAAAAAAAATGGTCACCATCGCCTATGGACATTTACAATACCGGGGGGATCGCCGATGTGACATCGCAATTCATGATCAGATCATAAAATTTGGGACCACCACGGGATCTATCTTAATACATACGGATCGAACACAGAACCTCCTTATTTCTAAGTCGGTTGAAAATACATTCCTAAAGCCACCAAACAATTCAATCGCCATCTCCCAAACCTCGCGCCACACAAACTCACACATCCATAACCGCTTTGAAATATCACGTTAGCGCCAAGGCAGCAAGGGCTCTCATATTTATTAGCATTATGAACAGATGTGGAGCTACGAAAACTTATAATGAGATATTATAAAAATAGAAGTTTAAAATAGCCCGCTTGATGTATCGGAAGGTTGTTAAGATTTATAGGATAGATTTGCTTCCGTGTTGGAGGGAATTTTTCTTTTATGGCCATTTGAAGTGCTCATGGTGAAGCAAGATTAGCCGTTCTTAATCTATCGGCAAAGTCAAGCAACCACCGGTGAGGACCGTTCCTGGATAGATGACCGCCCAGTGGTATTTCAATTCGAACGTTTTCCGTGCTTCGGAAGGCACGTAAAGCCGTTGGTCCCGGTTACCACTTTTAATCAAAGTCAAAGTCAAAGCCAAATTCAATTGTGGACGGGCCAGTTGGCGCAGTTGGTTAAGAGTCTGGTAAAGATTCCACCTATTGCGCCGCAGGTCGTGGGTTCGATTCCCACTCAGGACATGCATTTGTGTGCATGAACATGTCTGTATGTCCTGAGTCTGGGTGTAATTATGTATATTAAGTATGTATTTACAAACAAAAAGTAGTATATGTATTATATCAGTTATCTGGTTTCCATAGTACAAGCTCTGCTTAGTTTGGGATCAGATGACCGTGTGTGAGGAATGTCCCAGGATATTTATATTTATAATTTAGGCCCCAGAAGGGTACTTATGAAGGTAACATTTACTGAAGTTACCACCGGTTCGGAACTCAGCCTTCAACTGAGAAAAATCCGGCAAGAAACTCAGCAAGGTTACATTTTTTAAATATTTTTTGGACAATCTGACTGTGTTTGGCTAATTAGTTAATGTTATATTCACTGAGCTAGTTGAAAAGGCCTATTCTCTTTCACCATCATTTGTGTAAGGTCTGAGCTCAGCAGTGGGACATTATAGGTTGATCATGATGATGGGCATTTATTCGTCATTTGGTTGCACGGTGTTAGGGAAGGGACACTAGTATTTTTTCTTTTCTATGTATAGGTAGGCATATTACAAAACCATGAAGGCAAATGTCCGTCAAAGTTATTGGCGACAGGTTTTCAACTTGAGGGTGGAAGCCAGCCAGGCGGGTACTACAAAGTACCCACCACCGTCCAATGGTTTCCTCACATAGCTTTCCTAACCCGCAAGCTCAAAATGAAGGATTCGAAATACACTTGCTTTGTACTTTGATCATCTATACTTATGTTATAAAGCTGAAGAGTTTGTTTGTTTGAACGCGCTAATCTCAGGAACAAAACAAATCTCTGGTTCCAATTGAAAAAATCTTTTTTGTTTGATAGTTCATTTATCGAGGAAGGCTTTAGGCTATATAACATCACGCTGCGACTAATAGGAGCGAAGCATAAGTGAAAAATGTTGCAAAAACGGGGAAAATTATTCATATAGGGTAGGGTAGGGTGGGGTAGGGGTATCACCACAGGGTAGGGTAGCACCACGCGAGCGTAGTCGCGCCGGGCAGCTAGTGTGTTCATAAAATGAGGGTAAGTAAGCAGCTAAGGAAGAAGACACCAAAATTTTACATTAGGGACCTATTTATCAAAAATCAAGACTTGCTAAGTGCGAACAAGTAAACAGTCAAATTCAAATTCAAAATCATTTATTCAAATAGAACTTCGCAGGCACTTATGAAAAGTCTGACTCTAATACTCTAATACCGGTTCCGAAGGTTGCATTTGTTGAGAAGAGCCGACAATAAACTCAGCAATTACTCTTTTCAAAACAAGCTTAGATTCACTACATAATATTTACATTCTAATCGCACTGAAAACAATTGCGTGCCCCGGCGCGGCGGCAAAATTACAAAGTCGACTGAATAAATATTTAATAAGTAAATAAATAGTAAACTTAAGCAGACCAGCCCCCACAAGCAGCACCTGTTCCAGTTCCAGTCACATGCCAAACTCAAGTTCTTTACACATAAGTCCATAACTAGTGAGTCCCAAACAATATCGAAAACAGTTTATTTTAATAGCAAAGATAAACCACGAAGCATTCCGATCTATGTTTCTCCTGTGCAAACATTTCATTAAGTTTAGCTCTATCCGCATATAGGACACGTCACAAACGACCTTGTAGGTGGATTGGACTTTACATAATACTGCCTGACGAAGATATTCGCTTAGTTTTTAAATTAATCTATTTTAGCTGTAGGTGTGCTTTTTTGTGTGGGACTAGTCAAGTTCGAGATTTTTGGTAGACTGTAATATTACGCTGGTTGTTATTAGGATTGCCGTATAATTTAATAATCTATACTAATATTATAAAGAGGAAAGATTTGATTGTTTGTTTGTTTGTTTGTTTGTTTGCATTGAATAGGCTCCGAAAGTACTGAACCGATTTGAATAATTCTTTCACTGTTGGGAAGCTACACTATCCCCGGGTGCCATAGGCTATATTATATTTTCAAAAAAATTAGGGATCCTTACTAAATCTCCAATAATGTAACCCAAGGTGTAAAAAAAATACCTAAAATATTCATTACATCACGTGCGCTGCGAAAACTATTGATGATAGAATAAAAAAATGTACTACGACTTTGCAGAACACATTATTATTTACAAAAAGTGTCGCGATACCATATGTCTAACTATTATAGTTATGCCACAATAAGTGTTTTTCTATTTTAATTTTTTTATTGATACTAATATTATAAAGAGGAAAGATTTGATTGTTTGTTTGTTTGTTTGTTTGCATTGAATAGGCTCCGAAAGTACTGAACCGATTTGAATAATTCTTTCACTGTTGGGAAGCTACACTATCCCCGGGTGACATAGGCTATATTATATTTTCAAAAAAATTAGGGATCCTTACTAAATCTCCAATAATGTAACCCAAGGTGTAAAAAAAATACCTAAAATATTCATTACATCACGTGCGCTGCGAAAACTATTGATGATAGAATAAAAAAATGTACTACGACTTTGCAGAACACATTATTATTTACAAAAAGTGTCGCGATACCATATGTCTAACTATTATAGTTATGCCACAATAAGTGTTTTTCTATTTTAATTTTTTTATTGAAATGCCGCCGCTATAAATGTCTCTCTATTTGTATCTTGGTATTAATCATTATCAAAATAAATTACTTCATATCCAAGACTGCTTCAATACCTTTATATAACTTTTTGAATTATTCAATTCGGACATTCCATTCAAAAGATATCACGAGTTTAAAAATATAAGTATTAGCAGAAAAATCACGTCACGGGTACGGGCCGTACGGCAGGGAGTCAATCTCTTTGCGTGTGGCTCAGTGTTTGACGGTAGGGTAGGGTAGGGAAGGGGGAAGGGTGAAGGGGGAAGGGGGAAGGGGGAAGGGCAGGGTAGGGTAGGGTAGGGTAGGGTAGGGTAGGGTAGGGCAGGGCAGGGCAGGGCAGGGCAGGGTTCGATAGGGTAGGGTAGCACAACAGGGTAGAGTAGGATAGGGTAGGGTAGCACCACAGGGTAGGGTAGGGTAGCACCTCAGGGTAGGGTAGGATAGGGTAGGGTAGCACCACAGGGTAGGGTAGCACCACGCGAACGAAGTCGCGCCGGGCAGCTAGTAATAAATATCCTGGGACATTCCTCACACACGGTCATCTGACATTGACTTAAATTTGACAGCAAAATCCCCATTAACAAAATGATCCGCCATTTATTGAATAGAATACATTTGTTACAAAAAATGTGATAAATGAAGAACCGCTCGACCGATTTTCTGCAAACTTCACATAAACCATCTACTAAATAGTCCGAACAAAGCCTAAACATTTGGTTTGGATAGGTGAGCCCGTTCTTGAGTTATAAAATTACAACGAAAAGTGGCATTGATTTTTATATATATAGAGATTACACCCAGACTCAGGACATACAGACATGTTCATGCACACAAATGCATGTCCTGTGCTGGAATCGAACCCACGACCTGCGGCGCAATAGGTGAAATCTTTACCAGACTCTTAAACAACTGCGCCAACTGGCCCGTCACGTCAATTTGTTACCGGTTTGATTTAGCAATAGCTTCCAGAGACAATCTACTGTTTTCTCATCTAATCTAATCAATTTAAACATGGCAAAAGTACGCAAAGAAAGTCTACAAGTCAAGTTTCAACATAAATTACACGACATGATTAAGCAGGGTCGCAACTTAGGGGAGTTTAGAACAATATCTCTAATTAGGACATAATACTTATAATCTCACTATCCACTTATACTATCATACTATGATAAATGCGAAAGTGAGTTTTTTACTTCTTGACGCCTACACAGCATAAGGAATCGCGATAAAATTTGGCACGCCATATCCTATGGATTGAGGCCCGTTTCTGTGGCCACCAGGTCCTACCCATCGGTATCGTTGAAAAAGTAGCAGCCCGTTTAGTTCCGAGATAATAAAAAGTAGGAAATACATTTCCGAAAGACAAAACTTTTGGTAGCAATTCGCAGGTACGTCTGCCATAATTAATCAGGAATGCCACAATTTTACAACAATCATGAATCAAATTTGCGATTAAAAGCTCGCCAACAATCGTAACTATTATAAATGCGAAAGTTAGTGTTTGTTTGTTACGCCATCACACCTCAACTACTGAACGGATCATCATGAAATTTGGCATGCAGATAGCCTGTGGTATGGAGATGGACTTAGGCTTTTTATCCCGGGAACGCGGGTGAAACCGCGGGGGACAGCTAGTAAGTTATATGTGCGTTAGCCTCGATTGAGAGGGACGTAGCGTAGGATAAAATTTATGTCGGGAATGCTAAAACCCCGGGGCGCCAGCTTGTCTCTATTAATTGAGGAACGTCTTGCTCAAATTAGTGCCCTAATTATGTGTTATATCGCTCATGCTATTAACATCTAAATACAATCATTTTCTCAACAAAACAAAACGTCTATCAACTACACATCTTAATTTCAACTGTGTCAATTAACAAGTACCAAGACAATAAGTCGTAGTTTTGGGTGCCTGCCAGGGGTCATTACACTCGGTCGGTAATGACTGGGCTATGTATAGGGGGGTCTAATGATGATAGGTGAGGTACCTACCGATGTTTTATTCTAAAGAACAATGGATTAAGTATTTTTGAAACGAATTTGAATTCAGTTTTTTTTTTATTTACTACTCAGGTGGCAAACAAGCATACGGCCCGCCTGATGGTAAGCGGTTCCCGTAGCCTATGGATACTTGCAACACCAGGGGTGTCACTAGCGCGTTGCCGACCAGCAGACATTTAAAACCATACACGCTTACAGTAAACACTTAGCAACACATACCTACCTAAGTCAAATACTCTACTCTCAATAGGCTGAATGTACAGGAAATGCGACAGTGGCACGTGTGTACACAGCCATGGTACTGCATGTCAATTATTAGCAAATACTTGCGACTAAGAGGTTCATGGTTGTAGTAACTAGGTAGGTACCTACTTAGCCATTTTTAACTACCATTTTAAGAAACTGAGACATTTTGTTGATTTAGAAAATGAAAATAAATAATACAATTGGATAGATTATACAAACAGCATGTTAGAAAAATATTAAGAATACCTAGTATAAACGAATACTAATTTATTTTAATAAATCCATGGCCAACAGGGCTGGCCCATTCATACTAGATAGTGGACGCCCAAAATGGTTGAATAAATAAATACATTTTAGCTCTCTGCACTCTTTCTCCATTATACTATAATATAGATATTTTAAAACCAACACAAGATAATGCCAACAGAATATTTAAGCAAGTCATACAAAATGTATAGACTCCGCAATGTTTAAGGACAACAAGAGAGAGCAGCGTGAAGCGTTGAGCCTATTTGAGTTATTCAAAACGCACAGAAATACACATATTTGTCTTACAAAGATTTGTACTTCGCAACTTCATATTTGCAAGTTAAATGGTAGATAAGTGGGTAACTGTTAGGAACCGACCTTTGTCTCGCGTAGCTTACGTTGGGAATTAAAGATGCTTTATTTTCAATTCTATACAAAATATTTAAGGCTGAAGTTAGCCTAAACGTAAAATAATAGAAACTATTTGAAATGCTATGCGAATGTTTGTTCATGTGTCTCTATCGCGCCATAATGAGGCATATAATAGGTATTTTGATACAAAGGAACATTTACTACATCACAAACAAGAGAAAAGAATTTGCGCTTTAAATAAATTTTAAGTCTGTTATCAATTCAAAATAAAGAATAAAGGACAGTAATATACACTTCACGAAGCGCTCGTGGTGTAGCATGATAAACCGTTCTTAATCGTTCGGCAAGTTAAGCTACCACCGTCGTGGTCGGTGCCTGGATGGGTGACCGCCTATTGGTATTTCAAATCGTATTTTCCGTGCTTTGGAAGGCACGTAAAGCCGTTGGTCCCGATTATCACTTAATTGGGATAGTCGTTAAGCTAGTTGGAGTTGAAAACTCCAACAGTAGGTTGACCACTAGCCTACCTCCACCGATCCGCAGTGGGTACGCAACGCATGGTGGAGTATCTGCCCATTCCCTTTCACCCATATTTGAGAAAGGAGGCCTGTGCTCAGCAGTGGGACATTATAGGCTGATGATGATTAATATAAACTTAATCTATTCTAATTTGAATTTATAATCACTTTATAAATTAAACTTTATTTACTTAAAACCATAGTCTCTCTCATCTGCATATTTTAACACATGTTTTGGCAAATAAATGTATTTATTATCTCTTTATTTAATTTTTATCTTAAAAATATATTTTTTATAACATTACAATTAAAAATATTATAAAAAAACCTAATCCTATAAACAAATACGATTATATTCTTTTACAATACTTCTATAAAACTAATAATGTTATAAAAAACCTAATTCTAGAGTCCCGCCGGTAGCGGGGATGTGTGTGAACTTAGCAGATCATTGTCCAGCAGATCAAAATTAAATGTGAGTTCTTTTCGCATGCAGCTGAGTTCTATAGTTCCTGATACTTTTTAAAAATAGTTCTGGTGTTTTTACCTCGAAAAATGTCAATTAACAAAATGATCTGCTAACTTCCCGTAGCAGATCAGTTTGCAGCAGATCGAAAACAAATGTGAGTTCTTTTCGCATGCAGCTGTGTTCTATAGTTCCTGATACTTTTTAAAAATAGTTCTGGTGTTTTTCCTCGAAAAATGTCAATTAACGAAATGATCTGCTAACTTCCCGTAGCAGATCAGTTTGCAGCAGATCGAAAACAATGTGAGTTATTTTCGCATGCAGCTGAGTTCTGCAGTTCCCTATACTTTTCAAATATAGTTCTAAACCGACGTCCAAGCAATTCGATTCAAGTCCAGAACTCTCGTCCCAGAGCCAGCAGATCATGCGAGATCGTCCAAATAGTCAAAAAATTTCGATTTTATCGTTTTAAACGAATCTTAGGGCTGGAACTATTTTGCTTTAAACATATTCTTATGAGAACTACAATGTAGAACTCGATCGGAGTCCAGAACTCGCGTTCGAGTGCCAGCAGATCATGTGAAAACGTTTAAAAAGTCGAAAAATATCGTTTTCATCCGTTCAAACAGTCCTCAGAGGCTAGAACTCTTTCGTTTTTCACCGATTCGTAGCAAAACTGCAATGTAGAACTCGATTGACGTCCAGAACTCCCGTCCCAGTACCAGCAGATCATGTGAGAACGTTTAAAAATTCGAAAACTATCATTTTCGACGGTTCAAACAACTCTGAAAGACTAGAACGCTTTCGTCTTTCATCAATCAGTAGCAGGACTGCAACCTAGAACTCGATTCGAGTCTAGAACTCACGTCCCGGTACCAGCAGATCATGCGAGATCGTCCAAATAGTCAAAAAATTTCGACTTTATCGTTTTAAACGAATCTTAGGGCTGGAACTATTTTGCTTTAAACATATTCTTATGAGAACTACAATGTAGAACTCGATCGGAGTCCAGAACTCGCGTTCGAGTGCCAGCAGATCATGTGAAAACGTTTAAAAAGTCGAAAAATATCATTTTCATCCGTTCAAACTGTCCTCAGAGGCTAGAACTATTTCGTTTTTCACCGATTCATAGCAAAACTGCAATGTAGAACTCGATTGACATCCAGAACTCCCGTCCCAGTACCAGCAGATCATATGAGAACCTTCAAAAACTCGAAAAATATAATTTTCATTGTTCCAAACAATCGCCGAAGGCTGGAACTCTTTCGTTTTACACAGATCCAGTGTAGAACTGCAATGTAGAAATCGATTGAAGTCCAGAACTCACGTCCCAGTACCAGCAGATCATGTGAGAACGTTTAAAAATTCGAAAACTATCATTTTCGACGGTTCAAACAACTCTGAAAGACTAGAACGCTTTCGTCTTTCATCAATCAGTAGCATGACTGCAACCTAGAACTCGATTCGAGTCTAGAACTCACGTCCCGGTACCAGCAGATCATGCGAGATCGTCCAAATAGTCAAAAAATTTCGATTTTATCGTTTTAAACGAATCTTAGGGCTGGAACTATTTTGCTTTAAACATATTCTTATGAGAACTACAATGTAGAACTCGATCGGAGTCCAGAACTCGCGTTCGAGTGCCAGCAGATCATGTGAAAACGTTTAAAAAGTCGAAAAATATCATTTTCATCCGTTCAAACAGTCCTCAGAGGCTAGAACTATTTCGTTTTTCACCGATTCATAGCAAAACTGCAATGTAGAACTCGATTGACATCCAGAACTCCCGTCCCAGTACCAGCAGATCATATGAGAACCTTCAAAAACTCGAAAAATATAATTTTCATTGTTCCAAACAATCGCCGAAGGCTGAAACTCTTTCGTTTTACACAGATCCAGTGTAGAACTGCAATGTAGAAATCGATTGAAGTCCAGAACTCACGTCCCAGTACCAGCAGATCATGTGAGAACGTTTAAAAATTCGAAAACTATCATTTTCGACGGTTCAAACAACTCTGAAAGACTAGAACGCTTTCGTCTTTCATCAATCAGTAGCATGACTGCAACCTAGAACTCGATTCGAGTCTAGAACTCACGTCCCGGTACCAGCAGATCATGCGAGATCGTCCAAATAGTCAAAAAATTTCGATTTTATCGTTTTAAACGAATCTTAGGGCTGGAACTATTTTGCTTTAAACATATTCTTATGAGAACTACAATGTAGAACTCGATCGGAGTCCAGAACTCGCGTTCGAGTGCCAGCAGATCATGTGAAAACGTTTAAAAAGTCGAAAAATATCATTTTCATCCGTTCAAACAGTCCTCAGAGGCTAGAACTATTTCGTTTTTCACCGATTCGTAGCAAAACTGCAATGTAGAACTCGATTGACGGTCAGAACTCCCGTCCCAGTACCAGCAGATCATATGAGAACCTTCAAAAACTCGAAAAATATAATTTTCATTGTTCCAAACAATCGCCGAAGGCTGGAACTCTTTCGTTTTACACAGATCCAGTGGAGAACTGCAATGTAGAAATCGATTGAAGTCCAGAACTCACGTCCCAGTACCAGCAGATCATGTGAGAACGTTTAAAAATTCGAAAACTATCATTTTCGACGGTTCAAACAACTCTGAAAGACTAGAACGCTTTCGTCTTTCATCAATCAGTAGCAGGACTGCAACCTAGAACTCGATTCGAGTCTAGAACTCACGTCCCGGTACCAGCAGATCATGCGAGATCGTCCAAATAGTCAAAAAATTTTGATTTTATCGTTTTAAACGAATCTTAGGGCTGGAACTATTTTGCTTTAAACATATTCTTATGAGAACTACAATGTAGAACTCGATCGGAGTCCAGAACTCGCGTTCGAGTGCCAGCAGATCATGTGAAAACGTTTAAAAAGTCGAAAAATATCATTTTCATCGGTTCAAACAGTCCTTAGAGGCTAGAACTCTTTCGTTTTTCACCGATTCGTAGCAAAACTGCAATGTAGAACTCGATTGACGTCCAGAACTCCCGTCCCAGTACCAGCAGATCATATGAGAACCTTCAAAAACTCGAAAAATATAATTTTCATTGTTCCAAACAATCCCCGAAGACTGGAACTCTTTCGTTTTACACAGATCCAGTGTAGAACTGCAATGTAAAAAACGATTGAAGTCCAGAACTCACGTCCCAGTACCAGCAGATCATGTGAGAACGTTTAAAAATTCGAAAACTATCATTTTCGACGGTTCAAACAACTCTGAAAGACTAGAACGCTTTCGTCTTTCATCAATCAGTAGCAGGACTGCAACCTAGAACTCGATTCGAGTCCAGAACTCACGTCCCGGTACCAGCAGATCATGCGAGATCGTCCAAATAGTCAAAAAATATAGTTTTTATCGTTCCAAACGAATCTTAGGGCTGGAACTATTTTGCTTTAAACATATTCTTATGAGAACTACAATGTAGAACTCGATCGGAGTCCAGAACTCGCGTTCGAGTACCAGCAGATCATGTGAGAACGTTTAAATATTCGAAAAATATCATTTTCGACGGTTCAAACAACTCTGAAAGACTAGAACGCTTTCGTCTTTCATCAATCAGTAGCAGGACTGCAACCTAGAACTCGATTCGAGTCTAGAACTCACGTCCCGGTACCAGCAGATCATGCGAGATCGTCCAAATAGTCAAAAAATTTCGATTTTATCGTTTTAAACGAATCTTAGGGCTGGAACTATTTTGCTTTAAACATATTCTTATGAGAACTACAATGTAGAACTCGATCGGAGTCCAGCGGGGTTATTTTAAAACGATCGAATTCGGATTCGGGAGCGGAATCGGAAACCTTCATCGAAAAGATCCGATAGCGGAAAGTTGGAGTGCGTTTACAAAGTTTGTTTTTAATAATGGTAGGAAATGGTATACCTAAACTAAAATTTAAACTAAAATCGAAATGCTTACGGATTTTTATTGTTGAAAGCCCTCATTTAAACACTCATATCAAATGCATAAAGACAGATACTTGTTATTTTCTATATTTTGGATTTTAGGTCTACATTGTGTTAATAAACATAAAAATGGTTTCTAGTTTTATCGAACTTCGAAAACTGACTGATAGGTCGAAGTAACTGTTGTTTATAACATTAGCAAAAGTCAGGCAAAGGTTTGAGCCATACAGCCTAATCGTATTTGAGTTATACCTAAGTTCTAGGCACAAAATAAATCACTTTCATGTTGTACGCACTGTCAGTCACAGTCCATAAACGTCATGTGTTAGTAAAATAGTGGTCAATAAACTAAAACTTCTCACAGACTTTTTGAGACAAGTTGAAGTCACGATACACATAATTCATTTAATTTCCCTTCATTGGTGCGCGTGGATTTATATTTATAGGATAAAACATCACAGATAATACGCAATAAAACTCAAAATACATGATTTTTTGAAAATTAAACGAAAACGCAACGTCACTTTGCAAGTTCCCGCCAAAAGGCCCTCTGTGTCAAAGTAGTTTTTTTTTTCAGTACATTCATGGAGAGTATAATAAAACAAATATTTTATGTTTTTCTTTTTTTCTTTTGAGTCTAATAAAATATTTTAACTTTTATTTGCAAATAGATAATTTGCAATAGATTTTATGGTTACGTAGATTTTTTAGTGGTAGTGAATCTAGCATCCAACATGAGTAACGGTATTGAGTAGTGACCAATATGTTTTAGTCCCTACGAAGTTTGAGTATGTAGCTATTACTTTTACCGCAGACCTTTCTTATTCATTATTTACTTAAAATAGGGGCAAACACACTCAGTTTAGTACCAACTAACCATTTAATAAGTTTAAATAATGCGTTTATATTAAATAATAGTCAAAAACGAACATTAAATAAAATTCGGAAAGAATTCCGCCATCTAAAAGCTATCGGAAACTTTTCGATGATTCGGATTGATATTTCCGTCGAGAAACGTCAAACTATTCGATTCGGAAATTAAAATAGCAATGGCCGCTTTAACCTATCATGCAGAATATATTTATTTTAGTTTAGGTATTATTTTGTAACACTTAAATTGTACTATTATCATACTATGTTAAATAAATATTGATGTTCTTACAGTTTTGATTGTATTTTAATGTGAAAATATACATTTTCATTATTATTTTATCATGTCGGAAACTCATCTCGGAAGTTTCCGATTCCGCTCCCGAATCCGAATTCGATCGTTTTAAAATAACCCCGCAGAACTCGCGTTCGAGTGCCAGCAGATCATATGAAAACGTTTAAAAAGTCGAAAAATATCATTTTCATCCGTTCAAACAGTCCTCAGAGGCTAGAACTATTTCGTTTTTCACCGATTCGTAGCAAAACTGCAATGTAGAACTCGATTGACGTCCAGAACTCCCGTCCCAGTACCAGCAGATCATATGAGAACCTTCAAAAACTCGAAAAATATAATTTTCATTGTTCCAAACAATCGCCGAAGGCTGGAACTCTTTCGTTTTACACAGATCCAGTGTAGAACTGCAATGTAGAAATCGATTGAAGTCCAGAACTCACGTCCCAGTACCAGCAGATCATGAGAGAACGTTTAAAAATTCGAAAACTATCATTTTCGACGGTTCAAACAACTCTGAAAGACTAGAACGCTTTCGTCTTTCATCAATCAGTAGCAGGACTGCAACCTAGAACTCGATTCGAGTCCAGAACTCACGTCCCGGTACCAGCAGATCATGCGAGATCGTCCAAATAGTCAAAAAATATAGTTTTTATCGTTCCAAACGAATCTTAGGGCTGGAACTATTTTGCTTTAAACATATTCTTATGAGAACTACAATGTAGAACTCGATCGGAGTCCAGAACTCGCGTTCGAGTACCAGCAGATCATGTGAGAACGTTTAAATATTCGAAAAATATCATTTTCGACGGTTCAAACAACTCTGAAAGACTAGAACGCTTTCGTCTTTCATCAATCAGTAGCAGGACTGCAACCTAGAACTCGATTCGAGTCTAGAACTCACGTCCCGGTACCAGCAGATCATGCGAGATCGTCCAAATAGTCAAAAAATTTCGATTTTATCGTTTTAAACGAATCTTAGGGCTGGAACTATTTTGCTTTAAACATATTCTTATGAGAACTACAATGTAGAACTCGATCGGAGTCCAGAACTCGCGTTCGAGTGCCAGCAGATCATATGAAAACGTTTAAAAAGTCGAAAAATATCATTTTCATCCGTTCAAACAGTCCTCAGAGGCTAGAACTATTTCGTTTTTCACCGATTCGTAGCAAAACTGCAATGTAGAACTCGATTGACGTCCAGAACTCCCGTCCCAGTACCAGCAGATCATATGAGAACCTTCAAAAACTCGAAAAATATAATTTTCATTGTTCCAAACAATCGCCGAAGGCTGGAACTCTTTCGTTTTACACAGATCCAGTGTAGAACTGCAATGTAGAAATCGATTGAAGTCCAGAACTCCCGTCCCAGTACCAGCAGATCATGTGAGAACGTTTAAAAATTCTAAAACTATCATTTTCGACGGTTCAAACAACTCTGAAAGACTAGAACGCTTTCGTCTTTCATCAATCAGTAGCAGGACTGCAACCTAGAACTCGATTCGAGTCTAGAACTCACGTCCCGGTACCAGCAGATCATGCGAGATCGTCCAAATAGTCAAAAAATATCGTTTTTATCGTTCCAAACGAATCTTAGGGCTGGAACTATTTTGCTTGAAACATATTCTTATGAGAACTACAATGTAGAACTCGATCGGAGTCCAGAACTCGCATTCGAGTACCAGCAGATCATGTGAGAACGTTTAAATATTCGAAAAATATCATTTTCGACGGTTCAAACAACTCTGAAAGACTAGAACGCTTTCGTCTTTCATCAATCAGTAGCAGGACTGCAACCTAGAACTCGATTCGAGTCTAGAACTCACGTCCCGGTACCAGCAGATCATGCGAGATCGTCCAAATAGTCAAAAAAAATCGATTTTATCGTTTTAAACGAATCTTAGGGCTGAAACTATTTTGCTTTAAACATATTCTTATGAGAACTACAATGTAGAACTCGATCGGAGTCCAGAACTCGCATTCGAGTGCCAGCAGATCATGTGAAAACGTTTAAAAAGTCGAAAAATATCATTTTCATCAGTTCAAACAGTCCTCAGAGGCTAGAACTATTTCGTTTTTCACCGATTCGTAGCAAAACTGCAATGTAGAACTCGATTGACGTCCAGAACTCCCGTCCCAGTACAAGCAGATCATATGAGAACCTTCAAAAACTCGAAAAATATAATTTTCATTGTTCCAAACAATCGCCGAAGGCTGGAACTCTTTCGTTTTACACAGATCCAGTGTAGAACTGCAATGTAGAAATCGATTAAAGTCCAGAACTCACGTCCCAGTACCAGCAGATCATGTGAGAACGTTTAAAAATTCGAAAACTATCATTTCCGACTGTTCAAACAACTCTGAAAGACTAGAACGCTTTCGTCTTTCATCAATCAGTAGCAGGACTGCAACCTAGAACTCGATTCGAGTCTAGAACTCACGTCCCGGTACCAGCAGATCATGCGAGATCGTCCAAATAGTCAAAAAATTTCGATTTTATCGTTTTAAACGAATCTTAGGGCTGGAACTATTTTGCTTTAAACATATTCTTATGAGAACTACAATGTAGAACTCGATCGGAGTCCAGAACTCGCGTTCGAGTGCCAGCAGATCATGTGAAAACGTTTAAAAAGTCGAAAAATATCATTTTCATCCGTTCAAACAGTCCTCAGATTTTAATAAAACATGGCGTCTTCCCGGCCAGCATATTTCATGCTTTGGTGAATTGGACTATCCTACTATCCATCTGATTAGAGGCACATTGCCCTATGTTTCTATGGTTTCAACTTTTAGACATTTTGTAGCAAATTTAAAAACCTTTTTTGGGGAGTTATTTGTGAATTATTTGTACACGATGGTACGAAATAAAGACGGTTACCTTTAAAATTTACTTTCTGTGATAAATTTATAAATATATTGACGATAATAACAAGATTTAATTGATGAAAACGTAAAAAACTGTATCAATTGTATGTAATGGTGAGTAACAATTAACATTGTGACGTCACGCGCCCTCATCGGGGTAGTTCGGTACATGTCGGTTCGTTTTCGGTACACAGTTCAAAAAAATATTTTCAATTGGTTATAACTTTTTAATAACAACGAAAAAAATAAAACTAAAAATAGTTTTGTATGATAACTTATATATGATCTTTCGTTTTATGACAAAAAAAAACACTTCAAATTCCCAATTATAACAGCACGTCGCTGAAATGAGTCTTAATACCAAAGCTAGTATCCAGGTACCCACAGAAGACAGCAACAATTCATTTGGGCGGGACTTGCGACTTATATAGTTGCAGTCTTTGTCTCGATAAGAAGTACTACTTCACTCTATTAATCACACCGAGTTTTTTGGATATCTTGTAGATGATTTTGGAAGAGAACGTCGCTACAAATATTAACGCGAAGGATCCCAATGCTTTTGACATGGACATGTTCTAGAATCTTTTCGCAACGGTGAATGCGCAGGCTTGCGTGTGACTTAGTGTAGTTTAGTCGACCCCAATCGGAGTCACTAGTTTGTGTACTCTCGATTTAAGACAAGTCCTTCGCGCCTTTCCTCCAATATAGAACGAGGGATATTAGCACGCCTCGTGTAATGAGCGTCCCCTGTAATTTCATCTGCATAGCAATGAATACTAGCAATAAAGAGTATATCATTAATATGCTGGAGGAACAGTGTAGGGGATAATCCAGAGCCTTGCGGGACGCCAGCATTAATGTCATGCTATCGGAGCAACTACTGTCAACGAAGACTCTTATGTATCCCAAACAGCAAGCTGACTGATTGGTGTTATTTTTTACCCATCTGCACGACAAAAATTTATCTAACTAAAACATTCGTATAATAATAATCAGGTTTTTGTGTACACGCAAGTTGCTCTGCCGTTACAATATGATATGTTCATAATATTACGTGTGAATTTAATATTATAACGTACGTAACATAATTCAATAAATGTACATAAAGTTATCATATCTCATAGCAATTAAAAACCAAGCAAACGTGATATGTTTTAATGATTTAATTCGTTTAAAATAAAATCAAAAGGAAAGGAACCGTGTAGTATAGACTACACGATTACGATTGAAACGATAAAAATTGAATTTTTCGACTTTTTAAACGTTTTCACATGATCTGTTGGCACTGGGACGAGAGTTCTCGACTCAGATCGAGTTCTAGATTACAGTTCTGCTACAGATCGATGAAAGACGAAAGAGTTCTAGCCTTTGAAATTTGTTCGAACCAATTAAAATGATATTTTTCGACTTTTTAAACGTTCTCGCATGATCTGCTGGTACCGGGACGTGAGTTCTGGACTCGAATCGAGTTCTGAGTTGCAGTCCTGCTACTGATTGATAAAAGACGTAAGAGTTCTAGTTTTTGAGAGTTGTTTGAACCGTCGAAAATGATATTTTACGAGTTTTTAAACGTTCTCGCATGGTCTGCTGGTACCGGGACGTGAGTTCTGGACTCGAATCGAGTTCTAAGTTGCAGTCCTGCTACTGATTGATAAAAGACGAAAGAGTTCTAGTTTTTGAGAGTTGTTTGAACCGTCGAAAATGATATTTTACGACTTTTTAAACGTTCTCGCATGATCTGCTGGTACTGGGACGGGAGTTCTGGACGTCAATCGAGTTCTACATTGCAGTTTTGCTACGAATCGGTGAAAAACGAAATAGTTCTAGCCTCTGAGGACTGTTTGAACGGATGAAAATGATATTTTTCGACTTTTTAAACGTTTTCACATGATCTGCTGGCACTCGAACGCGAGTTCTGGACTCCGATCGAGTTCTACATTGTAGTTCTTATAAGAATATGTTTAAAGCAAAATAGTTCCAGCCCTAAGATTCGTTTAAAACGATAAAATCGAAATTTTTTGACTATTTGGACGATCTCGCATGATCTGCTGGTACCGGGACGTGAGTTCTGGACTCGAATCGAGTTCTAGGTTGCAGTCCTGCTACTGATTGATGAAAGACGAAAGCGTTCTAGTCTTTCAGAGTTGTTTGAACCGTCGAAAATGATAGTTTTCGAATTTTTAAACGTTCTCACATGATCTGCTGGTACTGGGACGTGAGTTCTGGACTTCAATCGATTTCTACATTGCAGTTCTCCACTGGATCTGTGTAAAACGAAAGAGTTCCAGCCTTCGGCGATTGTTTGGAACAATGAAAATTATATTTTTCGAGTTTTTGAAGGTTCTCATATGATCTGCTGGTACTGGGACGGGAGTTCTGGACGTCAATCGAGTTCTACATTGCAGTTTTGCTACGAATCGGTGAAAAACGAAATAGTTCTAGCCTCTGAGGACTGTTTGAACGGATGAAAATGATATTTTTCGACTTTTTAAACGTTTTCACATGATCTGCTGGCACTCGAACGCGAGTTCTGGACTCCGATCGAGTTCTACATTGTAGTTCTCATAAGAATATGTTTAAAGCAAAATAGTTCCAGCCCTAAGATTCGTTTAAAACGATAAAGTCGAAATTTTTTGACTATTTGGACGATCTCGCATGATCTGCTGGTACCGGGACGTGAGTTCTAGACTCGAATCGAGTTCTAGGTTGCAGTCATGCTACTGATTGATGAAAGACGAAAGCGTTCTAGTCTTTCAGAGTTGTTTGAACCGTCGAAAATGATAGTTTTCGAATTTTTAAACGTTCTCACATGATCTGCTGGTACTGGGACGTGAGTTCTGGACTTCAATCGATTTCTACATTGCAGTTCTACACTGGATCTGTGTAAAACGAAAGAGTTCCAGCCTTCGGCGATTGTTTGGAACAATGAAAATTATATTTTTCGAGTTTTTGAAGGTTCTCATATGATCTGCTGGTACTGGGACGGGAGTTCTGGACGTCAATCGAGTTCTACATTGCAGTTTTGCTATGAATCGGTGAAAAACGAAATAGTTCTAGCCTCTGAGGACTGTTTGAACGGATGAAAATGATATTTTCCGACTTTTTAAACGTTTTCACATGATCTGCTGGCACTCGAACGCGAGTTCTGGACTCCGATCGAGTTCTACATTGTAGTTCTCATAAGAATATGTTTAAAGCAAAATAGTTCCAGCCCTAAGATTCGTTTAAAACGATAAAATCGAAATTTTTTGACTATTTGGACGATCTCGCATGATCTGCTGGTACCGGGACGTGAGTTCTAGACTCGAATCGAGTTCTAGGTTGCAGTCATGCTACTGATTGATGAAAGACGAAAGCGTTCTAGTCTTTCAGAGTTGTTTGAACCGTCGAAAATGATAGTTTTCGAATTTTTAAACGTTCTAACATGATCTGCTGGTACTGGGACGTGAGTTCTGGACTTCAATCGATTTCTACATTGCAGTTCTACACTGGATCTGTGTAAAACGAAAGAGTTCCAGCCTTCGGCGATTGTTTGGAACAATGAAAATTATATTTTTCGAGTTTTTGAAGGTTCTCATATGATCTGCTGGTACTGGGACGGGAGTTCTGGATGTCAATCGAGTTCTACATTGCAGTTTTGCTATGAATCGGTGAAAAACGAAATAGTTCTAGCCTCTGAGGACTGTTTGAACGGATGAAAATGATATTTTTCGACTTTTTAAACGTTTTCACATGATCTGCTGGCACTCGAACGCGAGTTCTGGACTCCGATCGAGTTCTACATTGTAGTTCTCATAAGAATATGTTTAAAGCAAAATAGTTCCAGCCCTAAGATTCGTTTAAAACGATAAAATCGAAATTTTTTGACTATTTGGACGATTTCGCATGATCTGCTGGTACCGGGACGTGAGTTCTAGACTCGAATCGAGTTCTAGGTTGCAGTCCTGCTACTGATTGATGAAAGACGAAAGCGTTCTAGTCTTTCAGAGTTGTTTGAACCGTCGAAAATGATAGTTATCGAATTTTTAAACGTTCTCACATGATCTGCTGGTACTCGAATGCGAGTTCTGGACTCCGATCGAGTTCTACATTGTAGTTCTCATAAGAATATGTTTAAAGCAAAATAGTTCCAGCCCTAAGATTCGTTTGGAACGATAAAAACGATATTTTTTGACTATTTGGACGATCTCGCATGATCTGCTGGTACCGGGACGTGAGTTCTGGACTCCGATCGACTTCTAAATTGTAGTTCTCATAAGAATATGTTTAAAGCAAAATAGTTCCAGCCCTAAGATTCGTTTGGAACGATAAAAATGATATTTTTCGAATATTTAAACGTTCTCACATGATCTGCTGGTACTGGGACGGGAGTTCTGGACTTCAATCGATTTCTACATTGCAGTTCTACACTGGATCTGTGTAAAACGAAAGAGTTCCAGCCTTCGGCGATTGTTTGGAACAATGAAAATTATATTTTTCGAGTTTTTGAAGGTTCTCATATGATCTGCTGGTACTGGGACGGGAGTTCTGGACGTCAATCGAGTTCTACATTGCAGTTTTGCTACGAATCGGTGAAAAACGAAATAGTTCTAGCCTCTGAGGACTGTTTGAACGGATGAAAATGATATTTTTCGACTTTTTAAACGTTTTCATATGATCTGCTGGCACTCGAACGCGAGTTCTGGACTCCGATCGAGTTCTACATTGTAGTTCTCATAAGAATATGTTTAAAGCAAAATAGTTCCAGCCCTAAGATTCGTTTAAAACGATAAAATCGAAATTTTTTGACTATTTGGACGATCTCGCATGATCTGCTGGTACCGGGACGTGAGTTCTGGACTCGAATCGAGTTCTAGGTTGCAGTCCTGCTACTGATTGATGAAAGACGAAAGCGTTCTAGTCTTTCAGAGTTGTTTGAACCGTCGAAAATGATATTTTTCGAATATTTAAACGTTCTCACATGATCTGCTGGTACTCGAACGCGAGTTCTGGACTCCGATCGAGTTCTACATTGTAGTTCTCATAAGAATATGTTTAAAGCAAAATAGTTCCAGCCCTAAGATTCGTTTGGAACGATAAAAACGATATTTTTTGACTATTTGGACGATCTCGCATGATCTGCTGGTACTGGGACGGGAGTTCTGGACGTCAATCGAGTTCTACATTGCAGTTTTGCTACGAATCGGTGAAAAACGAAAGAGTTCTAGCCTCTGAGGACTGTTTGAACGGATGAAAACGATATTTTTCGACTTTTTAAACGTTTTCACATGATCTGCTGGCACTCGAACGCGAGTTCTGGACTCCGATCGAGTTCTACATTGTAGTTCTCATAAGAATATGTTTAAAGCAAAATAGTTCCAGCCCTAAGATTCGTTTAAAACGATAAAATCGAAATTTTTTGACTATTTGGACGATCTAGCATGATCTGCTGGCTCTGGGACGAGAGTTCTGGACTTGAATAGAATTGCTTGGACGTCGGTTTAGAACTATATTTGAAAAGTATAGGGAACTGCAGAACTCAGCTGCATGCGAAAATAACTCACATTGTTTTCGATCTGCTGCAAACTGATCTGCTACGGGAAGTTAGCAGATCATTTCGTTAATTGACATTTTTCGAGGAAATACACCAGAACTATTTTTAAAAAGTATCAGGAACTATAGAACACAGCTGCATGCGAAAAGAACTCACATTTGTTTTCGGATCTGCTGCAAACTGATCTGCTACGGGAAGTTAGCAGATCATTTTGTTAATTGACATTTTTCGAGGTAAAAACACCAGAACTATTTTTAAAAAGTATCAGGAACTATAGAACTCAGCTGCATGCGAAAAGAACTCACATTTAATTTTGATCTGCTGGACAATGATCTGCTAAGTTCACTCACATGTAGCGGGGTAGGTCCCAAGCTACCGGTGGTTAGGGCCGCAGAGAGAGGAACCTCCTGACGATGCGTGCCGTGTCCAGAAGTACCGCTTTCTGTATCTGACCCTTGACCCAGCCATCTCGCGAGAGACTCAAGGTGTTGGTCGAGACTCTTCGCTATGAGACCGTTCGCCGAAACAACTATCGGGACAATGATCGTGGAATCAACATCCCACATGGCGGTCACCTCGTGAGCCAAGTCAAGGTACTTGCTGAGCTTGTCCTTCTCGGCCTTCACGAGGTTCTCGTCATGGGGGATGGTGATGTCACCGAGCACTGCCCGGGCGCTTCAATCGATCTGTCAGCACGATATCAGGCTTATTGGCTACAATAGTCCTATCCGTGATGACAGATCGATCCCAATAGAGCGTGGCGTATTATTATTATTATAGTTTTAATCAACATGGAAACCATATACCTTTTGTCCCTTCAACGTAATGAAACAAAAACAAGACTAACAATAATAAAATAAAAGTGTGTGAAAACGAAGCCCCATATCGTATTCCTTAACCACTTGCCTGTGGTACGCTCCAGTGATTGCCATGCATCAATTGTTTTATAAAGGGACATGCTACCTTGGTACATAATAGGTGTAGTTGCCCTACCTTTCAATGCCTTCATTTAGGAGTTGATTTATTTGTATGATATTTAATTGGTTAGGATTATATGTCATAATCATAGTTCAAATATCAGGGCATGGTTAGGTATCATATACAGATATCCCAAGAATTATTGTCAATCCGAAGTGGTTACATATATGAAAATAAATGTTAATGCTTTCACTAGGATCACTATTCAACTAATTGAGAAAAAATGTGCATGTATCTCAACTATTAAAATCACTATGATTAAAAATATCAATGCGACATTGATTAAAATACATCAAAAATAATCATAATCGTATCGAGAACATAATTAAAGTACATGGGGGTGATTCGAGTACCTCTAAAGGTGATCTATCTCTGAATTTCCGATTGAAACAATGTTTGCTTATAAATTGATATTCCTAAGTTTGATTTGTTAAATTTTTCAGCAACAAGTGTTACAAGAGTTAGATACTTAACTAGTTCATTTCAACCAATGTAAGTTTAAAATTTTACTATATTTAAGAATATAAGTTTCTATACTTATATTTCTCTAATCTATTTTAAAACAAAAAGAGATAACCAATGATAAAGATTGTGCAATGCTTACCATGTTTTTATGGTAATCCATTATATTTTGATCACTAAACCCCACAAAATATATACTTAAATAGAAATTATTTAAAAGAAAATTGAAACAATCAATCACACCACATTATTTCCCAAATTTCCAATATATCAATGAAATGCATAAAACTTATCTCATAAAAGTATAAACAATATAATCAATGAGAATGATAAGCAAGTTAAACCCTGAGGTGTGTCAAGAGATAAAACAGATTATTTGTGAATGTGGCAGTATGACCGAATTACCAAAATAAAGGTTAGCAATATTTGAGATGTTAAATATTTAAAAAGAAACTTAAAGTAAATAAAAACTGTGTAAGACATTGGCATGATAACTTACATGACCTATGTACTGACTCTACCAGTAGTTTAGAATACATGGTGGTAGGTGTGTGTATGTAAACATACATTTTTTAATTATGTTTAGCTTTGTTTCCGTCATTATCTTTGGTTTCATTGTGATCAATAGCATTAGAACTATAACATTATACTAATAGAAGATTAAACATAACATAAAAATTAAACTCTTTCTGTTACTGTTGGACTAATAATATTAATTTTGTAGGATTATTTCAAGTAGACCAATAGTTTTTTCATTGTACCCAACGAAGCTAAATATAAATATTAATGAAGGTTTTATGTAAATTAAACCATTCTTAACAACATGAACACCTAAAACAATTCACAAATGTACCCAAACTAGTTTTTCATTCACAATAGGCATGTCTAATCAGTTTAAGGTCAAGAAAACTAGTAAAAAATCTGCGTAACATACAACACTTCCTACTCATATTACATAAGGTGCGTTCGAATTGGGGTATGGTAGCAAAAATAACAGTCAAAAATGCCAAAAACAATCACAACTGGCGTTCGATTTGGAAAGTTGTGGGCGAAATTGGCGTTTTGAACTGTTTTCGTTCACCGTTCGTTTTGCTTGGAAACAGTTAAAAACGACATTGTGAACTGCAAATTTTGACCCACCTCCGAGGCAGGGTCGTTTGTGATCATATTTTGACATCTTTGAATCTGACAGATAAGTTTCGGAAAATTCATACGGGAAGCGAAAATTCTAATTTTTATTGTAAAAATTTATAGAATTACTAACAGGCAAGAGAATAATTTGTTAGATTAACTTTGTTTAATGATTAACTGAAGGAAAAAGTTAGGTTGAGACAAGTGACAAGCAGGCGATCAGCATGGAAATGACATTTTTGTATCTAATCGTTCGATTTGGGAAATATCGTTTGTGGCAAAAGTTGCAAAATTGTTGAAATTTTCCAATTCGAACGCATAAACAAAAATGCCCATTTTGAAACTGTTAAAAACGACATCACTCCAATTCGAACGCACTACTAGGCTCGGTGTTTAACAATCTAGCATGTCTTACTTCTGCTGAATTACTGAAAAACGAATGGCCAGGAAAACTGATTTCTAAAACAGTTTTTTAACCTAAGTCAATGAATCCAACCTACTTTGTAACATAAAATAAAAGTTTTTACAGTGGCTAGAAGATAGAAATCAATTTCTAGACCATTTTTTGCGAGTCTGTAAGCTATTGAACTGGAAAAAAATAAAACAACTCTATGAAGAGAAATCTTTCTAGTTAGCATTGAGAAAGTTGCTTTTGAGGACTACTAGGATGTAGCAGATACGAGGATATAGTACTTAATCACTAACTACGCCGGGAGGCACCTCGCAGGCTGGTAATTACATCTAAGTACCAAAAGAGCGTGCCTCGACCAAGCTTATACATTTATAACCTAACTATGTACGATATTATTATGAAAGTAATAAATACAACATTACTTCATAGTTTAGAACAATTTCCTGCTGTTTGATACGGTATTTCTATGAAATAATACAAAAATAAAACAAACTAATAAATAAAAAGAATGGCGGGCGGCACAATGGCGCGCGATCGCTCGTTTGTAAAACGTTATTAAAAAAAATACTCACGTTTGTAATTGATAAAACAATCCACACACTTATTAAGATAACACTCAACGTAATTATCACCAAAATTGGATTAACGATTAAACAAAACTGAAAATTAACGCAAAAGAAGCGTCGCCTCCGTTCATCGTTTTTCCGGAATAGTGTTGCCATGGATTAAATTAAATTTTTAAAGAACTGAAATAAGGCTGATCGAAAGGCTGAATATTTTATTTAAAATATATAATATTTATTTAACTTACGAGTTTCTGAGTAACCAACTTCATGAGTATAAAATTGATGAGATACACACACAGTAAACTTAAATAGTTCCTTTTTTACTTGGCAATACTAGTTTATAAATATTGCCATTCGTTTAATAACACCTAGTAATTGAGGATGTTTAATACTTTTCTGTACAGTGAACAACGAGCAACCCAAATGATTACTTGTTAACTTATGTATGCAAAGCAAGTAGATTTATTATTAAGTTTGCACAGGGCAGTAACCAGAGATGAGTGTAAATAAAATATAGAGCGGGGGTGGGAGGCGCTAGCGGCCCGGGACTCACTCATTTGAAAGTGACAACGGAATGTGAAAAAATAAATCTTGGACCCACAAACCTTTAAATTATAATAACTTTTTAAGAAAGAAAAAAATATTCCACCTTTAAAGTAAAGTTTCATCTGTATTTTAATCGATTAAAAAAAAGGAGAATGTCAATTCGACACGTATGTATGTAAAATATTGGAACTGCAATATATTCACATAATATGATTTTATTTTTCCAAAAAAAAAATTACATTTTTTCTTAATTTTAAGTCACCAAACTACTATTGCAGTTTGTAGGCGTGCACTCTTTCACAGTTTTGTTGGTTTTGTACGTACATATACCATTATTTACATTATTACTAAACAAAATTATTAATCTATTAGGGCTTCCAAACAAATTGTCCGAAGATATTAATCTCATTGTAACCATTATTTTTTAATTAACATTTACTTCAACTTAGGTAACAGTGCAAGTTTCATCGAAATCGGTTCAGTAGTTTTCAAGATATGGAAAATTATGTGTGGCGGCCTAACTTATTGATACGAGCTACGGATGAAAACCCTGGTCAAATTCTAGTGCATTTAAGAAAAACTAAAAATGACGAAATAAAAAAGTAGGTAATTAAGAAAATATTTTCAATGGAATACGTCGTGCTTTTTCGCTGACTTCAAATCATTGTTAGATTAGAGTTATTTCATACTTTTTAGTGTATTTTTAAGTCAATAATATTTTTAAATTACTTTATTTAAGGATTCAGATGCTATGTGTTCCTCATAATTTCTAATTTACAAGCTCCCTGGAATCTTCATGTAAAGTAAAACGATACCAGTACCTACATGAATTTTGGGATTTTTAAATATTTATATGGCAATGCAAATATTTAAAGTCATTGTTTGTCAAATCAAATGTCAAACAGAATAACCAAAAATACCATGTGCGTATAATCATACGATTTTTTATTGAATTGAATTTTTATACTTTTGAACAATAATTGTAAATAAAACACGCCATGGATTACGTAGTGGGCAGTATTGCGGCCTTAATATCCGGCAATGTGACTCCTAATCGTCCTAAATTATTAAGAAGAGCTTTGACTCCAACGAAACACCAAGCTTCACCGAACGTAACTCCGAAGAGTGAGCTGGTGGAAGACCGGTCCATATTCCTGTCTCCCACGATGCAGAAAAAGAAGGCCATAATAAAGAAATCACCTAAAAGAATATTCCAGAACAACGACTTAGATGCTACGGATGGTGAAGAATCTACTAAATCTAGTCCTAAAGCTGATAAGGTTAAAAAACATCTAAAAGATGATTTAGACGGTGACGGTACTAGTAATAGTACCCTGAAATCCCCTGACGGTAAGATTAATAAGTCATCTGATAATTTATCACAGAAGAAAGGTAAAAGAGATAGTATTGCGGAAGAAATAAGAGAAATTAATGAGAGTACACCAAAAAAAAAGAAAAAACAACAGGTAACAAATAATGAAACTGTAGAACCTATTGTTTTAAGTACAACAAATGTTGACAATGATATTGCAGCTGAAATTGTTGCGAAAAGTCCAAAAAAGAAAAACAAACATAGTAAAGCTCCTGATACTGATAATATAGAAAATGAAATCACAACTACTAAAGCTACATCAGAATCAAATACAGAAAATCAAGGTAAGAGTCCAAAAAAGAAAAATAAGAAGAATAAATCCATTTCTAGTCCACCAGACGGTATGGAAATAGATGAACAAACAACAAAACAACAGACTAATCCTGAAACTCCAAATAAAAGTCCTAAAAAGAAAAATAAACAAAAAAATAAAATTTTAAATAACACTGAACAATCAGAAAAGCAAGAAACACCACAAGCAGAAACAAATCAAAATTCAAAAAAGAAAAATAAGAAACGTAAAAAGAAACCTAAAAAGAACCAATCAAAACCTGAAACAGGTAAAGTAGAAATTAAAGAAACAGAAGAAAATCAAGAGGCATCAACAGAAGACACAGAAAATGAAACAAAGAAGAATAAGAATTATGTAAATCCTAATGCAATCACAGAGCAAGATACTGATTCAGAACATGAGTCTGACGACGAAATAGAATCAGAAAATGAGGAAATCAACAAAGAAGTTCTTGATACAACAAATACAGAGCCCGCAGAAGAGTCTTCAGATGAAGAAGAAGAGAAGAGTAAGAAACCAGAGAAAAAGGAGATCAAAGAAAGAGAAGAAGCAACTGAAGATGAAGTAAAAAGGACCATTTTTGTTGGAAATGTGCCTTTCAGTGGCAAATGTAAAAAGGAAATTAAAAGGATATTTAGTAAACATGGACCAATTGAAACTGTTAGGTAAGATTTTTTTTTATATCAGAAAGCCGATGGATTTCCCACCTGATGGTAACCATCACCTATTCAGATTAGCAATACGCCAGTATAAATTTTTAAAACGGTTTGATTTTACCAATATTGAGAGAGTTTTTGACAAGTGGTTATGATTTTAATTAAATAAACTTGGAAGCATTGAAAGTACTTGGAAGAAACTTGGATAATTTATTTTGAGCTGAAACTATAGAGAGTATCTTATGTAGTCTTCACAACTTTTGGATAGATATACCTTTGCCGTTACACATTGTATATTCAAATTGATATTTTCAAACTTACATCTTTTGTAATACTATGAGTTGTACACCACTTAATTGATACTTATATTTGGTATTCCAGAATACGTACAATACCAGTGAAAGATGCGCGAGTAACACCCAAGTTAGCGGTTATCAAGAATGAGCTGCACCCGGAGAGGTCCACAGTCAATGTCTACGTCAAGTTTAGAGATCAAGTGTGTGTTGAAAACGTATGTAGCCAATTGTGTTCTTCATTACTCTTTAATATTTTGTTATTGATTTACTTAACTTAGCAGAACTTAAACCTGATGGACCAGAGATCACACAGCGGGTTGTGGGTTTGATTCCTATATAGGACAAACATTTGTTTGCATGAATGTCTGCTTGTTCTGTGTCTAGGTGTTATTATCTATATAAGGTGTTACAAAATTATCTCTTAAGAATTTCATGATGCTCCGCATCAAAGAATAAACAAAAATATATTTAAGCGATTTTAATTTTCTGTTTTTTTCCTCGCAAGTGATTTGAAAAATTTCTATGACACTCGTGTGCATTGATTTATTACAACCTCGGCTCCCTTATCGCGTTTGCTTGCGGCTCAAGCGCTTAATACCGCCTCGAGTGTTAATAATCAAATTTGCACACATGTATCATAATGTACTATTAATTTGACAATGCTTATGAAATCATTCATAAATCAAGTTGTTCTTCTTCTTCTTAATTTTAATTTTGGCTACCAAGCCCAAATTAGGGCTCATTTCTGCCAGTGTCGTGTTATATTATCACATTATAGTCCTCAGTCAGTCACCGTCCATAAAAGTCATGTTTTACTACAATGGTGGTGGTGTACTAAAACTCTTCACGGACATTTTGAGACAACTTGAAAAGTCACGATACACATCATTAATTTCATTTCACTTCACTGGTGCACATGGATGATCTTTATTGGGTAAAATACCACCAAAAATACACAATAAAATTCAAAATACACAAAGAATCATGGCAAACTCCATACATTGATTTGTACAAAAAAATAAAACATTTTAGAGGGTATTGAATCGCTTCCAATGTTGAGATTACATTACCAGCAACATGTATACATGAAATATTTTATAAACCCCACAAAACATAACAACAACATAATGGTTTTGGTCGCGAATAGTCGCGATTCGCCGGCATGCCATAGAAATTCTCATTTTTATCCCGGGGTTCTAAAAATATTTTAAATGGCTCAAGTTGTTCCTTAGGCACCAAGGATCAATTATAAAGTAATTCCAACGTCTCTAAAAATCTTTATTTTTTTGTACAAATCTCGCCATGATCCTTTATGAAAATAAAAATGAAAATTGTACGCCGAAATTGTACGAAAAGTTCCCGCCAAAAAGTCTTCCGGGTTGTTATATTCTGTGTTACTCTCTATGAAGAGCATTCCCTTATTTTGTACGTCAGGCTCTATTAGAGAACAACGTGGTCCTGAACGGTAACCACTTGCGCGTGACGCGCAGCGCCAGCTCCGGCGCGGAGCACGAGCCGGCGCGCGCGGTGTTCGTGGGGAACCTGCCCTTCGCGCTCGAAGACGACACCTTCAGGGACAAGTTTACCAGCTGCGGGGACATACACTCCGTGAGGATCATACGGGACAAGAAAACCAATGCGGGGAAAGGTTTGTGCTGTTTGTCATATTAGGGGAATATATATCTATATATATAAAATGCTTTGTCCTGAATGACTGAGAATCAACGCACAGCCTAAACCGCTGATCGTAGAGACCTGAAACTTGGAGGGTGTGTGCTTTGTATGACGTAGGCATCCGATAAGAAAGGATTTTCCGAAATTCTACCCCTAAGGGGGTGAAAAACGGGGGCAAAGTTTGTATGGGACAACGGGATTCCTTGGTCCGATCTACTTCAAATTTTGCATAAACATTCTTTAACAGAATTGATGGAAGACATGTTTCGTATTTTATTGAAAATCATCGCCTAACGGGGTCAAAAAGGGGTAGAAAGTTATTTTAGGGGTCATTTTCATCGAAGTTGATATCAATCTCCTTAGTACTTTTGGTTTAATTATCATTTTTAATTTTGACACATGTTTGAAATCTCAATCCGATTTTCACAGATTACAGAATAAGGCAGATGGAGCGAACGGAACAAGGGAGTGAGGCCAAAAAATCAAATACAAATTGAAATACAAATACCTGGTATTCGCTTTTGAATTTGTATTTGCTTTGTTTAAAAAACTTTATTTAACGAAACACTTTCTTTTAAATAAATTAGCACACAGCAGATTTTAAACATAGCAAATACAAATTCAAAAGCGAATACCAGGTATGTGTTTTTCAATTTGTACCTAATTGCTTTTTTTTGGCCTCACTCCCGTGTTTCGCGCGCTCTATCTGTCTTTTGTTCTGGAAACTGAAATGCTCTTTAAAATTGGAATGTCAAATATAAAAGAATATTTAAATCGGATTAGAATTCGAAGTTTCTTTGGAAGTTAATTTTCTCGGACTTTTTGGCGGGAACTTGCAGAGTGACGTTGCGTTTTCATTTTTATTTTCATAAATTCGTGTATTTTGAGTTTGGACTTTTATCCAATAAAGATCTATCCATGTGCACCAGTGAAGTGAAATGAAATGAATTATGTGTATCGTGTCTTTTCAAAAGTCCGTGAAGAGTTTTAGTACATGACCACCACTGTAGTATAACATGACTTTTATGGACGGTGACTGACTGCATGAGGACTATGTGAAAGTGATTTAATTGAATATAACTGGAAATTGGCAAAATACACAACCGTGTGACGCAAATGAAAAAAGAAAAGTTCATTTTCTCTATTTCATTAGAATATTTTGATTGAAGTTAATTTAATTTCATTCTCATTTGTTGTTATAATAATTAAATAAGATTCTTTGAGTTTGATTTTTTAGTGTAGGTATAATATAGGTTTTTAGTTTTAATTGTAAAAATATCTGTGTTTGATTTGTTGTGTCTAATAATCAGTGCATTAGTTTTCGAAGGAGAAAATTCAAACCGTACGCGGGTGAAACCGCTGGGGTCTGCTAGTTTAAATATAAAATAGATATCTAATACCACAGACATTTGAATTTCATCCACTCAGGACTAGACATTGGTCTTCGTGGCACCATGTCAATGGTTGAAATCATTCAGAGGAAATGCTGGTGGCGTTTGTTCCATACAAACGTAATCCTCAGTTTCCTCTCTGGATAATGACACTAGAGCAATGATTATTCTACCATGCATTCTGTAGGTCCCTCGGTTGTGTTTTTCTCCATAAATTAATTATTATAAAAATTAAGAGCCTTCTAAAATCACAAAAACTCTGAAACAGACGTCTGATAAGGGCGTAAAAAATGGTATTTTTACGCCCTTATCAGACGTCCTGACCTGTGTTTTTTTTTTAAATCGTTCCAGTTTTGAGAAGAAAACCGGGTATTACGAAATAGCGATTGCGTCTAATTTAAATAGTTATAATCGGTCCCAGCTGTAGTTGTCTCTATCGCCTTCGGGCGGGATAGCTCGAGCACAGCGCGACAGCAATAGAAATGTTAAAAACCTATTTTCCAAATTTCTTGCAGCCATCCTTTCCTCTTATTGGTGTTACGATTACCACCAAAGATACCTGGTACTCCGGCAGGTATTTACGCTGCAAAGTAGGCTAAACATCAAATTTCAAGGACATACAGACATACTTAATTAAAACAATTTATCAGGCATATTATGGGCCCGCGCGGCTCACCCTAGACCACATCTTCGCTTTCCATCAGGTTTAATATTGTTCTTACTAGGGTTGGACGCTTAAGATAAAACCTAACAGTGGCACATTTTCACATCAATTATCTCAAGGCTCATGTGCGGTCTTGAGTCCGGTCTTAGGTCATTAAAACTAGATGTCAAATTATTTAGAAAAAATGATTTATTTTTAACATTTATTTTCAACCAACTTCAAAGAAAAGAGGAGGTTCTCAAACACATAACTCCGACATTTATTAAACGATTTGAAAAAACATTTTTTTGTTTGGAAGGGTACACTTCCCGTTTGGTCCTGTTGTCATCAGGTCAGGATTTGATAACTTTTTAGTGAACTTTGAAGTTGGTTTAAGTTTTTTGTAAAACAGTTTTCAATTATGTTAATTCTGATAAATAAAAATAAAACAAGAACAAATTGTCATCAGGTTTCGGGTACGTAAACTTCGCATCTAAAGACGGCGTAGAATTAGCTTTGGCACTATCCGAAGAAGACTTGACCATAAAGAACAGGATACTCCGTGTGAAGCGATGCACACCCTCACACAAGCAAAAACCACAGACCCAACAAGTACATCAGCAACGCCAACAAAATCGACCCCAGCAAAATAGACCTCAACAAAATCGTTCAAATCAACAAGGAAGGAATGTACAGAATGGTGGATTTAATAAGTTTGGAAACCAAGGAGGGAACCAAAGAGGTGGATTCAATAAGGCTGGACAGTTTGGTGGCAAGCCCGGGCAGTTTGGTGGCAAAGCCGGACAGTTTGGCAACAAACCTGGGCAAGAAGATGTAGGCGCCTTTAGAAGGATTCAGAATAAGAGGAAATTCCAGGTAATTTGTTCTTATATTCTCAACTAGCTTAGCCCCGCTGTTTCACGTTCTCAAGGGATTTAAATATAAAGTATTTCATCGTGATTGGTTGTACTGCTGAGGCGTCAAGGTAACAAACAAACAAATTCATTATCTCCTTTATTATATTAGTTGGTTAGTAATAGACTAACTTAATTTCTCTTCAATGTTTATTCAATATTTTTAGGAGAACATTGTTATTTTTTGTGTAGTATTTTGTAGCTTCGGACAAACCTTCGGCTTAAGCCAAAATGAGCCGAAGTTTTGGTTTGGCTGACGTTGAAACTATAAACCTATTCTAACAAGTATTTTATTATCCTCTTCAGGAGGGTAATGCAGAAGGGCCTCCCAATAAAAGGCAGAAAGACATCAACCAACCCATCAAAGAGAAGAAAACTAGGAAGGAATTCGTTGGTATGACGGCCGAAAAGAAAAAGGTAAGAAAGTTTTTTTTTTTTTAATACTGCTAAGGTAGCAAACAAGCATACGGCCGGCCTGATGGTAAGCAGTTACCGTAACCCCATGCTGTACTCCATTGGGAAAGCCACAGCGGCTCGCTCTACAGCCAGAGTATAATATCTAATCTATGTCTAGTATATGTAGTCTCTCTGCAACGCGTCGCTACTAATTGGACATAATGAGACGGCAATTTATAAAACAATATTTTTAAGGCAATTTAAGTTCGGGAGTGGGGGCTTGTGACGTCACTAGTTTGTAGAAAGTGTATCATGGCAAATCAACACCGTATCTTCATAATTTTTTATTTAATTAACAAAAGATAAAACACGTATCTAATATTTTTTGATAATATAAATTTCGGCTGAAATATATTTTTTCAAGCCACTAATACCGTATAATACCGGTAGGTGCTTGGCAACAGATTTTAAACATGAGGTCAGGTGGGTACTAGAAAGTACCCTACCACTATGATTTCCTCAGGATGATTTCCTATTGCTCAAGTACAGTGTAGGATTCGAACCTACCGCCTTCGGCCTTCACCGCCATGTCTTGTAATTTTGATGTCTCTACCACTATATAATATAGATTACTATACCTTGCAAAAGATAGCTTGATCTCTGTGACAGTTGCTTGAGTCATATGAAAATTAACCTTATGGTATTAGCATAAGGTTTATCTGTATCATCATAAAATCAACCACAGATTAAACAGATGAACCTTATTGTAAAGCTATAAGGTTAATTTTCATATGACTCAAGCAAATCTTTTACAAGGTATAGCGACGAATCACTCCGTCCATTGGCGAAAACCGTATGAAAATCCGTTCAGTAGTTCATGAGTTTATCGCGTTCATACAGACAGACGCAGTGGGGGACTTTGTTGTATAATATGTAGGGATTATAATTCACAATACAACCACTAAATGCAATACAATAAATGTTTTTTTTTTCTTAATTTTCAGAAAAACAAATTTGACAAAGGGCAAAAGAAGAAGAAAGCTCTCAGCGAGATTTTAACGAAATAATTTCAGTGATATCTTGATAAAGTAAGTTATTTTAATTAGTTTTAAGTTTTGCCTTATTATTAAATATATTCGTCAAAATTTTAAAAAGGTATTTGTTTATATTTGTCCTTTAATTTTATTATTACTAGTGGATTAAGAGTAAAGGAGACATGACTAAAATTAACAAATCTTGATTTTGTTGTTAGAAAATTTGCCTCAGTACAAAATGTTGGTTGCCGGAATTAGTCTAAATATATTTCTATTTATTTTAAAACTAGTTGTTCCTCACGGCTTCACCCGCTTTACCCAGGATAAAAAGTATGCTTCCTATTAGTGAAAGTTTTTTCGAATCCGACTGGTAGTTCAATAGATTAGCACATTTATACGAACAAAAACTTTATAATATTATTAGTATAGATTTCATGACCTTATATCATCGAGGAAAAATCCCTTTAGAGTAGATACCGAGCAATAAAATTCCGCAACTAGTCAGTGATTTTGCACTGATTTTGAACAGTGAGGACCAATCATTGCATCGTGTGTTCTTGTTTTGTCCAATTAGAGCGCATGTGTCCTTGACATAGCCAATCAGAGCGCAGTCGTTGGTGGAAAATTGGCGAAATATATTTCAAGCAAAGTAGTCATTGCGCTTCTTTGGGTTAATAATTGTTCTATAAGACTATATAATAATATAACCATAGAAATAAATATACCTAGAAAGAACGTTGCCATACTACACGAATATATAAAACAGACCAACTTTTATAGGCTGCTGCGCGTAACAGCTACGTTTTACGCTCCCATTGCGTCATTCTGCTTGTCATAGTGACGTTCATAATGATAATAGTTGTTGAAATATTCCAATTAAAATCGGGAGAAAGTTAAATATTGAACATTATTTTGCATTTTTATTAATTTTTATTTGATTTAGCCTCTAACAGTTAGAGGCTATTTTTATCGACGCGTGCACAGCTGCAACACTCTATCTGGTCAAAGAATATAACGTATATTATTGAATCTTGGAATTTATTTAATTTGTAGGAAGATGTTTCTTTTCAAATATATTTAGCTGGCTCTTTTTGAATATTTGACATTCCATCTGGGCTATTTTGTTTATTAAATTTTGACACTAGGTACTCATTGATAAAGTCTAGTCCACCCAAAAGCGGCTATTCACGACAGATAATTTTCATAAAAGAAAACGTGATTTAATGTGTTTTCGTACAAATGAACAAAAAACAACCAAGCAAACTAGAACGGACTTTGGTTTGTATGCAAACATCTACACATCTCCGCTTGGTGGATTCCGAGCCTAAGGGCAGGGTTCATAAGAAAACAAAGTTATTATTTGGTACAGTATTATTTATAATTGTCATTACAAAAAAGTCAATGTTAGCAAAAATAATCACAGTCTGACTCTTCTACACTAAACTACGCACATTCAGATCTATTGAACTCTATTTATACGATCCATACGGGATATTGCTAAAATTTGTGTTCACAATGACAATAAAAAGAGCGGCAGACTGTTGACAGTTGTTGTTCTTTACTTAGTTCGCCAGACAGGCAATGGTTCAAAGCCATACAGCCTTGTCTTTAAAATAATCAAGGCTAATCTAACAAAGCATTTTTTTTTATTATAAAAAACCTATATGAAAAGTCTGAATTCGAGTTCATTAAGATATCTAAATATTTATTCACATACAAACTTAATATTAATTACCACAATTCTAATTTCCATACAAATTATCTTACTGTACATATTTATTTACTATATATATAAAAAAAGTATTGTCCACTTCATAGAGTTACTTGTTTATACCAACATAATATTTACGAGGTTATAAATTAAAAAAGATGGCGCGATGGCTGTTCGGGTGCGAAAACTTGCTCATAGACTGTTTTTTTTAAATTTAAGAATAATAATCAAACTGCTATTATGTGATAGACCAGTGTCGTTTATGGCACCATCTAATTAATATGGTAACTCATTAATCAGGTATCTTCATAAAAATTAACATTATAATGTCAACATTCATTTTGCTTATAATAAAATCCCTTACCTGAGATAGTAACTATAAAGGCATGTACCGATTAGCGAATAAATGTCAAGCAACTTGCGCAATGTATATTAAAATTTGACAACGGAACGTTTTTGTAACTCCACTTTTAAAGCATATTTGAATCTTCACTGGCTTGGAAACCAAGTATTTTAAGCCAAGCTCAAACATTCTGTCGCGATACATTGATCCCCTAATGACTACATTACCAAAAGTACCCTAAGAAAAGCGTTCGACCAGTTATTATTGCTAACATTCCCGTTTACCTTATTAAGTACACGCGTACTAAATAACATTATAAATATAAGGCTACTATTTACATTGCGACTACCAGTCATTCAGCTATAAGAACTAACGAATATTAAAAAAAAACGAGTTTGATCGTCACTTTGAGCAAAGAAAATATATTTGATATGCATTAACAGACTTGCATACAAAACCTTTTTAGATGACTGTACACTTTCGACTCGGAGAAAAGAAAAAAACAATCCTGATAAAATGTCTATGGTCTTTCGAATTGATAACTATATCTTTTGATAATTAGTTAATTAGTCGATACTGTACAGCCAACAGTTCCTCCCAACACCTTGAATGAACTGATTTGAACGAAGGCACAACTCTAAATGAAACGCTTTCACAAAACCACAGATGCATTCGAAAATAAATAACTATAAATAGAATTAAAAGCTAATGTAGATACAATATAGAAAATACTGAAGTTATAAATTGCTATAAACTTTCAATACTGAAAACCAATTTGAATTGAGTTTTTTGAGACATACCGCCATCAGTTTTTCTAAAATGTAGTTTTGTGAAAACGCCTAAATGAAAACACCGACATCTAATACCGACCGACTTAAAAACAATATAATTAAATAAAAATTGTTCCTTCAAACATGTTCATTTAAATCGAAAACCACAGTACAGACATAGACAGAGGGCTAATTTCTTTTGAACTTCAAAATGGTTAGTGTTACGACGAGGAATAATGCTATCCACGCGAGGGTAGATACAAAACCCATGTAGACTTCTGGGTCGGTGATGGGCCAACCTCTGGTGAGGATGGACCTCAGGGAGTTGGTGGCGAGGGTGAGGGGCAGGCAGAGGGAAACGTAGCGCAGGACCCACGGCATGCCCTCGATGGGCCAAATTACTCCACTCAGGAGTAAAGTGGGGTAGAAAGAACCTAGGGCCAATTGGATCGCGTTGCGTTCCAACTCGCAAGCCGCTGATATCACGAAACCGAAGCACATGCCGCATAGACCTGCAATAAAAAAAATAGTATTAGTAACGGTTAAGTTCCATAGATTTGATAATTTGAGTGAGTTCAAAATAAGGTTTATTAATATTATACATATTATTAAATAATTGGACTGTTTTACAAAAAACTTAAACCGACTTCAAAGTACACTAAGAAGTAGTAAAATCCTGATCTGATGACAATGGGACCAAACGGGAAGTGTAGCCTTCCAGACAAAAAGAGAATTTTCCAAATCGGTTATGTAGTAAATGACGGAGTAATGAAGTAACAAACATAAAAAAAAAAAAAAAAAATACAACCCAATTGAGAACCTCCTCCTTTTTTGAAGTCGGTTAAAAACCAACCAAGTGCGAGTCGGATTCGCACACGAATGGTTCCATAAAGATGATTATAATTGGGGCCCCCATAATTTCGAAATTAGTTTAATATTTTTAATATTTTTTGTTATACCGACAATTGTCTTACTTAGTATGGTTCATGATATAAAACCTACTGACAGATGGACGGACAGCGGAGGCTAAGGGGCTCTAAGCCGCTTGTGAGCTCGGGATCGTCAACAATTCTGATGGCACGTCGCTGAACCGAGTCTAAAAGGCCAAGCCATGCTAAGAAGTCATATTTGATAGGAGGGTGTTCTTACCGCACTATGTTGGTCACTTTTTGACACATGGATGTATATGGGCTGTCAAAACTATGTAAATATATTGTACGTATTGTTAGATGTTTTGTGAATGGTGTTTTTAGGTAAGTACTTTTCAACACTACGTTTACCGGCATTTTAAAATTACTTAATTTTATGTTTTACTCTATAAGTCAATTTTGTAAATTCTTTTGAGAAAAATAAATTCTTTAACCGTAAAACTGACCTATTAGGAAGGCCCTATTATAGTAGTAGGGTCCCGTTAGCACCCTTTGGCTACGGAACCCTTAAAATATGTTTGTATTAGCATTACAGGAATTTATGTTCTTTACGATCGTAGTTTCTGTGTGTTTAGGCTTCTAGAGGTTGAAAATTAATTAACTTTTTTATCATATTTTCGTAAAATATGTCTATTAACCACAGAAATAATATACACCTACATACTTCGTCAAAGATTTTTCTAACATGTTTTAATAACTAACAATAAATATGTTAGAGAGAGTCACCTTGCAACAAAGTGAGTAGTATGACGAAGAAGATGTTCCCGTTGTTCTTGACGCCGAAGACGGAGATCATGAAGAGCAGCACGAGCGCCGTCTGGCCGAGCATGACGACGAACTGCGTGACGACGTGCGAGAAGAGGATCTCGCCGGGCGACACGCCCGCCACCCACGACCGGTCCAGCAGCCCCTCCATGCGCTCCACGATCAGCGCCGACGACGTCAGCGCCACCGCCAGGAAGAACACGATCCTGGAACGTTCATTCACTTCAATATCCTGAGACGCTCGGGTTCTCCAAAAACCGGCCAAGTGCGAGTCAGACTCGCGCAACGAGGGTTCCGTACAAACCTGTAGGTATATAAGTAAATGGTAGTATAGACCTGAGTATTTGATATTAATTTCAATTTATGACCTATTAAAAAAAAACTACTTACTAGATCTCGTTCAAACCAATTTTCGGTGGAAGTTTGCACCGTAATGTACATCATATATTTTTTATAGATTTATCATTCTCTTATTTTAGAAGTTACAGGGGGGGGGACACACATTTTATCACTTTGGAAGTGTCTCTCGCGCAAACTATTCAGTTTAGAAAAAAATGATATTAGAAACCTCAATATCATTTTTGAAGACCTATCCATAGACACACACTTATGGGTTTGATGAAAAAAAAAAAATTGAGTTTCAGTTCTAAGTATGGGGAACCCCCAAAATTTATTGTTTTTTTTCTATTTTTGTGTAAAAATCTTAATGCGGTTCACATAATACATCTACTTACCAAGTTTCAACATTATATTTCTTATAGTTTCGGAAATAAATGGCTGTGACATACACGGACAGACAGACAGACAGACATGACGAATCTATAAGGGTTCCGTTTTTTGCCATTTGGCTACGGAACCCTTATAGATTCTACGTGAAGACATTTCTGCAGGGTCGGCAACGCGCGAGTGATACCCCTGGTGTTACAAGCGTTCATAGGCTACGGTAACTGCTTACCATCAGGCGGGCCGTATGATTGTATGCCACCTTAGTGGTATAAAAAAACCATTCCTCTCACGGTTCTGAGCTTGTACTATAGAAACCAGATAACTGATATAATACATATACTACTTTGTTTGTAAATACATACTTAATATACATAATTACACACAAACTCAGGACATACAGACATGTTCATACTCACAAATGCATGTCCTGTGTGGGAATCGAACCCACGACCTGCGGCGCGATAGGTTGAATCTTAACCTAACCACGCCAGCTGGCCCGTCAATTACATAGTTAATATTTATTTATAACCCTTTTAACAACATTGAGTACCTACGTAACATCACACCTCATTTGAATGCAAAGTAAACCTTGAGAAATGTTCATAAAATGGTAATTAATGCTCAAGTTATGGCGTAAATCAATAATCAATGTGTTACTACATATTTCCGCATCATTAACCTGAGGCTTGCGTCACAGTTCAAGGAACATCGCTTGTGTTACTAAATATGATACAACGCTACTGTGCTACTGTAAAGATTTACCCCCTTACTCATAAAAAGTTATTTAACTAATATACTGTTTAAAGGGTCACGTAAATAACGTCACTCTATTGTCATTGTCAAATAATGTGACATTATTTACGTGACCATTTAAACAGTATATTAGTTAAATAGCGCTTTATGAGTAAGGGGGTTAATTTATACCGTTCGGTTCAAAATCATAAGAAGAAGATAGCTTTGCTTTAGAAAAAAAGAAATGCTACGTTTTTTCTTTTAAACATATTTGAAATAAGGACGGTACTTAGCTATACGAGGTTTTAACTTTTCATGAGATTTCAACTTTTTTTTTAACTGTGTACACTCCTGTGTTTGACCACAATCTCACCATGGTAAGTGATGATGTGGCCGAAGGTGGTAACCTGGCAAAGCCTAGAAGGAAATTTAACCTTCTTTCATAAAGTTATTCCCATATTATACAGTTCGACCGCCGAGAGAATGAATTCCTGATAGTATTGGACTAATCTCGAAAACGGCTAATCCTATTGCGATGGGACATTCACAGAAAGGTTAAGTATTTTTTAGGCATAGCTTGGTGAAAAACCCATCATAATCAGATTAGCCATTTCCGTGATGAACAATATTAACAGGTAAACGTATTCTCTCGGCGGCAGCACTGTAGTTAGTTCTTTAAAAAAGGAATAATCAAGTGAGAAGTGAGTGAAAAATAAGCGAGACATCTTATAAAACACCAATACTATCTGTTTTTGTTAGAAGGCTGATAAGCAAGCTGCCGGTGACGTTACAAAGCCTAAAAGGAAACTTGACTCAAATAATTTTGTAATAAAAGGTAACTCACGTTAGAATAACACCAGGAGCGACGAAGTCTGTGAATGAGGGGTTCTTGTTGCCGTAGATGGGGTCCATGAAGTCGATGGGGATGTCGCCAAGCTTAGGGTTGTAGTGGCATGTCTCTAGTAAGTCCTGGAAACAAGAAAAAAATACTGAAAATATAGGTGAAGTTGTGAGGGTAACATATCTATGATAAATAGAAACAATATGGCGGATTTTTATAGATATGCAAATCCATGTATGTTCGATTGCGTGCTCTTCATCAATCAATACAAATCATCATATCATCTAAATATACAAGTAAAGAAATTGAATGAATTATAACGAACGGCGTTGATTTACAAATGAAAACTAATTTAATATGTACGTGTCTATTGACTGTTAGCATAACTTGGATACATACAAATTATCGTGAAGAAAGAAAATAAACAAAAAAAAAAGATTCTCTAACATCCTTATTTGATAATATCCTTCAAACGAATCTAGAAACCTTAGTCTCTCATTACAACAACATGCAAAAACTATTTTGCATTTCTTATTTGTTAATATTAAGCGACCCGTAAAGCCTCGCCCCTGGTCTATCGAAATATTTCACGTATTACACTAACAGGCTTAAAACAGTCCTAATAACATTTGTCAATGCAATAAATAATGTTTTAATGTATGTAGTACAAACCTTAGCGAAGTCCCTGTATGAGAACTGTATATCCCTGTTCAACATGAGGCCGATCTGCTGGTTGGACATGTCGAGCCACACTTGTATCTCCGATGACAATATCGTTTCGTCGTCTGCTGTGTCCGCTGTGAATATTCAAAGTTTATTTATAATTAGGAGAAGATGAAAATAACGAGTTAAGGGCGAAATTATACAAATAAGGAGTGATTTTTTCTTTATTTGCATATCATGTTTCTGCAGATTCGCTTCCGAAATCTTTTGAATATGTACTTAATTGTGATACTTAATTTCATGATCAAATTTCAAAGCTAACCAACCGCTTTATTTTTTTATGTATTTTACATGGGAATCATAATGTTCTGGGACATTAATTGCGATGCAAATGAATTGCCCAGATGCTTTAATTAATCACTATCGTCATTCATTATGAAAGTCTTGCAAGAGCCAAAGGACAACTAGATACATGATACAATCGAAGCGTATCCCCTTTAGACATTATTATTTGTAACAACACTATTACTTCTACATTTAGCACCATCCATATGCTTATCTCCTTTAGACATTACTTCTAAAACTGTAACAATACAACCCTCCCTATTTCAAATAGTGTTTGTGACTAGAAACAATCGCATCGTTACAACACCACTTCCATCATCACGAAAAACTTAATTTCCTTCAACTTACCCAAAGCCAATCTAGCAACTAAGGAATCCGTATAGTTCTCGTTGAAGTACAAGGCTCCCCAAGCCTCCCCCTCTCGGACAGCTTGCAGAGCTGATGGTAAGTCGACGTAGTACTGCTTGATGGTGTGATTATTCAGGTTGTCCAGATACCGGCACGACAGGTTCTTCATAGAACACGACGAGTTGTACGGACAGTAGCCGTCTATTATGTTCACATCTGCGTTTACTATCGCCTGTAACATTACAAGGGTTTTTCATCAAGAAAATTTTATGTTAGGTCTAGATTCTAGACGAAAACCAAACGCAAAACATTACATATTTACCTACATTGCTACATTTCCACATTTCCTAGACACTTAGATCTACTGATGATGTTTTGACCGAAATTACAAAGCGACGCTGCGTTGTCGTTTAATTTTCACAACATCTTGATTTCTCATATTTTGATAATCATCGCATACTAACTTATCCACCTTCGATTTCATTCCCTCTTTTACGTCAGGGGTTGAATTTTGGAAAACCCTTGTCCACCTACGTTTATGAATTTTCTGTGCAAAATTTGAATTTTCTAGATCCATCGATTTCAAATGTGCATTGCATTTGTCAATCAGTTCGTTTCTCGATTAGTGGTGATGTTTGTATTTAGTAACAGTTTACAACTTACCAATCTAAGTCCACTAGGGTCCCGCCCGATGGCCAGACAGAACAGTATAACTTGCATGACCGGCAACACGAAGATGAACAGCATCACGCCGATGTTCCGCCACATTCGGAGGAAGTTCTTCTGGATTAGAGCCTTTATTTTGCCGCGAGATGTGAACTGGAAGAAAATAGTTTGGTATTTTAGAACGGCTCGTGCAAATTGGTTTAAAAAAATATATCTTCAAGTTGTCGGCTCTTCTCGCCAAATACAGGTTGCATTTCCAAACCATTATCGGTCAGACTATTCATAAGTGCCTGCAAAGGTCTATTTGAAATAAATGATTTTGAATTTTGCTGATACCCCATTTTCCATAATATTCTGAACGTAAAGCGGGTTATGTGAGTTAATCGCAGTATCTTTGGAAGCATAAAATTTTTAATATATATTTTCGCGGATATCTTTTTCTTTCCAAACAGAAGTCTTAATTTCAAAATAGAAGCCATTCGATTCGATAGACTGCTCTTTTAATTTCAAATAACTCCGAATACAATTACTGAACCCAGGATTGAATAGGTAGGTACTTATATTTCATACTTACATTGAAACATCCCGTGCCGCAATCCTCGCAGTCTGTCGTTATAGCTTCCGTCACTTTGCCAGGAATCTGAAATATATTCCAACGTTGAAATTAATCATCTTTTACCAATACTTCTGCTAACGAATGGCAATATTAAATTGTGGTCAACGCAGACAATTTAGGAAAATGGTCTATCGAAAATTTGAACTACGCATATTTTCCAACTTTTTTTATTTAAGTTTTCGATAGATGATCACACACGTAGAGGAAGAATTCACTGGTGAATGGTACGAAAACTCAGTTGTAACTGCTTCTCCAAAGACACCTAACTGTCTAACATTTTTGTGCATGTCTATATGATTTTGATCCTTCCTTTTGTGTGTTTGTTAATTGTGTTGTGTGTTCTTCATTGTGTATTTGTTAACTCACCCCAGCAACACCACCAGCATCACCATTGGTGGCAGCGGCATGTTCGACAATGAGCACCTCCTTGCTCTGATGGAAGTTGAGGCCGACAACCTGCGCGTCCTCGGCCGCGTAGGGCGCCTCCTCGCGCTTCGACATCTTGTTGAGCCCTAGGGCTCCACCCGTCACGTTCAACTCTACTACTTGGTTTGATTGACCTGGAAAATGTACGAGTTTGTTTTGCTTAAGCTGTTTTACACCACGGCTATCTGTTTTTTTTTTTTTTTTTTTTTTTTTTCATTATTATAGTAGATGTTTAAATAATATGTCACTGTATGTTAGAGATGTCATGGAAGTGGGCCTCGATTGATAAACAGCTCAAGGGGTAGTTTTTACTGACCTAAGCATTATGCTGAGTCGAGCGAGACCGATTCCTGGCCTCACGCAAAATTACATTATTGTTCAGATTTTTCAATTATTTGTTGTTTTTATATAGGGTAGGGTAGGGTAGGCTACTACGCGAATGAAGTCGCGCCGGGCAGCTAGTAATAATATAATTTATGGATTGTTTGTTTCAAAATTATAATCATATCAAATCAAAATCAAAAAGACTTTTATTCAGTTTAGGCCCTGGTAAGGCACTTCTTCAAGAAGGGTGTGAAGAGGTTTCTTCAGGGTCAGCAATGCGCCAGTGTTACCCCTGGTGTTGCAAGCGTCCATAGGCTACGGTAACCGCTTACCATCAGGTGGGACGTGTGCTTTTTTGCCTCATGGGTATAAAAAACTAAACTGAACGTTAAGTTGTTACATATAGGTGAATTTACCACCGGTTCGAAATACACTTAAACTGAGAAGACTCCGGCAAGAAACTCAGCATATAACCTACATAAATACATTATTTTCTTAATAGATTCTAAACAATAATGTGGGACTATTGCTAACACTAACTATGGTGTACTCAGCAAGCAACTATACCATAGTTCTAAGTAACTTGAAATTTCGCTTAAAATCATTGAGAAAAAATCTCATTTATGTGAATGCAACATCTTTTGTACAAAATTGTGTATTACTTTTTACTATCATTAAGAACTACCGTACGTTACCAATTGGCGGCCATTATTAACTAGTTTTATTTTTTTATAAAACCTGCAGAGGTGCTTCGAGCATCCTAGTAACATTAGATTGAAGTGTTAAATTTCAACATTAACCTTGTGTCTAGAAATCACAGCTAACTGCAATTTGCTATACAATGCAACATGATTAAGCTAGATATATTTATTAACAGTCTTAAGGCAACGATAGCTCAGTGGTAGTGACGCGGAAAGCCGTAACGAAGGTCTCGGATTCGAATCCTACAATGAGCGTGAGCTTTCGGTGAAGGAAAACATCGTGATGAAACCATAGCTCGGTGGTAGGGTACATTGTAGTACCCACCTGGCTGGCTACCACTATCAAGTTGAATATCTGTCGTATAGCACCTACCGAAGTATTCTGACAGCTGCACTTGTGTGCCAGGTAATTTCTAGGCTTTGTGTGCTTACCACCTTCGGCCACACCATCACTTACCATGCTGAGATTGCGGTGAAACACAGGCCTATGCACAGTAAAAAATATTTTTTGTTCGCCATAACGATTTATGATTCATGCGCACTTTTTATACGGAAAAGTAATTAAATATAAGATGGTTTGTTCTGTGACTCACATTAGATGCATTATTATGTTTTACATAATCACAAAGTATACACACATAATGAGGGCTGCAGATGGAAACTCCGCGTGGAGCCCTGATATTTTGATCCAGCCCACAATTATAGTTTACCAAACCTCAGTAATCTTAACCTCGATATGAATTGACGGATTGGTCAATAGGTAATATAAAATAAAATGTCCCAACCGAAATACGCATTATTCTGTACTATTTCGCGTCGGCGCGGGCGGCGGCAGCCTTGCATTGTGGATTCTCTCGTTTCGCAACAGACGCCTTGGCACGCGAGGTGATTATCATAGAATAGAATCGGTTTATCGTTGTAAACTGCCGCTCGGGCATCGAACAATGATGCACTTTATGATACATTATGGTATGGTGCTTACACATGTTAAGCATTTTCAATATTTATAATATACTCGGAAAACTGTTAATATGGTGAGACACGCTTATCTTTCGCTTATTACTCAGTAGGTACTCCCATAAGTTATAGAAGGAGCATTCACCTACTCTATTTAATGATTCTATAAGTCAATCAACCAGGTCTTCTTCTTTGTCCGACTACGATAAAGCTAAAAGGAAGGGTTATGTTTTAGCAGTCTATGTAGGTTTGTATTTGTTATAAACAGACTAGCTCTCCACCCTATGTTCACCCGCGTTCCCCTCTTTTACACCTTCAGGGGATGAATATAATAAAGCAGAAGAGTATTGCTTGTTTTTTGTTTGTTTAACGGGCTAACATCTGGAATTCGGAAAGTTCTTCCACTAATAGGAAGGTACATCGTCCCCAAGTGTTATACGTTACTTTTTATACAGAGAACGCGAGTGTAACCACGGGGGACAGCTAGTAAAACTATTTAAGGAATGGAAGGAAGGCCTGCGACACCCTGCAATTTAAGTAGTTCGTGCATCTGTCAGTTTCTCCATATTTTCTAAAACGAAGGTGAATGTAACGAGGCCTATAAACCTCTTAACATTCAGAGCACATTTGGCTCACATTAAACGTTAAAAACCAACACGATGTGGTCACAACTAGTTTTACACATACGTTTCGCAACTCGTCCAAGTTTTGAGCTAATAATTAATACGTAAGCCGCGGTGACCGGGTCACGTACCCGCTCGGCTATTATATTATTGAAATTAATTATCTGATATAAGGGGCGGAACTTACGGGAGCAGGGGTCGTCAAGTGTGACCTCTTTTGACACATTTTGAGCCCTAAATGGGAGAAATTCAGCTAAATATACGTGTTTTATGTACCGCCTCTTATTTACATATTAAACTATAACACTGTAGCCTTAACTTGATTGATTTAGAGGATGTATTCCTTGGGATGCTCTATGAGGGGATTTCCCGAAATTCGGAGGTAAAATAGGGGCAAACCCTTACCCCTTTTATTAGAAAAGAAGATAAGTCGAGTCTTGTAAAACAAAGGATAGCCCCAGCTCTTCTTGTTATATGACATTAGAAAGCGACGGATATTTAAAACGTGGGGTTTACTAGACTTGACTTAAACCTTCTTTTGTAATAATGGGGTTTTCATGACAAAACTACAAAACATCGAAAAAGGACATAGAACCCCGGAACCACTTATAGCATCTAATGTTATACAAGCTAAAATGTTTTAATAGTATAATACAAGTTTTAATCTAGTTTGTCGATTTTTTAGAATAGAAATACCTTAAAATTTTAGTAAAATAGGACTTTATACTGCAATAGGAACGCAGCAGGTAACCGTGAGTGGAGACCTAGTAATATATCAAACGGCATATGCTAATAATGTATCGATGTCATTAGTTAAAACTGTTATGTTAAGTGAAAGAATATGTTATTGAGTAGATAAAACGGTTCTATAAAATTCTTTAAAATTTCTAATATGTTTTGTAGAAAATTACAGGATTATGAATTTATTAAATGAACAAGAAAACTAACTCACCCTGTTTTCTAGAAAGCTTGAGGAAGACATCCTCCAGTGATATACAACTGTACATTGTGAGGAGAGCCTGTGGAGACTCCTCGGCAAGAAGCCTCCCGCTTCTCATCAGACCGATCTGAAAGGGACAGATATACATGTAACATTAAAGAAGATGAAGGAAGAAACATTTATTTTGAAACACGAATATGTAGTTATGTATGTGATGGATCATGTGAAAGATGTGGGTAAGAAAAGAGTGAATGCACCAAGGATAGAAGAGCCGAATGGAAGAAGCGTACATATTGCGCCGCCAGTTATTGGCAACAGGTCAGGTTGCTGATGATGACGAAGCTGTGTATGTCTGAAGGCTTGACAAGCTGGCAGATGGTCTCCTTTGTGGTAAGTGTTAATTTATGGACAAAAGAAATACCACGGGAATTGCCAAAATTCTGGACCTCAAGCTGCCAGAACTTTTACTCAAATATCAATATTTAAAGGGCCAAACCAACTGTCATTGGTTTCCGAAAGATGCTTTGCTAGCCAACATTCTTTATCTAATATATTTTTTACTACAAGAATGACCAACATATTATTGGTTGGATTTGTTTTCATGTCGCCTCCTATTGTTCCCATCCAGGTTCCTTTAGGATAGGGTTCTTAGACAATAACAGCGTGGTTATTATTAGATTCTTCTTCGTTTTCCTGTTTTGTACGTGGTGTAAAAGTCCTGACTTATTTATCAACGTACAGCTCAAAACCTAGGTTGAGCTCTGTTGTACTTCTGTTTGTACTTTATGGGCTTTTGTTCAAATTGTATATTCGTCTCTTTCTCGTTCGCAAAGTGTTCATAAGGATATCTCTTTTCCACACTTCAGACGACTGCTTAGCGCTTAGACCAAAACCGCTTGAGGATATTAAATTACATAAAGCTATATAAATACTCACACAATGCGCCTGCCGTGCCTCCTCGATATAATGCGTGGTGATGATGACAGTCTTGTCTCCCGAGCTGGTGATGCGCACCAGGTGGGTCCAGATGGACTGGCGCAGCAGCGGGTCCACGCCCACCGTGGGCTCGTCCAGGATCAGCAGCTCCGGGTCGTGCATCAGAGCCACCGCGAATGATACGCGCCGCTGTTGACCACCACTAAACATGGAGATATTTAAGATTAGGGCTGGTGTACTTAAACTTGCTATTTACTTATTAGGTAAAGTAGTTGTAGTTTTGCCACCCGGTGGTCAGTGCGATTAGAATGTTAATATTATGTAATGAATCCCAGCTCTTCTCAGCAAAAGCAACCTTCCGAAGTCTGTCTCTAATATCGGATTAGAGTATTAGAGTCAGACTATTCATAAATGCCTGAGAAGGTCTATTTGAATATCTCTTTGCGTTAGATATACCTTTTTTATTTATTAAGGAAGCTAGACTAGACTAAAAATATTTTTACGTGTGTGAAACCGCGTGGGCACTTGTAAATCAAAACAATTATCTTTTCGTGCAAAAGAGTGATCCATAATAAATGTACCTGATTATAACCTTGCGGCCTCTGTTTATAAAACTGAGACACGCTTGTATAAAAAACACTTTATGTAATTTGAAATTTAAGAAATAAGGACCTTTTAAGTGCATCACAATTGTTTTGCTGTAAATATATCAATAAGCAATATATCCCATTTTCCATTAAACAACCAGAATGAGAACGAATTAGCACTTTGCTAAGCGTAGCGGTACCGATCTGTTACAGTATGCAATAACTGGTTGTCATCACGGTTCTTATTGAAATTAGCTTAAAGGTCAATATTCCACGTACGCGTGTTACCAGTAAAAAAGGTTACAAATTGACGATTGTTTTTTTTTTTACTATCTGTTGTTTTAACTATGTATTTGACTACAATCTCACCAAGGTTATGGTAAACATCGTGAGGAAACCATAGCACGGTGTTAGTGCCCGCCTGTCTGGCTACCTCTCGTGCCCGCCTGTCTGGCTACCTCTCTCGAGATGACTATCCGTTGTCAAGCAGCTGACGGTGTTTGGGCTTCTTGGCTTTGTGTGCTTACCACCTTCGGCCACATCATCCGACGTGATGATGTGGCCGAAGGTGGTAAGCACACAAACACCACTGGCACTAACACCGTGCTATGGTTTCCTCACGATGTTTACCATAACCGAAATCATAAGCCTTTTTGACCATAATATCATACTTCTACAGTCAACGTCACTAACTCCGATTCTGTCCAGCTACTCTCATGAGATATCAAAAATTTCTTACTAATCAGCGTCATGCTTTCGGATGATCGTTTCGATCCACCATTCATCTACATACAATAAACACGTCAAATATCGATAAATTTCACTTTTAAAACGTAACCTGAAGCATTGTTGTACGTTGCATGAGATGGGAAGCGAAAGTTGATTAGATATGATGTAATAACATGACGGCACTATGGAGATACCATGTTTCGATATGTTGCTGATCCATCGTTTGTGATGCACATTGAAGCTGTTATTTGGTTGGTAAGAGTAAGCTTATTCATGATGGTCCACCCGAAACTAATGTAATCCATTTCTTCGTTCAGTTTTCAATTCAGGTCGTCGGTTTAAGATGACTTGAAGAGTAGTTTAGAATAAGGGAGATTCATAGCCATTATACTCTTGTCAGATATGCCTTACATCATCATCATCATCAGCCTTTTTAATGTCTCACTGCGGAGTACAGGCCTCCTATCACAAATCAGGGTGAAATGGAATGGGCAGATACTCCACCACGCGTGCCCACTGCGGATCGGTGGAGGTAGGCTATTGGTCAACCTACTGTTGGAGTTTCCAAGCTTAAGAAGACCTCCAACTAGCTTAATGACTACCACAAGTAAGAGAAGCTCGATTTGAAATACCACTAGGGGTCACCCATCCAGGTACGACCACGACGGTGGTAGCTTAACTTGCCGATCGATTAAGAACGGCTTATCATGCTACATTTCCACTCACTAATCATTATTATACTCTGTACTAATGTAGTAAAAATAATAATCTTCAGTATGCTACTGAATTGTGTCTTTATTTGGACCTAATAGTTGAAAAGCACCTTATAAACTTATCCTTTGAAAACTGGCTACACAAAAGCGTCGAAGTGTGAAATCCCATAAAGTAATTATGTTTTAAGTAATGTGTACACGCTCATCAGCCGACAAAGTGCGTGACGAATATGATTTAAACGCGCTTTGTGAAGTAAATGCCATGGCAGAACTAAATGTCATGAGATCGTTCGCTGCTGTGCGTGCTTTTGTCAAAGAAGAATGGCTTGGTAGTGCACTTAAGATTATTGAGTGAGCAACTAGTAAGTGATTTTGCACTGATTAATTTATAAAATAGTTTAGTATTTAGTATTGAGTCGAGTAAAAGAGAAAAGGAACATTATGGAGACGATAGAGAATAGGAGGGGAAATATGTTTGGCCACCTTATACGACACGACGAATTTATCAAAAACATAATAGAAGGAAAGATAGAGGGAAAGCGAGGAAGAGGAAGACCAAGAATAAGTTACACCCATCAAATGCAGGCAAAAATAGGCGTCGTGTCGTATAAGGAGGTGCAAAATGTGGCTAATGATAGAGCAGAGTGGAAGAAGCTACACCGACAAGAGCACAGCTCTTAAATACAGAAGAAGAAGAATTAATAAAATATAATTGGACTGTTTTACAAAAAACTTAAACCGACTTCAAAGTACACTAAAAAGTATTCAAATCCTGATCTGATGACAATGGGACCAAACGGGAAGTGTACCCTTCCAGACAAAAAAAGATTTTTTCAAATCGGTTTATGAGTGACGGAGTTATGAGGTAACAAACATAAAAAAAAAAAAAAAAAAAAAACATACAACCGAATTGAGAACCTCCTCCTTTTTTTGAAGTCGGTTAAAAAGAAATAAACAAAATTTACATCATTGCGCATATTAATAAAATTGTTCGATGACTTAATATGATTTGGCTTTGGACTGACCAAGTAACGAATGCTTCTAAATTTCAAGGTATATTTTGCTGGTTTCTTTTAGAGAATATGCTTTTTAGTATAGATTTTTCTGTTTCATAAAAAAGGTCTGAATATACCATAGGTTATCTCTTAGGTTCTGCCACATAATATGCTTTTGGAAGAAGGATACAAAAAATTATATCCGTATGTTCGGAATCTCGACGACGTATTAGTAGAATGGAATGTCTATTAGCATCTCTCCTTTAGAAATTACAATGAGAATCAAATCCTCTGAGGATCCTTAGCAATTTGTTTATTACTCATTTAATTCTAATATCTCAAATATCTTCTCTACAAATCTATGAGGGTGTTAGCCACTCCGCAGCTTTGATTAACTTACGTACCTACATTTTCAAACCCAAAATTTTTTTTCCTTGAATGTATTGGTTGTTGTTCTTGTCTTGAACTTAATTACTGAAAAAGTAAATTCTCAGTCGCTATTTCCATCTGTTTGTCCGCTTACTCCATAGTTTTTTTATGCTATTACTTAAAATTTAAAACGTCGTGGCGAGTTACAAGTAGGTATCTATGTAATAAACTCTAATAAAGATTATTTACCCATGCCACAGTATTGCCATAAAGCTAAGCAACTATAATCTCCATATAAAGTAATAATATATGACTCGGAACTTCTTGTCACTCCAAAGCAAATAGTTGTAAAGATGCAATAACGCTTCTTTTGTGTAAGCAATGAAATATGACTATAACGATTTTAATACAATGTGTATTGACAGTGCAAAGTTCTTTGTAAAAGTATAGTTGACTAATAATTACATATCTGTAAGGTGTATAGTAATCGTTATATAACTCATACAGTATGTTATGAGGAGCGATGAACGAGATGTTTCGTAAGAGGGAGAGGAATTGCGAAATAATTTTGTAACTAAGTGTCTTGGTACCAAATCTATCAGCCTATTCGCATGTTTATTTGACGACGGAGATAATTCAGTGAATTTTTATGACTAAATGGATGATCGGGTCGCTCACTTCCCTCCAATATGGCGAGGAGGGCGATGGCTGCCACACGCGTCATACTTGTGAACAGGTGCTGCTTGTGCTGCATTTATTCAGTCTACTTTATAATTTTGTGGCCGCGCCGGGGCACGAAATTATTGTCAGTGCGATTAGAATGTAAATTATGCTTGCTTATGAATCTAAGCTTGTTTTGAAAAGAGTAGTTGCTGAGTTTATTGCCGGCTCTTCTCAGCAAATGCAACCTTCCGAACCGGTATTAGAGTCAGACTTTTAATAAGTGCCTGCGAAGGTCTATTTGAATAAATGATTTTGAATTTTGATCGAGACAATTTTGGCAATGAACCTCGTACTCCATTAAGTCAAATGACCTGAATAGCATAAGTAGTGCTATAGCCTCTAGAATAAATACATAGAGATAATAATAAGATATAGGCATCACGAATTTACGACCCTCAGTCATAAGGGAGGACACACGACAAGAGGAGGAGGAATAAAGTATGTAAGGTAAATTTGATTCAGTTACCTTTTATACTACAGCTTACATCAAATTCTACTAAAGAAAGAGAATCCTAGAGAAAGAAATCTTAAAAATTTCGGGACAGCCTGTGATTTAAAGTATGGATTATCCTTATGTTTAGCTTACACCAAATTCTACTAAAGATAGAGAAACCTCGAGAAAAAAATCTTTAAAATTTCGGGACAGGGATTTAATTTATGGATTATCCTTAGGTATCAGTTGCAAGAAATAAAGGTTATGCCAAAAGTATGATACCTATTCACATGTCTGACTGAGAAACTAGTTACGTGTATGTCATGTACTCGTAATGCGATGCTAATTTACAATGTCAATATTAGACGTATTCGCACGTTTCCCCACCAATGATGTCAAAATACTGTCATTCACTCAATCCATCACATTTGCAATAACTTTACATTGAATTAAACTCTATTACTTCAGCTATAGAGTTTGTAATAGCATGTATTATTTTAGCTATGTTTGTTTTGAATTGTGGTTTGTTGTACACTTCTTACAAGTTTGCACAAACTTGTCGTTTTAAGGATATTTCCTGTTTCTATTTAAAAATGTCCGTCAAACACTTTTTTATATTTTTAGCCATTTCAGGTTATTGAAATTTGTTGAGTGCTTTGAAGATTATATACTATTGACAAAATGATTTTAAGATTAATACATATCTTGGGACTATTTGGGACCTATTCATAAATTTGCTTCTTTATTATAGCCTCCTTGAAAACAAAAAAGTTCTACCTCTGTTTTCCCATTATCAATAATTATTTTATGTTATTTGTCATTGTTCTTTGACTGCGCCGTCTGACCATCTTTGTCCACAACTTAATTCAATTCATTTAAATCAGTTTATATTGAATTAAAGTACATTCATTGGTTAGAATACCATCTTCATTCAATAGATCATCCTTATTAATCCTTATAATTATCAATTCAAAACACATTTAAATTCACTCTTTCACAGCTCTTACCTCAAATTCTTCACCATCCTATTCTCACTGGGCAGGTCCAGGAAGTCTAACAGGAACCGCAGCCGCTCCACAATCTCCCTGGTCTCCATGCCGAAGATCCAGCCAAAGTACATCATCGTTTCTTTGATCGTGAACTCGCCGTAAAGGGCGATCTCTTGAGGCATGTAGCCTACTCGTTTGCCAGGGACTCCTGATCCTGTTAGGATTTAAATTGATTACAGATATTGTAAACCCAAATGATATGATCATAATAAAGAAATTAACTACATTGACGATGCAATGACGGACTGACGGACGAAGGGATACCATTGATGGATTAAAACAAGTTTAAAACAAATGATTCGAAGTCACGATTTTTTTATGTTTTACTTTTTGCTTTAAGTATTTTTCATAAAAACACGTAGGTATTTGTTTACAATTCGCAAAAAAATAATTCTGTGTTTTAATGTGTGCAATCGTGGATCCAGCTGTCTATATGTCCCTGTATTTTCCACTCTGCACCTAGTAAGAAATTGATTTATTAATTACCTTTTGTTCCTGGCTTGCCTCCGAGCACCCATATTTCACCACTGTTCAGTTTCCGCCGGCCGACTATGCAGGACAGGAGGGTAGTTTTGCCGCAACCTGATGCACCCAAGAGACCGTATCTGTTGAGCAAAAATAATATAATACAGTTTTAGAAAAATACAACAATTGGTTTTTGTAATAACTGAAAATTTTGCTATGAATGAAGGCAAACACATTATTTAACTATAATTTGTCGAAGATCTAACCCAACTGACAACATGAACAAATCACACGAATTATCTACATAAAATTGTTTGACTTCACATGCCTTCATTTAGCACGAATGCATGTTTCCTCACAATAATTTCGTTCTTGTCTTTTATTTTTTTAAATCGCCCAAGATCGTAACGGTCTGCTGGTGCTTGCGCCAGCGCACACGAGGGCGATCGTTTGCGACATTACGTTTACGTTATATTTCCATTTAAGTATTCTGTGACAACTATATGTATGCACATACATGTGTAATTTGTTTGCAATTATTGTATGTTTCAAAAATATTGAAATGTTATGTTTGTTCACGGTGGATCAAAATTAGAAGCTACCTTTATATTAATTTTAGTTTTAACTAAAGTTCAATAATAAAATCAATCAGAATCAGAAATCAGGGTCAGAATTTTTTAATTAAATAAAAAAAATAGCAACAACACTTATAAAGGCAAATATTTTTGATCACTTTACAATATGATAAGGCAAGCTAAAAGTAATCTAAAGCTAGTTACGATTTCATAAAAAAACGTCAACAATATGCTCTACAAAAGAAAGTAATAATTCAACAAACACATAACGATATTAACGGTGTTCCCCAGGGAAGCGTACTTAGCCCACTTCTCTTTCTAAAGTATGTTACGGATACTCGATGCTCAGAACTTATGACGCAAAAGACTAATAGTATCATATGACGTCAATAATAATTCATATGAATGAAAACCAGATTTCAGCTATAAAATTACCTTTATAGCCGTAATTATGACATTTTTATAAAAAAACAAGCGCTTAACATGTTAACATTAATAAATTGGCAAAAAAGGTATCCACGTCTGCAATAAATAACTCTTCTATACGGATACATAGAACGTAAAAAATATTTTTTATTGATAATAATTTAATCACAGTTAAAATTGTATTCCAAATTGATTTTGATTAATTTAATCAAAACAAAGATATAAATCAAGGGATAATCTTCATCAGACAATCTGTACGTGGATTACGTAACTTTATTGCAATGAAATTCTGATTGAAATAACCTCTGAATCAGTAGAAATATTAAAAAAATCGGAAATGGTTCCATTTCTAATGAACCACTGTTTGTATTTGCAGTTATCAGAACGTAAAAAAGTTATTAGAAAACCGCTATATTGAACCGATTTCAATTCGAAAATGATTGAAATTTAGTTACGTAATCGCCCCACTGATATCCAACTAAGCAGAGTCTATGCTGTGGAAACCAGACAAGATATACTAGATAGGCAATACAACTTATTGAGTATAGACACACAATATTTAATAGTACATAGTACAGACATGAAACTAATAGACATGCTCTCACAAATGTTTGTACTGAATGTAAAGCCACGACCTATTACGTAAAATAGATCCTAAACCATAATCACAATGGTCCTCTGACGTATGAATGCTAATGAATCAGACCGACCTTATAAAAACTAGAATAGAATATTCTAATTGACGACATAATATTTTACGTCACTATTTGACAATGGTTTCAATATAAGGATTCTTACTGACCTGTTTAAATGATTTTAACCTTTATTTACACGTCACAGAGCTCATCATTAATTGCACAGGCATGATATTCAAGGAGCTTGGTTCTAATGAGGTGATTACTATGCTGTGTATGAAATAAAATGTCTTTTTATGGGACTTATGGTCATTATAAATGTAATTGAATGAGGCGGTGTTTATCTGTTTGTTCCGGAATCAAATGATGCAAATATTACTTCCGAGTAGAATCTGTTAATTGAGAGTATGTTGTTTATTGTACTAAGAACCTTGAGAAAGTTCTTTTATTATTTGATGAAGTCCAGTCATATATTGATGATACGCTATTTCTTTTCAATAACGTGTATTTCTAATTTGGGTGTCTTCGTTAAATGGCAATCCTTGTAAATTACATTAGTCTCATTGGTTTTATCCATTCTCTATATTATTGATAAACTAGTTTCTTGGTGAAATCTAATGTTTTTCCTGGGATAAAAACAATCTAATATTTTATTCTAGACTATCTATATGACCGCAAACACGAACTTTAGCATTTCTAATATTAGTAGGATTATTTTATAATAAGTCTTATCAAATTCTAGGTCCAGTAACGTTAAGAAACTTTATGAGTACATCAACCATGATGAGGTACTGTCAAGTTTGGTGGTGCGAGTTACCAGCAGCATTGCAAATTGTATTAGACAGTATCAGTTGAGTTAAAGTCTCCAAATATCCTTGACACTTGCACTTGACAGCATGTTCTTTTCTAGGCTTTGTGTGGAACTTCACCTTTGGCCACATTATCAGTAAACACTACTGCGCTTTTTGGCCTTAGACAGGCATATTTTTTTGCACCTATCATTTATATGATTTCTTGAACCATCACGATCCTAATTGAAGGAATTTCAATCATGTTTGAAGGATCAAAAAGGATTTGTAGTTTCCACGTCACAATTTTGCATAGACCCAGCAATTTCCCCATTCCACCAAACAACGATAACGTAATAGCTCCGCACTCTGGCTGCACTACTACTTCGTCGTGTATATGGCACAATGGATTGTTTTCATTATAATTGCAATTGTTTACAGGTTAATAATCTTTTGTTATTGATGCCCTTGGTACTGGCGTGATGCCAGCTAACCATAGTACGCTTCCTTGTGTTTGTCCAGTCATTTGACCTTTTAATTTGTCATCATTATCATTAGCAGTAAGGAAATGTCCAGTGGAAATGGGCCGTACTGACTCAATTTGGTCACAAATAGTCTTGAGCCTCTAAGCAGGTTATATAGATGCCGCTGGCAACCTTCAACATCCTAACAGCACCATTCTGATAATTTCTTCAGTTGGACATAGACTTCCTCTTGGAGCTTTACAACAAACGGTCTAGAACTAATTGTATTAAGTAGCTCCCGGTGATTGTAACAATTGTCTAATTAAACAATCTAATCAGAACATTTTAGATTGTAGAGGATCCGGTTAATATCGACATGCACTCATATGTTTAATGGATGAAAAGTATTTCCTATATAATTTAGTATTATATATAAAAAAACTAATCATATAGCAAAAAGGTTGGCTAGAAAATTCCTGTCCAGACATGATCAGACCAAAATTTCGGTTTTGCTTTCGCTATGTTGATTATAGAATAGATCGATAAGTATATCCTTTAAAGAACATTCTAGATTTGATGAATCTGCATTCATTATTGGAAATAATGAAACAATGTTATAAACTTTAATAACATGTTTCTAGTGACTCATGAGAGACACGATTGCAGTTAGAAATATATTTTTATCAAACTATTAGTAATTTAGGTTAATGGTACATATTTATATTATGCAATATGTATATAGTGTGTCAACTCAAAAGTCGAAGATGTATTGAGACGGAAGTTATTTAATATTAATCGAATACAAAATTGTTTAGCTTTGTGGAATCTAAATTTAAAGAAAACAACCGCAAAAGTTTGTAGTCAAGATCGGGTTATACGTTGATAAAGATTAAAGAACTGGGGGGCTAAAAAGGAAGCTAAAGCAATATTGATACGCAATTAATTTTTTCGAATTCTCGGCAGATCTTTTGGTAAAATAGTTGCTTATTGTATACAATTCAATTCATTAAAAATTTGGAATTGATGAATTGCATAAGATCTGCTTTAAATTCGAAAAAATTAATTGCGTTAGCAATATTGCTAAGCTTCCTTTTTAAGGGGCCTGTTCTTATTCTGATCTGGGAATGGGCAAGCTAATTAGCTCAAAGAGTCGATTACCAATGGGAAAAAAGATTATCTAATAATGACTCGTATACCGGGTGATATAGTACTTATGACAGACTAAGAGTAGCTGGATGATTCACTGGTTTAGATCTGTTAATTGTATGGCTCTTCCAGCAGCGGTGGTGCTATGATGATTATGAAACAAGTGAAATAGAATAGATCACCAATGTTAAAAAAATACTAAAGGTATACTTACATGGTCCCCTTGGCGACTGTCATGTTAAGGTTACTAAGCACGTGGTTGGGCCTCTTGTTAGACCCGTAGTGTTTGAACGCGTGCCGCACGCACACTGCCTGCTGTCGTTTTTGCCATATCTGAGGATGAGATGAAATACTTTAATATCTTCAAGATCATGGAACTAATAGGAATATATATCACTGTATCTAAAATTATCCGTCCATATGCTAGTCCTAATAATGTAAAGTAAATAAGGTGTGTGTGGGAGAGAGACAGCAGTCAATTCCCTGATATTCTATACATAAAATGTTGTTTTGTTCTCACAAATAACATAGATAAATTAAGCAATGATAAATAAATAGCAAGAGAGGAAATTGTGGACAGATTATATCACTAAAAATGTGATGACGAAAGACCCAAATCAAGTGGAATAAGAGACGATATTCGATGATTTCTTGGAAATTCCTCTGAAGTCCATTGATGCTAGAGTTATAGAAGATATAATGTAAAGATCAAAATATTTCCGAAGCCTGAGAAAAGAAGATATATATATAACCACCCAAGATATACCTAACTTAATAATGTATAGAAGAGACAAGACACACAATAAGGATGGCTCCATCCGGCGTATGCAAACGTTTACTTTGTGCCCTTTTCAGGCGAAACTACCTATTGTATTGTTAAGTATGGCTTTACACGCAATTATTCATACTTTACAAAGTATTGACAGTGACTTCTCAATCCCTGGAATATTGTTTTTCCTTATAATAAGGCTTATATTGTCGTACCAGGAAGACGCCATCGACATCGGTGGCCCTGATGATCTAACTAGAGTTGCAGAGCCCTTGAATGCAAGCAAATCAAGAACGGTAAAGATTTTCTCTACTGCAATTGCGTGGAAAGACGTTGTGAATTTAGTCAACAAAACACATTGGCTCAAATGATATGAATTTGTAAAGGGACCTTTTCAGAATGTCATTTTTTATTAAAAATACTTCCCCTGATGTATTGTATAGATCAGGGCTACAACAGAATAAAGAATGGAAAAGGCAGTGAAGAAGGAAATAAGGATAAGTATAGAAGCCTGAAAATCAGTCTGGCAATAAGTTAGCTATGGACCTTAAACATATTATATTAGAACAGTGATTGGATTGCACATGCTTAGTGAATTTGTGATATTAATGTGATAAGAGTTCATCACTCATTAAGGAAACTTGCATACCCGAGAAGTCAACAAAAGTTCGCAATGTAAATAGGCCTGCCCATGACCAAAATCCGTATTGTTTGTCTAAACTATTTGGTAAATGAGGTGTGGGTACTCAGTATATAAATATTTGTGAATCTTGAGTTCAAGGCGCCGATCCAACAGCGAGCGGTCTATAGTTGTGCGGTTTGAGTTCTGCTTTCCGCGGTCACTGTAATATATGCGGCGCTTTTGATCATTGCACGAAGCGACCGCAGCGGTTAGGGAGAACGCACGTAGAACTGACCGCAGAAGTGTAGATCGCCCGCTTTGGGATCGCCCCTTAAGAGGACATTATCAAGACTTCATACTAAACGAAGTATATTCTTATTATGGATATAAAAAAAAGAAATAAAAGTAGTTTTTTTTAAATAAGATTCCGTCTTCTTATGCTATGAAGTTTTAGTACAAATAAATTATAAAATAAAAATAATAAAGATGGTAATATAAAATAGATAAAAAAATAATTAATTAATGTAATGATTTATTTTTAATGTGAAAATGCCACGCTGACTGAACGAGTTTGAAGATACACGCCTTAAAATCTAATGGTGCGTTCATGCTACGCGAAGCGAGCACGAGCCGATTCTCGAACGAACAGGATTCGTTCGTTGCTCGCGATTTCAAGCGTGGACGTACTTAACGAGCCTTCAAGAAGCCTATAACGAGCGCGATGCAAATCCCTGTGTTCGTGAAAAAACTGACAATCGGGCGGAGCACAGTCGAGCATGCTACGAATGCTCGTTCGAGGCTCGCAAGCCCGTCCACGCTACGCGAATCGTGCTCGTAGTGTGCTCGTTCGTGGCTCGGCTCGTGCTCGGTTCGCTAAGCATGGATGCACCATAAGAGTAAGGTGAAGGTTGAAAGGTAGTGTTTGTATGTTTACCGTGCTATCCTGCAAGTCGAATGGTGTTGAGAACTGTATCTGGCTCATCTTGGACTCCTTCTCGTCGCCCATTGGCGACGGAGGCGAGGTCTCACTGTGAACAAGAAAAAATGCACGTTAATTTAATGTAATTAAAGTCTATCTTCCAGTACTATTAATCTCTTGTCGAAAGTATAAAGAAATAATCATTAAGTATTGAGAAATATTAGGGGCTACCATGTGCCTCCAGGAGTAATAAGCGATGATATCATATTTAGTTATGACGTTAGAAAACCGAAGAACTGTAGTTGAGAGAGTAAGCAAAGCCTACTTTTTTTTAGGGTTCCGTAGCCAAATGGCAAAAAACGGAACCCTTATAGATTCGTCAAGTCTGTCTGTCCATCCGTATGTCACAGCAATTTTTTTCTGAAACTATAAGAACTATAATGTTGAAACTTGGTAAGTAGATATATTCTGTGAACCGCATCAAGATTTTCATACGAAAATAGAAAAAAAAAACAATAAATTTTTCGGGTTCCCAATACTTAGAACTGAAACTCATATTTTTTTATAAAACCCATAAGTGTGGGGTGTCTATTGATAGGTCTTCAAAAATGATATTGAGGTTTCTAATATCATTTTTTTCTAAACTGAATAGTTTGCGCGAGACACACTTCCAAAGTGGTAAAATGTGTGTCCCCCCATGTAACTTCTAAAATAAGAGAATGATAAATCTATAAAAAATATATGATGTACATTACGATGCAAACTACCAACGAAAATTGGTTTGAACGAGATCTAGTAAGTAGTTTTTTTTTAATACGTCATAAATTGAAATTCATATCAAATACTCAGGTCTATACTACCATTTACTTATATACCTACAGGTTTGTACGGAACCCTCGGTGCGCGTGTCTGACTCGCACTTGGCCGGTTTTTTTATTTATCAGCAGCAAGAGGCCGTAACCAAAGCGTCACCGCTGGACGGTCAATATAATATGATATCTTTTCGTCACTTGCTAATATTATTATGAAATTTTCTCTTTCGCGATATGTGCGCCTAGTACCAAAGAAATCGTGTACTTTTATTTACCGTTTCTGTCAAACGTTGTACAACGTTTGACAGAAACCTGTACCTTAAATTAAGCTGAAATAACATTAATAGCAGCATATTTCGTATAATTTAATTAATCTGTCTAATTTCCAAACTGGACAACCAGGAAAGTACAGACTTGGACCAGTGACATTGATCAAAGCACGCAGCAATCGGAAGTGAGCACCTTGACCTGGAAATGTGATGAGTCAACTGCCTTCATTGACGGTTGTAGTTATAAACAGCTGATGCTGGGTTTTAGCAAGTTTTACTTAGTGTCTGTCTGTGTCTGTGCCGTGGGAGGCTGAGGACCTTTATTTGGAGTTGTGCGCTTGAGAATTTGGAAGGCTTGAGAAGGCTAGTCTAAAATAGAGTAAATAATATACTACGTACAAGTTAGAGTTAACTAAACCTATTACTGATAGATCAATTGTAATGTATGTGGTCATGGGTGTTCTGCGCCCTTTATTTGGCTTTCTTGGGTGCTGGAGCACCCACGGATTCGGCGCCCCTGATAGGCCCTGACACAGGCCCTAATATGCGTTATACCATGCGTTTATTCTTTATTCTGTCAAGGCCATAAAAACGTTTATTTATTTATACATAAGTACAACATTACAAAATAGGTTAGCATTAAATAATTATGCCGCGCTCGTGGTGTAGCATGATAAGCCGTTCTTAATCGATCGGCAAGTTAAGCTACCAGCCTGGTCGGTACCTGGATGGGTGACCGACTAGTGGTATTTCAAATCGAGCGTTTCCGTGCTTCGGAAGGCACGTAAAGCCGTTGGTCCCGGTTTGTGATAGTCGTGGAGGCCTTCTAGGCGGCTTGAAAATTCCAACAGTAGGTAAATCCACCGACCCGCAGTGGGCACGCGTAGTGGAGTATCTGCCCATGCCCTTTAACTCTGATTTGTGAATGGAGGCCTATATATGTGCTCAGCAGTGGGACATTATAGGCTGATGATGAATTATGCCACAAGACCACAAAGTAAGATTTTCCTCGTTAGTCCTACAATATAGAGAACACGATTTGTATGTCTATCGTTAGTTACTTTGAAAACTATATTAATTACTAGAAGTAGTAACAAAGAACAAAGTGTTTATCATGCAATGATTCATTTACCGCATTTCTCTAGGAAATAAGGGGTTCATAACTTAAGAATTCATTTATTAAGAAAATACTTAGAAAGAATTAGATAAATAATAAGTATAATTTGTTTTTGGAAACTATAATTTAAACAATTCCCCTTGGAATTGTTTGCAAGTAAAACTGTTTTTACAACAGATATTATTAAAATATGTCATAAGATTTAAAACCCCTCCTTAAAAAACTACATCATTATATTAGGTATAGGTTAATCAGTTGTCAATTGAAATACTCCTTGGTCTGAACAATCGCTAGCTTAGAAACTACGTCTCAGGAAGGTTCTTCAGCTAAGCCTTATGGTTCTCGCAATAAGTATTTTTAACCTAATTAAAAGCCAACAAAGGACAAATCCTTCAAGTGAACTTCAATAGACCCTGAACTTTCGTTTAGCTAGAAACTCCTTTTAATGTAATAAAAAAACCGGCCAAGTGCGAGTCAGACTCGCGCACCGAGGGTTCCGTACAAACCTGTAGGTATATAAGTAAATGGTAGTATAGACCTGAGTATTTGATATTAATTTCAATTTATGACCTATTAAAAAAAAACTACTTACTAGATCTCGTTCAAACCAATTTTCAGTGGAAGTTTGCACCGTAATGTACATCATATATTTTGTATAGATTTATCATTCTCTTATTTTAGAAGTTACAGGGGGGGGGACACACATTTTACCACTTTGGAAGTGTCTCTCGCGCAAACTATTCAGTTTAGAAAAAAATGATATTAGAAACCTCAATATCATTTTCAGGGGAACCCTAAAATTTATTGTTTTTTTTCTATTTTTGTGTAAAAATCTTAATGCGGTTCACAGAATACATCTACTTACCAAGTTTCAACATTATAGTTCTTATAGTTTCGGAAATAAATGGCTGTGACATACACGGACAGACAGACAGACAGACAGACAGACAGACAGACAGACAGACAGACATGACGAATCTATAAGGGTTCCGTTTTTTGCCATTTGGCTACGGAACCCTAAAAAGTAAACGAATGTTAACAATTTTATTCCCTCCGCATACAGTAGTTGAATATTCCAATCTCGTAGGGCGTTTTGACATATCGCTCACGGTCACTGTGGCGAAACGATATACACCAATTAGAAATATATCCATCCCTTTCTCTCGCAAACCGACCTTGGTACGTGCGAAGCGAGCGGTTGTCAAGTCTTTGTTTCGTCAGCCGATGTCCGATTAATCGATGTGACGCGATTAGTGATGTATCGATAATTGAGTTAGCGATGTCTTGATTGTTTTATAAGGTTCATGAATGTTATTTATACCTAGCTTCGTAGATATGTACATTAGAAGTAGGTTTACTTCCCTGTATTGAATTTTTTTACTTTGTCAACCTTCTGTTAGACTCAGTATTTTCTTAATACTGAGGCCCATCGAAATATGAGTAGCTATTGCTAAGTTTAGCCCAATATTAACAGGTGACAGATATTAACTGCAGATCAATATAACAGAAGGTTGACAAAGTATATTTGGCCAATATTAACAGGTGTTGAAACACATTCTTTCGGTGGCCGCACTGTAAAACAAGCGTACGGCCAGCGGTACGATTTTATAAATCTAAATCAACTATTTTTGATTTGGTATTCCCGTAAACCTTCACAGCTGTTTAACATTCTAAGGCCATAATGTATCCAATTTACGACTATATAAAACAGTTAATCGTGATTAAACTGGTTCCTAAATCATTTGTCATAGTAAAGTTATTCAGAAACCAGTCGTTCTGGGTAACTTAATTGGATGGTATCAGTTTATATCGTTTTACGTAGGGTTGTCATCTCTAAAATCTGGCAACCAGGACAAGAAGCGTAAAAGCCCCGGATTTTGAAACTTGGATCCCGGACAGTTTACAGAGCATTTTTTTAAATTAATCAGTAAATAAAAAAATAGTTTTGATTGTTGTGACTTGAAAACTTTTAAACCCGGACAAAATATGAAACCCCGCCCGGACGCTCCTCTCAACTAGGACAAATCCGGGGAAACCCGGACGGATGGCAACCCTAGTTTTACACCTTCATTGTATATATATTTTATTTATATACCTAGGACTAGTTCTTTTTATAAGTCTAAGTATCACAAGCATACGGTTCGTCTGGTGGTAAGCGGTTACCGTAGCCCAATGGACGCTTGTGATGCCACGGGTGGTGAATTTCAAGGGACGCCTGCAACACTCCGGAGCATCAGTCTCGTGTCACCGACCCTTTCCCTCTCCCCAATGAGCTCTGGCTCGCTTACTCACGCGCAGGAACACAACATAAAGTTATTTGGCTGCGGTATTCTGCAAGGTGGAGGTACTTCCCCAGTCGAGCTCTTTTGAGCGAAAGAACCCGATTCTATACCTCTCTTATTGAAGTGTCAGGCTCATTGGCGTGGAGGTTAGATATCCTCAATGCAATGTCACAGGTTATGAGTTCGATTCCAACCGAGCATAAACATTTGTAAATCATATAACGTACATTAGATATCGTTTTATAAGTGAGGCCACAGACAAAAACGTGTTTATTAAATTAGCACGTATGTTTTTATATTTTTATTCATGTTTTTGAGTTATTAAGTAGTTCGCTATAACATAAGCATATTATATATTTACCCCCTTATTCATAATCGCTTTTTAACTAAATCAGTGTAATAGTGTCCTCCGTCTCACTCTTTCGATCACCAAATGTCACGTGTCAGATAAAGACTTCAGAATTTTAGCTAATCAACGTTTGATAACTTCATTATGAATAAGGGGGTTAATATATAAATTTACCCCTATCTAAATTCACCCAAACGCATACAAAAAAAAACATTCAAATCGGTCCAGCCGTTTAGGAGAGTTTTGCGTAGGGTAGGGTAGGATGGCACCACGCGAACGAAGTCGCGCCGGGCAGCTAGTATATTATAAAGTCGTTCTCAGATTATATATTCATATAACATAATAGTAATACGTGCACTAGGTTATACATAAGCGACAATATGTTGACAGAATGCACGCAATATAACGCTTGTGTAACACCGACGCGTGTTATTGGGGAAACGGAACCGCTATATTATCTAGTGTAGATAATCGTATTTTAATTAGCTCAATTTGATAATAGAATGAGGAGTTTTCTGTGAAAATGTATCATTAATGTTTAATCTTGGATATAGTGTAACTATACGGAGCGTCCATAAACTAGATCGTTTTTTTATATACCTATCTTTAGTTAGCTTAGAACAGATATTTTTGTGTAGTTCATATATGCTATATAAGGTGAATTTGATTAAATGGGGTATATTACTCCTCCCACCAGGTGGAGGGCGACCTAGTCAGTTTCTGGGAACTGCTTAGGGCAAGCGACCGATTCTGTTGTAAATCGCACTAAACTAATTTTAGTCACATCACATCTCTTTCTTACAAACATTATTAAAAAAGGATAGAATATATTTAATGCTGTCAAATTATTCTTCAATTGTCGTCTTAATTTGCGGATATTTAGACGTAACCGCGATAGAGATGGCGATAAATTTATATTGACTTGACAACAAGCATTGAAGTAATTTGACAGGATTTAATTTCGAACAACCTTTTTATGTTCTTTGTTAGAAAGAGACATAGTGAGACTAAAATTAGTTAAGTTGTAAACAACACAATCGGCACCAAGAGCAACTCGCGAGTTAGCAATTTAAATCCTCATACGGTTAGCTACTTTAGCTTTCAAATACGTAAACCGGAGTTTAGTTTACCAAAAACTAGATATAGATCCACGGAACAAGTTACTGTTACATTACTTTTAGACGTTTTATTAAAATCATTGCATAATTAGTTTGTTTTCGATGACTCATCATCATGAGCGAATCGCGTGGCCACAGATTATGCAATATAGAAATTAACTGTAATTACACATACAAATAGCCTTTATTTAAAATTACAGTAGGTCTACAGTTGATATTTTATGAGCCTTCAATCAACCTTTAATGTTTAATCTTTATACCTGACCTATAATGATATACTGTGGCTTAAGTTTGCTATTTATTTACTTATTAAATATTTATTCAGTCTACTTTGTAATTTTGCCGCCGCGCCGGGGCACGCAATTGTTTTCAGTGCGATTAGAATGTAAATATTATGTAATGAATCTAAGCCTGTTTTGAAAAGAGTAATTGCTGAGTTTATTGCCGGCTCTTCTCAGCAAATGCAACCTTCCGAACCGGTATTAGAGTATTAGAGTCAGACTTTTCATAAGTGCCTGCGAAGGTCTATTTGAATAAATGATTTTGAATTTTGAATTGGCTATATTTTATTGAGGATATTGTATTAATCGTAAAAATTGTACGGGAGTAAGCAGTTTTTTTTTTAAATAAGGCGAAGAAAGCTGAAGAAATAATATAATAAAGCGGAATAGATTTTTTTGTTTAAGCGGGATAATCTCTGTAACAACCAGACGGATTCGAAAAATTATTTCACTAATTAGAAGCCACATTATTCCCGATATTTTTTATCCCGGGAACGCGGGTGAAACCGCGGGGGATAGCTAGTCTGTGTATAAAAGGAGACACTGACTCATTTAAAGAAGCATACAGGCACACAGACAGGTTCCTAATATAACTTTGACAGAGTAAGCCAGAGTTCTTTAAAATAATAAATATTTTAGATGTAAGAAAAAAACTCGTTTTTATCGTTATTTAACATCACAGCGGTGTGCAACAAGCATAACGGGCAAGTAATATTTATAATGACAGTGTTTAAGGAAGAAACTAGAAGATGGCGGAAGACACACGCAGCTTTGTAGGTACTAATAAAACAGATGGCTCTACAGAATAACTAACGGATTTATTGCAAATCTAAACAATAACAACTAAGAGTTCCAAGACAGGACACGAAGGAATGTTTGACGTGAGAGAGTTACTTAAAAGAGTTGAGTTTGAAAAATTTTCAGCGGAATGGCCACGCGTATTTTTTGATAACGCGCAGCGCTCGTGGTGTAGTATGATAAGCCGTTCTTAATCGATCAGCGAGTTAAGCTACCACCGTCGTGGTCGGTACCTGGATGGGTGACCGCCTAGTGGTATTTCAAATCGAGTGTTTCCGTGCTTCGGAAGGCACGTAAAGCCGTTGGTCCCTGTTATCACTTAATTGTGATAGTCGTTAAGCTAGTTGTAGGCCTTCTAGGCGGCTTGAAAAACTTCAACAGGAGGTTGACCACTAGCCTACCTCCACCGATCCGCAGTGGGCACGCGTGGTGGAGTATCGCCCAGTCTCTTTCACCCTCATTTGTGAAAGGAGGCCTGTGCTCAGCAGTGGGACATTATAGGCTGCTGATGATGATGATGATGATTGTTTGGTACGGCAAGTGAAGTCTGTACTATCTTAATAAAATTGGCTGACTAACACATAAAGAATAGTCTACAGTTTTTAAATTTGAAGTAAATATTTCTGCTGTACCCGAGGGGGGGTTAAAAAGGAAGCTAAAGCAATATTGCTACGCAATTCATTTTTCGAATTCTCAGCAGATTCTAAGTGATCCCAATATTTTTTGGTAAAATAGTTACTCATTATATACAATTCAATTCATTAAAAGATTTGAACTAACAAAGAATATTCTGAAACCGTAAGCAGAACTGGCAGAACAACAAGAACAACGACTCAAGTCAGAATCTTGCAATCGTTCTCAGCTGTCATATGGTAATATGAAGCCACATTATGCTTTAAAAGGTGAACAATTAATTTGCAATTATCCTAGTAGTTACATAATGACTCACAATATAGCTGTTTGTGATTTGTTTGTGCAGGTATAATATGATAATGCTATATGTGTTTTTATGCTATAGACTACTTAGCTTGCTTGATGGGAATAAAATATGAATACGGTGCTGATTCTGTTGTTTACAACTAAACTAAATTTAGTCTCACTATATCTCTTTCTAACAAAGAACATAAGAGAAGGATGTATGAAATGTAGTCCTGTCAAATTAGTCCAATGCTTGTTTTCAATGTAAATTTAGTTGTTATATATCGCGGTTTCATCTAAATACCCGCAAATTAAAACGACAAGGACTAGTTTGACAGCTTTAAATATGTTCTATCCTTTTTCAATAATGTTTGTAAGAAAGAGATGTGATGTAACTAACATTAGTTTAGTGCGATTTACAACAGAATCGGCACCATTGTAACTAATAGTAGGAGATTCCAGTGCCGGCAGACCTTCCTTATTTTCTGACGATTTTTTTTTTTTTTATTGCAAGTCGACAGTGATAGATGGCCACCGACGTAATTAAAGATTAGCTCGAGTAGCGCAATAGTGCGTTTCGTTATTTCAAAAATATTTACAAATTCGACCTATCGAGTTTGGTGGAAATTAAAATCTCAGAAAGCCTACATTGGGGCCGCTGAGAGATTCGTTTCTGTAACCTGCCATCAATGGGGAACCGGTTAAGCCGAATTCGATGGGACTCAGAAGATAGAATGTCAGAAATGCAATATGGCGGCGGTGGCCATACTATAGGAAAGACTGATTCTAAATTACAGATTGACGAAAGATTAACTTGAAGCTTGCCTACAAAATTGATGCCCAATTACACAGTAATAAGACTGAATGACGATAACGCAAACTTAGAGACGGTCTTCTAAGACCTTTTAGAATAGTACATTTGTTGAATGAAACTACATTTAAGTACTTTTGTGCAATTGTGCACATATTATCTGTGCGGAAGCATAGTCTGTAATTTATCTGACGCAAATTGACGGCATGACCCATGACCATGACGTTTACTTAGAAACTATTATTCTGTGGTAAATTCTTGAAATAGTAGATACATTATGGATAATAGCTGTGTGTTTATTTTATATGCCGGTTGGTATATTTTAATCGCTAATAGGTTAAAGGGAAAAGAGACCTAGGAGGGAATGAAGTACCAATTTTTTTTGTTCCTCTTAGGTGCCAAAGATAAATGCTGTTTACTACCTAATGGTAAGCGACTGCCGTAGATCCTACAAAAATCTCTTTACCCGCTTCTTGAAAAGAGATTGAGAGGTGTCACGTGTCAGAAAAGGGGAGAAAGCGCAGTGTCATTTGATACTGCAGAACAAGGCCTCAACCGGCTCCACCATAAGTTTCCACAATAAACTGTCCCAGAATTCTGATCCTGATTCCTAGGTCAATAAACGTCTGTATAGCATATCGGCTATAAAAATAATAAAACGACTCATGCATTTACGTAGATAATAATCCGTTATTATCAAGATTCATGTCACTATCAAGATATTGTGTGACGTAGTTATAAATAGACACGTTTATAAAATAGCTAAGTTTATTTTTATTTTATACCACTTAGGTAGGTGGCAAACAAGCATACGGCCCGCCTGATGGTAGGCGGTTACCGTAGCCTATGGACGCTTGCAACACCAGGGGTATCACTCGCGCGTTGCCGACTCTGCAGAAATCTCTTCACACCTTTTTGATAAGAACCCCATTTTGTACTCCATTGGGAAAACCACGGCGGAGAGCCCATTCCACAATCTGAGCGTCCGCGGAAGGAAGCTCCTTTGAGCCCGCACAGTTCGAAACAATTCTGGTTTCAATATGGTAATTAAGTCGCCATATGATAGCTTACCATCAGGCGGGCCGTATGCTTGTTTGCCAACTTAGTGGTATAAAAAAAAATGAGTCAATATTTAGCCATAAATAATACTTTCTACAATTATATTCTTTTAACGGACAGTTATATTACTGACTCATATAACTGCTACGTGATAAATGCCTTTTGATTTTAGCAGAGTAATGACGTTAGGTCATCACTTGACCACGTTTGCTGATCTGCACAATTATTTATCAGTGTAATATAACAATCAATGTTAGATGGGCACACGTGTGGAAAGTTTATATGGAATGTTGATAATTTTAGTAACATGAGATTAGATTGAATGTGTTTTTTATGGTAAAAATACCATATTATACTATTAAGTGTTTCACGTCGAGAAACCTTCATGTTTTTCTGAATATCACAGGTATTTAAATTGGCTCGGAACCATTTCCACCTTGTTACATAAGGTTTAAAAAAGGTCTTGAAAAACTCAGATTTTAATATAGCTCCGGCTTTCTTTGTCATATGACGCTATAAAGCGACGGAATATTTAAAACATTGGTTTAAATTCATGTAATATAGGTTGATATTTGCTCAAAATTCGCATTTGTTGTAACGAGAACAGAATAGAAGAAATCATAAGATTTAATTATCGAAGAAAGAATGTGTCATAAGAAAATGCAGGAAAATATAGTCTAACTAACTCTATCATAAACAGGACATGAAACAAAACACTTCCTCCATTTAGATAAATGCTAACATAAAGATCTGACGAGTTATCAAAGGAGGTAACGTTACGTAGGTATTGCATCACGAACATAAAAACATATAGACAAACGTGTCGTGCGAATACTGTGGAGAATGCGAAGACGTATCATTGTGTTCAACAACTAGCTTTGCATCTGGCTTCACTTGCAGTACAGAAATCATCTAAACAAACGTCAAGCGAAACGAAATAAAACGTCATGATTCTGCGTGACACAAGCGATATTCAACTCTGTGTACATATTCCTAGAGTTAATAATAATAAACAACATGCTGGGACATTCCTCACATACGGCTTTCTGATCCAAAACTAAGTTATTCAACTTAGCTAAGTCAAAATGGCTATATGCATTTAGTTTTCAGAGCCTGAAAAATGGTATTCTAAAATTAGTCGTGGATGGAAGACAACTTGAAACTTATAAACGACAGCCAGCCCGAAAGTTAGACGACAGAAGAAGAGAAGACTTGAACTTTATTACCGAATTTGTTATTAGTAACGATGACACCTTCACGAGGATTTAGTATTTGCATAACCAGAAACTGGGTATTTACAATAAATATACAAGCCATCAATGTGTATTTTGCAATAAAAATACTAGATATTCATAGTCATAAACCAAGTTATGCATCTCGGTAGACGATGAGATATTGTTTCAAAACAAGCGTCCGATTCTGCTTTCTAGCGTCTGCACTGCCAGTGGTCTACCGTAATGCAAAACATATAAGTGGCATTTTTTAATTAAAGCAAAGTTTTTTTGTCATTAAAATAATACCATTACCAGTACCAGTATATATTGACGGGCCAGTTGGCGTAGTTGGTTAAGACTCTGGTAAAGATTCCACCTATTGCGCCGCAGGTCAAGAGTTCGATTCCCGCACAGGACATGCATTTGTGTGCATGAGCATGTCTGTATGTCCTGAGTCTGGGAATGTATTTACATACAAAAACTAGTATATGTATTATATCAGTTATCTGGTTTCCATAGACAAGCTTAGTTTGGGATCAGATGAACGTGTGAGAGGAATGACCCAGGATATTTATTTATTTACCTTAATTGATGTATCTACCGTCTACATTACGGGTGGATACATCAATTAAGTGTAATGATTCTTTATCTCTAGACCTGTCCCTTTCTATAGCCATTCAATAAACAAGGATAGATATACTTTAATCTGTCATTAAAATCTAATTGACGTGTCTGAGTAGGGCAGTAAGTTTGATGATTTATACAATTAAGCTACTAAACATCATTTGAATTTTGATTCTTTGTCTCTCTACATATGTACTAAACAAAAATAAATGAACAAACAGAAATAGTGACTGCATAAGTTTTATTAAGAGAGATGGTAATCAGTATGCTAATTGTCGATTGTTTTTAAAACTAAACATGTGTACGCATTAAGTTTTCATTGTAGCGTTGTGACTAGGCTTTTGCGGTCTATTCAATTGCCTAGAAGATAAACATACGCAAGTTTAGTATTTTCTAATACTATACGCTTTTCTAAACACTTTTTTTTGCTATGAAATGTTTACAAATAACCTCACGATTAAGTGATGATGCGGCCCAAGGTGGTAAGCGCACAAAGCCTAGACCTGCCTGTCAATTGTCTTTTCAACTTGGTAGAACCACAAAGTACTCAACTACAACACTATGGGTTGAAGTTCAGTTTCCTTCCAGGCTATACGGGGTGGATACGACAATACATTAAATGAAACCACGTAAAGTACTCCTGTATACGATCAACTTTTACTATGAGACCAACTACGAAATCGCAAAAAAAAAAACAGCTTTTCATACATTTTTGCCGAGGAAACATTTACCTTTTGTATGAAAAGCAGTATTCTTATTTTTGAATTTCAATTTCGAAGTTGGGACTCCACAAAAGCAGAGATGTTTGCGGTGTGCTGTGTACTGTGCGAGAAGAGATGTTTATCAGCTCGGGTGCGAGGCGTTGAGTGCTCAGTACGCATTCTGACACGAAAGGGAGGTAGACGATGTCGCTATTATTACAAAAAAGTATCTTCTTTTACTTGAAGAAGAAGAACTACTGTCTGAAGAAGCAGAATTGATAGCTTTATACTACCTAAACAAAAGAAAACATCGGTTTTGGAGAAGAAGTCAAGAAGGGTGACATCGCTCACTGCACGCCGCTCACATCTCTCGTCTCCACTGCGCGTCGTCCGCGCACAGCTCACATTTCCGCTTTCATCGCGCCATACAAATATTACACATCTCCGCACAGCGATCTCCACTGAAGCTGAGCGGAGAGGAGATGTGTCTTTAACACAATTCTATTGGTTGTTTAAAAAGCATCTCCTCTCCGCTCGTCTCGTCTCCGCTTTGGTGGAGTCCCGGCCTCGTATCCTCCTAGTATATACATATCAGCTAAGATCGTAGTCAATTAGTTCTATCGCATTAAACACTATTTAAATTGTCATATATTGTATTGATCACCTTACTATCATTGTCAAAAAACGAGATTACGAGAAGTTATTCACAGTATATATTTATCAGAAAAGTACTAATCATTTAACCGTGCTAAAGAATGGTATCTCGTCAATCGGCCTACAGCTGTGATGAAAGTGTTTCATCAACATTATGTCATATTACGTTGGATAATTTGGTCGACGCTTGCGCAACTGAATGTGGGTCATGATCTGAGAGAACCTTCCGATCTTGTCTGTTATGTACTCATTGATAGATAGCTTACTTTGTACTTTTGAAGTTCTAATCAATAGTAGGTATTACCACTGAATACGTATTAGTACTACGTACAGAAGTATCACTCCCTAATAAAAAACTCCGATACTTAATATAGGTATATTTATGATACTCTAAGTTTATGTATTTTAGTCTAGTTTAATTCATTTGAATGCTATCTAAATAAATAAAATATATTGTAACACTTTCACTATTATTTTAAGTTTTATTTGCATTTTTTTTTGTTGTAGCAATAAAGTGATATCGATCTATCCTTTACTGGTACTCTATACAGACAGACCCAAAGTAAATCTTTATATATAAAATTCTACTGCACGTGTGTATGTCACTGAACTCCTCCTAAACGGCTGGACCGATTTGAATGATTTTTTTGTATGCGTTTGTGTGGCGCCCTGGATGATTTAGATTCAAAAATCAGCCCGGCATATGGCGCTGCAGTCGATAATATAGCCTAGATACCGACAAATATTTGTTGATATATATTTTCAAGTAGTTTAGTTAAATGTTTTTTAGTACAAGTTCTGTTTAATTAAGGATTGGCCCTGTCCCTGTGTGATGAATGCCCCAGGATATTCCTTATCAAATGATCTTATAATTCTGAGCGCAACTCCTGCGCACTTGACCGAGTTACCTGCTACAAATTAAAGTACAATTTAAATATGGCCAACGAACACCATAAGCGGAAACCAGGTAAGTATGCCAATACATATCCGAAAGGCTTACATAAGGCGACCTTTTACTCGCTATATTGGCACAAACATTTGGCAAGAATTCCGCCACTTGGCACCAAACACGTGACAATATTGTAGACGTCTCGAATAATAAGCGGAAGCGTTTAAATGACCATGCTATATATTTTTAAGCTAGGTTTCTGCAAAATTTGATAAGATATTGGTGCGAACAAAACTAACTTAGGTTCTCTTTCTAACATATTATAAGAGAACGATACAAAAAACATAGTGCTATCAAAATTAATCCAATTGCGTATTTTCAACTTGAATTTAGTCGCCATCAAAATGGTCAAGCCTATTTCCCCGTAAATGATATAATGAAAATATTTTCTATCCTTTTTCAATAACATTCGTAAGAAAGAGTTGGAGATGGTTCTGTGAGATTTGCAACAAAATCAGCCCATTGGTAGTTCATAAATCGCAGCAGTTCTTAAATTGCGCTATAAATCCGCCTCAATACTTAAAAATAAATAACGATTTTATGTTATATAAAAAAACTTAAATAAATGCAAACGTTGCTTCGCTATTCGTCAGTTTGAAGCGCCTAGGTTTTTTTATCTGTGTAAGACAGGCAACGCTGCGGGATACAACAATATTTTTGCATAAATCACAAACCCATATATAAAGCAAACATACAAGCGATTGCACTTAATAAAACATATTTTGATAAACATTAAAAATGTTCAATAATAACTTGACTCATAGACCGCCTACTAAAATTAGACATACTATGATGCTAACATTAAAGACCGCGATAAAAATAACTCCGTCCAAAATAGCACATCAAATCTCATAAATAAGCAAACAACACTAATTATCAACTTGAAAAAAAAACTTATATATAATACCAGTTTGGAATAAGTAAAAAAACATTGTTCTGCATCTTTGGTATGGACTAAGCTCAGATGGAAAATTCCATATGTAAAGATTTACACGTCATTAACTTCCTAGTTTTAGTAGAATATTAAATCTATCGGAATATTTCTAAGCGCAGCGTGGGTTAGAACTTCCTCGTAATTAAGAGCAGTCAGCTCACCATACTTTTCATACAAAAGCTCTGTACTTATGATGGCGTTTTTAAACACTTTTCGTTAGCTGTTTTAAATAAATTGGTATCTTGTGAACTATATCTAGCAGTATAGCTAGGCGAAAAAAAAAAAAGTGTGATACAAATTCAGTAAAAGCCTCCGAAAAACAGCGGTTTTGCACAAATATTACCTGAACTTTGGCCATATCTAATGTACCTATAAATTGTAAAAGTAAAGAAAACAGCTCTAAACAATGCTTGCAAATGTATTGGAGATTCTAAATAACTAACTTTTTTTTCACAAACTTGTAAGATTACATCACAGGAAGTATGGGCCTGGAACAAGTTTTATGATATGCGAAATCATGAATGACGACCTAGCGAAGCGGCCGCGAGTGATCAGCGGAATTTACCAACTGATAACCGATGGCTCTGATGGTGTCTCTTTTTTTTCGCAGTCAAACATTACGTTGGATGAAAGTATAAGCTTTTAGGCTACGCTTGCGTTGAAGTTGCGTTGGCCATGAAGGGCCCCCGCAAATGATAGTAAACGACGTGTCACGTAAAGAGTATATGGATACTCGAAGCCGTGTTCCTTTATGGAAAGTTACACGACTTCTTTGGTACAGTATGAGGCACGAGTGGTGAGCACAGATAGGCAGTAGTGGGGGCAAGCTCGCGCATGTATACTTTTGGACAAATCACAGTAGCCAAATGACACGCGAGAATCCAATAGACGACGAGCATCGACTGACGAACCAATCGTGTGCAGTTCGGCGCTCCCCCCTTCTTCATTCCGCCAAACAGACCGAAAATTAACTACTGCGCAGGTGTGAATCTGTGCTCACGACTCGTGCCCCTTAATTGAAAATCTGTCGCAAATCAGCTGAAAGCTTTGTAAAGGTAAATACAAGGGAACACAAACTATATATCTGCCCCAAACCAGAGCATACAAATAAATCATATTATAGTGATCATCAGCCTATACTATCCCACTGGTGAGCACAGGCCTCCTGCACACAAATGAGGGTGAAAGGGAGCGGGCCGACACTCCACCACGCGTGCCCACTGCGTATTGGTGGAGATAGGCTAGTTGTCAACCTACTGCTGGAGTTTTCACGTAGGATACCTACAACTAGCTTACGTGACTTCTAAAGTATGTACGGAAAACGACATGAAATACCACTAGGCGGTCAATCCATCCAAATACCAGACTCATCGGTGATAGAGATCACTTTTTGTGATAAGGCCGCCCATTGTAACACTTTATTATTTTTATGTTTAGTTTGTAATTTTTTTTTGTTGTAACAATAAAGTATTATCTATCTATCTTAAAAAATAAAATGCTTCAATAGGTATAGTTCCTGAACTCCAAACTAGGAAATCCTTACCTTACCTGGAGCTACACTTGATCTATATAATCTAACGGTCAATAAACAGGTAGGTAGATTATTTGTATATAATTTAAGTATTTGCTTGAATGAATATATTTGTGGTAATCCCCGTTGTATAGCGTAACATGTGCACTACATACGCTGCCACGGTATGAGTAGCATATACTACTGATTGAAGTAATATTCACTTTGAATTCATCTCTATAAGGCACATTTTCGAATACACACCAATACGAATCATGACTCAATTTTTAGAATAACAATTTCTGAAATTAACCTAATTCTTTCTCGGCACTTAGCAATGTTACATCAATGTTGAACGATTGAGCTCATGGTACGAATCAAAGTAATATTATTAGGCTTGATGGAAACCCTGGAGATAACAGTTCGAGATTTTAATTTTACTTTGAAAAATTACTAATAAATATTTGAAAATCAAAAATATTCACCATAACACAAACCATACTACCCGGATTTCATGCATTCAACGGTTTATAATATTTATTTTGAAAATGCAGGCCGGATGAAGAAATAGTTATAGAAATCAATTTTACAAATGTCATGTCAAAATAATCATACCATAATCAGCTGATTTGCAAGACAAAATCAAAGGCACGGATGTTGACAACTTGGTGGATTAATCACAAAAAAAATCCGTATATTTTTCCAGTACAGTTCAGTGGAGTGCAGATCCTATATGTTCTAAGGGCGTACGCCCTTCAACGGATCAAAAAATCCACGCGGTTTGTGTGTTTGTTTGCCTGGAACTCCTGGAAAAACCCTCAAACAACCTTGCACGCAATTATTTTATTTTTACACCAGTGTTTTATTTTTATATTAATTATTGTATTGTATGATATAATATGTCCCAGTCTTCAGATGGCTCAGTTACCGATGTTGGTTGCCAATGTAGCGATTCCACACTCGTTCGTTGTCCGCATTGTTCCCAGACACGTTTTTTCAAGGGCGAGAAAGGGTTAAATATTCACATTGGCAAATCCCACAAAAACCTTCAGCTTCCAATCCCCTCAACTTCAAATCTACCACCAAGTATCACAATCCCAGATAATACCAACCAAATTTCAAATTCAACTCAACCAATTCCTTTTTGGCAGACCCTTAGCAACCTCAAATGTAGCATTCCGGTGGTTAAACGCATACCTCGAGGAGCACGACTTAGCGTCGCTCAGTGCTTAAGTGATACAATAAGAAAAGTTATAGATGAAAACTCGGAACGTGCCTGGGAACAACTTTTAACATTTTCCTTTAAAATACTTCATGTGAACTCAACAAGTAAGGGTTCACTAACTAAAAACATTAAAAACAACTGTTTCAGAGCACAAAATCATCTCCCGACCACAAAAAAAAATACGAAGCAAACAAGTTTTAAAAGGAAAATTGAAAATAAAGTTAGTGATGGCGATTTAAAGGGCGCGGCTCAGTTACTCTTCTCGAACGATGTGGTTGCTCCTGATACCGCCGAGACACTTTCGGCTCTAAAAGCAAAGCACCCACCTTCACCAGTAACACTTCACTTCCAACCTCATGATGTTAGTGAAAATTTAAAAATTTTGGATAAAGACGTTTTTTCGGCAGTAATGTCTTTTAAAAACGGTTCTGCTGGCGGTCTTGATGGACTTACTCCACAACATTTTAAGGACCTGTTGTGTTGTGCCACGGGTGATGTCGGTAGGACTCTGCTTAAGAATATTACAGAATTAATTAACATGATGCTCGCAGGGTTGGTAAACCCAGAAATAACCAACCTTATTTATGGCGCCAATCTTTGCGCACTTAAAAAGAAAGATGGAGGGATTAGACCTATTGCCGTCGGCACCACCCTGCGACGTTTAGCATCCAAAATATGTTGTAAGTACATTCTTCCTGATTTGTCCAAAAAATTCCAACCAATTCAATTAGGTTTTGGGACCAGAGGAGGATGTGAGGCTGCTGTCCATGGTCTCCGATCCAATATATTAAATAATGGAAGTGAAGTGGTGGTAAAGGTTGATGTGCAGAATGCTTTTAACTCTGTTGACAGAACAGCGTTACTAAATGAAATAAAAAATCACACTCCCAAAATTTATAATTATTTGCTGCAATGTTATAGCAGACCTTCTACTTTAGTTTACAATAATAATCTTTTGCATTCATCAGTTGGCTGTCAACAGGGTGATCCCCTCGGACCAGCTATATTCAGTCTCGCTATTCATCCCATTATATCATCACTTAAATCAAAATTTAATATCTGGTACTTAGATGACGGCACCTTAGGAGGTGAAGTCACTTCAGTATTACAGGACGTAAGTTCACTCATTCAAAATTTTAAAACCATTGGCCTAAATCTTAACTTTTCGAAATGTGAATTATTTATTTCAGATTTGGTCCCCGAAATTAAAAAAGTTTCCATCATCAATGATTTTAATACATTATGTCCAAACATAAAAGTCCTGAACAAAGAGACCCTCCACCTCCTTGGAGCACCAATTTTAGATGAGTCCATTGCCCCATTTATAAATCATGAAACGGCAAAATTTAACGACATCAGCAATCGACTTTTAGAAATAAATTCTCATATGGCCTTCACTATTATTCGGTTTTGTTTATTCGTCCCAAAATTCACATACGTCATAAGATGTTGCCCTCTTTGGAAATATAACAACCTTATGACGGACATCGATAACTTGATAAAAATAACTCTGATCAAAATTCTAAATTGTCCATTAAATGACAGATCCTGGTGCCAGGCATCACTACCCATACGTTTCGGCGGCCTTGGAATCAGAAAAATTTCTAGTGTTTCTCTTCCGGCATTCTTGTCCTCTACTCATGGTATCTCAGATCTTTTTAGTAATATTATATCTCCATCTATAAAAAATGCTGAGATTCCCCACATGGTAGAGGCCAAAAATGTCTGGATGACAGCCTGTCCGGGGGAAAGCATTCCCATATATCCGAAAATCCAAAAATTTTGGGACGAGCCGCTCTGTAAGTTAGTACAACGAGATTTACTCAACTCTAGTAGTAATCTTTCAGAGCGAGCTCGTCTCCTTGCAGTCTCAGAGCGTGAATCAGGGTATTGGTTACAAGCCTTACCATCTACCAACATCGGTACCTTATTAGATAATACGTCCTTTTCTTTATCAATTTCTTTACGTCTGGGTGCATTCACTAATGAGTCACATCGCTGTCTATGCGGTACCGCCGTCGATAGGCTGGGCCATCATGGTCTGTCATGTCGCCGCAGTGCCGGTCGATTGTCACGACATGCGGCAATCAACGACGTCATCCGTCGGGCTTTCGCTACTGTTCACGTGCCGGCCATCTTAGAGCCGAACGGTATAGCACGTGACGATGGTAAGAGGCCCGACGGAATGACGTTGTTACCCTGGCGTCTGGGAAAACCTCTAGTGTGGGACGCCACATGCGTCGATACTGTAGCACAGTCCCACCTAGAGTCGACATCCAGGGTGGCGGGCGCAGCGGCGACTGCCGCGGAGAGCTTAAAACGGCGCAAGTATGCGGCCATTGGTGACGGCTACATATTTGCGCCGTTTGGCGTAGAAACTCTCGGACCGTGGGGCCCAGAGGCCCATAAATTGTTCAAAGACCTATCGACGCGCCTAATAGAAACATCCGGAGACCAAAGGGCTGGCTCGTACCTCGGTCAGAGGATAAGCCTCGCTATCCAGCGAGGTAACGTAGCCAGTCTTTTGGGCACCCTACCCATAGACGGCGACCTAAATTCTGTGTTTTATTTATAATCTTTTATGTGTATATATTTTTCTTTTTAATTTTTATTATTACTTTTTCCATAATTTTTTGTTAGTTAGTTAGTTTTAGTTTTAATTATGATAATTTAACATCTTATTAAGTACGTGTGAATTCATATATGTAAATAAAACATTATAAGGTGAAAACCTAATGTTTATGAAATGAAAGAGGATATTACATTACACGGCGGATTATCCACTGTCGTGGATAATCCAACAGCATATTTTGAGCTGCATTACATGGGTATCTTTATATTTTTAGGAACGAAGACAATACCACAGCTTTGTTAGTTTAAAATTGTTTACACAAAGAATTTTAATAGATCTTAATGATAATACAATTGGCTATAGGCCAATTCGCATGAATCGACCAGATGACAAACAGACTTGCCCATATCCTATATAAGACATCGTAAAGTGAGAGGCACTTTGTTTGTAACATTTATCGGTAGTTTAGCAAAGGGTAAATGTAGTGATTAGAGATCGCAGGTTCATACTCGTGACTCACTTAATAGTTACAGTTACAGTAAATATCATTATAATAACGAAGTCTTGCTGTTGTAAAAGTGGACTCTAATATTAAGTTGCAACTAAACTATGTAAGATAAAATGCTTGCAAGTCAATATCGCTGTAAAGTGTCTAATTCATTCATCATCATCAGCCTATAATGTCTCACTGCTTAGCACAAGCCTACTTTCACAAAACAGGGTGAAAGGGAATGGGCAGATACTCCACCACGCGTACCCACTGCGGATCGGTGGAGGTAGGCTAGTGGTCAACCTACTGTTGGAGTTTTCAAGCCGCCTAGCCTAACCTAACCACTATAACAATTGAGTGATAATTCATTATTATTATTATCAATAAAATCTTCAACTGACAATTATTACAAAAATACTTTGTCGGTTTGTAACGTGTGCTTTCCTATCATATATCATTGATTACGATTAGCGTATGGACGCTTGCAACACACGAGGCATCACTCACGTGTTACCAACCCTTCTCCCTTTCCAATGTGCTCCTGCGACCTTACTCATGCGCAGGATCACAACATGAAGGGCAATTTCTTTTCTTTCTTTCTTTCTTTCTATGCTCTACTTCTCTTAAAATATCAATTTCCAAGTACCATTATTGACTCCTTCCTCATCCTTGCATCGTATACCTCATTGCTGAGGGACGTGATCTTTGTGGGTTATCTTTTCACTATTGCACACCATCTGGATCGATCTTCTGCTGTGTGGATAGCAGTGGCGTGCATTGGTTTTCGGACTAGGTAGGCAGAAGAAATCATGGCCATACACGCCTAAATATGCCTCCTAGATAGATTATGTTTTTATACCCGATTCGTAAAATTGTTTAGGTCAGCGTATCATTCCACACACATTTGGTATGATTCATTAGCAAACAAAATACATAATAACAGAATAATAGATTCGAATAACAGCACCCAGATAGCCAGGTGTTTAATAAACATAATATTCTGTGTTAAAATGTCTAAGATTTTTACCTTTGTTTTAAATCCATGAATGTTTTGGAGTTGGTCTACAGCAAGTACAAGCAACAAACGAAAACTGACTAAAGGAATAATTTATCGACACATTTTGCATCTTCACCACAAAATTTCTTCATTTCACTCACATACAATACACTTCATAGATACACTTCGCAAAATCACAATAAGATAAGTAAATAACAACAACATTGCATGCAATGCCAGCCATACCATAAACAAACCAACACAAATAAATTGCGAAGTTATATTTGAGTTGCTCTAATGTTGGTAAAGTAGTTGTAACTGTAGTCTTTTTAATTTGGATGGGTTACTTTACTTACAACAGAGAAGGTAAGGTTACTTTTGGTCCATAAATCGCGAATGTCAAATGTCAGTATGCTACGCATAGCAAAAGCGTGATTTATGCTTTCGTCGTATTATCTTAAAGAAGTGTGTGTGTGTGTATGAATATGCCGAAATCGTTTTAGTGTGCGTGAATTGCCGTGAATTTGAGAGGTGAACTCGCGAGTGCCTGCGCGGCAAAGTTTGAAATTTCGTATTGAATGTTAGGTTAGAATTTTTACTTCAAGTGATTATGTAGTTTAATTGAATCAAAATATTATTGAATTGAATCTTATGAGGTAGGCATTGCTTATTTGCCTATATGGAATGCACGCCACTGGTGAATAGCAGCACACACACTGGTTTCCGATGCGCGTATTTGATCAGACCACCCCTCGGCCTCTTCCCATCCACCTTGCCATTAATTAGCAACTTCTACAGGTTGTCGCCTCTCTTTCTTGCAATGTGGCCGAAGTACTCAAATATAATTGAGTCCTTAATTACCTATTATTTGCACAACTTACACATCTTAATTCATCTCTAGTACAGTAATCTCTTTCCAACTCATACTATCATTACAATACTTTCATAATCGCTCGCATATTTCAATACGTACACATATGACTTAACATAATTGCAATTTAGGTTCACATATCCTGCGAAACTGTACGTGGGTAACTATTTGACAAGTGACAAGTAGAGCCAACGTTGCCGTTCTTGTGTTGCAACGCCGCAAACCTTCGGTGGATCCGCGCACGCGCATACAAACGTATCAATCGTATCGCAATCTACTCCGTTCAAGGTTAGTGAAAAGCGGGCGGTCAATTCGAACGTCTTTGAATCGCAAGTATATTGTGACCTTTGGCTTTGGGTGATTTCACAATAGAAAATACTTCCGAAGTAATACTGATTCATCGTTCAGCTAGTGCTTTATCGTTTCGATTTTTAGAGACCGTATAAGAATAAAATGAAACTGCTTATTGGTACCCAAATGTGCATGTTCATCTCCTACTTACCTCATGAAAAAATCTGCTAAACTGTAACCAGTTTTCTGGTATATCATGTTAATCATATAATCATGGTGTAGTTATAATGAAATATTTCCGTAACCACGCAAGATAGCTGCTTGAAGTGAAAAGCAACATTGAAATTGAAAAAAATACGTACTAAACTCTTTTCAGTATAACATAATTTACTCTGTGGTATAACGAATCTAACATAGTGATTAAGGGTCATCGCTCACTATGTCAGCACCGCTCTATCGCAGCAACGGCCTGGCAGCGCCTCAACTAAATCCAACCACTAGCTGTCAGCGCGCCGCCTGCGAGGTGGCAGGTCGCGGGCGGCGCGGCGCCGGTGAAATTGGTGGCGCGGCTTTGTCACGCAGCAAGGGAGTGGACCGCTCGCTGGAAGCGTTTGGTCATCAGGACTAGTGGCTTGTAGCGGCAAGCGCGAGGTGTCAACTATTTTATCTAGTAATTGTAAAATTTACTTTAACGCATACGATTTAAAGGCCTCACTCGCATGGCAAGGTAAATGCCGAGGCGTAGCCGTGCTGTTATAGTGAGCGGTGACCCTTATTTTTAACTCTACATACAAGAACATTTTAAATCATGCGTGATCTGACTGGTTCAACATACCACGCCTATAATGTCATACAAAACTAACATTTCATTTATTCCTTGAACTCCATATTGTATAATGACGACATTTTTACGGCCGCCCATTAAAATAGTCGCCTTGTAGTCACACGTGAGGCTGTCCGACTGTATGTGTAAACGACACAAGGTCCAGAACACGCGTACATATTGACAAACTTGTTTGAAATCACAAAGGATAAGCATTTGATAATGTGCAAATCATAATTTGAATTTTAACAGTTTGTTTGGATTTAATTATTTTGTTGTGATCTTAGTACTTAAGAGTGTTTGTAGCAGTTAATATTTTGATAGTTCTTTGTACTTACAGCTATTATGTTTGCTTAAATTATCGGACATGTGTGAGTTGAACCCGTGTGTAAAAGGTTCTGTACAAAGCTAACATTGTATTTGATAAACATACATTCCAACTGCAAATTTACCACGTTTTACCACGTTATTTAAAGACCACAAACACAACTTTTAAATGTTCCTATCCTAACTAATATTATAATGCGAAAGTGAGTTTGTTTGTGTGTTTGTTACGCCTTCACGCCTCAACTACTCAACGGATCATCATGAAATTCGGCATGCAGATAGCCTATGGTATGGAAAAAAGGCTATTTATTATTCCAGGAATACGGGTTAAGCCGCGGGGGACAGCTAGTAAGAAAAATACTAATTTCTGTATTAAAAAAAAATTGGGATCATTAGTTTCGAGGATAACGGGAGTGGTTAATTTTCATCCAGCTTCTTAAAATATAACTAACTTTAGAATAAAAAACAAAAAATATTAAGACACTCACAATAAGCCCTTTCATTCGATAAGTCACAAAAATGACTTCCTTATTACAAAATATTTATTAACGATTCACGTCCGTATTTAGGTCACAGAAATAGAAATGTATACCCAAAATATTTCCAGCGGATTCGAAACAAATCGGCTGTACTGTGACAGACAGACACACGACACGAGTGATCCTGTGAGGGCTCAATCTTCCTTTTGAGGTACAGATCCTAAAGACAGTTAGGAATTCTGATGACAGTAGAGATTTTGCGATTAATAGTTGTTGAACGAAGTTGAACTAACTATATCTTGTTTTAATTTTACACTACTTCTTTTGTACTCGCGTTTTATTTTTTTATTATAAAAAGAGCAAGGGACGTGAAAAATAATGATCCTCATTGAGCAGTTACACGTTGCGTTCGTTATGATTATAAATCCATAAATTTGTAAGCAAAAATGTTCGCAAGGCGCCAGTGCCGCCATATTTTCCCGATTTAAGGAACATAATAGCTGTCCCGTGAAGCGCTTGTTAGATATTGGGTTAAATCTGATAGTTAATACTTGATAAATTCATTATTTACCCTGAAAGCATTATTTAACTAAATGTTTGATTTTAAGGTAGACTTCCGGTTGTTTATATAAGCTTCCGGTCGATTATTAATTTAAAGACTTCCGGTGCAACTTGATGTTATTTGAAATGAGAATTTCGATAACAACTGGATTAAAATAATACCACAGTAAATTAGTGACTCCTAGGATAATTAATTGTTGATAAACATTTTACTGTAAAGTAACGAGTTGTAAATTCACTTCTGATTAATCAATATTTTTATTGAACAATCTAATTGCTTTGATGAATCATATTATGATTATACCTAAATTCCGTTATGATTATTTCAATAATTAACAACTAGTATTATAATTTTTATGATAATGGTTTACTAAAGTTATTATTAAGAGTAGTGACATTTGTTGATAAAATGTATTCACGTTGTGATAATGCGCTGTGATTGGTTGAGAATTTAGTTGTCGATTAAAGTATTATAAAATGGGCTGGTAGGTCTGGGCTCAAGTCAGTCGTCGTTTGTATTTGAAAGTGATTACTTATAGTGGTAATAATGTAGTTAGTCGTTATAATGTGAAATTACTGTCCGACGTCCGTCGATATAAAGATAAGTATATTTGATATTCTCAACTGTAAAGATTGATCATTTTATAATAATGTGTGTATTGTGTATTTGTTGTATACAGAGAATAACTGAATGTGTAGTGGCCGTACATAAGACCTTAATATTGAGTTTCTTACCGGTATCTTCTCAATATGGTCAGCCATCCGAACCGGTGGTAGCTTTGAGAGTAAATTCATAGTTTTGGCTATTGGTATTATATTTGAATAAATACATTCTAAAGTCTGGCCTAAATGATTATTTAATATTCTGAACTAAACCCTTTAGTACTTAGATGTAGTTAGGTATACCTGATTTTGAAATATGCTATATAATTCATTTAGAATTATCATCCTAAGGTTTGAATTACGTAATCCGATTCTTATTGTCTATTATCTGAACTGATTAATATGTTGATGATTATATAAGAATTATAAAGGATTCAAATGAATTTAAATATTGAAGTTTAGATTTGAAATCCAAAGGTGAATAAATGAAATACATTGAAGTGTGGTCCTGTGATTTATTTATTAATACCTTCCCTACATTGCAATTCCAACCTGTTTCTACATTCAGTAATGTAGAACTTCTAAGTAAATAGTAAGTTTGACAGATTGATAGTAAATTGGTAGATATATACTCTTTCCCAATGATGTTGAACCGCTTAACCTGACACGCTCGTGGCGTAGCATGATTAGCCGTTCTTAATCGATCGGCAAAGTTAAGCTACGTCTGGTGGTACCTGGATGGGTGACCGCCTAGTGGTATTTCAAATCGAGCGTTTCCGTGCTTCGGAAGGCACGTAAAGACGTTGGTCCCGGTTATCACTTAATTGTGATAGTCGTTAAGCTAGTTGGATGCCTCCTAGGCGGCTTGAAAAATTCAAACAGTAGGTTGACCAGTAGCCTACCTCCACCAATCCGCAGTGGGCACGCGTGGTGGAGTATCGCCCAGTCCCTTTAATTCACCCTCATTTGTGAAAAGGAGGCCTGTTCTCAGCAGTGGGACATTATAGGCTGATGATGATGATGATGATGATGATGACTAGCTGTCCCAGTAATACTAATTACCCAGGCGTATCGTAATTTAGACTGAATTTGTAATATATCATTATCTATACATAGATCTACATATATTATATTATTGTTGTGGACTTTAACCTTTAGCTGGGTCATTGAACCGGCTATATGACGTCAAACATGACTCAGCATTCAGCACTGATGTATCAATCAGTTTGTACTGTTTCACTCTTATTTATTGATCTTTTATTAAAAGATTATATATTATTAAGATTTTTTATTTTATAGTCTAAAGATTTAAGTCGAAAGATACCTAATAAAAATGCTATTTAATCCCCCTTACAGGTAGATTGTTTTTTTTTAAGTTATATGCCTGTTTACTGAAGATTATTATCTAAATATCCTGGGACAAATAAATAAATATCCTGGGACATTCCTCACACACGGTCATCTGATCCCAAACTAAGCAGAGCTTGTACTATGGGAACCAGACAACTGATATAATACATATACTACTTTTTGTTTGTAAATACATACTTAATATACATAATTACACCCAGCCACAGGACATACACACATGTTCATGCACACAAATGCATGTTCTGTGTGGGAATCGAACCCACGACCTTCGGCGCTATTGGTAGAATCTAAACCCACGCCAACTGGCCCGTCAATCTATATGCTATATCAGTGTTTTTTTTTCTAGCCCGTATTGTCTTTGTGAGTCGCTGAAAGTAACCATAGACTGAATTTTGAAGAAAATAAAAGTAGCATATTTTTTTTGCAGAAATGTGTATTTACGGAGTCACGGAGTTATTTTTTAAATATTCTGTTTCTACCTCACAACACAAACAAAATTATGTGTGACAATCTTGGTCACAAGATGCTAAAACTAGTGAAACCAAGTAGCAAAGCTAGTATTAAAATATTTTTGACATGAGCATCAAGTTTTCAAGTAATTAAATTCCAGCAAAGATATTAATAATTTGTAATAAACCAGTTTTTTTCTATCATTAATTTAATCTATCGTTCCTCGTTCTTCAAGCAACCGTAAACACACCCTAATTCGTTAAGTAATAAAGTTCAAATTACACATTTCGTAATAATTTAAGATACGGACGCGAAGATGCGGTTGGAGGAGTACATTTTATTATGTTTAACCATGTTGTAAACAAAAGAATTATGCTTTGACCTTCTTACATAAAGACGTGTGCCCTGACCGTTTTGCGTAATATTACTATAATATTGGAGAATTATTAAAAAAAAAAAAATGGTGAAATTTTTGTAGCGCGCGTTGATGTCTTTTGTATCGAAAGTCAAACTCAAAAGTCAAAAGAGAAATAGATCAAAATTGTATTGGACTGTAGGTACTGTAGTAATAGTTAGCTCTTCTTTCTTTTATACCTTTAGGGGTAGAAATCTTGTTAAACCCTTTCATAGTGGATGCCTTGTCTAAGGAACCTCTGTGTTTTTAGGGTTCCGTACCCGAAGGGTGCCAAACGGGGCCCTATAACTAAGAATCCACTGTCCATCCGTCCGTCTGTCCGTTAGTGGGATATCACTCATAATAGGTAGAAAACTGAAATTTTCACAGAATGTGTATTTCTATTGCCACTATAACAACAAATATTAAAAATTAAATAATATTAAAACTTGCCCATACAACAAACGTCTTTTTTTAGTTTTTCGTTTTCATATCACAATGAGTTAGTTAATATTGTACGGAACCCTCCGTTCGCGAGTCCGACTCGCACTTGGCCGGTTTTTATTTTTCATTGTCTAGTCCCTGTGGTTTGAGGTATGTGTGCATCTGGCAATCAGACAGTATCTACTGAATCATAAATTAAAATTAATTTATTCAAAATCTAGCTGTGATCCGCGGTTTCACCCGCATTTCCGGGATAAAAAGCCTGTCCTTCTCCATACCATAGGCTATCTGCATGCCAAATTAAATCATAGCTATTATTATATTTAGGATAGCTGCCATTTGACTGAAGCATCGAGGAAAGATCCCTTTAGAGTAGTAATAATGAACAATCAAATTCCGCAACTAGTCAGTGATTTGTCACTGAATTTGAACAGTTAGGACCAATCACTGCATAGTGTGTTTGTGACTTGGCCAATCAGAGCGCATGCGTCCTTGGCTTAACCAATCATAGCGCATTGTCGGCGGTGGGAAATTGGCGGAATATATGTCAACCAAAATGAACGTCATTGCGCTTCTTTGGGTTAATTGTTCGATGGACTGAAGTCACGATAATATTTTACGAAAACAGGTTAGAGTTAGTTACAGATAAAATATGATTTCTAAAATACTTTTACGTCACAACTCATATGTTACTGTAAAAGAAATACAATTAATCAAGTATTAGTATGAATACGTCATTGAAACCTACGTACCTACGTAATAATATAGCATAAAAAAACATTCTGTAGAATTATAATATTTCTGGAAAAATAACTTCTACAAAAAACCTACAAAACAACACTATTATCTAAACGCAGTGACGTCACATGGATTATACAATTTAGCAATAAAATTTTAAATGTATGGTTTTATCGAGACTTTGAGGGAATTATAAGCCATAAAGAGAGGCCACAAAGTAATCTTTATACGTGTTTTGTTATGGAAACCCCCGGAATTAATTGTAGCAGACATATTATTTTATTATAGTATGGTATTCAAATTAATTTATGTTATTATCAATTAATAACTATAAAGGACGATTATCGTTTTCAATGGAGGCATGCCTAGTTCAAAAACTTCCGTGTCCAAAAACCATGTATGTGGTTTTTTAGGGTTCCGTAGCCAAATGGCAAAAAACGGAACCCTTATAGATTCGTCATGTCTGTCTGTCTGTCTGTCCGTCCGTATGTCACAGCCACTTTTTTCCGAAACTATAAGAACTATAATTTTGAAAGTTGGTATGTAGGTGTATTCTGTGAACCGCATTAAGATTTTCACATAAAAATAGAAAAAAAAAAACAAAAAATTTGGGGGTTCCCCATACTTAGAACTGAAACTCAAAATTTACCATTTACTTATATACCTACAGGTTTGTACAGAACACTCGGTGCGCGAGTCTGACTCACACTTGGCCGGTTTTTTTATAATCGTCAAATTTGTTCGCTGGACGTCTGATAAAAACGTTAAAAATTGTAAGTTTTTGTGATTTTAGATGGCTCCTAATTCTTATAATAATTAATTTATGGAGAAAAACACAACCGAGGGACATACAGTGGTACCAACAGATTGCATGGTAGAATAATCATTGCTCTAGTGTCATTATCCAGAGAGGAAACTGAGGATTACGTTTGTATGGAACAAAAGCCACCAGCATATCCTCTTGATGAACTGGTGGAATTCGGTCCTCATATTACTCAACCACTTACAGTGCATGAGCTATTTAGCGGGAATCTAAATATTTGTTACTAGCTGTCCCCCGCGGTTTCACCCGCGTTCCCGGGATAAAAAGTCTATGCCCTTCTCCATACCATAGGCTATCTGCGTGCCAAATTTCATGATGATCCGTTGAGTAGTTGAGGCGTGAAGGCGTAACAAACAAACAAACAAATAAGGAAACAAAGAATTAGGATTAGATGGTTTAAAACATTTTATAACCTTCGTTATTACCCAAAATACGAATAAGTACAACATTCCGTACTAGCTGACTTATGTCCATCAACATGATAATCCTGTCAAACTAAATTGCAATAATGTTTTCCATAATGAATCGGCAGTTAACGTACCCAGTTAAGTGATACTCTAAGTTATACTAGACATTACGTTACATAACTCACGATTGCCGCAATATCTCAGTGACTAAGTTAGAAAGGTCACAGGTTTAAGCCACTCCTAAGTAGGCACCTGTGAGTTGGATTTGTAAAATATAGATGCTTAAAAAAAACAATAAGTAATAAGTATTTATTTGTATGCCCTTCCAAATACTTTCATAAAATTCACAATGAACGACAATAAGTTTAATAATAAAAATAGTACATAGCCAGTGCCATGATAATCATAATATTATTTACTAACCCCCTTATTCATAACTAGCTGTCCCCCGCGGTTTCACCCGCGTTCCCGGGATAAAAAGTAGCCTATGTCCTTTTCCATACCATAGGCTATCTGCATGCCAAATTTCATGTTGATCCGTTGAGTAGTGGAGGCGTGAAGGCGTAACAAACAAATAAACAAACAAACTCACTTTCGCATTTATAATATTAGTTAGGATTAAGTTATCAAACGTTGATTAGCTATAATTCTGAAGTCTTTATCTGACACGTGACATTTGGTGATCGAAAGAGTGAGTCGGAGGATCGTTTACCAACGATGACGATTGTCGATAACCATCTTGTCTACTGGCCTAGGGCTATTTAAACCGTATTATTTATTTATTAAACTATAATTTTAGATTATTCTGCCTTGTATTACCTATTTTGTGACAATTTGATTACAAATTTTTGGACGCAATGTAAGTACTTGATTATAGAATATTGTCACACCAACTAGAGTGGTTATATCATAATTATGTACCGTTTTATTACTGTAATATATATACCTATTGCGTAACGCCACCATTATTGTTAAAGCAGTTTTATTAGGTTAATAGAGTAGTGCATTTTGTAAGTATACGTTAATGACTATGGAGGTTATTCGAATCTACAAGAGCATTTTTGATGTCTAAGGCGTGTATTAAATCACAACTCATATCAGAAGAATTGATCGTGTTAATCGAAACTAAACCTAACATCAATGATGCAGGTTTCAAATTCCATGTTTTAATCTAAACGGACCTTAAACTTTACATGACGGACCAGTTGGCGTAGTTGGTTAAGATTATACATATCACGCCGCAGGTCGTGGGTTCGATTCTCACACAGGACATGCATTTGTGTGCATGAACAATAATCAACATGTCTGTATATCTGAGTCTGGGTATGTATTTACAAACAAAAAGTAGTATATGTATTATATCAGTTATCCGGTTTCCATAGCACAAGCTCTGCTTAGTTTGGGATCAGATGACCGTGTGTGAGGAATGTCCCGGGATATTTATTTATTTATGGTCATGTAAGTCTATTTCAAATAATTATAGTGTAATTTATATTAGTATATAATCAGGTCTTAGCTTTTAATCTCTCACATCAACTTTCGTATGAGCAACTGATTACAAAAGTGCCCTAATCAGAGCACGGAGGCTTTATTATTTATCTCTTACGTAAACCTCTCGCTTACTCATTACGTAAGGGAGTGGGATGGAAGATTCGAACGGTGTCAATTGTAATACGAAAACTATGTACTTGGGAACTCTACAAGCTTACCTACTCTACTTTTATTTATGATTGAACTAGGATTATACATTATTTTTTAAATGGTAGCTTCATTATCAAGATAAGACATACCTACAAGAAAAAAATAACTTTTGATACTAAAGATGTATGAAAATAAAAACAATTTTACAAAAAACTTAAACCGACTTCAAAGTACACTAATAAGAAGTAATCAAATCCTGACCTGATGACAATGGCACCAAACGGGAAGAGTACCCTTCCAAACAAAAAAAGAATTTTCCAAATCGGTCAATAAATGACGGATTTATAAGGTAACAAACATTAAAAAAACAACCTAATTCAGAACCTCCTCCTTTTTTTGAAGTCGCTTAAAACATCTAAAAGGGTTATATAATAAGTGAAACCACACACAGTTAGAATAAGGATATTATAAATCCAACAATACCATTTATGACACTTACAAAATACAATTATGAAACAAAAATAAAACGAAATCTAAACGCATAAAGATTAAGTAAAAGGAAATGATTTCTCTCATACGATCATATGAAATCTAGTAATGTTAATTAAAATACACTTTAACGTGTATTGATTAAGGTTTCAAGTGGTATGATAGTGGTGTTGTAAAAGTATATTGCTGCGCGGCCTTGCGTGCGCGGGGGCATGCGCAATGCAAATCTATACGCCTTGTAAACATCTCATGTTTGGATCTATCCTTGTGAAATACTGAGAAATAAATTTATAGGGAATTTATCCTTGACACTTAGTATTTCATTAGAAATGATCTAGAATTATTTCTCTGTCGATGCGAATGATTTAATTCTCCTGAATTGTCCACTCTTCACTAGCAAGTGGTAGACAAAATTGCTATCTCTATAATATCAAAATGTTGTTGAAAAATAAATAGGTAGTAAGAATACCACATTTTTTTAATAATATTATGTCATTTTAAGGAAAATGGGAAACGCTCTTGGTTTTTGTATTATAAAACAAGTCTTTGTCAAAAAAATCATTTTTAATACAAGATGACTGTAGTTTTTTAACCGACTTCAAAAAAGGAGGAGGTTCTCAACTCGGTTGTATTTTTTTTAAATATATGTTACCTCATAACTTCGTCATTTATTAACCGATTTGGAAAATTCTTTTTTTGTCTGGAAGGGTACACTTCCCGTTTGGTCCCATTGTCATCAGATCTGGATTTGATTACTTCTTAGTGTACTTTGAAGTCGGTTTAAGTTTTTTGTAAAACAGTCCAATTATTATGTTGTCTGTACTTGCATTGTCATCTAATATACTAATGTATACCAAATTTCAGCTCAATCGGACACTGGGAAGTGGGTCAAATTCAATTTGCAAGATTCTATTACAGACACCGGACAGGTGAAACTAAATAAAATCTTGTAAAGATCATTGAGCCATTATTACTACTTATAGAGAAGACGCCACACATCATAACTATGTTCCGTTCAAGTGGGGCCATCCGGCCACACTTGTTGTTGTAGAACGATGAACGAAACGTGTTAGAAGTATTTTAGTTATAAAAATACTTCTAAAAGCGTTCTGATAGCGCTACGTGTTTCTACTGTCTGCTTAGACGACTAATTATTGTTTCAGCGCTAAAGAGAACTTTAGTTGACTCTAAAAAAAGGGACAAAACATTTGCTTATGATAGCTTCTCTATACGCAGTAATAATAATAGCTCAATGGCAGTGGCGTGCATTCCATATAGGCAAATAAGCAATGCCTACCTCATAAGATTCAATACAATAATAGTTGATTCAATGAAACTACATAACCACTTAAAATAAAAATTCTAACCTAACATTCAATACGAAATTTCAATCTTTGCCGCGCAGGCACTCGCGAGTTCGCCTCTCAAATTCACGCACACTAAAACGACTTCGGCATATTCATACACGCACACACACTTCTTTGAGATAATACGACGAAAGCATAAATCACGCTTTTGCTATGCGTAGCATACTGACATTTGACATTCGCGATTTATGGACCAAAAGTAACCTTACCTACTCTGTTGTAAGTAAAGTAACCCATCCAAATTAAAAAGACTACAGTTTACCAACATTAGATCAACTCAAATATAACTTCTCAATTTATTTGTGTTGGTTTGTTTATGGTTTGGCTGGCATTGTTTGCAATGTTGTTATTATTTACTTATTGTGATTTTGCGAAGTGTATCTGTGTGAAATGAAGAAATTTTGTGGTGAAGATGCAAAATGTATTGATAAATTAGTCCTTTAGTCAGTTTTCGTTTGTTGATAATAGAAGGTAACTTGCTGTAGACCAACTCCAAAACATTCATGGATTCAAAACAAAGGTAAAAATCTTAGACATTTTAACACAGAATATTATGTTTATTATACACCTGGCTAACTGGGTGGTGTTGGTGCTGTTATTCGAATCTATTATTCTGTTATTACGTATTTTGTTTGCTAATGAATCATACCAAATGTGTGTGGTGGAATGATACGCTGACCTAAACAATTTTACGAATCTGGTCAAAAAACATGATCTATCTAAGCACAAGAGGCATATTTAGGCGTGTATGGCCATGATTTATTCTGCCTACCTAGTTTGAAAACCAATGCACGCCACTGCTCAATGGTAAACATTTACTTTTTCTCTCAAACTTTACTTACAGTTTTTGTAACTTGAACCTTAAACTCAAACTTTACTTGTAGTATTTTTTTTCTAACTAATAGATTAAAAATGTCTTTATATTAGTACCTAATCAGTAATAGATTTGATACTTTATAATCTAGGTATTTTAAATACGTCAAACAATGCATTACGTGCTTAGCGTTTGAAGAAGTAAGATTTACTTATTACTACTTATTACGTATAATAAACCTATTTTAAGAATTTTCAAGTATGTACAGTCGCGGACTAAAAATGTTTACCACCTTACGGTCTATAATCGCTTGAACATTTCTGTTTCATAAGGTTGACCAGATATAAAATTACTATTGATAGACGTGGATTGTTGAAAAACAATTCAAAGAAGTGTTAAACTAAGTAATGACAAATATCACAATATAATAAAAAACATTTGATTAAATGAGTTTAAATAAGCAAAAAGGCTGTCAATATTAGACCTTCTTGCGCGCAGTATGAGATAGAATTGAGTTTGAAATGTGATAAATATTTTCAGTCCGCGACCATACACCATAATTTACTTTACATTTCTCATAATTACAGTGCGGTCACCGAGAGAATGCGTTTCTGACACCAGTTAAAATTGGTCAAATCAAGGAAATGGCTAAGAATATACTGAAACATAGAAATAAATATACCTAGAAAGAACGTCGCCATACTACACGAATATATAAAACAGGCCAACTTTTATAGGCTGCTGCGCGTAAAAGCTACGTTTTACGCTCCCTCTGCGTCATTCTGCTTGTCATAGTGACGTTCATAATGATAGCAGTTGTTGAAATATTCCAATTAAAATCGGGAGTATTTATTTTGCAATTTTATTTATTTTTATTTGATTTTGCCCCTATTTTTATAGGCTATTTTTTTCGACGCGTGCACAGCTTCGATACTCAATCTGGATGTATCCTTAATCAAAGATACTGAACCTTCCGGTCAAAGTACCATCGCAATAGGCTTAGCAATTTCCGAGAATACTATGTAGATTAGTATATAGGTATTGATAATATCTCCGCTTATTATGCAAGCATTAAATTTAGGTTGTCATTGTGATCTCTAACATTTATGCAATTATCAGTAGCTTAGAATTCTATGGAAGATTAGTCCTTGCGTCCTTAACTTAAGACTTATTTTGTTCTATTGACTTTTTTTTATTAATTTTATTATCCCCAGGGTCTAGCTAGGCTATAGGTAGACCAATAATTATCGCAATCATCTTTGCGTTTTTAATCACATTAATCCAAATTAATATTCACACTTTATAGGAATATGTAATCTTTGGACTGAATTTTGGAAAATTCTCTCCTGTAACGAATCGTCCTGCAAAATTTCAAGTTATTAACTTGAAGGCTTTTCCTAATTAGTAAGTGAGTGAGTGAGTGGTATTTCCTTATTATTAGTTATATAAATTTACATTATTTCTACAAAGAATCCCAAGTTCATAATATTAATTCTAAAGATTGATTAAAAATTCATAATAATTAAATTCTAGAAAACGTGGACTGTTAATAGATTTTCAATTTAATTCCATGAGTAATAAGGCGCATAAACGCCAAGCGAAACTGCTCTCATTGTGTCAGATTCATCAAGCACACGATAACAAAACTTGTTTAGTATCAACTTATTTCTGTGTAGTCGAGAAATATGCAGTTCGCAATATTACAAAATGAAATTAATTGTGTTTCCTTTCCTTTTATAAGTTTGTATATTTTGTAGATAGTGGTAGTTTGTATATTGAATATTTAAATTCATTCATTCATTCAATGCTGGCTGTTTTTTTTTATTCTATAAAAAAGAATTAAATAATTTCAAATGGAATAATAAAACGTAGTGAAACAATTAATTAGGTTTTCCGAGCTATCGCCGCCCGTCACATCGTTAGATAAAGGTGCATTGTAGTCAACTATTTATTAATCAGCACAAATCAATTAATCACGATTCAAAACACGAATGGTATCATTAAAAACTCACGTTATGAGCATCTTGATGGCCTTTGGTCAGCTTCCTTGTATCATGCACTCAATTCCTTAGCACAAAACACAGAAACAAAAACACAAAAATTGTATTTAAAAAAAATTACAACACACACGGACGCGGATTCCAATAAAAATTTTGTATTTTGAAACTTTCTAAATGGTGGCGCGTAATTTTTTGACAGTTGGCAGCGGCCACTCGCAAACGTGTGCAGATTGGCGCGCGTTCGATTGTTGACTGGCTGCGTTCCGTTTTCGCTTGCGTGTTCGTATTTCTTTTTCTTTTTTCAAACCGGCCAACGTTGTCTTACTGGTCAGTCCGGTGTGTCAAGACAGAATGACGCAAGTTGTTTCGGCAACTGGGTTTTTTCATTGCCTCAATAGTTTACACACACATACAGAAATATTTAATTATAATTTGTTTGTGCAAAGACGTTTTGCTTAGAATTGCTGTTGCGAAGAGCCAATGTCATAGGGCAATGTAAATATTCCTTTGTTTTCATTTTACAATGTGTTTCTCTTGGGTGATTAATTTATTGTTCGGTTATTGTTAAATCCTAATTAATAAAACCTACGGCTAAAATCTTTGGTAAATTGAAACGTTGTCTCTATGCCATAGATAGACAAGCCGGACGCGACCCAATTTGCGCATGCATAAAGTGTTAACGTGTTAACTACGATTGATTGTACGTTGCTTATTTCTTAAACAATTTGCTTAGCATATTTTTACCTAATTTTTTCTTATCAAATCGAGAAAAGCTGTCGCTGTTTAATGTGTTTATAGTCCCAAGTATTAATCCAATGATTTTGTATAAGTTTTATGAAAACCGTTTAGCCATTTTTAATTGTGTGTGTCACATCAACGCACCTACTTCGCATTCATAATGTGATTATGATGAATTATCTTGGTAACAATTCTTGGTAATGTAATAGAATATGTTCTGGTTATACGGGGTGGACACGACAATACGACTTCTCAAAAAGCGCTTCTTTTTTTTTTTCGCTCAAAATTGTTTTTTCACATTTGTCATGTTGGTGCTAGAACGACCGCTGCTGTCGCTCAACCCTAGGGCCGGCGCTGTTGTCTGTCATATTTTGGGAAATTATGCACACCAAATGCACACATATCAGTTAATTTAAACTGTCACCTGTTATTCTTTTACAATAAGTATTATGTCACTTTCAATGACGTATTCATCATCTTTGACTTTGAACCGGCTTTCAGAAACTGGCGGATAACCACGTGTACGATTGTAGATTATAAATGCTACTGACACATTTTGAAAATCTATCCAAATTATTCTTCACTAGATTTCCGCCCCGCAGTTTCCCCTATCAAATCAAATCAAAATTCATTTATTCAAGTTAGGCCCTTATAGGGCTCTTTTGAATGTTAACAAATGACTCTACACCGGTTCCAAATACAACTTGAACTGAGAAGACTCCGGCAAGAAACTCAGCAAGTATTCTTTTTTTTTTAAATGTGTACTTATAAATATTACAATTTACAAAATATATATAACTATAGCGTGCGAAGCGAACAATTCATTCAAATGCATTCTTGTCATCTACAAAATCAGAAACTTTATAGTACCCCTTCTTGCATAACTTCTGTTTTACTATCTTTTTGAATCTATGTATAAGTAGCTCTTGGATTTCTTTGGGTACTTTATTATAGAAACGTATACATTGCCCCTTGAAAGAGTTAAGGATTTTGCTGAGCCGAGTTAAAGGTACAGCAAGCTATTGTACGGTTACGGTTTGTATTTCGGAAAAACCTTTCTGATTGCACCTCTAGGGTCATCATCAGCCTATAATGTCCCACTGCTGAGCACAGACCTCCTTTCACAAATCAGGGTGGAAGGGAATGGGCAAATACTCCGCATGCCCACTGCAGATTGGTGTCGGTAGGCTAGTGGTCAACCTATTGGAGTTTTGAAGCCGCCTAGTAGCCCTCCACATAGCTTAACGACTATTACTGTTAAACCGGGATCAAATGCTTTACTACGTTCCTTCCGAAGCACGGAATGGACTTTAGGACACTCAAGGAATTATACCTCCTAAATTCAAATATCTAGGTCCATCCATTAGAGCTGTGCGTTCCAGTCACTGTTTTGTATGTAGATATATATATATTTTTGCCGCAAATAATATTCTCACGAAAATATTTGCACAGAATCCAATAAGCTCGGTGACGCATATCGTTTCGTAGCGGTTGCACTCTTAAAAACATGTTTGCGCCATCAGAATATATCGCCAAATATAATAACAGTACTTTACTTATACAAGTTCATTTTCACAGCCTTTGATTTTGGCAAAAAGTTTTTTTTTATACCACTTAGGTTGCAAACAAGCATACGGCCCGCCTGATGGTAAGCGATTACCGTAGCCTATGGACGCTTGCAACACCACGCGGGGTATCACGCTCGCGTTGCCGACCCTGCAGAAATCTCTTCACTCCCCTTTTGAAGAACCCCATGCTGTACTCCATTGGGAAAACCACGGCGGGGAGCTCATTCCACAGTCTGAGCGTCCGCGGAAGGAAGCTCCTTTGAGCTCGCACATTACGAAACAATTCAGGTTTGAATATTTGAGGATGGACTCCCCGTCGATGGCGAGAGTTGCGATGGTAGAAGGTAGCCGTGGGCATCATCTTAAACAATTCTTCAGAACACCGCCGTTGTACAAGCGGTAGAACACACATAAGGAGGCAAAGTCTCTCCTCAGACTGAGGGGCTCTACACCGCTTGTGAGCTCGGGATTGTGTTGTTCCATAGCTTAAAAAACAATATAGTCAATAAATCCGTGATAAAAGAATTTGTTCCTTTTACAAATTTGAAATAATGATAATTGACAGCGACCACAATGTGGACCGGCAATTCTTTTTCTTTTTTTCAATGATACTATCCACCGAACAACTTGGTTAGTTAAAGTCTAGCATTTGCTTGATGTAAGCGGTCCATCGCAGGCCTATGTTCAGAACTGGATATCCTTAGTAAAATGATGTTGTAAGATATGGTGGTAAACCCGGCTCTTTTGGACTCCGTAGTCACATGCGATATTGAAAGTTATTCAATCAATACTTTAGTTTTAAGTTTCATTTATCTCACTTTTCCACTGTTATTTGTTACAGTGGCGCCAACTGTCTGTATCTATGCAGGTGGTCAACATTGGAACTAAAGCTCTCATTTGTAAGTCAGCCTTAAATCGTCAACTGAAGGCAATTTTGTCGATGGTGGCACACCCTCATCTGTACAGATAAGTTGTTTGGACTGTATTGTGTTTGTGTTGTCAATAAAACAATGTTGCCGTTTCTGTTATAAATCGCACTAAACTAATTTAAGTCTCGTCACATCTCTTTCTTACGAACATTATTGAAAAAGGATAGAACATATTTAAAGCTGTCAAATTAGTCTGCCGTCATTTGCGTGTATTTAGACGTAACCACAATAGATGGCTACTAAATTCATCCGAATTGAAAACAAGCATTGGACTTATTTGACAGGACTGAATTTCTTACATCCTTTTCTTATGTTATTTGTTAGAAAGAGACATAGTGAGACTAAATTAGTTTAGTTGAAAACAACAGAATCAGCACCAGTGTATTCTACATTATTTTAGTCTAAGACTTTAGAAGATAAAGTTACACAAGGATTTCAAAATACTATAATGTCCGGTCACACCATTTTGATATTTCTGTATGTAATGCTAACTTTTAAAAGTGAAAGTTACTGAATACCTGATAGTACTGGGGGGGCAACAGCTGGCCTACATATTATACTAATAACTAGAGTTTAATCAGTTCTGTGACGTCATAAACCTACGTCATTATTATGTAATCTGTATTTATTTATATGGAGAAATAAAAAAACTAGATCGCAATTAAGTTATGGTGGCCGAAATACAGCGCACTTTTTACCAGGACCTGATAATTATGTAATACATACTTATGTTATAATATTCGAGTTCAGAGAACAGCACTTTGACGCACGAAGAAGTATTTTGGATGTGGCTACACGCAATTCATTTTTTAGAATTCTCGGCAGATTCTAAGTGATTCCAATATTTTTTGGTAAAATAGTTACTAATTATATACAATTCAATTCATTAAAAGAGTTGGAATTGATGAATTACATACGATCTGCTTTAAATTCGAGAAAATGAATTGCGTTAGCAATATTGCTTAGCTTCCTTTTTAGGGGGCCTTGCTTGTGTTGCAAGTAGAGGATTCGATCCCGGTCGAGTATTCTTATCACGAGATTTCGGGATTATCTACAGTTAATCTCGGGATAGTCCCGGGATTGTATTGGTAATGGAAAGTGGTAACAAAAAGACAGTAAAACATATCAATTTTTTTTTATTTATCTTTTAGTTTTGTGAGGACATATAATATCTAGTTTAAAAAATTCAAAAAGTTTCTTCTTATGAAATAAACAAACTAGGCACTTAATAAACGGTAAATAATTTATGAAAATAACAATAAACTTCAAAACATCGACTTCTTTAGACTTATTTAGATAAACTATAAAAAAAGACTAGGATTTGTTTTTTTTTTTAAATGTAGTCAAATGTATATATATTTGACTACATTTTTATTGACTTACTTTGCAACTTGCAAGCGTGTATAGACTGGGGCAGCCATAATTAAAGTGTGCTCCACGGAGCCCAAGGGATTCGCAAAGCCTCTGTCGGACTCCACGATATTACTGGCCACAATAAATTCTTCAAGAAGACAAGTTCGAAATAGTTAATTTGATTATACGATAGTTCAATAATAAAACAACCTAAGCGCGGCGGTAATAAAAATGAAGAATTCCTACACATAAACTATTATTTGATTATTTTAGGGCTCCATAAAATATTTCTCTTTCACAAAGGGAATGCGCAAATACTCCACCTCGCGTGCCAACTGCCAACCGCACAGCTTTTAACAGCTTTACTTGCCTTCCGAAGCACGGATTTTGCCAATACTATTGTTTTGCCATTTTATGCTTCTTCCTTGAGACACATCATCACTAGCTATGAGGAGATTGAGATTCCTTCAAAACGCGCTTGCGCTTTTGGCGATTCAAAATAATGCTACAATCAAAGAATTTAAAACGTCCAGAAGGATAGTCGCCTCTATGGGAACATGAAATAAACAAGCCAGAATTGATAGTATTTGACAGCCGTGCGCAGTACGAACTGAGAGCGATTTGCTCAGGGAGCCCCTCAAGCGGAGTGAAATTAAATGTCATGCTTTAGTAAGGCGGATTATCCATCTGGGTAGAGGCACGATGCCTTATGAAAATCTTTGGCTACAATAATATTTTGTTTAGAACCTTTTATTTGGTTACCGCAGCACGCCATTGAAAGGAATTGACCGTGTCGCCGTTTTTTTTTACTTATCAGGAAAGGGCGCTCAGTTTATCGACCTTATATTGAAGAAGTTGAGATTTCATTCTCATCAACCAATTTTATACAAACCTTTTTTTAGACGCGAGGTCTGAAAACAATCATTATTGAATCAATACATGCAATAAACAAGAGCAATCGCAAGCAATTTTGGCCTGTATGTTATCAGTCGAAGGTTTTATATTGATTGGACGTAAATTCCAGAAACGGAACTCAGGTGAATGTCCAGCGATTGCAAAATGTAATCAAGCTTGGGTACCTACCTACCTTCTGTAAAGTACAGAGAGAAGGAAAAATATAGAGTATACAGAGAGCCATTGTTTTTGATATTGTTGCCATGGTTACCGTACGAACGAACTACCCATTGGTTAATTTTCAGGCGTTATTACTTAAAATCATACTCATATAAAAGGTGAACCGGGCTTTCCAGTACTTTCTGGTACTTTCCAGAAAATGAAAACAATTTTACACAGTGTTCCAAAATTAATTCTCAACATTTTTACAGCAATGAAAAAAGAACTCTAAAATTCAAAGGTCCATCAGGGTCCATCGCATGTTCAGGTGTTAAGATCCATATCATCATGTTTAAGCAGGCAATAAAGTTCAAAGTCCAACGACACGCAATTCTAATGATAAACCCACGCAAACGAAAACCACATTTTGACCTCGGTATAGTGTTAGCTTGAGTGATTTATATTAACCCTAACGCTATTGGAAGCTTGAAATTTTCCATAACTTATATTTTTCCACTGTTTCATGTTCATGTCTCCCAAAAGTATATTTTGATTCACACACACAAACACACATAAAGAAAGACTACAAAAATATAAAGATTAGTTTGGAGATCACAGTGTGGTCGCAAATGGCCGCCAGACAGCGACACGTTCTGCCAATAATTATTTATTCTTTGCAAAAAATTCTCAAAGGCAATCTTATCTTTATTGCGTTACTAATTGAAGACCTGTGAACTTTTTTTATGGATCTTTGAACCTAATTTGGCGACCATCATGCAGGTAAACAACATTGCGTAAACAACATCTTTTTTTGTATATATTCATAATAAATCTTTTTAGGAATGTGTAAAAAATATCAATAATTAATTGATACACAATAAGGTCCGTATTATAACATGTCAATCAAACCTTAATTTAAGTTTTGAGATGAGATTAAAACAAATGAAAGTCCTGTGAAATAAGGTTTCTTTTCGATTAACATAATCTGTTCTTGAGTACTTTGTATAGTTGGAATCCTGAAAGCAACAAAATTTTCCTATTCAAAACCTATGGTTATACAATACTTCGAAGTAGAGTTAGAGCGTAGCGTAAGAGAGGTAGAGGGAAGCTAAGAGAGGTAGAGCGTAGCTAAGAGTGGTAGAGCGTAGCGTAAGAGAGGTAGAGCGTAGCGTAAGAGCGGTAGAGCGTAGCGTTTATTCGCTCAAAGAGCAGCTCGACTGGGGATGTATCTCCAACCTAACAGAATACCGCAGCCGCCGTGGGATCGGGTCGGTTATGCATGAGTGATGCCCCGTGTGTCGCAAGCGTATATGGCTACGGTAACCGCTTACCATTAGTCGGACGGTATGCTTATTTACCGACTTGCTCGTATAAAAAAGAGGTCCCGTTCATACAATAGAAATCTTTATTAGTGTCTACATAAACATTTTTTGGTCATGTACTGATTATTTCTTGGAATCATTTATCATTATGAAGTGTAAATAAATGAGTCACTTTTCTGCTACATTAATCATTCCACAGTCTAGTCATTATGAAGCTTGTGTGGTCTACACATTGTTAAGCCTATTCCGAAGACATGTCGTGGTCTTTGTTAAGTCTCTAGTTGGTATTGGATTTTAAGAACCAATCAATTAAGTATGTCTTGGGTTGTTTGTTTTTTCTTTTTAAGAATATAAGCATGTCTGACGATTTTGCATACCTGAAAAGACTATTAATGAGATATTTGCTGATAATTAACAGAAGTAATGCCTATAATGTCCCACTGATGAGCACAGGCCTCCTTTCACAAATCCGGATGAAAGGGAATCGGCAGATACTCCACCACGCGTGCCCACTGCGGATCGGTAGAGGTAGGCTAGTGGTCAACCTACTGTTGGAGTTTTCAAGCCGCCTAGAAGGCCTCCAACTAGCTTAGCGACTATCACAATTAATTGATAACCGGGACCTTCGGCTTTACGTGCTTCCGAAGCATGGAAACGCTCGATTTGAAATACCACTAGGCAGTCACCCATCCAGGTATCGACCACGACGGTGGTAGCTTAACTTGCCGATCTATTAAGAACGGCTTATCATGCTACACCACGAGCGCTTCATATATCAACGAATCATCTTACAAGGTGCACACCCGAGACGTATATATCTTAAAATATTCGGCTAAAGTCCGACTATATAAGGTAGGTAGGACTGGTCGGCGCAAGGACAGTAAAACCAGTCGTCGGCAGACAAACGTCACGTTTCCAATCCAAGTTGTTTACCGAGCTGTGTTGTAACTTAGAACGCTTTAGCTGAGGGTTGATTTCGCCATGGCAGCTTCATTAAAAGATATAGAGTCCAAAGCATAGTGTTAGAATAGTAATAGAGCGTAATGTTAACGCTATAATTCTATAGTAGTCTAACTCTATGGTTCAAAGTAAAACAAGTTCTTCCAATATCTCAAAGGCCCTTGAACGTTTATATGGCCTCTATCTCTACTTTCGTGATACACTTAAACTGAGAAGTCTCCGGCAATAAACTCAGCAAGGCTTTTTTGGGGAACTTCGACATTTCGACACAAAAATTCAATAATAGTACATTATGATACATGTGTGTGATTATTAACACTCGAGGCGGTATTAAGCTGTGCGATAAGGGAGCCGAGTGTGTAATAAACCAATGCACACGAGTGTCATACGACATTTTTCAACATACTTGCGAGGAGAAAAAAGCAGACTTCAATTTTGCAATAATTGTCACTTTACGAGCGTGTGTGTTGAAAAAATATTCTAATCTAATAACCGTATTTTTATAAGGTAAGGCACTTATGAACGTTACATACAGTTGTATAAAATTCCGTAATATATAAATATTCCGTATTATTATAGAATTCTTGTTCTTTTATTTTTGTTGGTTATTCATATTTCAAATTCCTGATTATTGTAGTGTCTTTCAATTGTTAAGATAAAAAATCTAATGCTGTGTATACATTGTAGGTACTACTCATACGTCTGTGGTATACATGCATTTTTATAAATGTAAATTAATATGCCAGTGTCAAGTATAGAGGTAAGTCTTTATGAATTTAAAAGCTATTTGTTTAACTTCAAGTTAGCAATAATGAACAATAAAATAAAAGACGAACCTTCCGAAAAATACTTCAATAATAATAAGTCAAGTTTTGAGTCGATATTAAAACAATGGAATTTGAAACCTATATATTATGACAAAAGGTTTAATCAATGAACACAACATATTCTTGAGATTCGACTAAAATGTTGACGTCGTTCTCACAATTAAAATTTAATCGAGGCCAAAATCGATCTAACCGACCAAATTATGTAAGGCTATTAGTTGATCCATTACGTCGAAACTAGAAAACCCTTTATTGATTACCTATAGATAAAAACCAGCATTTATAAATCCTGTTAATTAACAAATGTGACTTTACGATCATTTAATGAACTAGGTTTTAGAATGTGGAATAATACGCTATCTTATTATGGTACGTAAGTACCTACAACAAATCGAAGGAATAGCTCCACAGGGCACATACACAGCAATCATAGCATAGTTATTTTTTTTATACAAATCGTACTTTCGAGAAATTCGAATACAGAAATCAGTTTTTTTTAGTACATAAGGACTAGGTGTTTTTTTCGCTGAGTCACATCATTTTAGCTTTTATACGTCTTCTACCCAAAAACATGGCAAAGGCGATGCTGCATTCAGCCTTCTCAATAGAAACTACTAGTTTTAGTCGACTATGGAATGATCGTTAAAATCTTATCTCAAAACAACGATCGACACGTGATCACGTAGTAAATAGTGTTGAATAAAACCTTATCAGCTCCTACGTCACTGTATGGAGACGTGGACTTTAGTAGGTACTAGGAAATAGTACTATAGTAGCTAAGTCACAAACACCCACCTTACGTAAGACTTTTGTGCGTGTATTAGATGAAGTAACAGATATCAATATACCATACTTACTACCATAGTTACTCACAATTATTTAGATGACTGCATGATTTAAATAAATAATAAATATCCTGGGACATTCCTCACGCACGGTCATCTGATCCAAAACTAAGCAGAGTTTGTACTAAGGAAACCAGATAACTGATATAATACATTACTAGTTTTTGTTTGTAAATACATATACCTAATATACATAATTACACCCAGACTCAGGACATACAGACATGTTCATGCACACAAATGCATGTCCTGTGTGGGAATCGAACCCACGACCTGCGGCGCGATAGGCAGAATCTTAACCAGTCTTAACCAATCAGCCACGTCAGCTGGCCCGTTTGGCCACCAACATACATACATAAGTATAAGCCATTCTTTATTACGTTGTATAAGAATTATAATGGTACGTCCATGCTTGACGGGCCAGTTGGCGCAGTTGGTTAAGACTTGGGGTTTTAACCTATAGCGCCGCAGGTCGTGGGTTCGATTCCCACACAGGACATGCATTTGTGTGCATGAACATGTCTGTATGTCCTGTGTCTGGGTGTAATTATGTATATTAAGCATGTATTTACAAACAAAAAAGTAGTATATGTATTATATCAGTTATCTGGTTTCCATAGTACAAGCTTTGCTTAGTTTGGGATCAGATGACCGTGTGTGAGGAATGTCCCAGGATATTATTATATTTATGCTACGCGAAGCGAGCACGAGCCGAGCCTCGAACGAACAGGATTCGTTCGTTGCTCGCGATTTCAAGCGTGGACGTACTTAACGAGCCTTCAACGAGCCTACAACGAGCGCGATGCAAATCCATGTGTTCGTGAAAAAACTGTCAATCGGGCGGAGCGCAGTCGAGCACGCTACGAATGCTCGTTCGAGGCTCGCAACTTCGCAAGCCCGTCCACGCTACGCGAATCATGCTCGCAGTGTACTCGTTCGTGGCTCGGCTCGTGCTCGGTTCGACAAGCATGGACACACTCATAAACCATATCACACGAGTCTGCGAATTGATTTCCATGATCGCATTTCCATAATTCCGTAATGCATTTATGAATGACTTAATTCAAGCCATGGGACAATCATAATTATGAATGTATACGTAACACAAGTATTGATTATAAAAACAGGATATGTGCAGTAACCAAACGCCGTGTGACAATCGTGAATCGATCATTTTGCTCAGGAAATCTCATCGATACAACATTTGTACAATATTGAGCTGTAAATCTATGAGTATGTATTTCATTTTTGCATGTTAGATATTGGTATCATTCGGCATTTAGATTTGACGTTAGTGAGTTTCCGCGGGAAGTATTCTCGCGGTTTTTTTTAAACAAAGATGGCGCTGTAATTGCGTTTTGTTGCTTCATAATTGTATGTTTATTTTGTACTTTTGTTGTTTTAGCTAACTTAATGGCATGGTAGGTAGTCACTTCTGTTAGGAAAGTACCTGCTATTTAAAGCTGGTAAGAGACACTAAAATACAAGCATGAAACATTTTCGACGTGTAATTTACATCAACCCTTAGTACACGACTGCCCAAAAAAGGAGTGTAGGTAATGTTTTTAGGGCTCAAAATCAAAGTCGTAGCCATGTGACGGGCCAGTTGGCGCAGTTGGTTAAGAGTCTGGTAAGATTACACCTATTGCGCCGCAGGTCGTGGGTTCGATTCCCGCACAGGTCATGCATTTGTGTGCATGAACATGTCTGTATGTCCTGAGCACAGAGAAAAGAAATATCTCTTTTCCGTGGTCCTGAGTCTGGGTGTAATGTATGTATTTACAAACAAAAAGTATTATATCAGTTATCTAGTTTCCTTAGTAAAAGCTCTGCTTGGTTTGGGATCAGAATTCAGATGAACGTGTGTGAGGAATGTCCCGGGATATTTATATATTTATTCAATTTAGGCCCTAGTAGGGCACTTATGAAAGTCAAAGGTTCATGTATGTATGTGAGTTTATTTATTCCACCTTCCACCGTAACTTTTAAATGCCGGAACAGAAGATTTGTATGTATGTGGGTATCGTAAATCCTTACATAATCCAGAGAGAAACTGGCTATACTTTTTTTACTTTTTAGTCATTTTTCTTATTATGATGGATGTCTTTAAAATGGGTCTAGAATATCCCAAGTAATTAGGCAATCGGATCAAAATGTGGTTTTCGCAATGGAGTACAGCATGGGGTTCTTCAAAAAGGGTGTGAAGAGATTTCTGCAGGGTCGGCAACGCGCGAATAACACCCCTGGTGATGCAAGCGTCCATAGGCTGCGGTAACCGCTTACCATCAGGCGGGCCGTATGCTTGTTTGCTACCTAAGTAGTAAAAAAAATACAGTTACGTCTGTATTGAAGAAAAAAGAACCATCGCAAATGAAACGTCATATTGTACGCAATATGATACAGTTCACAATTTATCGAGGAGTTTATAACCTCGCTAGGTAGATTATAAACTAATGGGTTCACAAAAATACGGTGACATATACATATACATATGTAATTTTTCTGTCATAAAAACATCAAGTTATCCGTCATCACGAGGTCCTTTGTCGCAATGACGCAAGGACTCTGCAGGTCAACTACAACGTCATTTTACATAAAAAATTCGTCATATACATAAAATACCTAGTAGTTTTTCATTTTAAACATTAACCTTGTCTTGATGATGAATACATCCGTGTCGGAGTTTAATTTTTAAATGTTGAATTTTACACCCTTTGATTTATTTAATCACTTTTGAGCCTAGATTCAGTAAGTGGGCATAATTGACAGAGAGAGCAAAGTAGCACAGATAGCAACAGATTGTAGAGCGAACGAGAAAGCAATACCTCAGAGTAGATAAATACTACGTACAAGCAATACCAAAATTATTCAATGGCGGTCCACGTTCGAGAATCTGAACCATAGCTTCCTTTTTTCCATTTTAATAAAATGTGTATTTTATATACTTAACTTAGTAATAACTTTAATTAAGTCGATACAGCTAATGTGTAAAAATCTTCAGACCTAAACCTTGTGCAAGAATGTGTAAAAAGTCTTCAGGCCTTGACGCTATCAAAACACGCAATGATGTCTTTTTTTTTATACCACTTAGGTGGCAAACAAGCATACGGCCCGCCTATGGACGCTTGCAACACCAGGGGTATCACGCACGCGTTGCCGACCCTGCAGAAATCTCTTCACACCCCTTTTGAAGAACCCCATGCTGTACTCCATTGGGAAAACCACTTTATTATTATTTATTGGTCTATTTTGAGCCATATCAAAACAGCCATCATAGCATTGCGAGAGAATCAAAATGTATCAAATTTGAAATGAAGTCATCATAGTTACATAGTAAACAAAGTATTACGGGTAAATAGCATCGCCATAGCACAACTAATGATCGGAAGACAACATAGACAGCTGCTCAGGCCTCGGGTGTCAACTTCACACCGCTTGGTTCGCAAAATTATGGGTATTACTCGCTTACTTTCCAGCTAGTTAAGAGGATTGCTTTCTTGTTACTTAGTAACTAAATATGTACGAAGTAGAATAATTTTAAGATACCGAGTGGCGAAGCTGGCATGGGTGGCACCCGGTGCGAATTTCGTGGTGTCACCCCAAAAATTAAAACTGTAATCATTGCTGCCACCTTGATGATAATTCTACGTCAAACTTAACGATTACTTAAAATTGCAAAAAACCTCGACACTAAGACGTCAAGGTTTATGTAACTAATTTTAATTTTTGTTGATAGGTTTCCGCCCAACACCGGACCCCATAGCCACAGTTTTAATGTGGTTATGGCATGCAGCGCCGCGAGCGACGGAAATTACAACTAAAACTGCCAAAGCTCATGACCCACTCAGGCTAGCCAGACAGAAAAGTGCTAAATACAATGCGGTGGACGTTCGTTCAGCCCTATAATATAATCCGGCTACACGTTGATCCGCCGTAATACAAAACGCCTGTTTTTATAAAATTGCTAGTCGTATTGTTTTAAAGTCGTAGTATTTAGAGAGGTAGAGCGTAGTGTTTATTCGCTCAAAGAGCAGAAGTACCCCCACCTTACAGAATACCGCAGCCAAATAACTTTATGTTGTGTAAAGTTGTGTTCCTGCGCGTGAGTAAGGTCGCCGGAGCTCATAGGGGTAGGGGGAAAAGTCGGTAACCCGTGAGCGATGCTTCTTGTCCATATGGCTACGGTAACCGCTTATCATCAGGCGGGCCGTATGCTTGTTTACCGACTTAGTTGTATAAAAAAAACGTTATGTATATAGCGAATTTTACAATTCGGCTGCGATATGTACAATTGTACATGAGAAAATCTTTGCTGAAAACGGCCAAATTAAATGCCGGTTAGTTCATTTCAATTGTATACTGCGAAAGAAAAGTTAACCGACCTGTAACATCCTAACTAAATAAATGCAAAAATCATTTTTTATGCTTGTTACGCCTTCACGCCTCCACTACTCAACTGATCATAATGAAATTTGGCGTGCAGATAGCCTATGGTATGGTGAAGGATTTTTTTTATCCCGGGAACGCAGGTAAAACCGCGGGAGCCAGCTAGTAATAAATATGTTTCAAATCATGTAAACCGCTGTACTAAGAGTATTTTCCGCTTTCTACCCCAAGTGATCAGTGGTCTACTCTCACTTTATTTTAATGAGAACGTGAGGTAACCGCTTCGTTTCCATTTAACATGATTCACTTAATTTCGACATATAATAATAATAATGGTTAAGTTTGACCCGCTTGCATGAGATGGGGTTCCGTATATAACCACAATTCGAAAAAAGATTATATTCATTACATAACATTACACAAAAACTCATAGAAATTTTTGTGATTATTAAATGTCATTTATTGTAAGCATAATCAAAAGGAACTCCTGGGAAATTCCTCACACACGATCATCTGACCCCAAACTAAGCAGAGCTTGTACTATGGAAACCAGGTAACTGATATAATACATATACCACTTTTTGTTTGTAAATACATACTTAATATACATAATTACACCCAAACTCAGGACATACAGACATCTTCATGCACACAAATGCATGTCCTGTGTGGGAATCGAACCCACGACCTGCGGCGCGTCAGCCGCGCCAACTGGCCCGCCGACTACTACATAGTATAATGCTTTCAGTTTAGCTGTAACTTGGAAAAATACTTAGAAGTTCAATTTCGAAACACGAAACCTCACCGGGATTGAATCTGGACCAAACTCGTTTTTCTTTTTTATACAACTTAGTCGGTAAACAAGCATACGGCCCACCTGATGGTAGGCGGTTACCGTAGCCATATGGACGCTTGCAACACAAGAAGCATCGCTCACGCGTTACCGACCTTTCCCCCCTCCCTATGAGCTTTGGTGACCTTACTCACGGTCAGAAACACAACTTTACACAACATAAAGTTATTTGGCTGCGGTATTCTGTAAGGTGGAGGTACTTCCCCAGTTGAACTGCTCTTTGAGCGAATAAACGCTATGCTCTACCTCTCTTAAAAAGGCGGTGGTGGTGGAGGTGTTTTCAGAAAAGATTTTATTAGCTTTTTGCACTGCATTTGATATCGTTTCAAAGTCATAGCTAAAAGAACCAGCTTGTCGACGGTGTCGTAACTTTAAATGTGGACACGTTGATTATTGCCATTCAAGGTGTTAAAAAAATGGATTTCAATCTTCATAGAAAAATTAACAAAATAAACACGGTCCATATAATTAACATTTTTGGCGTCGTGAAATGGCACAGTAAATTTAATTTAAGTATCCAAATGCTGATTTTTCTATCTTTTAATTAAATAATACCGAATAAATGATTAAAGTAACGTAAAAAAAACGCATTAAAGTACAGAAAACTCCTCTTTTTTATGAAATTTCGAGCTTGAGCCATATTCAATGCTGGTGTGTGTATAAAAGGATCTCTAAAAAATGTAGGTGGCTCACATAATGTACGGGTTTTTTTAGTTAGACTAATTCTTTTATGTAACTAGAACCACTTTACTGTGATACCAATCTTTGAAACATCTCTCGCTGTTATTTTTAAAGCTAGTGGTCCGTCCCGCGGCTTCACCCACGTTCCATATTAATCCCCCTTAGGGAAACCTTTTCTTATTGGATTCTAACGTTTTATTATAGTAACCTGGAAACAATTTTCTAGACTTTGCAGTTTGTATGTCACTTTCACAATTCGCATGACGTCATGGCCAGGTCCTACAGGTACTCAGAAAAGAGGAAGACCTGTAGCTAGATGGGCAGACGACATCACACAAGTCGTAGGCAAAAACTGGCTGACAGAAGCCAAAGACCGAGACCGCTGGTGTTCTCTGGAGGAGGCCTTTACCCTCACTACCTGAGGGGTTCATGCATGTTATTTTTAATATATTTAATTTAATTTAATGCAACAATTTTATATCAAATACAATTCATACTTTTTATACTAATATTATTATAATTATTGTAAAGATATGATGGAAATTATTAGTTTTAATTTATTATGAAACGATAAAAATACCTAACCTATGTGAATATTTATTACTATTTTTTTAACTACATTGCAATAATATGTACATGTAAAATTGTTAATTCATTATTTTTTTTCAATGCATGAAATAAAAGGCTTTTTTATTTTTATTTTTTATTTATTTATTTATGTCACTTTCACCATGATACTAGCTATCCCCGGTTTCAACCGTGTTGCCGCGAAATAGTAGCCTATAACTATCCTATAACACCCGGGATAATATTCTTTCCTATTAGCTCAGAGTATATAAATACTACGTACAACTATTAGTGAAGGATTTTTTCGAATCCGACAGTAGTTCCAGAGATTAGCACGTTTAAACAAACAACATACGGCAAAAAACAGTAGTGTAACAAACAATCAAACGACTCATCAGCTTTATTATTACCTACTACCTATCTCCGGCGGTTTCGCCCGCGTTCCCCGGGATAATGTAGCTTCCTATTAGGTAGTGAAGGAATTTTTCGTAGCACCAGAGATTAGACCGCTTAAACAAATAAAAAACCGGCCAAGTGCGAGTCAGACTCGCGCACCGAGGGTTCCGTACAAACCTGTAGGTATATAAGTAAATGGTAGTATAGACCTGAGTATTTGATATTAAATTTCAATTTATGACGTATTAAAAAAAAACTACTTACTAGATCTCGTTCAAACCAATTTTCGGTGGAAGTGTGCACCGTAATGTACATCATATATTTTTATATATTTATCGTTCTCATTTTAGAAGTTACAGGGGGGGGGACACACATTTTACCACTTTGGAAGTGACTCTCGCGCAAACTATTCAGTTTAGAAAAAAATGATATCAGAAACCTCAATATCATTTTTGAAGACCTATCCATAGACACCCCAAACTTATGGGTTTGATGAAAAAAATAATTTGAGTTTCAGTTGTAAGTATGGGGAACCCCCAAAATTTATTGTTTTTTTCTATTTTTGTATGAAAATCTTAATGCGGTTCACAGAATACATCTATCTACTTACCAAGTTTCAACATTATAGTTCTTATAGTTTCGGAAATAAATGGCTGTGACATACGGACGGACAGACAGACAGACATGACGAATCTATAAGGGTTCCGTTTTTTGCCATTTGGCTACGGAACCCTAAAAACTCTTCCGATTTATTATATTAGTACTAGCCGTCCTCCGCGGTTTCACCGGTTTCATCAAATTGCCTATGTCCTTATCCATATCATAGGCTATCTGCCAAAGGATCATGGCGAGATTTGTACAAAAAAATAAAGATTTTTAGAGAAGTTAGAATGACGTTATAATTGATCCTTAGTGCCTAAGGAATAACTATTTTATAACCATTTAAAATATTTTTAGAACCCCGTGAAAAAAATGATAATTTCTATGGCATGCCGGCGAATCGCAACTATTCGCTACCAAAACCGTTATGTTTTTGTTATTTTTTGCGTGGTTTATAAACTATTTCAAGTATATTAATATGTTGCTGGTAATGTATTAGTGGTGGCTGGTAGTGGTATATTGGAAGTGATTCGAAACTCTCTAAAATGTTTTTTTTTGTACAAATCAATGCATGGATCTCGCCATGATTCTTTCATAATCCGTTGAGAATTTATAAGGTTGGAAAGCGTAACAAACAAACAAAGACACATAATTTCGAATTTTGGTAATTATTTACAAAAAATCCGTAAATCAGATGACAAAAAAACTACATTTTATAATCAACAAGGTTTTGATGAAAATTCAAATCAAAATACGTCAAACAAAAGTTGTTCACTGTGATCTCATCTAAGTGAACTTTTGTTCATTATTGTTGTTTTGACCATATTTCCCTTCACTATTTACGTAGCACCTTCTACACAGGCGTATAAAATAACTTACAATACAAACAAATACTTCCTTGACCACCGCGGTCGCTGTCAACGCGGACCGCAGAACTCAAGACCGCTCGTTGTGGGATCGGCGCAAGCACGTGTTTTAATGCGGAAGGCATCAGTGTCAGTTTGGTTCACGGTTGACATCCCCGCCTTGACATTACAGTTCAATGATACTAAGCAGCCTTTGGAGCTATATTATAACAGATGTTTAGCTAAGGCCAGAGGTTTCCAAACTGTATGCCCTGCTGTCCCCTTCCTTGCAAATATTCTCTAGTTTCCATTTAATGCAATATTAAAACTATTACAAGTTTCAAATCAATAGTGTTAGTTGTTACTGAAATATGCCGCTGTGAGAGACGGACGGAGTGGCACCAAAGGATTCCTTTTGACCTTTTTGGTCGGCACTCGGCATTTATAATATTAGTTAGGATGCCATTCTTGTATTCCTATTTCCAATAAGTCACGACAAAATAGTGTTATTCGAAAATAAACTTAAAATGTGTCACGTCCAAGTTTCAAAATTATCCTAACTTGAGAAGCTCCTAAGAAACATCAAATTGATACATTTGTATGAAAAACTGTCATTCTGAATTGTATAGGAATTAATATAACGCCAGTTTTCGTATAGTCTTTATGACCACGTTGGGACTGGGACGGTAGGAAAACAGGGAAACGCTTTTGCTATTACCCAGCCACGGTGGGTAATTCTAATTCGTTACATTATTTTTTTAATATCGAGGGGACAGCGCGTACGCAGTCCCCACTACCAAAAATTACGCGTCCGAGTTATCCACATTAGGGATAATCGCAGAGGTCAACCTATCCGCAGTGCAATGGAACGGCCTCGCTCTGGGGGAACCGCCTTTGTGATCACGGTGTCCCCTACGCCAGGTAAGTATGATTTTGTAGAGATGGGTAGCTATTCATATAACTAGCCAAAAAACGGCTATACACAAAATAGCCACGGCTACGTTATCTGTCAACACGATAATTAGCTACTGGCTACTGGATGGCTACTGGCTACTGGATGGCTACTGGCTATGGCTAGCTAAAATGAGGAGTTTTCTTAAGATACCTCTATGCTGAAAATACCTGTGTAACTATTGATAATTCGAACCAATTTGAACCTTAAGTGCACGATTTTCAGGTATTTTAACCTTTTGTAACATAAACAATCCTCCTCATTACGAGAAGTTAACGTCACACACAGCGGGTAGCCGCCTAGCCGCCAAAGGTTAATAGCCACTGTAGCCGCCACTAGCCGGTAGCTGGCCGGCTAGCCAAAGCCATTCTAGCCGAGTAGCCGAGTAGCCGCGTAGCCGCGTAGCCGCGTAACCGCGTAGCCGCGTAACCGCGTAGCCGCGTAGCCGATAGCTGTGTGTGCGTGCGTTCACTGCGAAACTGAGTTGTGTAAGTTCCGAAAGAGTGAAATTCGAGTGCATTTCGTTATTATTAATTCGAATTTGAAAGGTACTAATTATACGAATTTAAACCTATTGTTTTTTAATTAAATTAAATTATTCTGTAATATTATTATTTATTAAATAAATCGTTAAAATCATCTGAAGTAGCGCGACATCTATGGTTTACTTGCCTACAACTAACGACTGAGTTGATGTACTGTGAAAGCTTTTAGTTCATATCCATAAATAGAGATGACGTTATTGTTGATTTTCGATGTTTTTTTTTTGTAATACGTACGATTTATGAGGGAAAGTCATTTATTTTCAAAAAGTATACAACAAAATAAAAAGTAAATGAAAAACAAAATCATTACATTAATTTATTACATTATCATCTAGACTAGACTTGTTGCAGCGGCGAGGATCGAACTCAGATCGCAGTTGAACGTTATTCATCAAGCTGCGCCGCCGCTCAAGCCTAATAGCCAAATAGCCAAAATAGCTGACTAGCTAGCTGGCTTTTAGACCACATATAGCTGGCTAGCTAAGCTATTGAAATTTCAGCTAGTTACCCATCGCTATGATTTTGGCCATGTTCGCCGAGGGCGTCATTACTCCGCGGAGACTCTTAACATCGCGATGTAGGAATTGGTGTTAACACTACGTGCGCCATCTACATCAAATATTTATCACACTTGGAAGCTAGAAATCCACCCCATATTTTCCACCCTTCAACAAACGAATACGATGTCACTGGTTAAGAGCACTCAGCTCACCATACTTTTCATACAAAAGCTCTGTACTTATGATGGCGTTTTTAAACACTTTTCGTTAGATGTTTTAAACAAATTGGTATCTTGTGAACTATATCTAGCAGTATAACTAGGCGAAAATAAAAAAAAGTGTGAAACAAATTCAGTAAAAGCCTCCGAAAAACAGCGGTTTTGCACAAATTTTATCTGAACTTTGGCCATATCTAATGTACCTATAAATTGTAAAAGTAAAGAAAACAGCTCTAAACAATGCTTGCAAATGTATTGGAGATTCTAAATAACTAACTTTTTTTTCACAAACTTGTAAGATTACATCACAGGAAGTATGGGCCTGGAACAAGTTTTATGATATGCGAAATCATGAATGACGACCTAGCGAAGCGGCCGCGAATGATCAGCGGATTTTACCAACTGATAACCGATGGCTCTGATGGTGTCTCTCTTTTTTCGTAGTCAAACATTACGTTGGATGAAAGTACAAGCTTTTAGGCTACGCTTGCGTAGAAGTTGCGTTGGCCATGAAGGGCCCCCTTAAGGGTAGATGTCAATATGAGCCCTATTAACGTGCCGAATAAGTGCAATTTAGTAGATAATTTAATTGATTAATTAAATTGAACAAGAAAGCGTCTGCTTCTCTGAACCGACTTCAATAAAGGTGGAGGATTTATGTTCGACGCGTATGTTTTTTTCAAATGTATGTTCACCGATTTCTCGGAAACGGCTTACGCGATTTGGATTGTTTATTATATCACGGTAGATCCCGAGGTGGTCCCATATAACCATTTTATCGTGATCTGCCCATGGACATTGAAGATTATGATGGAATTCCTCAACGGAAAAGAGTACAGAAATCGCGGTTGAAGCATTTTATTCAATACTGTCGACAATTTATCAATTATACTCAGTCGGTAACAAAACTTGAGAGGTAGTGAAAATGCATATGAAACTCAAAATTGAACAATAAATTAGCGAAAGAACACATGTGTTATATAGAAAATATTTCGCTGACTTCAATCCAGTGTCAGATAAGAGTTACTTCATACTTTTTAGTGTACTCTGAAGGTATATTTTATAATGAAATGAAATGAAATGAAATAATTTATTCATTCAAATAGGCCTTCACAGGCACTTATGAATAGTCAAACTCTAATACTCTAATGCACGGTTCGGAAGGTTGCTTTTGCTAAGAAGAGCCGGCAATAAACTCAGCAATTACTCTTTTCAAAATCAAACTTAAATTTATTACATCAGATGTTTCCTGGAGAGCGAGCGCTACACCCAAGCATTTTTATCATTTAAATATTCGGTAATATTGTAGTAAGCCTTCTGTACTAAAGCGGCCTTAATACATTCCTTAAACTTATGTGATATAATTTGTTGTTATAGCTGCAAAATAATGTGTATTACATTCTGTAAAAATGTCAACTGGCTAGGCTACCTTACGGTTCATGAGATACAGCCCACGGACAGACGGACGGACGGATGGACAGCGGAGGATTAGTAAAAGGGTCCCGTTTGACACCCTTTGAGTTGGGCTCTACCGCGTAACTTTGGTATTTCATTTTCATCAATCAGGGCCCACGAATGGTCATCGTGATGAAATAATTAATGGTGTTCGTTACGATTACCACCAAAGTTATGCGGTAGAGCCCTAAAAACGTAGCTGTTTAGGATTTATATAATTTACATAGCTCAATATAGATATACTATGTTCATTTTATGTTAATCATAATCAAAGGTGATCACTCATTTAAATTGAAATTCGGATAGTGGTCGACCTCTGGCCATTTTGACCTCGCAGCGTAACGCAATGAACTTGATGTTATTTAACAGTTCTGTTTCTAAATACGCATATTTTAAACGAAAATTCTTGATAGCGGCATTAGATTTATCCCTTTTTTTTTTTTTATACGACTAAGTCGGTAAAGAAGCTTACGGCCCGCCTGATGGTAAGCTGTTACCGTAGCCATATGGACGCTTGCAACACACGAAGCATCGCTCACGCGTTACCGACTTTTCCCCCCTCCCCTATGAGCTATGGCGGGTGACCTTACTCACGCACAGGAACACAACTTTACACAAAATAAAGTTATTTGGCTGCGGTATTCTGAAAGGTGGAGGTACTTCCCCAGTCGAGCTGCTCTTTGAGCGAATACCCTTAGTTTTATTTCTATATTATAAGTTAAAATAATACAAAAGCACTAGAACTAGAACAAGTGTCCCAAAAATAAATAATTTCGAAGATAACATCAATCATAAATATTTCTAGTAAATGTTTCTAGTAGTCAAAAATGTTTCTAGTAGTTAGTTACTTATAATTTTCTTTTACACTTAACTTTTTTTGCATTTATAACTTCCCCCTGTTTTGGAAATCATATTTTGTAAACTATACAGGTTGCCCGCGATACAGGATTATCCTAGTGCGGACCATTGTTTAATTATCTGTGTAATTTTTTACTTTTTAAAATAAATTATTTGATTTGATTTGATCATCATTAAATTAGTTAAAGAATTGTCACCCGTATGACGAATCTTTATTTTACGATTTTGTCAAACTTACGCAGTAGTGTAGTCGTAAGTTTGACAAAGACTCTTCTTTAGAAGAGAGATAGTGCAACTTAGTTTCATTGATAAGTAAAATTTTAAATTCATAAGGGGACGTGAAATATGACAACGGCGCATTTTTGTTACATAAATAATCGCGACATTGTCTTTCATTGTTTTTTTTTTTAATAAAATTTGAAAACAAAAAAAAAGCATTTGTCAGTTGTTCCTTTAACGTGGTCTCATTAATACACTAGAATTATGGGAGACTAAAAGGAACATGTTGTATATTATAGCATCAAGGATGTATAATCCCAAATGAACGCAGGTTTAACCGCGGGGCACAGCTAGTCTATGCATCAAACTATCCTAAAGTTGATTAAAATGTAATCGCGTTTCGAAACTTATACGTCGTAACAAAACTAAACATAATAACAGACATATGCGAAAAGGACTATACAACGAAATAGGTTATACTGCCATCTAGCGGGATCTATCAATACTATATTCAATGTACCACATAAATATAAGATAAACTCGTAAGAACTTCATTACTCGTTCGATAGATGTCGTTGTAACTCATTAAGTTACGAAGTAGAGACAAATTTGTATAGGTGGCGTGTTTAAACAATACATATTTTTAAAATTGAATCCATTGACCGACAAATGTTTTTAACGTCGCTTTTCGCATCTAGGTTATTGGGCTTGCTCATCGACATGTCTGTTGCACGCGAAAGTGGCTCTTGCATCACGACAGGTCAGTCTCATAATACTTGCATCACTGAGAGGAAGTTATGAGTGATGTTTATTTTGTGTCTATTTACTACTATAAGATATGTTTTCACCTCGTCTTACTCCTACATATTGCGATTTAAGACTATAATGCCAAAAATTGTTAAAGTCAAGGGTACGAAAATTGGTAATAAATTAAAAAAGCCTTGACCAAAATCTCAGTCAATGTTCTATCGAGACTACTCGAGAATATTATTATGTGTAAGTAGGTAGGTATTAATAAATAAAAAAGGAATTAAAAAAAAATATATCGACTTCAAAATGAACTAAAAAGTATGACATGAAATAACTAATCTGACACTGATTTGAAGTCTGCGAAATATTTTCAAGCAATGGAATACGTCGTGCGCTTTCGCCGACTTGAAATCAGTGTCAGATTAGTTATTTCATATTTTTTTGTTTATTTTAAAGTCGATTTTATTTTTTTATTTTGTCGTTTTTTGTTTTTGTTAAATGCACTAGAATTTGACTAAGGTTTTGAGATGTTTTTCCTTTGACACCACGCCCGTAGGTCGTATCAATAAGCCAGGCCGTCACACATATTTGTCCATATCTTGAAAACTACTGAACCGATTTCGATGAAACTTGCACTTTTCCCTAAGTTGAAGTAAATGTAAACCAATAAAGAAAGAATGGTTACAATCTGATTAATATCTTCGGAGATAAGCGTGGACATACATACATACACCTATGAAATTTTGTATATTTGTTTGGAAGCCCTAATAGAATATCATACCTATGTGAATATATTGCAGTTCCAATAATATTACATACATACGTGTCGAATTGGTAATCTCCTTTTTTTAAGTCTATTAAAAAACTGTATAGTAAATCGATGGGCGAAAACAATGCAAATGTTAACAATAAATACTCAATGGTAGATAATATGGTAGATAGCTCACCCCGTTGTCCAACTAAACATCTGTTTCACTCTTTCTGATCGTAATTCACCTGGGTGCGCCATTTTCCTCTGAAACAAATCAAGAAATTGTTATTAATTTATTATTAATCGACTACTATTGACTAGATATGTATAGCGAGCACCGCCTCTAGTGGACACTTTTGGAAGCATTTCATACAAAATGTGTCACCGTAGTCGCTAGCGACTGTAGTTTACGTTAGTGTAGAAAACTCATGGTAGAGGTACTGATACCTATGGTTTTATCCGGGATAGAAATTACCTTATATGTTAAAGTTAAACGCACACTTATCCGAGCCGAACGCATCGAACGAAACGAATTTTAGAATTCTATAAATGAAATCTTATCCAGATGTGTGAGGACTTTCATTTTTTTTTTATACAACTAAGATGGCAAACAAGCATACGGCCCGCCTGATGGTAAGTAGTTACCGTAGTCTATGGACGCTTGCAACACCAAGGGTATCACTCGCGCGTTGCCGACCCCGAAGAAATCTCTTCAGACCCCTCTTGAAGAACCCCATGCTGTACTCCATTGGGAAAACCACGGCGGGGAGCTCATTCCACAGTCCGAGCGTCCGCGGAAGAAAACTCCTTTCAGCCCGCACAGTTCGAAACAATTAGTTAGTTAGGTTAACAATAAGTTTTCATACAGAATTCTAAAATTCGTTTCGTTCGATGCTTTCGTCTCGGATAAGTGTGCTTTCACCATAATTCAGAACATATGTGTTAATTTTATCCAAATCCGTGAGTGACAAACATCCATAAATCCATGGCAATCCATGCTCACAAACTTTCGCGTTTTTATAAGTAGCATATGTATAGGATGGTTTGTGATTTTATACTCTTAATTTGTCACTACATATTTAAAGATACAAAGAGTGACTGAAATAATAAATGGAAGATTTCCATTAGGTTTAAATTGATTATAGCTACTATACAAATAACAAGTTGATTTATTGATTTTGAAATCTCTCAAAATTTTGGACAAGGGCCATAAAAACACTGGTGCCGATTCTATCTATGAACTAATTTTAGTCACATCACATCTCTTTCTAACAAACATTATTGAAAAAGGATAGAACATATTTAAAGCTGTCAAATTAGTCTTTGCCGTCTTCATTTGCGGGTATTTAGGCGTAAACGCGCGACGTAGTATGCGAATAAATTTACATTGAAAACAAGCATTGGACTAATTTGACAGGACTAAATTTCTTACATCCTTTTCTTATGTTCTTTGTTAGAAAGAGTCATAGTGAGACTAAGTTTAGTTGTGAATTACGGAACGTTTTTATTGCCTTGGCCATCGTTTGAGTAACATGGGGCATCGTGTCTCTACATTTAAATTCACTGGGTGTATTTATTTCTATGGTCCATCCACCAGTACGTTTGAGTATTGTTAAACTTATTCTACTAATATTAGAAAGCTCTATTAGGCTCATCCCAATGCAATGCGCCAATCGGTGGCCAAATAAACGATAGCCGTTTCAGTGGCCACCAGTTGGAGCCACTAGCGAGTAAGGTCCTATTGCTCTCATTCAAAAAGTGCACATTTGTTAGCGCGGCAGATCTAACTGATAATATCCAAAAAAATAAAATATTGATTATATGCCTCAATATTGCACATGCAGTGCCGACCCGTTTCATTTTTAATAAAAGTAATTTTTGGTGACTGTACTTTTTGTTGACTGTACTTGCATTGTCTTCCAATAACTAATGTATACCAAATACGAAATCAAACCGACCACTGGAAGTGGGTGAAATTCTACTGGCAAGATTTGACCCAAACATACACATTAAAAAGGTTGTAAAAAGGAGGTCATACGTTTCCGAAAGACAAACGCCTAAAACAGCGGTTGGTAGAGATTCACAGGTATGTCTGGCCTGGCCTGTTTCTAGAGACCTAACTCTACACTAGCGCCTCTCGCGGCCAATTCAAGCGCGATATTTTGGAAATCTTTAAAGTATATGTTTCTTTCACTAATCTTTCAATTATTTATGAACTAAGTAAGTTATTAGAACCGTTCGAAGAGGAAATCAATGGGGGAGGCCTATGTTCAGCAGTGGATATCCATGGGCTGATATGATGATGATGATGATGAAGTATTTTATAAAGTTTTGCTATCTTTACACTTAGGGACAACTAAGTAACGATATATTGATATTTCCTAGATAATATTAGCATAGTCAAGCCAAAAACACGTGAGCAAACCCTTCAAGATTCACCAAAATTATTATATATTCAATACAAAAATTGTATAACCAAAGATTCATTAAATATTTGTCATGAAAATACTAGACGCAAAACTGCTGATATTAAACCGCCATTGGACTTTGCACCTTGAGCTAAAGACAATAAACGTGCTATTTGTATATTTATCCTCTTGTGGCAGGATCTTGCGTGGCAGATCACGCGTGGCCTTGTGACAAATGACTTTTGACTCTAATTATTGACATGTAAGGTGTAGTCTGACTTGGCATAATAATGTAATTGCCATGGTTATAGTCGGTAAATGGTCTGGAATCTTCGAAGTATGTGGTATATAAAGGTCATATAGTTTAGATAATAATATCCTGGGTCAGTCTTCTCACACGGGTATCTGGTCCCAAACTAAGCAGAGCTTGTACTATAGAAACCAGGGGCCCAAGTCTGCTATTACTATTGGGTTCCAATGAACTATCAGTGGTGTCCTAATTGAACTGTTTTACAAAAAACTTAAACCGACTTCAAAGTACATTAATGCCCGGTATCTATAAACAATAATTGGACTGTTTTACAAAACAACTTAAACCGACTTCAAAGTACACGAAGAAGTAATCAAATCCTGATCTGATGACAATGGGACCAAACGGGAAGTGTACCCTTCCAGACAAAAAAATAATTTTCCAAATCGGTTAATAAATGACGGAGTTATGAGGTAACAAAAAAATATAACCGAATTGAGAACCTCCTCCTTTTTTGAAGTCTGTAAAAAATTTACACATTTTACAGTTTTGGTAGTCTACTAACACAATACCGTCATAATGGCGCCATAATAGATTTCCGATGATTTTCCACTACTACTAAAATCGTGCCACAATGATCAGTTTTGACAGTTTTTGTGCTAAAATTATTTTCGTTTATTATGAGACCATTACGAATAAGTGGACTGCGCACATCGACTCAATGATAGTATCGTGTCGGTATGACATTTTACCAGACTTGGCGCCCTGATTACTGTCACACTATATCCTTAATGCATAGGTACTTAGCATAGATTTATTACACCTTGACCCAGGATAAACAGATATGTTTATGCATGCACACAAATGTCTGTCCTAGGTGGTAATCGATCCCACGACTTGCAGCGTGATAGGTGTGAGGTAGCCGTAGCACGATGGTAGGGTACCCAGATTTGCTTGAAACTTTGTCGCATGTCTGTCTGTCGAAAGCTGTTTTCAAAAAGGTATCAAAGGTTTTCAAGGTTGGCAGCAAAAAGGTACCTTTTATATTGATTTTAAAACAGGTAGCAACCAGATTAAATGCAAGCTTGGCAGCATTTTGCTAAAAAAAAGGTTGATGCTAAATAAAGTTTCCATTTATACCGCTGACTCAATAAAGTTTATAATTTTAATTTGTTTTCAGTCAGTTGGCATACATGTACTGCGATGACTCAGGTTATGGGCTCGATTCTCTCCTAGAACAAACATTCGTGTGCTCATGCTCATGAGACATGCTTACAGCATCTTATGTCTATCCTGAGTCTGAGTGTAAATCGACTCTATAAAAGTCTAACACTGACTGACTAAGCACGGCTTATCGCCCGAAAAAGAAATAGTCTATCTAAAAACATGAAATTATGCACATTAAACTTGAAAAAAAAAAAAAAATGTGGCTATGTAGGTTTCTGCCATTGCTTAGTACAGTTACATACAGTATTACTTAGTTTTTTACGTTTCCGCCTTAGTGTCGAAAAGTATCATTTTCATCGCGCCTTAGATACTTTTATGTCTACTTTACTTTTACTTTTGTGTCAGAGTACGAGAGATGAAAATAATAACTATTAGTTATCGGTTTCCATAGTATACTGCTTACTTTGGAATCAAGCTCAATGTGACGAGTAAATATATAATCTATATATATAAAAATCAATGGCACTTTTCGTTGTAATTTTATAACTCAAGAACGGCCTCACCTATCCAAACCAAATGTTTAGGCTTTGTTCGGAATATTTAGTACATGGTTTATGTGAAGTTTGCACAAAATTGGTTTGCAAATAATATAACCTAGATACCCACTGCAGTGCCATCTGCCGGGCTGATTTTTGAATCTAATGTAATGGTTGAGATAGGGTAGGGTAGGGTACGGTATGGTAGGGTAGGGTAAGGTGGAGTATGGTAGCACCATAGGGTAGGGTAGCACCACGCGAACGAAGTCGCGCAGGGCAGCTAGTTATATAAAGCCATTGTGATAAAAACCATAACTTCAAGAGTCGTCCTTGCGTCCTTGCCACAACATTCCTAACCGACACCAGAGCCGCTCGGAATATTAACAAGACTTATTAAATCACCTCTGTGTACTCTAGTAACGTCAATATTTGATTGCTGTCTTATGGTGCGTCCATGCTACGCGAATCGAGCACGAGCCGAGCCACGAACGAGCCTACAACGATCACGATGCGAATCCCTTTGTTCGAGATAAAACTGACAATCGCGCTCGTTCGAGCCTCGCAAGCCCGTCCATGCTACGCGAATCGTACTCGCAGTGTGCTCGTTCGTGTCTCGGCTCGTGCTCGGTTCGCCAAGCATTGACGCACCATAAGGATAAACCTATTGACTATTTGAACAATAGGTTGAGGTATAAATTATACATTACACACATTGAAGAATATGAAACCGGCTGAGTGCGAGTCGGATTCGCTCACGAAGGGTTCCGTAACATTTCTTGTTAGATTAATAAAACGGTGTGATTGTTTGTCTCTAAGTGCGCACAACTTTATGTATAACTATAGGTGTCCCACGCGGTTTCACCCGCGTTCCCGGGTATTACATAAAAAAAACATGTACAGATTTGGTTTCCTTACGATTGCATGTTTAGATTATTTCAAAGTAATTGTTAATTTTAAAAACTGTTTTACAAAAAACTTAAACCGACTTCAAAGTACACTAAGAAGTAATCAAATCCTGATCTGATGACAATGGGACCAAACGGGAAGTGTACCCTTACAAACAAAAAACTAATTTTCCATATAGGTTCATAAATGACGGAGAAATGAGGTAACAAATATTTTAAAAAAATACAACCGAATTGAGAACCTCCTCCTCCTTTTTTTGAAGTCGGTTAATGAATGTGGAAGTATTTTTATTTTCAAAATCTGTAAATGCAAGCAATAACTCAAAAAGTCAAGGGTAGTCACCTAAGGTCATATTCGTGTACCTTCAACCCTCACTGGCCTACAAGCATGTAGTTCGCCTGATGGTAAGCGGTTACCGTAGCCTATATATAGTACACGTGCATAAATAATAACATAAAAAATCTATTTAGTCAGTTTTTTAGATTATCAAAACTTAATACTAGACACGTATTTTTTCTTTTGTCAATCAATCAAAAAAATACGAAGATATCGTATGTTGAAGTTCTGCGTGACGTCACGTTAGAGTACACTATTACTCTAAAGTGACGTCACGAGCTCTCACGAACTTTGACTCACTTTATCGTTGCTGTTTACTGAATGAAATGTTTAATGATTTGGTAAAGAAAAAAATACCTGTAAAAATACGTGTGTTTGTGTGTAATTGTACGGTTGAGAATGTGTAGGGGGGGGGTGGGGGTGTGTGTGTGTGTGTGAATTCGACTTGATGGACACGGCTACCTTCTACCATCGCAACCCTCGCCATCGACGAGGAGTCCAACCATTGAAACCAGATTTGTTTCGAACTGTACGGGCTAAAAGGAGTTTTCTTCCGCGGACGCTCGGACTGTGGAATGGGCTCCCCGCCGTGGTGCACCCAATGGAGTACAGCATGGGGTTCTTCAAAAAGAGTGTGAAGAGATTTCTTCAGGGTCGGCAACGCGCGAGTGATACCCCTGGTGTTGCAAGCGTCAATAGGCTACGGTAACTGCTTACCATCAGCCGGGCCGTATGCTTGTTTGCCAACTTAGTGGTATAAAAAAAAACTTACCTAGGATTCCTAGGAATCAAATCAACCCTATTCATGTTGTACGGTAACCATTATAAACACCAGTTCCTCGAACTAACAACTTATAATTAATCGAATAACTAATAATAATTGCACTAAATAAACTGCACTTGCAAGATGGCTGATAATAATAGAAGGAAATAAACAATAATTACCTACTTTGTAACATAAAAACAATGGACGCCAATCATGCGATATAAGTGAACTTATTATATTTATTCATCATTAGCATAATGACTGGTCTGACTGAGACCTTATAGTGATCATACGATCTATGAAAAGACATACCTTTCAGCCAAGGTACCTACTTAAGACGGAAGAGTTGGGCTGCGATTATTCCATACAAATGTATTCCCGTTTTCTTCCTGAATAATGCCTCTAGAGTCATCATTTTTTTTCATATAATCAAGTTCTGCTTTGGACACGTCCCAGTTACTTCCTTTTTTTCAGCAACTAATTATTATGGCCCTCCAAAAATAACAATAAATGCCCTATTTTTCCGCCGTGATTACTACCAGACAAATTCGAAAATATTTTAACGTAAAAGCAATAATAGGGACCTAGATAACCCCTTACTTAAAATTTTAATGTAAAATATAATTGAATCGGCTCAGTTTTCGAGGAGGAAAATGGGGAAAACGAAACGTCGATTTCGTCAATATACATAGGTACATATTCTGTGAATATACGTATAACTGTCTACGTAGCTGTGTTTTTTTTTTGTATACAACTTAGTCGGTAAACAAGCATACGGCCCACCTGATGGTAAGCGGTTAACGTAGCCATATGCACGCTTACAACACACGAAGCATCGCTCACGCGTTACCGACCTTTCCCCCCTCCCCTATGAGCTCACGCGCAGGAACACAACTTTACACAACATAAGGTGCGTTCGAATTGGGGTATGGTAGCAAAAGCCGATCCCGCTCGGAGACGACGCCGCAGAGGCGCAGACGTGCCTCGTGGCGGCCCTCCTGCCCTGTAGCTGGGGCATAGAATAACAGCTACGGTGTTCCCCTGCCTGTCGTAAAAGGCGACTAAACGGGGCCTTTGGGGTCGTGGGCAATCAGGGCGGGGGCTCTGTGCGCTCAGAAGCGACCCCAAGGAGGACGATGGGTCGACGTGGTCACGACTCATCGTGCGATAGCACAGCGAGGGTGCTGGGGGGAGGTGTCAGACTTCCCCCGGGACGAGCTATCAAAGCGCCGCGCTTGGAGGGGTGAGCAGGTACGCGTTCAACACGAGAGCCCGCCCCCCTCTACAGCGCAGATGGCGACCACCGTGGGGTTTTAGCCGGTACAAGTCCGGCATAACCTGGCCGCTACCCCCGGGGCGGTCGGGTATCCTATGAGGATTTCCCCACGAAAAAAAAAAAAAAAAAAAAAAAAATGGTAGCAAAAATAACAGTCAAAAATGCCAAAAACGATCACATCTAGCGTTCGATTTGGAAAATTGTGGGCGAAATTGGCGTTTTGAACTATTTTCGTTCACCGTTCGTTTTGCTTGGAAACAGTTAAAAACGACATCGTGAACTGCAAATTTTGACCCACCTCCGAGGCAGGGTCGTTTGTGATCATATTTTGACATCTTTGAATCTGACAGATAAGTTTTGTAAAATTCAAACGGGAAGCGAAAATTCTAATTTTTATTGTAAAATTTGATAGAAATACTAACAGGCAAGAGAATAATTTGTCAGATTAACTTTGTTTAAATATTAACTGAAGGGAAAAGGTAGGTTAAGACAAGTGACAAGCAGGCGATGAGCATGGAAATGTCATTTTTGTGTCTCATCGTTCGATTTGGGAAATATCGTTTGTGGCAAAAGTTGCAAAATTGTTGAAATTTTCCAATTCGAACGCAAAAACAAAAATGCCCATTTTGAAACTGTTAAAAACGACATCACTCCAATTCGAACGCACTAATAAAGTTATTTGCCTGCGGTATTATGTAAGGTGGGGGTACTTCCCCAGTCGAGCTGCTCTTTGAGTGAATAAACGCTATGCTCTACCTCTCTTAAAACTCTGTGTAAACTGTCTGTAGCGGAAGCTTAGTAATACCCGTTGACTACAGATCCCAAAAAATATTTAGATTGATTCATCTATAGGCCAATGACCACAAAACCGGTTTAAGGAATTTGGGATGCATCCCATCACGCAATGCACTTAGACAATTGATATTCCGTCTCACTTTAACGCTATGCGGGAGACATAATTAATACCATCCAACCCGTTTTCAGGGTAAAACACTTGCGTATTCACATTTTTTTTGAAAACCGGTTTCATTATTTATACATTAAAGTCCAAACTGGAACAAAATCCGTTTAGTAGTTGTAAAGAAAATCAAACTCTGAGAAACATCGATGCGGCGGCGAAAGACTTTGTATTATAGACGCACCGAGAAACTAGAATTTTCAGGACAGTAAGAAGACAGTAAGTCGACTTGTAAATGATAGCTTGATCTCTGCGACAGTTGCTTGAGTCATATGAAAATTAACCTTATACCTTTACAATAAGGTTCATCTGTTTAATCTGTGGTTGATTTTATGATGATACAGATAAACCTTATGCTAAAAGCAGAAGGTAATTTTCATATGGCTCAAGCAACTGTCGCAGAGATCAAGCTGTCTTTTACAAGGTATAACTTCTGGTGTCAGCTTTTAGATCCGAAGAATTAATAGACAAGTCATTGAATTAACCCTTCTACTGAAAAACAGAATAATTTCACTTCCTTTTCAGTAGAATAATCTTAAAAATACTATAATTCTTCTATTCATTTGTGTGGCTAAAGGACTTATGAAAATAGTCATTAGCCATGTCACTCCTACCTACATTTTCCAAAAGCTTTTCGCAGCCATTTTCCAATTATAATAATAACGAAATCATGCCATTTCAACATATCCCATATTGGGTACATGTGCGGGCAAAATCACCAATGCGTGCCAATAAATGGCATCCTGAATCACTTATGTGTTGCACATAGTGAATAACTTGTTACTAATACCTGAGCTAATACGTACGGTTGTTGAACACAATTATTTGGACTGTAAAGTGCAGCCGCTTGACCATCAACTCTTTGCCATTTACACAAAGAACTGTTTTTGTGACAAAAAAACGTCGGAATGTTTGTTTTTTACGACCAAGTCGGTAAACAAGCATATGGTTCATCTGATCCCAAACTAAGCAGAGCTTGTACTATGGAAACAGAAAACTGATATAATGCATATACTTACTACTTTATGTTTGTAACTACATACTTAATATACATAATTACACCCAGACTCAGGACATACAGACATGTTCGCATGCACACAAATGCATGTCCTGTGTGGGAATCGAACCCACGACCTGCGGCGCGTAAGGTAAATCTTAACCAACTGCGCCAACTGGCCCGTCAATTGCATTATCTTTTTAATTACATGTCAAACAATGGATATAGCACTCGCTCGTGTTACATAAGATCATATATTAATATGGAATCATTTCAGCGTACTATAAACCACCAATATATACCGAAAATATTTACTCATAATAAAATTGTTTCCACGCACTGACGTATGAGTAGTACTAAGTACTAACTACTCATACGTCTGTGTTTCCACGACACTACTTAAGTCAAAAGTCAAACTTATTAAATAAAAAACGCAGACAGTCCGTAATAACAGGACATTCATGAACTTATGACACAAATTATCCATTATTATGTCTATTATACCAGTCTATTGTATTAAATATTGTTTTAAATATAAAGCTTCGTCAAAACCTAGTAAAACATCATTATTTTTGTCTACTGGTGTGTCACTGTCAGTGTTGCCACCTAGACTTTTTAAAGGTCGGCAACACAATGGGTAACCCCTCGTACAATGATCAAGGGAGTATCACTCATTTCCACTCTGCAAAAATCTATTCACAATTTTCTTGAAGAATACGGTCCATAAGAAACTAAGCCCTAAAATTGGACCTTAATTCAATTAATTGAATCACCATTTTTGCACTGGAAGCGCTCGCGGCGTCGTGGTCGGAACCTGGATGGTTGACCGCCTAGTGGTATTTCTAATCGAGCGTTTCCGTGCTTCGGAAGGCACGTAAAGCCGTTGGTCCCGGTTATCACTTAATTGTGATAGTCGTTAAGCTAGTTGGAGGCCTTCTAGGTGGCTTGAAAACTTCAACGGTAGGCTGACCACTAGCCTACCTCCACCGATCCGCAGTGGGCAGGCGTGGTGGAGCATCTGCCCATTCCCGTTCACCCTGATTTGTGAAAGGAGGCCTGTGCTCACCAGTGCGACATCATAGGCTGATGATGATGATGATGAATCACCATTTTCACGTTCCCTAATGGGGCCTGCACTTCTGCTCTAGATTTGTGAGGGGCTTTAACTATTTGAGGATAAACAGGAGGTAAACCCGTAAGGAACATAATATTACTATTACATAAATCGCTTGCCCAACCAGTACTCCGAAGCCAGTGAAGTTTCATTTTCCTTATAGAAAGCACAATTTTATAAAATAAGCAAGACCTCAAAGCCATCCGCGGCAAAGGTTCTTGCGAAGGCGAACAAGTGGTTCGTAATTATAAAATTTTTACTTATATTTTATTTTGCATGCCTTTCCATACATGGGACTCTGATGTTGGTACGCGGTTGGTATTACGAAGTTAACTGTTGACGTCCGGGTTTTTTTTAAAGAAAGTTGGTTATAACAGAAGGATTCAGGGTCGCTACCACCGACTGTTATTACGATTCAACTCTTCCTTAACAGTCAACAGCATCGCCGACACGATTGGTGGCAGCGGGAGATTCGGCAGCAGTCGTGTTGATCACGAAAAAGAGAATACACTTCTTTTCTCTTTGGTTTCGACGATGCTCTGAAGGTGCGGGGATACGGCGTGGACGGCCGTAGCTTCCTTCTGTGAGACCGTAAGGGGCTAGAAGGAGGCAGCTGAGCGGGATCGGGAGAGGGCCGATCCCATCCGGAGAAGACGCCGCCCCGGGGCGCAAACGTGTCTCGTCGCGGCCTTCCTGCCCTGTAGCTCGAGCTTAGAATGACCACGGCGGGCAGCTCATTCCACATTTCGAGCGTCCGCGGAAGAAAATTCCTTTTAGCCCGCACAGTTCGAAATAATTCTGGTTTCAATGTGTGAGGATGAACTCCCCGTCTCGATGGCGAGAGTTGCGATGGTAAAAGGCAGCCGTGGGCATCATGTCGAACAATTCTTTAGAACACTCCGTTGTACAAGCGGTAGAACACACATAAGGAGGCAAAGTCTCTCAGACTGAGAGGCTCTAAACTTGTGAACTTGGGATCGTAAACAATTAGAATAGTTAATAGTAACTTGAGTTTTTTTGGATAGCAATTGAGTCAATGTGAATTTATTATTGAGTGTTTCACACTTTTTTATGAACACCAGCTATAACAATTATTATACTCCATGGTAACCAAATAAAACGAGTAAAGGAGGGAACTTAAAATATGATTCTAAATTTAGTTGGCAAATAAGTTGCTTATTTAAATATTATTCTTTAATATGCAGACATTAAAAAGGATTATCTAATTATTGAAGGCTTTTTGCTAATAGATAAAATCAAGTTCCCAAATGTCAAGTGCCTGGTATTGAACGTGCTTGCATCTAAATTATGTTCTTACTTACTTCTCATATAATATGTATGTAGATAATAGACGTTGGATTAGTTAGTCATATCACCAACCAACCAAGAACCAGCATTATCAAGGACCGTTTTGTGGCAAATTCATTTTTCTTTATTTTCATGTTTATTATTATTATTTTTTCTCCTTTGTCTCTAATGTTTGTACCTATTTCTTTGTGTTATGTCATGAATAAAGTTATTTTCTTTCTTTCCTTATATCTAGTAATTTGACTACGGGCCCGGCGTCTAAGGAGGCCTCGCGTTCGTGTAAAAAAATAACCCGTACAGTAAGGATTATCTACGGTGAAATTGTCATATATTACGCTGTGTGACCAAGAAAACAGTTAAAGAACTGGGAATGAAAAGAGCTTCATACACTAAAGTAGCGAAAAAATTATCCGAAATGCCAAAGGAAAGCTGGAAGAGTTATAAAAGCTTTGCAAACTTTTGTGGTGAATTTATATTAAAAAATTGGAAGGAAAGTTATTAAATACTAATAATTAAAAGCTGATTCTGCATCTGAAGGATAAGATTAATTAGAGATGCACCAAGGGCCCTTTGATTACATAGGCTACAGGCCCCGCGCTGGCTTAATCCGGCACTGTTAAATAATTGCAGTTTGCTTTAGACAAGAAATATCTCTGTCTAGAATGTATCTTATTATATTGACATTGTTGATTGAAAGCAGCATAAAAGAAAAAAAAACAGAATGGATGAATAATATTACAATAAAAAAACAATAAACTTTCAATGCAAACGCATATATGGTAAGGAACTCCATATCTGTAAAAGAATGTCTTAAGAACTTAATTTTAGGAAAAGAAATTATGTGAAACAAAACTATGAATCAGACTCTATGGTAAACGGGGAAAAAGTCTTTGGACTAGTACTCTCGTGTTCGAATGAGGAAAATATAAGAAATTACATAATATTTTCTACACTGGCAACATTACCACAGATTAAAAAGGTCCAGAGATAAGTGAAAGGAGTTCATATGGCTACCTACGTGTCTCTCGGTAGACAGTTATTATGGAGGTTACATAAGTGTTTGCAACCAGTCTCAAACCAGTCTCCAACTGGGACGAGTGGTATTAATGATTTATTTACGAAAAACTAGGAATATTTAAACGCATTTTTAAGCCTATCAGGGCATTCTATCGACCTAGATATAATTAATTCTCGAGATTCCTCAAGAGTTAATCAAAAGCCTAAGAAAGAGGCATAACGGGTTATCCCGTTCATAATTCGGAGCAGTCCGACTGCGGTAGTACCACCACCTTACAGAAGATCGCAGACAGATAGCGTTACTTTAATGTGGGGTGGGTTCCTGCGGTAAGTTAGGTCGCCAGAGTTCCATGAGGAGGTGCTGAGCTGGGATCAGCTATGTACTACGAAATTAGCCTGAGTTTTTGTCTCTTTCACCGGCTACACAGCGACCTCTCAACCCCTCTTTGCTTGCTATTGCAAGCGTCTATAAGATACGGTTACTGCTTACCATCAGGCGAACCGTATGCTTATTTCCCACCTTATTAGAGGTATACAAATAGCTTCATATTTAGCCTATGTAGATGTCCAGTACTTTACATACTTACTCCTCCCCTAGTCTCCCCCATTGATTTCCACAACGATCAGTTTTGGGCCATTTACATCCAGGTGGTACCCAGCTACTCTTAACAGGTCGTCGGTCCACCTGGTGGGAGGTCTTCCTCTATCGATCCTGGTCGCTGCCTTCCAGTACGTAAAAAGCTTAGTGGTCAGAGGCGAGGTTGGACCTAGGCGAGTACTTAAATCATAAGTACATTAATTTCTAAGTCACAACAGCTTTGTCTATTATGTAGAACTATTACTAAACTTAGCAAATATCGTATGAATAAGCAATTTAGCACAGTAGAGTGTATATTTAACGTTGTGTCCGATACGTAGCCGTTGCGGCAACCGGCCGGCTCGTCCGACCGTGTTAATGTATCTGATTAACTAATCATTCGATATTTGAACGTGATTCATTCCAATAATATGTATAGTTAGATTCGACGTGGGATCGATGATCAAATAAAAAAAAAAGATAAAATAAAAAGGTCCTATATCACATGAAATTTTCTTGAACGTTTTATTATTGTCGTATTTAAAATTTTGTATTTTGGTTGTTTTAGTTTTTTTTTAAAGCCGCAATTTATATCGTGTTACTTGACCGAAGTTTTAGAGAAAAAAATGCTGATAGACCAACTCAGACAAACACACATAACCTCAACCTCTTATCTAGCCCAAATCTTCGTTCCAGTTCGCTTATTTTGTGTCCTTGTTTCTAAAAATTTTGCTTCATGTGGTTCATGTGGTTTATTTTATACAATTTTATCCTTCGTTATATTATATTTGTAGTTAATTTAACACATTTTAAACTTTTGTAGTAGGTAACAATAAAAATATTTTTTAGGATTGCTATCCAAGTCGGTAGAATTGCTTACGTTTTGATACTTTGGGTAGTGGGCTTGTTTAGCAGTTCATGCCAGATGAAAATGGGTGACTTGGACGATCATTCAATGTGGCCATCCAAACTGGAAAGATCCCTCAAATTCCTGAATTAATACCTATTTATAGTTCTGTTATTGGTGAACAGATTATATATAAGTATTTTTCTACGATATTAAGGTTGCACTCGAAACGTGGGTTTTCCTCAATCAACCCTTAAGGCATAGACCTTAGCAGCCTATTGTACATAATCTTACATACAAAAACGTGAAAAGAACTCATTAAACGCGGAAGAAAACGTCGAATCGAAATATAAATAAACATAAAATAAAAAGGTCCTATATCACATGAAATTTTCTTGAACGTTTTATTATTGTCGTGAGTATTTTAAATTTTGTATTTTCGTTGTTATTGTTTTATTTTAAAGCCGCCATTTACATCGTGTTACTTGACCGAAGTTTTAGAGAAAAAAATGCTGATAGACCAACTCAGACAAACACACATAACCTCAACCTCTTATCTAGCCCAAATCTTCGTTCCAGTTCGCTTATTTTGTGTCCTTGTTTCTAAAAATTTTGCTTCATGTGGTTCATGTGGTTTATTTTATACAATTTTATCCTTCGTTATATTATATTTGTAGTTAATTTAACACATTTTAAACTTTTGTAGTAGGTAACAATAAAAATATTTTTTAGGATTGCTATCCAAGTCGGTAGAATTGCTTACGTTTTGATACTTTGGGTAGTGGGCTTGTTTAGCAGTTCATGCCAGATGAAAATGGGTGACTTGGACGATCATTCAATGTGACCATCCAAACTGGAAAGATCCCTCAAATTCCTGAATTAATACCTATTTATAGTTCTGTTATTGGTGAACAGATTATATATAAGTATTTTTCTACGATATTAAGGTTGCACTCGAAACGTGGGTTTTCCTCAATCAACCCTTAAGGCATAGACCTTAGCAGCCTATTGTACACACGGCTACAGATCAAGCTATACATTTCTAGTATAAGCTGACCTCCCATTGAACCGAAATCGTATACAATGCGAGATCAGCTTATACTGGAAATGTATAGCTTGATCTGTAGCCGTGTGTACATAATCTTACATACAAAAACGTGAAAAGAACTCATTAAACGCGGAAGAAAACGTCGAATCGAAATATAAATAAACATAAAAAAACCATCACACGCGAATGTTGCCGCGGCAGTTAAAAACTGCAATAAATAACGTAGTATTGCCACTTCCTCGAGGCGTACATCTCGCGTTATCGATTGCGATGTTATGAAATCGATCGATTTATCTCAAACGCTAACGTAGGTACACTTCACGTGAATGAAAGCGTGTTTAACGTGCACGAGCATTGAAGATCCGTTAGGTGTGAAGCGCTCGTTGTGTAGCATGATAAGCCGTTCTTAATCGATCGGCAAGTTAAGCTACCACCGTCGTGGTCGGTACCTGGATGGGAACGCCTAGTAGTATTTAAAAAAAAGCGTTTCCGTGCTTCGGAAGGCACGTAAAGCCGTTGGTCCCGGTTATCACTTAATTGTGATAGTCGTTTAGCTAGTTGGAGGCCTTCTAGGCGGCTTGAAAATCTCCAACAGTAGGTTGTCACACTAGCCTACCTCCACAGATCCGCAGCGGGCACGCGTGGTGGAGTATCTGCCCATTCCCTTTCACCCTGAATTTGTGAAAGGAGGCCTTAGCTCAGCAGTGGGACATTATTGTCTGATGATGATGTAGAACATAAGCTCACAGTGGAAAGTGATGATTAATTGTAATGTTTAAGTTGTCATAATCATCACTAATGACGGGCCAAATGGCGTAGTTGGTTAAGACTCTACCTATCACGTCGTGGGTTCGATTCCCGCCCAGGACCATGCATTTGTGTGCATGAGCATGTCTGTATGTCCTGAGTCTGGTTGTAATTATGTATATTAAGTATGTATTTACAAAAAAAAAGTAGTATATGTATTATATTAGTTATCTGGTTTCCATATTACAAGCTCTGCTTAGTTTGGGATCAGCAATTTCCGAGTAATGTCTTACAATAGTGATTTTGTATTCAAACAAAAGCCTATCGACAGTAAACAATACACAACGAGTAAATGGATTTCCATATATAATTTTAGATAGATTATAAAGTAAGTATATGTAATTATAAAGTATTTTTTAGTTTTGTTTCATTTATTCCTTTTGTAGGCAAGTAGTATATATGTTTATTTTTTCTTTTTTAATTACCGCACATTCGTCCGTGCATCACCCGTGAAGCAAAAAAGAAGTTTACACTTCAAAAATACATATAGACACGTACAGTCGTACATAATTATTATCTTGCGGAGGAATATGAAGGGATTTTTGCAGGGTCAGCGACGATGTGATGCCCTTGGCGTTGCAAACGATTATAGACTATCAAACCGCTTATATGAGGTGCCTATCCTTGTTTGACACCGTAGATATTAAAATAATAGTTTTAGAATATCGGGGAGCTAACAGAAGTACCAAAGTGGTATGTTGATGTAGCACGATCACTTCTTCTCAGTCGGGCGTTCTGGTCAGTGTGGCCACAGTGTGTGGTCGTGGTTGCAAAAGATGCTGTACATACATGGTAGAAAGAAAGAAAATACATTTATTTGACGGAACACATTAAAGAATATACATACAATAAAATTTAAAACAAACCAGTAAGTCTGCCGTCAAAGAGGATCGTCAGCTCAGCATGGTGCTATTGACTATGTCAGCAGCGCTGATTTTCAGCCTTTAGTGATGTCACGATCGTAAGTACACGAAAAAACATAAATAAATAAAATAAATAACGAAAGTGTATTTCAGATAGGTAGGTAGGTAGTTGGTAGAATTACTGCTTTCGTAATGCTTCTCAATTTTTGGCGGTTCGTAGCGTTGCGGGTAAAATCAAATCAAATGTATTTATTTCAAAGTTCAAAGTTCAAAGTCTTTATTTGTATAACGCGGTAGGTACAGTGTTGGTTGGTAAAAAAAATATTATTATTATAATAGCAGGTATCACACATTAAACCAAATTTGGCATACAAATTTCAATACAAAAAAATTAAATTAATCATGTCATCATAGTTGAAAAATTCATTATTAAACATATTATTACTACACATACACCATACTATTACACAGTCCAAATCAAAAATTAATGAAGAACACAACAATTTGTATACGTCAAAACTTAGCCCTTAAAAATAAGTAGGTACATTCAGGTCAATAGATTATACAATTTCCATCACATAAATTACTTAAAGATTCAATATTCATTACATTTATTAGTTAAAATTTATAGTCTATTCAATTTAGGCCCTGATAAGGCACTTATGAAAGTTAACAAAATGACTCTAAACCGTCAATTGTGCAGATTGGGTTATCGTCTTGAACTCTTGACCAATCTAACTAGTGATTGGTCAAGATTCGCCCCGTGATCTTTTGTCTTCAACCTGACCATAACAACAAGTCACTCCATCGAGTGTTTGTTTCTGGAGATGAGACCAAACTTGAAGTCTATTCACGACTATAGCAGGATCTAGTCCTCGTTATAGATGCGTAGAACTGGGGAAACTCCGCGATGATTCAGTTTCAAACGTCGGCGTCGCGTGGAAAAATATTATTGGTTTTTCATCTCAAGCTAAGACACGCTAAGATGCGTCTAATGAGGGAGTGAGACCGAACGAGGAACTGGTAACGTAGGTAATGACGTTTTTACCATATTTTTCCCGTATCTAATTGTTAGTACAGCTCTAGTTTACAAGTTATAGTACCAATATTTGCAGCGTCAATTTAACATGTTTAAACAAAAAACTTAAACCGACTTCAAAGTACACTAAGAAGTAATCAAATCCTGATCTGATGACAATGGGACCAAACCCCTTAACCTACCTGATGGTACCTTTAACTGGGCTCAGCAAAGTCCTTAACTCTTTCAAGGGGCAATGTATACGTTTCTATAATAAAGTACCCAAAGAAATCCAAGAGCTACCTATACATAGATTCAAAAAGATAGTAAAACAGAAGTTATGCAAGAAGGGGTACTATAAAGTTTCTGATTTTGTAGATGACAAGAATGCATTTGAATGAATTGTTCGCTTCGCACGCTATTGTTATATATATTTTGTAAATTGTAATATTTATAAGTACACATTAAAAAAAAAATAAAAAAAGAACACTTGCTGAGTTTCTTGCCGGAGTCTTCTCAGTTCAAGTTGTATTTGGAACCGGTGTAGAGTCATTTTTTAACTTTCATAAGTGCCCTATAAGGGCCTAATTTGAATAAATGAATTTTGTTTTTTTTTTTTAAAACGGGAAGTGTACCCTTTAAAAAAGAAATTTCCAAATCGGTTAATAAATTACGGAGTTAAGAGTAAGGAATAGAGAACCTCCTCCTTTTTTTGAAGTTGGTTGAAAATTTAAAAGGTCGAGTTTTCTTATGATACTTCTATGCTCAAAATACCTATCAAACCTTAAGTAGACCAAGAGGTACCATAAGAAATATCCTCATTGTGAATCAAAACTGAAAATAATCATGGCTCTAATCTGATTTTCATATTACAGTTACAAAATTTTATGTTTTATTTTATTTTTTCTATGTTTCCTATAAATACTCTGCTCTTCGGGCACATACTGGTATCTTTCTTTAAATTTAAATTATAAGATAAGGTAGTATATTGTTAATCCTTAATTGGCTGTAAGTTATATTTAGTTAGATAATATATTAGTTTTTAAGAGCTGTGGATTATGTAACAAATAAATAAATAAATAAAATAAATTTAATTTAATTTAAAACCGACTGAAATTAATTATGTAAATGATTATAAAATTTCATCATCATTTACATAATTATGGCTCAAATGTTTTTAATTACTACGTTCAGAAATAAATAACTATGAATATAAATATTTTGTAGACCCAGACCCAGTCCACAAAGGCTTTGTTACATTTTCCGTTTCAAAGACTCTAATGTGAAAACTCTATACCTACACATCACATTATTTACATTACACGACGCAAACGATCGACTTGAAAGAATGAAGAAAAATGTCTTGAGGAAAATTGCAAATAAAATACGCTCGGCGGCATAGAACCATTCTGCCTAGTATCCCACTTAGGATATCCGTATCCGCATTCTTAATTTAAAGTTTTTGGTTTGATTATTATTTGCGGGTTATTCGGAGAAGGAAAGCAAGGAACCTGAAGAAATGACGCGCTCTGTGAGAGCCCTATAATGACAATTCATTCAGCAATGCTTGGATTTTCTCAAGGAAAAATATTGACATTTATATGGGTACAATTAAATACGTTCGTGTATATTCACTGCTTTCTCGAAAACTTCTTATCTGATTTATTATTTTACCTACTTGAACAAAAAACAAACTTTGCAGGCGAAGATTTTATTACACTAAAATAAAATTAAATAACGTTTACATAGTAGTACTTCTAATCTATACTAATAAAGCGGAAGAGATTTTTTGTTTGTTTCTTTAAACGGGCTAATCTCTGGATCTACCAGTCGGATTCTAAAAATTCTTTCACTAATGGAAGCTACATTATCCCCGAGTAGGTATATATATCTACTTTTATCAAGGGAACTCGGGTGAAACCGCGCGAGGCAGCTAGTCTGACACTATTTTGAGTAAGGTCGCCAGAGTTTGATAAGGTGGCGCTGTGCTGACATATGTACCCGGGACCAGACAACTAATATCCAATGCTGTCCTTTCTGCTGCCGGCACAGCGACTCCTCTCAAGATCTCTTCAAACTAATCTTGTGTCTTCAAGAAGGGTATGAGGGGAGGTTCGGAAAGGTGAAAGTGATACCCCTGGCGTTTAGGCTAGCTTAACCGCTAACATCAGTCGCGCCGTCAACTGTTTGCTTCCCTTGTACAATAATATAAAAAAAAAGTATATTATAAATAAACCATCCAATAGCCGAGGCGTCCGCGTCGTCGGCGTCGTTCGCGGATTGCTGTTTTTTTTATAAAAAACCATCTACACTAAAAACATTATTAAAATAAAATAACGTAAGTACCTACCTCAGGAATTATAATAATGTTAAAAGATACTTAACGGAAGAGTGTTAAATTTTACGTACCCAACAAATGTAATTTTTCTACTTGTTTTTTGCTAATTATAATTATCGTCGTAACCATCCGGCATAAAATAGATTGTCTGTTGAAAAATAGTAAAAAAAAAAGGAATCCGAGGTGTACCTATACGAAAATGGACAACCTAATTCAGCAATTTAAAAATAACTTGAAATTAAACAATTGTGAGAACAGACAGAATCAGATAAAAGTATAATAGTACATTGTGATACATGTGTGCAAAGTTGGTCATTACAGACGAGGCGGTATTAGGCGATAGGACGCCGAGAGTGTAATGATCAATGCGCAGCACACGCGTGTCATAGTACGAACGTTTTTCAACACACTTGCGAGGAACAAAACAGGCTTATATATTTTTAGTATATTTTTTGATAACATACAACCACACAATGAGAACGTTAGCAAAAATGGCGCGCAGGTTTTTTTATGACTTGATTTTTTTGACAGGAATGCGCAGTCTAACTGTTTTATCCGGTTAAATTACGAACACTTACAGTGAGTGAGATACAAACTTAACATAATCGGGATAATATCATAATACACTAGTGCGGTAATGTAAAGTAAAAAGCACCAGTTCGTAATGTAAAGTAAAAAGCCACTTTACGAGCGTGTGTTACGTCTCCTCTTGTAAGATTGGAATGGTGACATCTTCGGAAACAGTTTGAATACCAGCATCTTCTTCGATAGTCTCTCATCGTTTCTTTCATAACAAGTTACATGATAGCTACTTATTTAAAGCCCTTTGATTACGAATTCTAATTTATGTGATATCTTATGATATCTATATTAAGCAACAAAAATGTATTCATAATATTATACAGTTATTTTAAAAACAGTGAGAAAGTACCTAGATATCATTTGAATATGTAAGTATTGACATTCCTCTCTTCGTAATGTTTTTAATAACTTTGAGAACCAGCGTATCATCAGTTCGAAGTTCAAATTCAAACTTATACGCAAAAGAGCTAATAGGAAGATCCGGAACCGGGACCTACACACTATAAAGAAGCTATAGAGGCATCGCACACAACGCGAAGCCCCCCTCATTCACAGCTGGGTCACTTTCTCTTCACAACCTTGATTTCTTACGGCTGCCTCGAGTACGTTAACACTAACTTAAAACTCATGACATTTTTGTCAATCCACTGTCTAACTTTTACTTTTCCCGTTCATTGAAAGACACTTTCGATCGTGTACATTTCCCTTGTATTTCATAATGCATTAACGCCTACATTATATAAAATATAGAACAGGAAAATTGCGCAACAACGTCCGCCTGCTTTTCATTTTCGTATTTCTTACGAAATCGTGATAAAAATGAACTTACCGATTTGAAAAGAAAAAATATCCAAGGATCTGAATTTAAAAAGTCACAGAACACACACAAATTTAAAAAACAATGTCACTGCCACTCAATTTTACCGCGCTTATGTCGCGCGGGAACACAAACACTTTTACGTATCAAAACAAAGTTTTTTTAAATCAAAATAAAAAGTTTAAATTGAAAAAAGTTTTCATTCGTCGGAGTCGGTTCGCCACGTTCGGAACGGACAGTGGCTACGCCGGTTGTGGTTAGTGGTAAGGCGATTTCTTGTTTACACATCAATCCGAGAAACTCGAAGCGATTACCCGATCATAGGTAAAAGTTATAGATCGAAATACATTTCCGCATTACGAGGCTATCGTTTCAAAATGGCTGTATAATAGCCACGTTAACCAACAGTACTCGTGTTGTGGTCGTTTTGCAATAGTTGTCTTGTCCGTTTTCGCAATTATGCATTGCGGGTAGGTAAACACATTACCTACCTCCGTAACACGTAAATAACAAATTGCATTAACAACATTGCTTGCCAATATCTCATTAACTTTTTCCTAAAAAAAAACCGGCCAAGTGCGAGTCAGACTCGCGCACCGAGGGTTCCGTACAAACCTGTAGGTATATAAGTAAATGGTAGTATAGACCTGAGTATTTGATATTAATTTCAATTTATGACCTATTAAAAAAAAACTACTTACTAGATCTCGTTCAAACCAATTTTCAGTGGAAGTTTGCACCGTAATGTACATCATATATTTTTTATAGATTTATCATTCTCTTATTTTAGAAGTTACAGGGGGGGGGACACACATTTTACCACTTTGGAAGTGTCTCTCGCGCAAACTATTCAGTTTAGAAAAGAATGATATTAGAAACCTCAATATCATTTTTGAAGACCTATCCATAGACACCCCACACTTATGGGTTTGATGAAAAAAAAAAATTTGAGTTTCAGTTCTAAGTATGGGGAACCCCCAAAATTTATTGTTTTTTTTCTATTTTTGTGTAAAAATCTTAATGCGGTTCACAGAATACATCTACTTACCAAGTTTCAACATTATAGTTCTTATAGTTTCGGAAATAAATGGCTGTGACATACACGGACAGACAGACAGACAGACAGACAGACAGACAGACAGACAGACATGACGAATCTATAACGGTTCCGTTTTTTGCCATTTGGCTACGGAACCCTAAAAACTGCCTCATAATATGTCTATTTAAAAAAAAAGTTTGTACCTACTTATCTTGTTTTCCGAATGTAATAAGTATTATTAAAAAACGTATAGACAGATTTTCAGAGAATTTAAACAGTCGCACTGAAACGTCAATTTATTGTAATATTAAAAAATATCTCCCACATTGAATAGCATCTTCCATTTATTTAAATATTCAATAAAGAAAGAAAGATTGAAGTAGGTAATCAGTAATTTGACCTGTCTTGTTTATACCGGCTGTTGTCCTGCATTTGTCCCATAAAGGAGTTTGATATTTACCTGGTTTAGAACACCATTCAACTATAAAGTCATGCTAGTAAAATTACATATTATTTTCAAAGTTTTGTGAAAATAAAAATCCCCCCGTGTTTGACGAGGTTTTATTATGATTTATAAGATATAGGTTGGTGACTGATGCGCAGCGGTCCGGTTTAACCTCTCGCCCCTGGATCGCAGACCTATTCAGTACAGTTGTGAAGTCTTATTTTGATTTGACGTTAATCACAAATCATCAATAATCGCTTACTTATCAAAACCAGTATAATAACTAAATAAATCATTTAGTATTGGTTCTATAAATATGGCACGAATGCAAAACAACACCTGTACTGTAGGACGGCTGTAAGAAAAATATTACCTATTCGTAACAACAAAACCGGAAAATAATTACTCATAAGTGAGGAATAAAGTCAATCTCTTTTTACGGAAGGAACATTAAAATAAAATTGGTAAGTACTACAGAAGTCATCCGTACCATGTGATTTACAAAAACTTTTTGTTTGTTGAATGAATTGCTATTCAATAAAATTAGGCGCACGCGCACTTGATTATATTGCGTTGATCTTGCGGCTTGCCCACAGACGTACTTTAAACTTTTGCCTTACGCAATTTTCAATTACACTCTGTGGTGGTCGATTTCTCACAGACTGTGAGAAATCGACCTATTAGATTTAAATCTGTGTTACCATACGTAGTATCCCCTATAGTGGTCTGTGGTGTTACCAAATATAAATATGTGTAACCTACACCTTATCATTGTGGGTCAATACTTTGAGTATATAATCTTAATACTAAAAGGGGTCAATAAATAAGTTTTCTTTCTTTCTTTCAAATGGTCATACAAGTTTGTACAAGCGGCCATTTTCAAAACCATTCTTTAATGGAACTTTTAAGGATGGTGACTGACAGTGCGGACTATAAGAAGTGATTTATTTTGTGACTATATTAATACAACTCGAGAAAATTGTAATAAGACAAGGCTGTATGGCTCAGACCTTTGCCTGCGTTTGGGCATATAAGACAGACAACAACAACAATAACTGACATTGACAGTTAACTGAAGTTGAAGTGTCTGACGTCTTCCTTTGGGGTTATGTTGTGTTATGAATTTTATTGTAATATTCTAATTATTCATTATATTCGACGTAACTTACTAAAATGGCACTGTTGAAAACATTTGTAACTCGTCACATACGTACGTATTCGGAAAATTCGCTCCCCATTCAATAAAATCCACCGTAAACTTATTCGAGAAAAGTCCGCACTAAATTGTTTTTTTTTTACTTTTCAGTGGTTAACGCACACCGTGCCATTTTCGGAGTTGTAAGGCCTTCATCAACCGAAGTAAAGGCTGAAAATGACGATTCGCCAATGGAAATAGACAATCCTTATAAAAAAGAAACGAGGCTTTGTATACTATGCAAACTTAACGTCACTCCGGATTACAAAAATTATAGGCTTTTATCTCAATTTCAGAGCCCTTATACAGGCAGAATATATGGAAGGCATATTACAGGGCTGTGTAAGTCAAAGCAGGCTCAAGTTGAAGCAGAGATTAGAAAAGCACAGAATTGTGCATACATGCCTTACTACTACAAAAGCAAAGAATTCTTCAAGGACCCTAAGTTGTTTGATCCAGAAAACCCCATCAGGTCGCACAGATTCTAGGCAATTTAATAATTGCGATACATTTAGATACTTACCATTATAGAAAAAATATTATAGCTAAAAAATAAAATGTGACTACAAAACGTTGTGTTGTTTTATTTATAACTTATATTGTTTGCCATCCTTGACTGCTTTCTTGAATGTCCCCTTCATCTATGTAGTCCACTTATTAATTAACATAAAATCAACTTAGCAACTCTTAGCAAAAGCAACCTTCGGAACCGTGCATTAGAGTATTAGAGTTTGACTATTCATAAGTGCCTGTGAAGGCATATTTGATTGAATAAATTATTTCATTTCATTTCAACATGCTAGGAAAACTAAAAGAAGAAGGAACAGTATTATATTTTTATTATAATATGAAAAATAGTGGTTTATGAAATCCAGAGTATTAAAATAACTAACTAACAATAATTTACAAGTTGAACCCTGACAAGATAATGGCTGTATCATCAGGAGTAATAAAGCAATCATTATCTGAATCATAACCAACCAAGGATGCCGGTATTTTTAATGTCCGGAGTATTTCTGAATAATCCATATTTTGTTTATCTGGAAAATTGCTCTTCATCAAATCCATTAACTCCATTAAAGCAGTCTGACAACCCGTCTGCCATTTCTTCACCAATTCTCTTAATTGTTTAGTATCTTCCGTCATAGACTTAGCTATGAGAAGCTTTTTCTTAGCCTCTATCCTGGCTTTAAGGTCATCTATGTCTTTTTGACTGATAGAACCTGTTGATTTAGCTTTTATAGGCATTGTTACTTTGTTGTAAGACTTTCTTATGAGAATAGTCTTTTTATTATCAAATTCAAAGTCTTCCTCATCATCAAAAGAGGTTTGTGATGGTTTGCTTGTTTCAACATTCACTTTACTCTTTTTACTTTTATCTATTTTATGTTTTACTTCTTTTGTCTTCTTAACAGCCAGTTTTAGTTCTGTTCCTTTAGGTGTCATATTCTTTCCTTCAAGCTTCTTTATTGTAGGTTTTATTGAGTCTGTAAAGTCATCATCTTCATCCATATTGATCACTTGATCTGTGACTGTAACTTTATCATTTTTATTCAGTTTACCCAAAGGTACATCATCCGAGTCTGAATCAAATAACACTTGTGATCCTGACTTTTCTTCTTTCTGATTCTTTTCGTTGATGTCACAAGTTTCTGACTTTATATTAAGTTTCTCTAATTCACTACTATTTTGTTTAAAAATCTTCTTTTGTATAACAACTATACATTCTTTTGTAAGCTCTTTTGGGCTCTTCTCTGGTATTGGAACAAGTTTTGTTTCAGTATTGTCTTTACAAGCTATGTCTACCTCAGGCTTATCGCTACTATTTTGTTCCTTATTCTTCAATGATGGACTCTTCTTAGGTCTAATTTTAGATTTATGTCGTTTTGGAGTACAGACAGGTTCAACTTCTACTACATGTTTGGTCAAGCTGTCGGGTTCTTTTATTAGATCTTCAGTAGTTTTTATTTCTGGCGTAGGACTTTGTGTATTCTCCTGGCATTTAATAGCTGATAGAAGAGTTTTAGATTTTTTCTTACGCGGTAATTCTACGTTTCGAGACGGCGTTTTATCTATATCGATATTATTACTGACACCTGCTGCATCATTATTTGCTTCTTGACTTACTTCAGGAGTTTTAGAGCTTTGCTCTAATTCATCCTCAATGATGCGTTGTTTACGTTTTCTGATCTCAGTCTTTTCTTGTTTCACTTCCTCGGTACCAGACAGTGGTGAAATAAAGGGCGAAGGTCCTTTTCGTTTCCAATTCCGAGAAAGCCCAACTCTCCTACAAGGAGTTAATAAGGACTTGCTGATCCCACCAGGAGTCTTCGGAGATTCGTTCTTATTTATTTTGAGTGATGACACATTATTCATTTTTTATAAAGCTGTGTTTAATTATTAAGGCACCTTCAATTCTATTCAATTCTTATTTATGGCTTTTGCGGAAACCTTGATTTACCTATGTCTTCAAAATAAAGATGAAACATTACAATATTATGACAAATATTTTATTTTTGTTCCCGCCATTTAATCATTCGATTCATTCATTCGTTCAAAAAGTTGTCAGAAACGTTTTGCACGGTGAAAGTTAATAATAAAAACTATTAAATATAAATTATAATGTAAAGTTATTTTACAATAATGAAATCACTTTATTATTTAACAAAATTTTAAATAAGCTTCTTTAAAAATTCTTAATTCGTAGTTTTTACAGAATAGGCCCTAATATTTTTTGGCAATCGTAATTTAAACTAGATCAAAACGAAACGCTATCCTAATTTTAGTTCACTCAAACCGTAGACTCAAACAAATGTTATGCATTCTTACATTCACTCAGTTTCATTCGCTTGCCCGTCTCCTGAAACGAAACCCCGTCTGCGTTTTTTCGAAAAATATTTATTTATCGCTAAGCTACCGAACGAAAACATCCGTGCGATAAAATCGTGCTGTGCTAACCGAGTGTGTGCCGTGCATAAGAAGTGCTATTTACGACCGCTCTTTGAATAAAAACATTACATAATGCCGCTGTTGAGGTTGACTACAGGCACTTTCGGGCAGCTGCGTAGTTTCGCTACGTCACCAGCCCTTGGGAAGAGAGTGAAGACCTTCGCGGTGTACCGCTGGAACCCCGATGAGCCGGACAAGAAGCCCACCACGCAAAACTATGAGGTGGACCTCGATGATTGCGCGCCCATGGTTTTAGACGCGCTGTTGAAGATCAAGAACGAAATGGACCCGACCCTGACATTCAGACGATCGTGTCGCGAGGGCGTGTGTGGCTCCTGTGCCATGAACATTGATGGAGTCAACACCCTCGCCTGTATTAGCCACATAGATCAAAGCTTGTCGAAGCCATCGAAGATCTACCCGCTACCTCACATGTACGTTGTCAAGGACCTCGTGCCTGATCTCACCAACTTCTATCGCCAGTACCGATCTATAGAGCCTTGGCTGCAGCGCGACAAGGAAGCCGTTAAAGGTAAGGAGACTCAGTTGCTCCAGGATGTCGAGGACCGTGCTAAATTGGATGGTTTATATGAATGTGTACTATGTGCCTGCTGTTCCACCAGCTGTCCATCTTACTGGTGGAATGGAGACAAGTACCTCGGCCCCGCTGTCCTCATGCAGGCCTACAGGTGGATCATTGACTCTCGTGATGAAGCAACAGAGAAACGCTTATCAAAACTCAAAGATACATACTCGGTCTACCGTTGCCATACTATCATGAACTGCACGCGAACATGTCCTAAAGGTCTGAACCCAGGTCGTGCCATTGCTCAGATTAAAACCCTCCTATCGGGTATTGTTAAGAAACAGGCACCAATTATGGACCCGGCAGGTTTGGAGAAGCAATCTGTACGAAATTAACATGTCCCTTAATTAATACTATATAATCTGATAAATTTTAAACTTTGTTTTGAGGTCTTTGAGAATGCAACTGGTACGTACTTAAAGAAGGTTCCACTATGGTTAGTGTTATAACCTAAGGTAATGAACCTAAAATCAGTACTATTACGCGTAGTTCCTTATTGTAATAACCATAATGACGTAGTTATTATTTAGTGATAATAGTTGAAATACAGATAGTTCTCTATGCCACTTGGATCTTGAAAATACTAGTTACACTGGCATGTATAAATTATTATATATTGACTCATTGGCCACTTAGTAAATATTTTTTAATTACCCCACTCAACTAATGACATGGCTACAGTTAAATGACCAAAACCAGCTACATGGATCTTGATAACCATTTATACGGAATTATGTATGTTAGGGGTGTGATAATTAATCGTAATTTTTATTCCTGTCAGTGTATGTTATATTATTTTTTAAACATTTACAAACCATTGTTATGTTTTATTTTTATGTAAGTGTAAATGGTAACTTGTTATACTTATTCAATGTAGATGTTAAAATAAAGCCAAAAAACGAAATAATCTGACCTGCAAAGTTTTCCTCGAACTAGACATAAATTCTGAACCAATAATAAAATGTATTGATATTATGTGAAATTATGAAAGAAGTATTATTTGAATTTTAGATAGTATTTTAACGTACTGAGTTTTTTTGTTCATGTAAATTATTGCTGTGACATGTATTTATTGTTCATCCTTCATTAATGTGTACAGTTGTTAATAAAGATAATTTATTTAATTGGTTTTGTTATTCAGTACAGATAAGATGCCCTCAGAATGTGTCAGATAAACAAACAAGTTACCTATATGGGTTCTGTGCTGTGTTCTATTAAATTATATTTTACTAGCTGCCCGGCGCGACTTCGTTCGCGTGGTGCTACCCTACCCTGTGGTGCTACCCTACCCTGTTGTGCCCTGCCCTGCCCTGCCCTGCCCTGCCCTGCCCTGCCCTGCCCTGCCCTGCCCTGCCCTGCCCTGCCCTGCCCTGCCCTGCCCTGCCCTACCCTACCCTACCCTACCGTACCCTACCCTACCCTACCCTACCCTACCCTGCCCTTCCCCCTTCCCCCTTCCCTACCCTACCCTACCGTCAAGCCGTTTATTACAAACACTGAGCCACACGCAAAGAGATTGACTCCCTGCCGTATGGCCCGTACCCGTGACGTGATTTTTCTGCTAATACTTATATTTTTAAACTCGTGATATCTTTTGAATGGAATGTCCGAATTGAATAATTCAAAAAGTTATATAAAGGTTTTGAAGCAGTCTTGGATATGAAGTAATTTATTTTGATAAGGATTAATACCAAGATACAAATAGAGAGACATTTCTAGCGGCGGCATTTCAATTAAAATTTTAAAATAGAAAAACCCTTATTGTGGCATAACTATAATAGTTAGACATATGGTATCGCGATACTTTTTGTAAATAATAATGTGTTCTGCAAAGTCGTAGTACATTTTTTTATTCTATCATCAATAGTTTTCGCAGCGCACGCGATGTAATGAATATTTTATGTAATTTTTTTACACCTTGGGTTACATTATTGGAGATTTAGTAAGGATCCCTAATTTTTTTGAAAATATAATATAGCCTATGTCACCCGGGGATAGTGTAGCTTCCCAACAGTGAAAGAATTTTTCAAATCGGTTCAGTACTTTCGGAGCCTATTCAATGCAAACAAACAAACAATCAAATCTTTCCTCTTTATAATATTAGTATAGATAATGTCCTAAGAAATGTCCTAAATTATAATACTATCAACATTATGTACTCAATATCCCTAGAACTTGGGGAAACGCCTTTGATCTCATAAGAAATGAGTAGGTACCTGTGATTAGATAACAAAAAACCCTGTTCTATACAGGCTATCTTTTCACAAATAATACAGACCTGTCTGTTGTTAACCGAAGAAATAACATAGGCCGAACCTTGACAGGATAGTAAGAAACTTAAGTAGGCTATGTAGTACCTGTGAAACAATAGAATCCTCTGGTAGTTTTTTCCACATTTTACAGGTAAAGGAAAAGAGAGATAAAACATGTGATTATGAAAGGGACAAAAGTGTCACTCGATATCGAGCATTATCAACAGTTTGTTTAAACGTTTACCTACTTACTGAACGTATTTGAAATACAATATCTACAGAACAATCGATATGCAGAGCTCTGAACTCTCGGAGTGGCAAAATTTTTGAACAGATCTGCATGACAATGAATGCAAAATTCGTGTCAGTAAAGAAACCTTAAAACGTGTTAATAAACAAACAATATCCGTGAAAGAGTCGCTTCTATTCTATTCACAACCAACGATATTTATTTTAGAAATATCGTGTGTATCTTCCAGACTGACTTTTCTTATAATAATAATCATTTATTTGAAACAAATACCCATCAAGATAACAGGATCTATTGAACAAAGATCCTCTGGGGTCCGGGGCATAGGTACTGCTAAGAGCGCTGTCTGTAGTGTAATAATTTTACTGGACGAAACTAGAAACTCGATATTTATACGAAGGTAGACAGCCTATCCATAACATGTACCAAAAATAGAGTAAAAAATAGGGGCCAAAGTCAACCAATGCAAACTTTGTTAAAAAGTACGGCGCAAATAAACAAAACAAAATAGCTAAAACACAAAAAACAATTAGCCAGCCAACCATTCGCTCGAGTTGAGACTTATAACATTTACCAAATACAGATCCGTGGTAATATTCCATTCCAAATCTTTTCCTTATACATAATGGCTCGTACTCATACGCTTCAGTGAAATGCAACTTCAGAACTTTTTAAGTTGCGTTGTTTAAAATGTGGTAATTTGAACCTGTTCTGCTTTATAGCGTAATCGTGGAAAATGCCTTAACGGCTTCTGCATAGTATAGGCTAAGCGATAACAGCATACATACCTACCTAATAATCTTCGCAGGTAGGAATTGATAACATCCAGGTAGGAAGTCATATAGCTTGAAGAATCTAGATAATGAAACATAAGTAGCTTATGAACAGCGACCACTTTTCTTTTTGTAAGTTGATACAGTACAACTCGTGCGCTGGATGCGACCCTCTTCCCGCGAGGTTAAATAGCTTGAAATCAAGGATGTTATAAAACTGTCTGTGCTTGAAATTTTACATAAAACCGGTCAAGTGCGAGTCAGACTCACGCACCGAGGGTTCCGTACAAACCTGTAGGTATATAAGTAAATGGTAGTATAGACTGAGTATTTGATATTAATTTCAATTTATAACGTATTAAAAAAAAAACTACTTACTAGATCTCGTTCAAACCAATTTTCGGTGGAAGTTTGCACCGTAATGTACATCATATATTTTTTATAGATTTATCATTCTCTTATTTTAGAAGTTACAGGGGGGGGGACACACATTTTACCACTTTGGAAGTGTCTCTCGCGCAAACTATTCAGTTTAGAAAAATTGATAATAGAAACCTCAATATCATTTTTGAAGACCTATCCATAGACACCCCACACTTATGAGTTGGATGAAAAAAAAAATGTTGAGTTTCAGTTCTAAGTATGGGGAACCCCCAAAATTTATTGTTTTATTTCTATTTTTGTGTGAAAATCTTAATGCGGTTCACAGAATACATCTACTTACCAAGTTTCAACATTATAGTTCTTATAGTTTCGGAAATAAATGGCTGTGACATACGGACGGACAGACAGACAGACATGACGAATCTATAAGGGTTCCGTTTTTTGCCATTTGGCTACGGAACCCTAAAAATCGCTAATGCAACGTAGCCTTATTTGAGTAGAGTTATTTTAAGCTTGAGCGACTCAACTTTTCAACATAGGTACATTTTCCTTATGGTACATATGTGATAATGTGAGAAGAGAACTGGCTCTCAAGTGCAGCTGCTTTGCCTGAACACACAAGTAGGTGCTTGGCGACATACTTTCAACTTGATGGCGGTAGCCATGCAAACGTAGTGGTTATATTCTCTTTGGCCATGCAGGCGTGTACACTACGAAACTACGAAGTACCTAGTCCCTAAGGAGGCAATACGAGCTATCAATTAACAGCAAAGCTATCAGTGGTTACCTAACCTAACCTAACAAGTTTTATTTAAACAGGTTGTAGATAATTTTTTTTTTTTTTGTGTATAACGTCCAACCGAGAGGCGTGGTACATACATACCTACCTAATATCGCTATCATAAAGGTCACTTGTGAGTAGGGTTACTGTTTAGATATCAATTTGTGAATTCCATTTTTATAACAACTAGGTACTTACTAAGGGCCGATTTTTCTTTTTTACTTACAACTTCCAACAAAAGATTTTCCATATAAAATCTGTTAAAAGTAAAGGGTTTGAAGATTTTGGCATAATTTTGTACGCCTGATGAGTATGCCAGGCTTCCAACAAAAATCTTCGAACCTTTATTCCTCGGATAAAATATATCTGACGGTCTGTATGGTGCTAATCGGTTAACGTAGCATGTACTATAGCCTATTATCTCTTTCAACACCTCCTGTACACATTACCTACCGACCCTATGAGCTGTGGCAGGTCATGGCAACCTTACTGACGCCCAGGAATACAATGATAAGTTAATTGGCTGCGATGGTCTGTAAGGAGGTATGTACACTACTTCTCCACTGCAGAGCTTGTCGAGAAGCTCTTAAAGTTGGACAGAAGACTCAAAGTCCGGACAAATACGGACGTATGGTGACCCTACTTGTGACTGACCCACTATAACCGGAAAGTTACGTCACGCACACACCTACCGATTAATACCAATCTATTCTTATTGTAATAAGTATTTCGACGAGATTGAACGATGAAGTACCTACTTACCTACAGTTACTAACTATATGTACCGTGCCACTACTAAGTACATAGGTATTTCTTAAGTACCTACCTACATGAGCATACATTGTTGAACTAATAGACTGTGGTTGAACGTTCATTCATTTCAGGTACCTACTTACCTGCCCAAAATACCAACTATCTACTTTATCCCTACTTGAATGGAGTAGTAGATTTTCCTAACAAAACACGGCTCACATCCAGTATAAGCTGATCGCAATGTATAGGATTTCCGTACAATGAGAGGTCAGCTTATATTGGATATATACAGCTTGATCTGTAGCCGTACGTACCTAACTTGGTCATAGATAATTTCCACCTGAATAAATAAACAGTGGTTAAATAGGTAGGTACCATAATCTATGCTATGTGGGTACCTACTAGATTGGATTATTTTTAGCATAAAGTAATTATCATATTAATCACATGTTTATATCGTGGGCCACACGAATGTATGAAACGTAGGTATTAAACTTAACTTCTCCGATAATGTTTAGGTATTTCTTATTATCTAGTTGAGTCTGGCTGGGTCGCGTGGAATATTTCAGACAAATGTGCGACCACAGATTAATTATTCTGTAATCTGTGTGTGCGACAGAGACATTTCCATTAATAAACAACAGCAGAGCTTGTCCTATGGAAACTAGATAACTTTAGGTACTTACTTACATAAAACAGAGAAAAACGATCTCGCGCGTTACTCGCGACGCTCGTATATGGAGGGCTAGTTAGATACTTACCATTTTTTTTTTGTAAATAAGAAGCTACAGACAAACTAGTTGAATAATTATACTCAGGACATACACACAATTGTACCTATCGGGCTCTACCGCGTAACTTTGGTGGTAATCGCAACGAACACCATTAATGAATTTCATCCAATCGAACCACGACGAATGGTCATTGTCGCGTCATACCGCGTGTGCGTCATTGGATGAAATAATTAATGGTGGTAGTTACGATTACTACCAAAGTTACGCGGTAGAGCCCCTGGGTGGGAATCAACCAACCCACTTGCGGTGTCATAGGTATGGGTCTTACCAAATACGCCAACTGGCCCGTCATATTGGGGTACTTTGGAATACCTTTATAAATAGTAGCACCAAAATAGTGAAATAGAAAATTACCACAACTTTTTTTTTCTGATGGTCAGTGATGATGTGGCCGTAGGTGGTAAGCACACACCCCCTTATTAATAAATAAGGTATAAGTCAAGTATAGTAATACCCGGCGGGTCTATTTCCTAAAATTGGTGCGTACGTTTTGAAGAAGATTATCGATAATCATCCGGTGGTTTCATTACCACCAAAATGCTATTTTGTAAAAAGTACACACTTAATGGTGGTCGTGAGTGAATGATAATAGAGTTTCGTTTATTCAACTTAGCCACGCGTTGATACATTTTTAAAGTTACTTTAAATGCAATTATTAATTTATATTAAATTAGGTTTCCAATTGTTGTCAAGTTAAAACATATTTACCGTTTGTTATTTGCTTCCTAGAGCGTTCTTTGTGAATCATAAAAATAAAGGAATAAAATGAAAAAACCGAACGCGCAAAGCAGTGTTACTAGAACGTTATAAAAGTCCGATGATATTTTTTAGTAGCTACTTTATCTTATTGGATTACACATTGTTTTCATAACAGATATGTATTATTTCAATTATTTAAGTGTAAAAGTATGCATTAGATCTAAATTGGCATAAGTAGCTCAATTAAAAGTAAAAGAAATTATATCTAGAAAATGTTTTGGCTGAAAATTAGTAAGATGAGTCTGGCAACACTCGTACCTAACCTAAAACGTCGTATAATAACAAAACAAACGATAAAAGTTAAAGTTTGTGATCAAAATACAAGAAAGTAGACCACAAAAATATAATCACTCCTTTAAACTAGCTACTTTAAAGTACCTATACCTTCTTGCTGGACTAAAATCTTTCAGAGTATACAAGAGTATATTACACCATAAGGGCCCTAAGCACCTCGCCCCAGTATATACTGTAGTCTTTGCCTCGCCCTAAGGCTACATTATCTCTGTCCACCTAAAGTTGGACACGTGAAGATGTGTCCAATGATTATATCGTATTAAAATTCTAAAATGCCGGCGAATAAAATTTGTCGTCTCTGGGCCACAAGCTCGGCAGATCCACAAGCTACGGCCGCCTTCATATCCCAGCTTAACGCTGTTGGGATTGGTGACATCAAAACCCCGGATAAGTGAAGATGTAAGTAATTCATAAGGTTATTTAAGTACCTATCTTGTCATTTGTTTTCTGAATGTATGTTTACTCTTATGATTTTCATTATGCTCTGCCCTATACTTAGCGCACTAACTTATTATTGTATTTATAGGGCATGTCTTGTAAAGCTACCTACAAAAAGTGACAATGTTATGTATCTTGATTTTTGGAATAGTGTATATAATTATATTCACATTTTATAGGACTAGGATGATATTTCTTGTAATTAAATATTATCTGTCATATACTCAATATTAATGAGGAGGAAGGCTTTGGTTAAAAGCAAAGAATTTAAAACGTCCAGAAGGATAGTCGCCTCTATGGCAACATGAAATAAACAAGCCAGAATTGACAGTATTTGACAGCCGTGTGCAGTACGAACTGAGAGCGATTTGCTCAGGGAGCCCCTTAAGCGGAGTGAAATTAAATGTCATGCTTTAGTAAGGCGGATTATCCATCTGGGTAGAGGCACGATGCCCTATGAAAATCTTTGGTTAAAAGGTATATAATACTGCTTTCAGGTTACAATTGAGGACAATACAGCCACTTCCAAAGAAGCTGCCACCTTCGCCCATTGCAGTGGGCCCACTGCCAGAGCACTGCAGATTGAGGAGCGCAGGGTGGCTGCAGAGAAGAGACTTTCAGATGCAGTGAAGAGTTTGGCAACAGCCATGGCCACCATGTCTGCCATAGTCCAAAATCGATTCAAATCATTGTTCGTCATTTTGGAGTGCCTTCTTAGTGCTCAATCATAATAAATGAATTTGAATGCCTACATAGGGAACTGATAATGGTATTTGTTATTATCTCTATATAATTATATTGCACCAATTAATAAAAAATAATACAATTCTTATTTAAAATAGATTTTTAATCAAATAAGTTATATCAGGCATATTAATAAACTGTACCACTATTTCGGAAGGTTGTTTTTGCTGAGAAGATTATCGGAAAGAAACTACCAAATATTATTTTATAATTTTTCATGTGTAACAAATAGTTTTAATTTAATAAATGATTGTTTATATTGTGCTTTTTATTTACTGTAAAAGGTGTGACTCAAATTACTACTTGATAAATTCCAGGTATACAATATCATATACATATTTAACAAGGTTCAAGAGGTGACAAACAAACTTCCTTTCACATTTATAATGTTAAGTAAATGCAGAAATTACTAATAATCAATCTAGTGTATATACTATAGCTACTAGGTATTGAATATTCTGTGACAATAGTAAATAACCTACCTTAAATAGGTTAAATAATAAAGACGACTTATTTACTACAAATCACAATTCTAATACTATAAAGTGTACATACAATAACAAATAAATGAATCTCTTAAATTACTGATACAAATTATGACAGTAAACATGTATATAAAATGGCAATCTACTAAAATTGTTACAGATTATGTGAAAATATTAATATATGAATAATTAAACCTATTCTATCATTAATTTAATACAATAAATATATATGAACAATTCTTATTCTACTAAATGAATATTATTTCTATACATAACCCTATTCTATATAAAACTAAGGTATCTATCAAAACATATTCCATATAAAACTAAATTAATACAATGCCTATACATAATCCTATTCTATATAAAAATTATAGATATACAGAAAACTAAATCTTATTCACAAACTAATTCAATACAATAACTACTACTTAAAGCTATTCAATATAAAACTAATATATCATCTTATACATAGGTACACCTATTCTCTATACAACTAATTAAAATAGTACTTATACATAAAACTGCATTTCTTGATGCAACATGTGTTCTTTCACAGGGCTGCAGTTCCAAATGTGTGTCATGCCTCGCAAGTAAAATTCGTAAATCTGGATCACAAATCTGCAAAAAAAATAGCCAAATTTTATAAGCATATTAAATAAAATAACACAATGTTTTAGAATAACAAACCACCATGACATTTAGGGAGTGGTTATACTTCCAGTTGAAGTATACTACCTTATTGTCCTTCGGGTGAATGATAGCATATGTACCATCAATGCACCCTAAAACCCCAGGAAATGCAAATTTCTCTATGAATCTAAAACAACATTATTACCTAACCTTTTGGTTTGAGTTTGTGAATTACATTCATAATGTTCTTATTTTGTTGAAAGTGTAAACCTTATCAGAATAAACTGAAAGTTATAAAAATAACCTTACTTACCTCTTTGAAATTTTATCTCAATCTGAGTGAGTTCTTAGAAAAAATATTTTGTACATATTTTCTCAAGATGTGAGGCGATTTAGCAAATTTGTGACTGCCATCAGACAATCCGTCGGTCTGTGATAGGTTAAGAGAGCTGTTTTCCCTATATTGCCTTGATAACTGCCGCTCCGCTCACATAGAATGCTGCCAGTATCTGTAAGACAAGTGCTTGTTAGAAACTTTTAAGTTAGGTAGTTAAGTATATCACCCAGCTCATTTAATAGAAGTAGGCATGTGATTTGTACATCATTGAGAAGGTGGCTTATATATTAAAAAGCCTTGATTCTAAATTCTATGTTTGTTTTAATGTGTTGTAAGGTTCCTGATTTCTGGAGGCACAGCAGTAACTCTTTTTGTGGATGCCATAAGCGTGATCAAGTTCTTGCAAAGCATTGTGATATTGGCCTTATAAGTGGCAATATCTAGTGAAATAACTTTGAGTAGGTACTGTTGCTAGAGCTTTAAAAGGGTAAGTAGGTAATAATAGTTTCGGAACAAGGTTATACCTATAGGTTTTATACGTTTCAAAGGATGAAATTATCTGAGAACGGAGTCTCCGGTAGCAGCATGGGCCTGCTTAAGTCCCTCTGCATCCTACACTCTATCCTTCCTCTTGACTTTAAGCGTTTATCCTCCGCAAATCCCAGCAAATACGCTCTCGCCATGTCACGCTCAGTACACATGAAATATACAAAAAAATACGAAAACCAAGAAACAGCACTTAATATTTACGCAAACACTATGAGAATATAACAATAAAATGCAAAAACTATACAAAATATGATAAATTTAGCTGAAGAAGGGAGCACATTAGTCCCCGGCTTCATTTGACATTAGCGAAACTTAATCGTTTTCGTTTTTTTTTTTTTTTTTTCTTACGTGATACCAAAAAATGATAATCATGTGTCAAAAACATAGGGTTTTCATTCATTCAGTGGTCTTTAGTGGTAATCGTTTGACTGGTGGTCGTGTGACAGTTACGTGATACCACGATGATCACCAAAACTTAATCAGACTTCAAAATGACATTAGTACGATTACCACCAAACTTAGGAAATAGACCCGCCGGTTTTAAATATATCCGTCACATCTTAATACCTGGGTGTTACAAGACTGACTTACACTTACACCTTATTTAGTAATAAGGGAGATAAAGTTTAGAAGGACTGTCAAATGCAGCTGGAACACAACGAATTGATTGGCGACAGATTTTCACCATAAAGGTTGTAGGCAGCCAGGGTACTGCAAAGTACCCTACCATCGTGCTATGGTTTCCTTCACCCATCGAACAATTAACCCAAAGAAGCGCAATGACGTTAATTTTGGTTGAAATATATTCCGCCAATTTCCCACCGCCGACAACGCGCTCTGATTGACTAAGTCAAGCACGCACGCACTCTGATTGGCCAAGTCAAAAACACGCGATGCAGTGATTGGTGCTTACTGTTCAAATTCAGTGACAAATCACTGACGAGTTTCGGAATTTGATTGTTCATTATTACTACTCTAAAGGGATCTTTCCTTGATGCCTTCACCGAATGCTAAAGCTTAGTAAGATACGAACCCACGATTACCATCACCTAAAACTAAAAATTCTGGTACCTTTATTATTTTTGCGAAGTTTAGTTCTTACCTATTCTTAGATACCTAGGTAATGCATTCAACCATGTGTGAAATAAATAAATATGTTTTGAGTAACTATTTATTTGTAATATTTTATAGGACGGAAAACCAAAACAACTGTATTAAATATATTATTATTTATTGTACATCAGTAATGTGACTCGAGATTAAATTCGCTTAATTTGCAAGTAATTCGAGTTAATTTGCAAGAAATGCACCGGGCAGAAAAAAGTACCTTATATAAAATAAACCTATGTTTATTTGTAGAAGGAAAACTTCAACTAAATTTACTCGAGTCACGTTACTATTACATAATATTACATATTTTATTATAGGTGCATTGTATTTGTTATTATTTTTAAATAAACTATAAAATAACTTTTATATATTGTTTTTTCTTTCCAAACATATTGCCAATGCTTAATAATTTACATTACAATTTTAATACATACTTTTTTCTCAAACATTATTTCAGTTCGGTATACATTCAATCATTAAATGTAAACGAAATTGGGTCTTAAACCAATGTCGTAAGTTTCATTTTGATTAGAGGCGCCCACGACTATGCCATACGAAGGGAAAGTACATTTTATGTAACGCTGCCAAGAAACGGACTGCGCCTTCAAGTTCATAGTATGAAACGACTATATAATAATGAATGCCAATTTCTCGTTTTATCAATGTATTGTTGTTAACGCTATCATACTATTATTATTATTCTATGCATTTTAAGATATCAAAAAGGTCAATAATAAGGCGGTTAACACACTGCCACGTGAATGCGTATTTTAACGTTGCTTGTAAGTATCTCCGTTTGTATATAAAACACGCACAGTCCAACATACAGAAAATGCATCCACGCGCGTTCATGCAGATCACGCGCCTACTAGCGGAGAAACATGCCCACACGCGCGTGGTTGCGGCAAGGAGACGCAAGGTATGGCACAGCGAGTCTCGCAGTGCCGTGCGTGATTTTGGATGGGCTCTGCACTGCACTATCACCACAGCGAACGGCTTTGAATGAAATGAGTCAGTGCCGCCGTGAATCCACAAAACGCAATTACGCGCGTGATTGCGTAAAAAACCCGCATGATGAAGCAGATCTGCACTCCCGCAAGTACGCGCGTAGGTGCGTTGACACGCAACATGCAGCGTGATGCGTGGCAGTGTGATAACCGCCTAAGGATAATTTCCTTCAAAATAACAGGCATCTTTTAAAGTACGACGGTGAATTTATTAATAAATAATTTGCAATAATAACGGCCCATAATGTGGCATAGCTGTGAGACGACCTACATGAGTACCTATTGTTATTATTCTAATTCAAAAAATCATTGTATGATTTGTACAAAAAACATATTTGTAAAGGACATAACGAGATCAAAAGTTGTAATTTTGTCGATTGTTTGAATTATACAATGTTTTTCATCAAATATTTTTTTCAGTGTTAAAAAAGTGTTTTTAAAAGATATTTTTTCTCAAATCTTTGTATATATATTGAATCTTAATTTGTTATTTTCTCTACATACATTTGTGCAAGTTCTTGCATTTTTATCCATAATACAGTTTGTTAAGCCCTATAGCTAATACTAAAAGGGTTTAAAATATATTTAAGCACACAAAAATTTAATAATTCTAAAAAACATTGCACCCTAACTACATAATATTAGCAAAGACAGTAATCTCTTGTATTCTATATATTTATTATGGAAAAACATTAACAAATAGAAAATTATATTACATATATCATTTTAAATAGGCAGTATAATGTTACAATGTCCTTATATTCTAATCCGTTTCTCGTGATATCTCTCATTTGTGAAATGACATGGTGTTAAATAATCTGTCCGATTGGTCATTTATTTGTTTGAAACACCTTATTTTTATCCCGTTTCTCAAATTCTACATGCAATAAGAGTTTTATATGGACCTTTCACAATACGAGTTCAGGCCAGCCCGACCGGGGAAGGTCCTCCAGAAGATCGCAGCCAAACGTCGAGGAAAAATCCTTTAGAGAATACCCTGGATGTTAGGTTACCAAACCAAAATTCTACATTCCAAAAATCTAGGCTTGATCCTCCTTGGTATAACCTTAATAGCCAAAATAAGCTTTGGCTGTTCTATTGAGTCAAAGGCAGTGTTGCCAACTGCTAGCTTTAGCCAGTAGCTAGACATCTTGCAAAAAGTTGCTAGATTGCCAGATTTTGTTACCCAAAAATGGTGCTAAAAGTAGCTAAATGTTATTTAGTAGGTAAATAACAATAAAAAAAACATGTTTTATTAAATCAAACACGAGAGTATGAAACTGGGATTCCCGCCCACCGACCTATACCCACAACCAGACTCATATCGTCGCGTTTAGTATATTTCTTTCGAGATACAGTACCCTATTATGAACTCTCGAAAGTATTAAAAAGTTGCTAAACAAATTTAGCTACAAGTTTCATAAAATTGTAGCTGCTTAACACCAAAAATTGGCTAGATCTAGCTATAAAGTTGCTAAGTTAGCAACACTGGTCGAAGGCAGTTGCTAGAAAGCTCTCTAAGGTCAAGCGGTACTTCACGTCTGGTCACTTGCTTCAACTTTTTAAAGCACAAGTCCGTTCATGGGTCCACTTCTGCCATCTCTGGGATGGATCAAGTACCAGCTTGACGCCCTCGACTCAATAGACCGAGCCAGGAGACTCATCTGAGATGAGTCTTTAATTAAGGCGAAACTGACCAGCCTCGATCATCGAAGAAAAGTTGCTTGCTTATCGCTTTCCTACAGGATATATTTTGGAGTGTGAGCGGGAATTGTTCAACCTCATTCCACCATCTCCTTTTTTACATTGAACCACAAGACGCCGGGAAAATTTTCACCCGTACGTTGTTGACATACCGACAATACGGACACGTTTGCATCCTCATTTATAATGAGGACAGCAAGGGAGTGGAAGCTTCCGGCGTCTGTGTTTCCTGACTCTTACAATCTAGGAACTTTCAAGGCCAGAGTGAATAGGTTTCTTCTAGGTAAGCGTGTTTTATCTTAGGCTTCGTCATCGTCTCTTATGGGCAGGTCAGTGGCTGAACACCTCAAATTGAAATAACTTTCGAGTACATTGCATATCCTTTTAGGTACCAACCCCCCTTGGGGAAAATTCCTAAATATGCGAATGAGTACCAAATAATAAATAATAAATATCATGGGACATTCCTCACACACGGTCATCTGATCCCAAACTAAACAGAGCTTGTACTATGGAAACCAGATAACTGATATAATACATATACTACTTTTTGTTTGTAAATACATACTTAATATACATAATTACACCCAGACTCAGGACATACAGACATGTTCATGCACACAAATGCATGTCCTGTGTGGGAATCGAACCCAAGACCAGCGGCGCAATAGGTGGAATCTTTACCGGACTCTTAACCAACTGCGCCAACTAAAGACTTATTACCTTCCACTGGACGGCACAGCAACTAATCTCAACCCCTCAATGTCTGTGATGTGACAAAAATTTAGTGCGATTTACAACAGAATTGAACCATTGTCAATCCCCTTGATATTGTTAATGTCCATAGGCCACGGTAACCACTTACCATCAGATATTAACCAAACCAAATTATTTAGAGACATTATATAATTTAACTGATATTATTTCTCCTCGACAAATAGTGCAGTTTAGGCTTATATAAGTCGGTTGGGTCGTATCTTTGTATTTTGATCCGAGGCGTCATTTTCAACTTGCCGTTTGGTATTTGCGGATTGGTTGTATGTTCGTAGTTTTCAACTGATTTATCACTTGAAGGACTGTTCGAGATATCTGTAATCAAGAAATATAATTTATTACTAGTTGCCAAAAAAAATGTGGTTGAAACTCCACCGTAATTCAAGATGCTCGAAGATTTATATTCGGATATTATATTTTATATTTAAACTCCTCAGACGCCATTTTGTTTTGTCTAAGTCCTAAAACGTCACGTTACAGAGTTATTTGCAAACGTGGCGTTTAGACACCCTTGATATTTTTGTTTATGAGTGACCCCAATCTAAATTCAAAATGCATTCCGCAAGTCTTCTCCATATTCTGTCACTATGCTAAATCTCACACTCGGCAGACCTTGGCACAAAGCATAAAAAAACAACGAATATAAGAAGATAGCCGGTAGAATATAAATGATGGTAGGCCCTTGGACTCAACAAAATCTAGAATTAGTATTGCTTCCTGGGAAAAAATATTACAATAATAACTTACTTGTCTTCCTAGGTCTCGATAAACCGACCCGGCGTGCTCTGCCCAAGTATTTGGACCTCACATTGTTTTGAACTCTATTGTTGTTTGATACCTCTTCAGTTTCTGCAAATTAAAAAACAATTTTTTTCGAACACCTCGTCGAACAGTCAATAATATATATTGTTAACGTAAAATTGGCCTCTAAAAGGAATAAATATGATTTTGCCCCCTAAAAAGGAAGCTAAGCAATATTGGTAACGCAATTAATTTTTTCGAATTTAAAGTAGATCTTATGCAATTCATCAATTCCAAATCTTTTAATGAATTGAATTGTATATAATGAGTAACTATTTTACCAAAAAATATTGGTATCACTTAGGATCTGCCTAGAATTCGAAAAAATGAATTGCGTAGCAATATTGCTTTAGCTTCCTTTTTAGCCCCCCTTGTCTGTTCTAAAATTTACAAATGTCTTACCTTCAGTTGTCGACGATATCTGATCAGAATCACTCATTTTCCTTATTTTATTCGGCGTCAAAACTTGTCTATTATTATTCACCGTGCTCTCAACTTCGCACTTTCTTTTCAATAGGTTTTCTTCGCTGTCTATGTTAGATTCCGTACAATAATCTATCTTAGGCATCTCACTTGGAGATTCGTCTATAACCCCGCCAAGAATAATCTCCATGACTTCCTGCCTGGACGTTTTATTTACCATCTCTTCTAATTTAGCATCATATTCACTTGATAACTCGAAGGAACATTCTGACTTAACAGGACTGAATACTGGTGAATTAATAGGCGATTTTGGTGTAACAAAATCATTATTTTCCAAAGGTAATTTAATTTCTTGAGCCACATTGACATCTTTGACGATATTCTTAACGTTTGCTAGTTTCGATTGACCATTTTTAAAGTAATTAACAATTTCAAAATGGCCGAATTTTTCGGATGCTTCTTTTATAATATTTTCTTCGTAAGTGTCACAGTTTATCAGATACATTTTATTAGTTAATGTTCTTTCGATGAATTTGTTTAGGAACGTACTGAATCTGTCTCTATCTAATTCCGCATTGTATTTCTCGTGTTCGCCGAAATATTCAAGTAAGTTTTCATCTGGGTACTGTTCTTTGACTTGATCGTACAGTTTGTTTTCCGGTTCAATAACCTCTTCGTTCTCTGGTTCTGATAATTCTTCAGTAATTATCGTTATTTCGAAGTACTCTGTGCGTTTCTTACTTTCTTCTTTGATTTTGTTGACTTCCTCTTGTATATTCTCTATATTTTCTTCCTCTTCAATATGTACGACAGTTTCTTGTGGTTGGTCGATTGTTATTTCTTGTATTTTATCAGTAATTTTTTTGTCTAAAATTTTGTCTTTATTTTCTACCTCTTTTGCAATAATTTCTTCATCTATTTTAACAGTAACTTCCTCTTTGAACTCCTCAACGTTTTCTTCATCTTTTGTGACGTTTGTTTTGTTCTCTGAAGCATTTTTATACTTTGTTATTTCATCAATTAGATCTGAAAATGGTTTATTATCATTACTCATACTATCGTTGTTTACTTCCATTTCTGTTTTATTTTGCTCCACTGCTATTATGACTTGTTCAGTTTTATGTTTAATTTCAGGTTCTGGGTTAATTTCAGTATCTTGTATTACAGGAATATTATTAATTTCAATGTTAACTTCCACATTATTAGTAATTTCATTGCTTTCTTCAAAATTTTCAATGTGTACAACATTTGACATTTCTGCACCAACATTTATTCCTATAATATTCTCAATTTCTTGCAGTGTCATTTTTCTCCCTTCAATATTAGATGGTTCAACTTCAATTTCATAAGTTACTTTATTATTTTCAATCACAGGTTCAACTGAATTATTGCCACACGCAAATTCTAATTCTGGACCAGGTATACTAGAATAGACTTGGCTTAAACTAGGTCTAACGTTAGCTTGGAACTCTAGAAGCAATGCTGCCTCTTGATTCATCCTTTTCTGTTCTTCATCCAAGAACTTTCTCATTTTCATTAACCTCTTAGCTTCTTTAAAATTGGCGGCAAATTTTGGCTTCTTCAATGTGACGTCTGGGACAAACGGAAGCCTGGGAGGCGCAGCTATAGGCATCTCTAAATGTGTTTCGACTCTTACTATTGGTCTTTGTTGTAACTTTTTGTCTGTGGTCTTGTAATCAACTGCCTGTTCTTTATCACAGGGACTTGTGGATTCACCACTGGTCGATGTATTATCAGATTTGGAACTACCTCCTTTAGTTTCCTTCTTAACTTCTGAAGGTTTATTATTAGAAGTGTTGTTAGATCCTTTAGAAGAGGAACTTCCATCGTTGGAGTCCCGATCAGTTGACCGTCTCGAAGGATTCCCTCTACCAGACAAACTATAGTGATCATCTGTATCTTTCTTATCTTTTTTCTTGTCCTTTTCATCACTTTTACTTTTGCTACTCTTCTTATCTTTATCTTTGTCAGAACGATGAGAACTTGACTTAGAGTCCTTCGATTTATCTTTAGAGCTTTTAGAGCTCTCAGAACTTCTTTCTTTATTACTAGATTTCTTGTCATCTGAATGCTTACTTGAATGTCTCTGGCTTGAACTTGAGCTTCTTTGAGATTTTGAGTCTCTATGACTCGAGCTTTTGTTAGAGCTTCGATGTTTAGAAGATTCTCTACTATCTTTCTTCTCACTCCTATCTTTAGACCTCTCTCTTTCCTTATGACTGGATTTAGATTTGTTATGGTCATCTTTAGATTTCTTTTCATGTCTGCTGCTATCCCTTGAACTAGATTGCTTAGAATCAGACCGTTTATCTTTGCTAGTAGAGTGTCTATAAGAATCTCTAGAGCGATGCGAGCTTTTATGACTGCTTCTCTTTTCCTCTGGTTTTCTTTCTTTCTTAGAGTCTGATGAATTTTCAGCTTCAGGAACTTTAGTTTCATTATTAATTTTACTGTTTGCATCACTTTCATAATCTATTTGTAAGTTATTGCTATTAGAACTGTCTTCATATAACGGAGTATTAAACGTGTTTATATTAACTTTATTATTGAACTGGTAAGAAAGATCGGTTTGTTCAGCTTCTTTCTTTTCAGGTTTAACTGCTTCAGGGCTATTATCCGGCGATTTAGTTTCAATAGTGAATCTGAACGAACTGGGTTCTTTTATACCATCACTTTTGCTATCCAAGTCATTTTCGAATGCTTGCTGAGCGTCACATGAGTTTTCATTATTGAAGTTTCTTATTGGAGTTAATGGTGACATGTTACGCCTCAGAGATGAGTCTGAGCTTGAATCATCTTCTTCACTATTAACATTTATAGGTTTAAAACACGTTTCCTTATCCAAATTATGTATTTCATCTGGCAATGGTATGTCTGTCGACACATCTGGTTCTTTCGGCAGTTGTATATCTTCTAATTCAACTTTAGGCGGACTGTTATCCGGAGGCGGAATATTTTCGACTCTTATCTCTTCAGTGGGTAAAGGTATTGATGCTTTATCGATGCTAGAATCTGATTCATTTGAAGTTATCTCAATAGCACTTGGCAATTGAATATCCTGAACTTCAATCTTTTCTGTATCATCCTCAATAACTGTGTCTTCTTTGACTTCTTTGACTTCATCATCAACATCCATCTTTGTATCATCCTTGGAATCCAAGTCCATTGATTCATCTTTATCATCATTGTTGACAGATCCTGGGCTGACGGCTTCTAAATCAGTCGGAAGTAGATCTTCGAGTTTTCCATTTGATGTTTCTGTAGCGGGAACGGCAGATTTCTTTCTTGTGATGCCTAGGTAGTTGTATACAAGGTCTTCTACTTGAGGCATGAATACCGATGCCACTTTAGGGTTCACGACTTGATCGACTATTCTTTCTACTCCTTGTTCTAGGTAGTTGCCACTGTGAAATAATAATAATAATTTGGTTAAAGATTAATATACAGGTGTCTCAAGAAGCAGTGTCTATTGGAAGTCCAGAGGTAAACCACCTTTAGAGGTGACCAGAATCTATATATCTCTATAGTATCTCGAGTATTAACGTCACTGATCAAAAATATCAATACCAGATTAAAACAACAAATAATTGCAGAAATACATGGGGCTGATATGGGTGAACTGGTCATTGTCACTACTTCTTGGACAGCCAATTAAATACCTACTATATAATCCTTGTTTATTGTGTGATACAGCAAAAAACATAGTTTTTCCTTTTTTCTGAATTGTGAAATCAATTTTTTTTGAAAAAATACTATTCTAATTTAAATAAAATTCTTTTTTTTAACCGACTTCAAAAAAGGAGGAGGTTCTCAATTTGGTTGTATTCATTTTTTATTTTTTTTATGTGTTACCTCATAACTCCGTAATTTATTAACCGATTAGGAAAATTCTTTTTTTGTCTGGAAGGGTACACTTCCCGTTTGGTCCCATTGTCATCAGATCAGGGTTTGATTACTTCTTATAGTGCGTTCGAATTGGAGTGATGTCGTTTTTAACAGTTTCAAAATGGGCATTTTTGTTTATGCGTTCGAATTGGAAAATTTCAACAATTTTGCTACTTTAGCCACAAACGATATTTCCCAAATCGAATGATTAGATACAAAAATGTCATTTGCATGCTCATCGCCTGCTTGTCACTTGTCTCAACCTATCTTTTTCCTTCAGTTAATCTATAAACAAAGCTAATCTGACAAATTCTTCTCTTGCCCGATAGTATTTATATCAAAATTTAGAATAAAAATTATAATTTTCGCTTCCCGTTTGAATTTTCCAAAACTTATCTGTCAGATTCAATGATGTCAAAATATGATCACCAAAAGACCCTGCCTCGGTGGGTCAAAATTTGTAGTTCACAATGTCGTTTTTAACTGTTTCCGAGTAAAACGAACGGTGAACGAAAACTGTTCAAAACGCCAGTTTCGCCCACAACTTTCCAAATCGAACGCCAGATGTGATCGTTTTTGGCATTTTTGACTGTTATTTTTGCTACCATACCCCAATTCGAACGCACCTTTGGTGTACTTTGAAGTTGGTTTAAGTTTGGCACGCAATTGTTTTCAGTGCGATTACAATGTAAATATTATGTAATTAATCTAAGCCTGTTTTGAAAAGAGTAATTGCTGAGTTTATTGCCGGCTCTTCTCAGCAAATGCAACCTTCCGAACCGGTATTAGAGTATTAGAGTCAGACTTTTCATAAGTGCCTGCGAAGGTCTATTTGAATAAATGATTTTGAATTTTGAATTTTGTAAAACAGTCCAATTATGTATAAAAAAAGAGTCAAAAGAGACATTTATCGTCGAAGTTTGTAACATACAAATTATGCAACAGACTCAGAACACTAATCACCACTCCCTACGAAAGCGTGAACTTAATCATGGTCTATTTACTACATAATATAAACTCACTCCAAAACATGTTTCCTGAGCTTTTCCCTAAGCTGGTTCTTGTTGAGGTCTGGCTTCCAGCACTGTCGAGACAGGAAAGTAGATACAGAGCTCTCCACACGCTGCCTGAGGTTCTGATATGCGGGGCGAGTGTCCACATCTGCTATGCATTCTTTACGGAACTGAAAGATGGACAAAATAACCTGTACACATCCTAATTAATATTATAAATGCGAAAGTGAGTTTGTTTGTTTGTTATGCTTTCACGTCTCAACTACTCGACCGATCATCATGAAATTTGTTATGCAGAAAGCTTATGGTATGAAGAAGGACATAGGCTACTTTTTATCCCAGGAATGCGGGTGAAACTGCGGGGGACAGGTAGTAACTAATATTATGTATATTAAGTATGTATTTACAAACAAAAAGCAGTATACATATTATATCAGTTATCTGGTTTCCATAGTACAAGCTCTGCTTAGTTTGGGATCAGATGACGTTTGTGAGGAATGTTCCAGGATATTTATTATTATTTATTTATTTATTATAAATGCGAGTATGAATGATTGTTTGTTTGTTACACTTTCACGCCTCAACTACTCAAAAATTATAATTTATAAAACATATATATATATATACAAAATGATTATAAGTAGGTATGTTTTATTATATCTATTTGCTCTTTCTTTTCAAGTAAAACATGAAAATATTCAAACAACAAGAGAGGTAGAGCATAGCATTTATTCGCTCAAAGAGCAGCTCAACTGGGGAAGTACCTCCACCTTACAGAATACCGCAGCCAAATAACTTTATGTTGTGTAAAGTTGTGTTCCTGCGCGTGAGTAAGGTTGCCAGAGCTCATAGGGGAGGGGGGATAGGTCGATAACGCGTGAGCGATGCTTCGTGTGTTGCAAGCGTCTATATGGCTACGGTAACCGCTTACCATCAGGCGGGCCGTATGCTTGTTTATCAACTAACTTGTATAAAAAAAAAAAAAACAAGGTACAATAACTTTTGTTATTATCAATAAGGGGATTAACCAAACAAAATAATCAGGTTTCCACGGCCAATAAAAATTGGGAACTACTGCTCTAGCCGTGCCATTACCTGTATTATGTTCTTGGTACAACAGTCAAGATCTGTTTCAAATTGTAACCTCCAAAATATTTCTACCTAGGCTATTATCTTCTTGTAAGAAATCAATACATTATTAAAATTAAATAGGAAGTAAATAATTACTATATTCAATTTGGAATATCTCTAATTAGTAAGTATAACTTAGATTGTTACAATAGTTCCATCAAACATAATTGTTTTTTTATCCAAGGCCAATTGCTGCTTTCTTTTATTTTTTGTTTTTGAACAAAAAAATTATAAGAAAGAATATAAATTTAAGACATAATTAGCTACAACTTATCAATTAATTGTAAGTAAAAATCAATTTACTACCTAATAGTTAAGGTGCGTTCGAATTAATAATAATAATATTTATTTTTTTCTCTATAATTGGGGTATGGTAGCAAAAATAACAGTCAAAAATGCCAAAAACGATCACAACTAGCGTTCGATTTGGAAAGTTGAGGGCGAAATTGGCGTTTTGAACTGTTTTCGTTCACCGTTCGTTTTGCTTGGAAACAGATAAAAACGACATCGTGAACTGCAAATTTTGACCCACCTACGAGGCAGGGTCGTTTGTGATCATATTTTGACATCTTTGAATCTGACAGATAAGTTTCGGAAAATTCATATGGGAAGCGAAAATTCTAATTTTTATTGTAAAAATTTATAGAAATACTAACAGGCAAGAGAATATATGTCATTTTTGTATCTAATCGTTCGATTTGGGAAATATTGTTTGTGGCAAAAGTTGCAAAATTGTTGAAATTTTCCAATTCAAACGCACAAACAAAAATGCCCATTTTGAAACTGTTAAAAACGACATCACTCCAATTTGAACGCACTATTAGTAGGTATATTGATTATTGAGAAATATAAAGATAATTAGAATTCCTTACTTCACATAGTATTTGTATGGGGATTGCTAGAGGATAGATAATTATTTTCTCATGGACATATGGATAGTTTTACAACATTTACACTACTTTTACGCAGATAAACCGTAGCATGTAAGATAACTATGGATAAAGATAGAAAATCATTCAATTTTGGTACCTACAATTTGAAATGATTGAAAATGTTTGATCAGAGATCATTTTGAAATTATAAAGAAAAGGTTCAGGATTTACACTGACATTGTTGTATAAATACATACATTCCAACAGATCACCATTGATTTTATCACAATTAGATAATTATGCAAAAATATGGTTGCTCCTTCAAAGTTCAATACCATTATGACCTCTGTAAGACACAGTTAGACATTGCTTATACACGAGTTTTTAAGTTATTGTAAGTCACTTCTAAGCTGAATTCATACAAACCTGATCGAATATTCCTTTTGATTTCAGCTCGTACACAAGTTGATCTACAAGGCGAGGATCTCCCGGCAAATACTGCAAATGCGCCATTTTTACAAGTTTTCTTTACGCATTGAATTAATATCTTAGCTCTCTAGCAGTTTTTCAGTAGTTGTTATATTAGATTTATAGCAGAAATTATTAGAATTAAATCGATGAATGAAAGAAATATCACCAAGCAATCTAGTTCGAGCCGAGCAGTCAATAGATTAGAGTTGCCCTCAGTAAAAAAGATTATGAAAATTATGAAAAAGAAAATAGTCAAAGATAATAAGAAAATATAATCACTACGTAAAAATAGTATGAAATGTTGCGAATAAGATTTTGGTAATAATAAGATTACTATACTCTTTGATAATAATGCTTGAAATCACAGCTTGAAATGCTCATAATATTTCATTAGCAATACATTAATTTTATTTTTGCAATCTGGTAACCTTGTGTGTTTTGTTTGTGTGTAATTTAAACGTACTCATTTCATCCATTCGTTAGAATTTAAAGATTCTTAGTACAAAAACAATAAAATTAAACATTATTAATAAATACAATTATGAATAAAGACCATACAAATCTACAAATGGAGTTATTTCAGAGAGAAAAGCAACAGCGTCTTGCAATGGGTAAGTGGAATGAAAATACGTTGGATATTACCCACCCGAATCAAAAACAAACGTATTTGAATGTTTGTGTCTTGGATGACATATTTTGGTGTATTCCTAATTTTGTCGCATTCTAATCAGCTGTAACCTGTAAATAAATATAATAGAGCTTCGCTACGAATTATATTTAAAGAAAATAAATAAAACATGAATAAATTAACGTCATACACGATAAAAGAAATTCACAAAGCGTACCGCGATAAGTTATTGACGCCTACAAGTTTCGTGGACTTGTGTTTACAAAGAGCGAAGCAAGTTGGTGAATTAAACGCCTTCGTGACTTTAACTGAAGATATAGCAGAAAACCATGGCATTGAGAGTGAGAAGAGGTTCTATATTGACAAGAAAACGAAGCCGCTGGATGGTATAACAATAGGTATGAAGGATAATTTCTGTACAAGCAATATTCATACAACATGCGCATCAAACATGCTCAAAAACTTCGTCCCCACCTACGACGCCACTGTATACTCAAGATTACGTGACGCAGGAGCGTGCCTCATCGGAAAATGTAACTTAGATGAGTTTGCTATGGGGTCCGGCACTGTTGATTCCATATTTGGTCCTACCCGTAACCCGTGGAGCTATGAAAAGGATAATTGGAGAATTTCTGGCGGTAGTTCTGGCGGCAGTGCTGTGGCTGTCAGCTCCGGGTCTTGTGTAGCTGCTATAGGGTCAGACACTGGTGGGTCAACTCGAAATCCGGCTGCTTTATGTGGTATAGTTGGTCTAAAGCCCACATACGGTCTAGTATCCAGATACGGTCTTATACCATTAGTAAATTCAATGGATGTGCCAGGTATCTTAACCAGGAATATTGAAGATGCTGTGATGGTTCTAAATTCGGTTGCTGGACCTGATATATATGATTCAACAACCATTAAGGATGATTTTACTCCTGTAACCTTAAAAGATATTGATATGACAAAATTAAGAATAGGAATACCACAAGAATATCACTGTGAAGGTATGAGTGATGAAGTTATAGACACATGGAAATATATAACAGATTTGCTTGAGAAAGAAAAGGTTATTGTAAAAACGGTTTCTTTGCCTCACACATCTGTTTCAATTGCCGTGTATTCAATATTAAATCAATGTGAAGTAGCAAGCAACATGGCCAGGTATGATGGAATAGAATTTGGTTTACGAGCTGATGAAAATTACTCCACTGAAGAGCTTTACGCTTCGTCTCGTTTACAAGGTTTTAATAATGTGGTCCGATCAAGAATTTTAGCTGGTAACTACTTCTTACTAACAAGAAACTATGACAAATATTTCATTAAAGCGTTAAAGCTACGTAGATTGATAGCAGATGATTTTGAGAAGGTTTTCACTGGTGATGATGCAGTTGATTTGCTTCTAACACCAACAACATTATCAGATGCACCATTGTTTGAAGATTTTGTGTTAAAGCATAATAGGGATCAATGTGCTTTCCAAGATTACTGTACGCAGCCAGCGAATATGGCTGGTATACCAGCAGTTTCTGTACCAATAAGGTTGTCAAAGAACAACTTACCATTGTCATTACAATTAATGGGTCCGAGTTTATCTGAAGATCTCCTACTGAATGTTGCTAAGAAAATAGAAAATATTGCTAAGTTCCCTGATTTAAATATAGTATTGTGATTTTAATGTATATTATAGTATGTTGAATAAATGTTTTTGAATAATGTTGTTCATGTTAATTTCTGACCCAAGAATTTCAAGTTTGTTAATAAGATCTAGAAGTCTTTGATTTCATGGGCAATTTACAATACAGTATTTGTATATAACATGTGATTTTCGTTTTGCATTAGCTTAAGAAGATAAATGGATTTTAAATTGAGGGTGGTAGCCATGAAAGCAAAACTCATTGTGGGATTCGAACCCACTACCTACGTCATTTCAACGTCACTACCACTGAGCTATCAACGCTTCTGTGTCCATCTAGCTAGGGACAACTGAAAACATGAAACAAAAACTTTTTATTTATTTCTTATTTGTCACTACTTTGTCCACATCGGATTTTGCCTGGGTAAAAAATAATAATTAGTCCGTCATATTATCAATATCTTAGCAAAATATTGGACACATATTGTTTGCTTTATCAAATCAATAAAAACTGTCTGCCAGATACAAGCTGTCCCCCGAGTTTCACCCGAGTTCCTGGGATAAAAAGTCACTCAGGGATAATGTTTTGTAGCTATTGTTGAAAGAATTTTAGCACATCTTAATAAAAAAACAAAAAACTCTTCAGCTTTATTATATTAGGATAGATATTAACTACTTACATCTTAAAAATTACAGCAACATTAACAACAGAAATATTAACAAAACTCAACATATCCATTGAAGCATTACCACAAAAAGCCCGGCTATTACTGGAACAAACGGCGCAAGACCAACAAGCATTGGAAATCGACCAACTTGACACCATCGCAATATCCCTACACCATTCCAGGGAAGCGTCGAAACAACTTGAGGAGGACTATGAAATATTGAAATTAAAACAGAAAAACACAGAGTTGCAAGCGAAAATCGACCGTAACAACAAGGTTATGAAAGGATTGAGGATGGAGTTGGAATCTTCAAGGGCGTCGTTGGCTTTACAGTCCCCGAACCCTGATAATATACAGGATCATATAAAGCAGATGAGGCAGAAGGTTGCGTCGTATGAGGAGAGCTGTGAGAAAATGAAGGTAATATTTGTCAAATTATATTTCACACAATTTTTTTTAAAGTAATAAGTAAATAGCAGAATTCTCGCGTGATGGTATCGCAAGTAGCATATAGACGCGCATTGATGACCAAAAGGGGTTGGAAGATTGGTTCAGAGGAGTTGCTGTGCCCACAGCAGAAGACAATATTGTGTTTGTCTGGTCCCGGGTACTACAATGGCAGCACAGCACTTCCTCATGGAGCTCTGGCGATCTTACTCGCCCCAAGTAGGTACATTAATTTACTGCATCTTCTGCAAGACAGAGGTACCTCCCCGGCTTCAACATATCTTGAAGAGGAGAACCGGTTATGCCAGTTCCGTCTTTACCATAAGGGCACATGGGGCCCTGGACCACGGTCTCTACCGCGTCACTTTGGTGGTAATCAGGGCCCACGAATGGTCATCGTCGCGTCATACCGCGTGCGCGTCATTGGATGAAATAATTAATGAGGTTCGTTACGATTACCACCAAAGATACGCAATAGCCCGGCTGGTCCCCCACACTCACGGGGGACCCGAAAGGCCGATATATTCGCTTACACTACAAAATGTTTTATTTTATTTTCGGTAGATAGTAACAATTAAAATGTTAATCGGACACTAAATAAGGTTTTAATTTTAAACATTATAAAAATATAAAATCATAGCAGAAAAATATTCTGTTATTTTTTACATTCCAATGGGGTCCCAAGTTGTGTGCCCAAGGGCCCCAGCATGGCTTAAGAAGGTCCTAGGTGATGCTCTACCTCTCTTACAAAAAGCCTGAGGTTACTGCGTTCAAACGTACAAACTCTTCAGCTGTATAATATAAGTAAAGACTTTGTAGAAATCAAATAGCTTCGTGGGCCTTTTCTAGTGCTCCACAGAGTTTGGGTTAACAACCCCAGCATTAGTAGGACAATCTTCTGATCTCAAAAACTCCTTTCCAGGCTAAATTCACAAAGCTAGCAGTAGACGAAGAACTGATGCCGCAATCACTATCAACGCTAGTTCAGACCCTGACTGATTTGAGAGCAGAAGCAGACTCCCTCAAGCAGAGAGCTGATGAGGTACTCCTCACCAGAGACGCTAAGAAGACCTTGAGTAAACTAAGGCGATGTACCATGTGGGAATAAAGGTTTTTTAAAAAAGGTACAGCGTTTTATATCATAGATACCTTTCTAGTGTGTGTGCGTCACTTAGGGTCAGTTCACATCGAGACGCGAAGCGACGCGTTGCGCACTTTTTTATGATTATTACTATTTACGGCGATAATAGCTTGAGACGAAGGTCCCGGGTTCGTATCCTACAATGACTAGCTTTCGGTGAAGGAAAATGTAGCACGGTGGTCACTTTCTAGTACCCACCTGGCTGGCTACCACCCTCAAGTTGAAAATCGGTGTTCCGACAGCTGCAATTGAGAGTCAGATCCTTCTAGGCTTTGTGTGCACCACCTTCGGCCACATCATCACTTACCATGGTGAGATTGTGGTAAAACACAGGCCTACAAAGTAAAAAAAAGAACTTTCCAAAAAGGTACACATTTCATTAAGAGAGAGATGACTCTTGAGTCGGTCAGGCACAGCGCGACACCGCCAGACCTCTATCGACCTTTTTGAGTAGTAAATAAAGTTCTATATTGAATCGCTATCATAAAAAGTGCGCGCCGCGTGGCGTCGCAACTCGGTGTGAGCTGACCCTAATATTCCATCTCTCTTTGAATTTGCTATTGATACTTATTAGATTTTACACATGATTGCATTTCTCTCAGGCCAAGGGCCAGTCGGGCCTTTTATTATTCTTCGGTTCTTAATATGATTAAAATAAAATTCACAATATAATGTCAACTTGTAATAAGATAGAAATTTACTAAAACATACATTATCATATAAAATGACACTACAATTGATTTATTTCACTGAATCGAATATGTTCGTGATGTTTCTTTTAATCTTTGGAAGTTTCCAAACATGGCCATTTGCACGCTGTGAAGTCTTTTGCTGTGTGCAAAAAAAAACAGATTTAACGTGTAATATAGCTAAAAATATTTATAAATGGGATAATTACAGAAATATCTAAATTAATAAAATGCCGTTGTGTGAGTGATCAAAAACCCAATTACTTATTTAAAAAAAAGAAAGGCTTCTTCCATAGAAATTTTTAGGCGTTGATAGCTCAGTGGTTGTGACGTCTGATACCGAGTCGAATGTTGGGTTATGTTGGGTTAGTCATGCTGTTGACAAAAGTTGTTCAGCATGACTAACTCAACATAGATTTCGAAAATATAGGGTAGTGTAGGGTAGCGTAGGGTAGGGTAGGGTAGGTAAAGGGGAAATGAAAGGGAACGGATGAAACCGCGGGCGGAAAGCTAGTAAGCAGATAAAACCCAGAACACACCTTTTTTCTTCTCCGGCCCATGTTTATCACTTAAATCCATGACATGCTGTCCATAGCCGAGCTGGCCTCTCAGACCCCATATAAAGGTGTTATTGTTTGTGGTGTTGACTCCACAGTCTTTCATGGTCTGGTGACATTTGTCCCGAGGCTCGATAGTTTGGCAATGTATCTCTGAGCGAAGGTGGCTGTAGTGCGTTTGGGTTGAATGAGTCTTACAGTTCACTATGGTGGCCTGAAAACAATTTATTACCTTGTGTAGTAGGTCCCGGGTTTGAATCCTACTTGAGCTTTCGGTGAAGGAAAACATCGTGAGGAAACCATAGCACGCGGTGGTAGGGTAATTTGTAGTACCCACCTGGCTGGCTACTAGGGAATGCAAAACCGTGGCAAAATGAAAACCGGTTTTTTTTTCGGTTATGGAGAGGTAAAACCGGTTAACCGGTGTTAAAACCGGTTTTTTTAATGTTCGCTCGGATTTTTTCCACGTTATTTCTATAGCTCGAATTATAGGTAATAACCGTGCCTAAGGTCTAAAAATCGCAAACTGAGGAATTATAGTCGGTTAAAGTTTATGAAGAGAGTATAAAAGAAAACTCAAATTCATATAGTGTTTTAAAGCCCCTTAGTCTGAGGAGAGACTGCCTTCTTATGTGTGTTCTATAGCTTTTCCAATTGACTGTGTTCTGAAGAATTGTTTGACCTGATGCCCAGTTACCTTGTACCACCGTACTGTGCGGTTTCAAAGAAGCTTCCTATCACGGACGCTCAGGCTGTGGAATGAGCTTCCCGCTTCAAAAAGTTTGAGGGTTGGCAACGTGCGAGTGATAACCGTTATGTTGCAAGCGTCCATAGGCTACGGTATTATTATTATTTGGGGTTAAGTGGCTATTTCAAGTCTTTCCAGAGCTTGTATCACTGCGACCAGACTAGATCTATTGTGATCGCCACGTTAATTAAATTTCACTGCCAAGACCTGCAGCTATAATAAACTGCACAATTGGCATCATCCATTTCTTGGCAGGAATGGATTTTACTTCATCTGGGTGTAACAGGTGTTTCCCCAGATGAGTATTTCGTTTAGGCATAAGTGGACAGCACTCACACAAGAGATGTAATGGTGTTTCATCTGCCTCACGGCAGAATCTGCACAACCTCGAGTCGTGAACGCTGATGGTGAACAGATGTTTGTTCAATCCACAGTGCCCCGTTAAGGCTCTCACAAGTATGCGTAAGTTGTTTCTACTTAGAGATAATACCTCTTTGGTAGACTTTTTATCAAAGGCCTTTATAAGTGCCTTGGAATGGTTCATTCCAGGAGCGTTTTTCCAAGAATCGATGGATGAGTTTACATATAGGTTCCTCATAATTAGTTTAGCCAGGCTTTTAGGTACACCACAAATTGGCTCGGGGCCATAAGGGGTCCCATTAGCTCCAGCTTTAGCTAGTTCGTCAGCTTTTTCATTACCGACGATTCCTGTGTATCCAGGAACCCACCGTAACACAACCCTGTTCTTTTCGCCCAGGTGGTTTAGTAGGTCCATGCAATTTTTAACTAGCTTAGAGTTAATTGGATCGGAGGCCAGTGCTAAGAGAGCTGCCTGGCTGTCCGAGTGGATATATATTGTATGGTTGACGTAGTTTTTCTGCAGATTAGTGTCCGCACATTCAAGAATGGCGTGTACTTCTGCCTGGAAAATAGAGGCGTATTTTCCAAGATTCAGCTTTTTGCTGATTTTTGGACGCTCTCCATAAATTCCACAGCCTACATCAAATCCTGATTTGGATCCATCGGTATACCACTTGAGGCTACCCTCCACCCACGTGACTTTGTGATCTTGCCAGTCGTCACGGGTGGGTATTTCAATTTCGTAATGCTTACGAAAATTATTCTGAGGGATCATCATGTCAGTGACCATGTTCAGAATAGGAATTTCAAGGCTACAGTAACTGGTTATCATAAGGCGGGTCGTACGCTAGTTTGCTGCCTAAGTATTGTAAAAAAAAGTTTAACGTATTTTATATCTATCATAAAAACAATCATTATTATAAGTTATTTTCTTACCAGCTCAACACAATACACATCAACACACTTCAGTTCATCACAAAAATATTCAATGCATTGCACTCAGTTTACAAAACGGCGGCAAATCTTCCTTTGTTAGTTTTTCCAAACATTGAAAGAAAAACCGGTTTTTTTGGTTGGTCAAAACCGTACCGAATAACCGGTTTTTCGATTTTCGGTGAAACCGGTTTGCATTCCCTACTGGCTACCACCCTGAACTTGAAAATCTGCTGAGTTTCTTGCCGGAGTCTTCTCAGTGTAAGTGTATTCCGAACCGGTGGTAAATTCAACTGTATGTACCAATTTAACGTCCATAAGCGCCTTACCAGGGCCTAAATTGAATAAAAACCTTTTTGATTTTGATTCGTCGCCAAGCACCTACCGGTGTGTTCCGACAGCTGCACTTGAAAGCCAGGTCCTTCGAGGCGTGGTGTGTGCTCCACCTTCGGCCAAATCACTTACCATGGTGAGATTGCGGTCAAACACAGGCTTATACACAGTATAAAAAACTACCCCCCTTTATAAATTAAAAAGCAAATGTAACCCCTTAGGAGTTGATTTTAGAAAAACCTTTCAAATTCACAATCATTTATTGAAAAAGAACTTCACAGGCACTTATGAAAAGTCTGACTCTTATACCGGTCCAAATCCGTTCAGTAGTTTCGGAGATAAACATGTTCAAACAGATCAAATAATTGAAAAATGGTCTCTCTTTTTTCCAAAAAAAATTAATGGGATTATACCAGAAAATGTATAACCTTACCCACTGACAAGCCCGTCTCTTCCACTCCCACATGTTCCATGTATAATTCTTCTCTATATGCTCATCTATTGGATGCGCTTCTGTCTGTATGTCCTTGTCAAATACTTTAACTGTTAAATAATAAACAATATCAAAATATCGTGAAATGTCGCTTAATGAGTCTGAAGGTGGTAAGCACACAAAGCCTAGAAGGAACTGGCTCTCAAGTGCAGCTGTCGGAACACCCCGATTGGTGCATGGCGGCAGATTTTCAACTTGAGGGTAGTAGCTCGCTAGATGGGTACTACAAAGTACTTTACCTCCGTGCTATGGTTTCCTCACGATGTTTTCCTACACCGAAAGCTCAAAGATCATTGTAGGATTCGAACCCGGGGCCTTCGTCTCGGCATCCAACGTCGGTACCACTTCGCCTTATGACTTTCAATTGCTGCCAAAACGGTGGTACAGTAGTACCCAACTGATAAGGCGCGTCGTGAATCTTCGTTCGCACAGAAAAGAAAGTATGGCCCGAAGATTAACGAAAGAATGCTTAAAACTTACAATCAACCTTAGATCACTACTATAAGGTTCATAATACAGTGCAGCTGTTAGTTCCGTCTCACTCGCAAGAGCCGCCCCTCCGCACACATGGCGGCAGCTGCCGACCAATAGCATTTCCCGCGCTTTGACTGTTAACGATTCGTAAATTATAGAAATCGGCCATAAATCATTTATCCGAGCCGTCAACTATTTTATTTTGTCAACATAAAATTTTGAGTAGCGGTGCTGTTATAGTGAGTGATGACCTTAATGGATACATAAAAAACTTGAGAATGATAGGGTACTACAAACAAACCCACCATCGTTCTATGGTGTAAATTCCTTTTCCCCAAAACTCAAATTTTCGAACCCGCACAACCTTTAGGTACCTATACTACTAGCTTAGTTCTAATAGCTAAAGTAAAACTGAATAGCACAAACTTTTAGGCAAGTATATGGTGACCAGGTTGTCGGTATCCTTGACTCGGTTGACGTCTTCCACCAGGTTCAGCAGGTTGATCAGGTGTGGATTGTTGCGAGCGTATTCCAAAACCTCGTTTTTATATCTGTAGAAGTATAATTATTGCAGGCACACTCAAGAGTAGATTGTTAATCGAAAATAAACCTTACTATGAGACAAGATGGTTGCCGTGGTTTTCCCAATGGAGTACAGCATGGGGTTCTTCAAAAGGGGTGTGAAGAGATTTCTGCAGGGTCGGCAACGCGCGCGTGATACCCCTGGTGTTGCAAGCGTCCATAGCCTACGGTAACCGTTTACCATCAGGCGTGCCGTATGCTTGTTTGCCACCTAAGTGGTATAAAAAAAAAAAAAAAACAATCATCGTCATCGTTAGCAAACGATCAATCTTTGTAAGGGAGTGACATAAGAGATTGTTAAAAATCACGTGATAATACGATTTGAAATGTCAATCCCATACAAAGGTTGATCGTTTATTAACGATGACGATTGTCGACAACCATCTTGTCTAGGGGAGCTGGTAATTTAATAAACTTTTACCAGTAATTTCGCTATTAATTTGGATGGTTTAACTTTTTTCATAATAAATAGGTAAACAAAACTACAAATTTAAGGAATTTAATTTAGAGTCTAGAGTTCAGAGATCACTAAACTATAATAAATACTAAAAAAAAGCCAACCTCGTGGGATCCTTGCTAAACTTCGCGGCCATCTTGGCAGAACAGAACCCATAATTGTGTCCCTTTGACTTGATGAGGCCGACCTTCATATTGCAGGGCAGCAGGGCCCCCACCGTGAGGCACAGGGCGCAGAACCCAAGGAACTGAATAGGCCTATCCTTAGTGCTGGAGTAGGTTTCAGAGAAGGCCACGTAATTCATTAAGGAGCCCAATGATAATCTCTCTTCCATGCTTATTGTGATGCTTACTCTTTCCTGTAATTAAATAAAATCGCAGCATATAAATCCCTTAATAATTAAAAGTTAAATCGTGGAGGAATATAATACTACCATCATTCGTATTTTCACCTTATCGGCAACTACATTTTTCATTCTCACATTATTGGTAACTACATTTTTCCATTCTCACCTTATCGGTAACTACATTTTTAACCGACTTCAAAAAAAGGAGGAGGTTCTCAATTCGGTTGTATGGTTTTTTATTTTTTATATGTTTTTTACCTCATAACTCCGTCATTTATTAACTGATTTGGAAAATTATTTTTTTGTCTGGAAGGGTACACTTCCCGTTTGGTCCCATTGTCATCAGATCAGGATTTGATTACGTCTTAATGTACTTTGAAGTCGGTTTAAGGTTTTTGTAAAACAGTCAAATTATTCCATTTTCACCTTATCGGTAACTAGGTACACTTCCATTATTACCCTATCGGTACTACATTTTTCCATTCCCACTTTATCGGTAACAACATTCTTCCATTTTCACTTTAACGGTAACTACACTTCCATTATCACCTTATCGGTAACTACATTTTACATTCTCACATTTTTGGCAACTAAATTTCTCATTCCCACATTATCGGTATCAAAATTTTTCCATTCTCCCTTTATCGATAACTACACTTCCATTATCACCATATCGGTAACTAAATTTTTCCATTCTCACCTTATCGGTAACTACATTTTTTCCTTTAAGCATGCTCTCGAGCACATTGTAAGGCATCTTGATTTGGTCCTGTAGATTCGCCAGGGTCGACATCAGACGGTTCACGGTGGACACCAGAAACATCACGTTCTGCATCGCGCGCCACACTAGCCATAGCTTTGAGAATAGAGGCTGTAACGAATAGAAAATGTATAAGAGGTTAAGCTTAGCTGAAAGAGCAGCTCGAATGTAGAAGTACCTCAACCTTACAGAATACCGCAGCCAAATAGCTAAATTCTGAGTTCCTGCGGGTGAGTAAGGTCGCCAGAGCTCATTGGGGAGGGGATGGGTCGGTAACGCGTGAGTGGTGCCTTGGGGTGCATGTGTTTATATGGCTATAATGTACGCTTACCACCAGGCAGGCCGTATGCTTGTTTTAAGGTTGTCTACGTGCGTCTACAGACGAACAAACAAGTGGCGCCGTATGATGACTCTTGTGAGGGTGTTGTCAAGGAGATTATAATACTTTATGTCTGAACTATAGTGTCGGCCCGAAGGTTTATTCAAATATACCTTCGCAGGCAGTTATGAAAAGTTTGACTCTGTTACTCTAATACCGGTTCGGAAGGTTGCATTTGCTGAGACAAGCCGGCAATAAACTCAGCTTAGATTTATTACATAATATTTAAATTCTAATCGCACTGACAACAACTAGGCAAATGAACTTGAAGGCGCGGCGGCGCCTATTAAAAAAATCGCAGCAATATAAAATATCTATGAGTTACTCATCTATTATTTTACAGTAACTTTTTACACTGAATTTCTCATACAAAATGTATTGTAACTACGGGAAATATAAACATTTTTGCTTTACCTACCAAATCATTAAAATTGACAAAGACAAAGCGCAGCAAAGTTCGGGAGTGGGGGCTCGTGACGTCACTTTAGAGTAAAAACGTGACGTGGAACTTCAACACGATATATTCGTAATTTTTTGTTTCATTAACAAAATAATTTTGATTATGAAAATGACTAAATAGAATTTTTCAGTCTTAGCCTATTGTATAATTGTTGAACTTACAAAAACAGCGACAACAGGCACAGCAGCCTTATACTTGACAGCGGCGTGCAACTCCTCAAGAACAGTCTTCACATTGTCTACATACTGCGTGCCCTTGGCGACCATCGTCTCCACGTCGGAAAGCAGTTTACGAATGAACACCTCGTACTGCCGGTTGAAGGCGAGCAGCTCGAAGATCTGTTTGTAGTCATCCCTTGGGAGAAAATGCCATTTCCACTTACACAGTCGGCTCGCGCATGCTCGACTCGGCGTTTTACTTTAGGATATGGTAATACGGTCCTATTTTCAATGGACTCAGTAAATTTATAAGTTGAGAGGTAGAGCATAGCTTTTATTCGCTCAAAGAGCAGATCGACTGGGGACGTACCTCCACCTTACAGAATAACGCAGACAAATAACTTTATGTTGTGTTCCTGCGCGTGAGTAAGGTCGCCAGAGCTCATAGGGGAGGGGGGAAAGGTCGGTAACGCGTGAGCGATGCTTCTTGTGTTGCAAGCGTCCATATGGCTTACCATCAGGCGGGCCGTATGCTTGTTTACCGAAATAGTTGTATTAAAAAAAAAAATTGCTCGGACATTTTAACGTTCTGTCTGATCTGACCCTAAGGTGATGGTAGCTCAGTGTTAGTGATGTCGAATTCCGTGATGAAGTCTCGGGTTTAGAGCTTGAGCTTTCGGTGAAGGAAAACATCATGAGGAAACCATAGCACGGTGGTAGGGTACTTTGTAGTACCCACCTGGCTGGCTACCACCCTAAAGTTGCAAATCTGTGTTCCGACAGCTGCACTTGAACCCTTCCCTTCTAGGCTTAAGGTTTGTGTTAAAAAACTAGGTACAGTATTAGGCACGAGTGGTGAGCACAGATAGGCAGTAGTGGGGGCAAACTCGCGCATGAACACTTTTGGCCAAATCACAGTAGCCAAATGACACGCAAGAATCCAATAGACGACGAGCATCGACTGACGAACCAATCGTGTGCAGCTTGGAGCTCCCCCCGCCTTCATTCCGTCAAACAGACCGAATATTAACTACTGCGCAGGTGTCTATCTGTGCTCACGACTCGTGTCCCTTACTATATCAAGGAATATGGTGGGCATTACTTTATTTGAGTTGATTTTTATCGTGTTTTATTGATGAATTCCCGAAATAAAGCTTTGCTTCCCCATGCCATAGGCTATCTGCATGCAATTTTATCATGATCGGTTGATTAGTTAGGGAGTGAACGCGTAACAAACAAACTCACTTTCGCATTTATAATATTGGTTAGGATTCAAGTTCAAAATCAAATAGACCTTCGCAGGCGCTTATGAAAAGTCTGACTCTAATACCGGTTCGTAAGGTTGCATTTGCTGAGAAGAGCCGGCAATAAACTCAGCAAATACTCTTTTCAAAACAAGCTTAGATTCATTACATAATATTTACATTCTAATCGCACTGACAACAACTGATTCCTCTAGAGATTTGAATTTTCCTTGATCAGGTTCTGTGTTGATCAGTGAACAGATTGTCGACAGTAACTATAATAACCGTTTCGTTTCACTCAAGCTGACTGTTGAAAAACTCCATTTGATGACAAAATTTAGGTACCTTTTTTTATTCTTCTACTCAGTTTAAGTGTATTTCGAACCGGTGGTAAATTCAACTGTATGTAACGTTCCTACCAGGGCCTAAACTGAATAAATTACTTTTTGATTGCTTACATAATTAAGTCGGCGTGATGTGCAACTTTAACGAGCACGTTGCCAGTTTCGTCGTCCACAACAACAGTGTCGCCGATAGCAGTGGTGAGCGAGTTGACGCGCTGCATCACCGTTATCAGCGAGTTGGACAGCGACGACATGCAAGCCTTGCCCGCATCTACCAGGTTGAACGGCACTGGAATAAGACGGTGACGTTTTAAACTCATCATCATCAGCAGCCTATAATGTCCCACTGCTGAGCACAGGCCTCCTGCACACAAATGAGGGTGAAAGGGAATGGGCGATACTCCAACACGCGTGCCCACTGCGGATCGGTGGAGGTAGGCTAGTGGCCAACCTCTTGAAGCGCTCGTGGTGTAGCATGATAAGCCGTTCTTAATCGATCAGCAAGTTATGCTACCACCGTCGTGGTCGGTACCTGGATGGGTGACCACCTAGTGGTACTTCAAATCGAACGTTTCCCAGCTTCGGAAGGCACGTAAAGCCGTTGGTCCCGGGTTATCACTTAGTTGTGATAGTCGGTAACCTAGTTGGAGGCCTTCTAGGCGGCTTGAAAACTCCAACAGTAGGTTGACCACTAGCCTACCTCAACCGACCCGCAGTGGGCACGCGTGGTGGAGTATCTGCCCATTCCCTTTCACCCTGATTTGTGAAAGGAGGCCTGTGCTCTACAATGGGACATTATAGGCTGATGATGATGATGATTGGTGTGTGAAGAATGTTCAAGGATATTTAATTTTAAGTATAAATCACAGATTAAATAATACTAAAAGTCTACATAGGTACAAACAAATTAGCAGGAATCGTGCACTTACGATCTGGTATCCCCTCGCCGCCTTTCTTACAGTCTCTATTGAACAATCTGACTCCAGAAGCTATTTCCAGCAGCTCATTCAACTGGGCAACCTTCTCATTGCGAGGAACAGCTACAAATACCATCAGATCATCCAGAGAAAACACACTTTCTAGCGCGGACATGCCTTCTTTTAACGTCTGAAATAAAGTTGTAGCCAAATAATTTGGTAATTTAATTTGGTGTTGTGTTCTTGTGATGAGTAAGGTTGCCAGAGCTAGATGAGGGGGCACTGTGCTGCCAGCGAAAGGGAGAACATTGTGTACTACTTGGTTGGTCCCGGGTGGGTACTCCACTGCATGGAGCTTGGCGACCTTAAACTTATGTTATTTGGTTGCCATCTTCTGTGGAGTTTTTGTTACTGTCTATAAACCTGTGTTTGACCATAATCTCACCATGGTAAGTGATGATGTAGCTGGTGGTTGGTAACACCACAAAGCCTAGAAGCAACTGTTATCTCAAGTGCAGCTGTCGGCACACACCGACAGGTGCTTGGCGACAGATTTTCAACAAAATACCCTACTACTGTGCTATGGTTTCTTGACGATGTTTTCCTTCACCGAAAGTTCAAGCTCCTTGTAGGATTGGAAGCCGGGACCTTCGTCTCGGTATCCGATACCACTGAGCTATCATCACCTACAAAATGTGACTTCTACAGTTGGGCTGTGTGTGCCTAATTCTGAACGGAAGAACCCGCCTGCCTTTAATCATCTTACTACGGATTTTGATGTTGGCACTCAGATAATAAAGCACGTGGGATATCTAGTTATTTTATATTTATGCAATTACCACAATATTCCCCGGATTTCCCAAACCGCTAGCAAGTATGATGTAAATAGATATCTTCCGAAACAACTTCTTGAATTCCTCCACGTCGTTGGGCTCAGGGTCTGCCTCCAAGATCTCGTTCAACAGCGGCCGAAGGCACTTGTCTATCGAGTCCAAGTGTTTGTCTACAAGTTTCTGCAGTTCATCGTAATTTTTTTGTATAATAAATTGCATTCTTAATGTACTTATTGTTGTATCGCCACCTTAAATAAAGAGTTGTGAAATGCAGCGCATTTTTGTAAATAGTACCAACCGGTTTGCGTATGGAAGAAATTAGTTCCACGAGTATTCCACCAGAAGCGCTGTACAGTAGTACCCAACTGATAAGGCGCGTCGTGAATCTTCGTTCGCACAGAAAAGAAAGTATCGCCCCGAAGTTTAACGAAAGAATTCCTAAACTTACAATCAACTTTAGATCACTACTATAAGGTTCATAATACCACTAATAGACTGTGATAATACAGTGCAGCTGTTAGTTCCGTCTCACTCGCGAGTGCCGGGCGCCCCTCCACACACATGGCGGCAGCTGTCGACCAATAGCATTTACCGTGCTTTGAAAATGTATCTTCTGCGCAGGTTCATCCGTAAGCCATATCAGTTGGGTACTACTGTACCAATTCCTATGAAACGAAAACGCGTCTAACGTCAATTTATTACACTCAGCAGAATAAAGTCAAGTACAATACCTACCCTATGCAAGTGCTCCGTTCTATTCACATACTAAACTTCTCCAAGTAATTTCAAGCGAGTATGACCGAGCAGCGCCTCTGGTGGACAGTTTTGAAATCACAGCATTGAATGTTACAATGATATTGAGGGTTTGGTGAAGGAAAGCCTCGTTAGGAAATCATAGCACAGGGCGGTAGGGTAAGTACTTTGTAATATTCGCTTGGTTAACTTCCCCTCTCAAGTTGAAAGTCTAATCCTAGCGGTGTACCGAGAGTAGCACTTGGCAACCCCTGGACCAGCTGCCTGACACATGAGAATACGATAAAGAGCTCCATAATCTTGTCCCTCCATCCCCGTTCTTCTATTGGACCACTAGGCGTCGGGGGAGTCTCCATCGCTTCGTCGTCGACATTCCGTCTTGCCGTACCAAGCGTTTCGCTTCCTCTTACCTTATACGCACGGCCAAGTTGTGGAATGCTCTCCCGGACAACGTGTTTCCAGACACTTATAACATGGGTTTATTCAAGGCCAGAGTCAACAGGCATCTTATGGGCGGTCCACCCTAGACTACATCTTCGCTTACCATCAGGCGGGATTGCGGTCAAGCGCAACCCTATTTAATATTTAAAAAAAAAACGTACTTACGCGTCAGCATAGAAACACATTGTTCAACAAAATACTGCAGATTATTTCTATTTAACGTCTTTGAAAACAGTTTTCCGTACTTTGGATTGAGCAGTAGTAAGTCTATGAGATATATCACAAATTCGGGATCGACTGTTACGTTTTGAGCTTGGCAATTTCTGGCTATCTCATTAGCCATGTTCTTGACCACGTTTTCGTTGCAAGCCATTTTTGTAGCGTAATTTTAGTACTAAGCTGTGTATATTGTAGCAATAGTTTAAAATCAATCAAAATTGATGGATTGTTCAATGTTACCATGGCAACCATTATCTTTCATAGATAAGGATTATCTCATTATGATGCGCTAATAAGGTTTAATGCTTGATCAATATCAGCTTTTTGCCTTTGCCCTAGTTTCAGAAGGAGTATGGGATTTCCAGGATACCTATATGTACCTACGATTTTTATTCACTTTATGCAAAAATCATTCATCAATGTGACCTTTATAAATAACTTTAGCTGTCCCGAGCGTTCCCGGGATAAACCTGTTTTACAAAAAACTTAAACCGACTTCGGTGTACCTACACTAAAAAGTAATCAAATCCTGACCCGACGACAATGGGACCTAACGGGAAGGGTATCCTTAAAAAAAAAACAAAATTAGTTAATAAATGACGGAGTTCTGAGGTAACAATCATTAAAAAAAAACATTCAACCGAATTGAGAACGTCCTCTTATATTACCAAAATTAATAATACGCTTCTTCAGAAAATTGATTTTGCTGAGAAGTATATAATAAACTCAATTGGTAAAAACAAAACAATCCCTCCCCCCCTCCCTTGCACCAGGGGGACTTACCGCTGAGTGCAAAATCTCAATTATATGGTATAATACCTACCATAATAAAAAATAGAGCACGCGTTAGTGAATATGTTTGTGATTTAGTAATAAAGTATTTCACAAGAAATGCGTAAAAAAGCTGGCATTGTTACAACCATATAGTTCGAATAATAATATAGCGACTGTCTGTACGGTCCGTGCGTGAGCACCGGTACGGTCTAAATGCCCTGAACAGTTTCAACGAATAAAATACATATAATATAATGAATGCCATGCTGCAGCAGGCAGGCTGGGCCTATTTCAGGAATAATAATAAAAATACATAATTTCATGTCCAAATCATGTTTATTCAATCATTTCATTCATACAACCAAAGGCAACAACAATACAACCTAAAAGCAGTCTTAAGTTTTACATCAAAACATTCAATTTAAACTGCTCTCTATGCCACACAAGGCGTGATAGTAGACTATGGCCAATCTTATGGGACGTTAAAATTAGATCTTTTTTCTTACTAAATCCCAATTCATTTATGTACAATTGTACAGTCGAGGACATAAATACCTACACTTCACAGAACAGAAATTCAAAAGCATTTGCTCACACTGTAGATGTTGAAAGATTCTGCCTGCATAATATCTCATAATTTCAATCGATAGTTCAAGACGAGTGTATACCTACATATTTATCTCCTCGACTGTACAAATGTACAGTGGCAACATGGATTTTATATTAGCGCTAGTTCTCTATGAAATACAAAAAAAATACGCAAAAATGACTCTTAAGTCTTATAAGGGCCAAGGGCCTTAGTGTCAGTAAAAGTTAAAATTTTTGGCCACATTAATTAATCCATGTCAACCAAAATTTGGCCATGTTCTAAAAATAATACAAAAAAAGCATTCTTAAATTATTTGACTACCATCTTTACGCTTCAATTTCCAAAATAAATCATAATGTTACTTATAAACTAATTCTATGTCAAATTTTTAGTCACTTGACTCACTTATATATACTTATAGTAAATGCATTAGGTGTTATACCCAATATATTGAATTAGATTATATCTAATAATTAGTGTTAGATTTAACATTAAATCGAAAAAGTATACAAAATAATTTCACTGCGTTTTCTACTGGACCAAAAATTCGATTATCTGACCATTCATTCTGATATTAATCATAGAGAATCAAAGAGAAAGAGCATCATGTTAGAGTGAGATATTTAGGTGTCAGTGTCCACTGTATGGACCTAACGTCAGAAACCAATGAGGAGTTCTCTTAAATACCTCTATGGTCAAAATAGCTGTCAAATCGTGCAACTATCAACAGTTTGACAGGTATTTTGAGAATATAGGTATTTGATCTCGCTTTAGTTATCTTATAGCTGATCTATTCGGTAAATCTATGAAATCAATAATTATCTTCCCCATATACAATGTGTAACAGAACAGATTAAGATGCTAAACAGTTAAACGGGTTGTTCTGAATCGTTTGCTGAATCGATTTAATTAACTATAGATACATTGAATTATTGCGTAATAATTCAATGTATAGATACCATTTAAAGTTACAATTTCAAATTGTCAATTATAAAAATTGACAATTTTGTAACTTTAAATATCTATATTAATAGTTAAATAAATCGATTCATAAAGCGATTCTGAACAACCAATTTAACGGCAACATTACATTGTATATATAGCTTTTTTTATCACAAAAACTCAAATTACTGTCTGTATGAATGAACATTTGGCTCAGAAGAGAACCTGAAAATGAAACTGCGTGGATTCGATCTCATGTACCTATATTTCCCAACTTGTTAGTTACATTGTTGATTTAGCTTTTCGGTATACTGAAATTTAGCCATTCTTATAAAGAAATACAAAACTGAATTAATAACTTCTTCTACAGACAAAATCTCTTATAAAACTGAAGAGTTAGGCGTCTAGACATTGAATGACTTCCTGTCATATTTTCAAACAAACAATTAATCATAATTATTCTTAATTTTACAAAACAGCCAGTACTAAAATACTGTGTACTGTAAAATACTGTACATGAAATAGACAATAAATAGGAGGCGCGCAAGTCAGCACAAACAGTTTTCTAGACATACAAAAAAATACAGGATTTTTAAAATAGAAGTCATACCTACTTTATCATCAAAAACTATACATTTCCATGAACATTTCAACAATCGCATAAGTTATCCAATTCAAAACTTCCTAGGTAGGCTGCATTACTAGATTAATAATGCTGGTAGTGGCACTTAAATTCTCGATATACATAAAGGAATTAATTATGTGATAGATATAGTGATAGTAAATATCCTGGGACATTCCTCACAGTTTTCTGATCCCAAACTATGAAGAGCTTGTATTATGGAAACCATAAGTGATATACTACATAATACATATGCATTACAACTTACTAAATTTTCAGTTATGAAAGTAGACTATTGAAAGTGCGAATCAAAATTTCCATACAAAAGTTAAATACCTAATCATCAATCTATGTAATTTTCGGGAAACACTGTTAGTAGTCATACAAACATAACCCATAGTCGGAACAAACACGACATTTATAAACATAATGTTTGTCCTGGATGGGAATCGAACCCACAACCTGTGGGCATGGTAGACAGGGTATCTAACCTTTACGCCAATTACCCAACTGTTTTCTCACCAGCATTATTAAACACCTAAGTAAAATTTTTACAAATTGGTTTATTTTAAAACTTATAATAAATTTATATTTTACATAATAACTATGTATTTATTATAGATAAAAACTGCCTCACCAACCTTGCAATCACGTAATTTCGAGATGAGATAACATTTTCTTGGATCTGATCAGCGGGATCCATACTTGAAGAAATGAGTGGTCTGCCAGTACAGTGTTTGTATAATATCTAATCGTCCAGGAAATGCGTTTTCAGGTATTTCATCATGCCAAATATGCGGAATCTGAAATTAAAGTTAAAAAGCATTAATATTTTGTTAATTAATTGATATACCTACATAAATGCCGAGTTTTTATGGCTTACTTATGCCCTGATCATGTCCTGATTTAGTAAAATGTATGGTAAAAAAATTACTTTATATTGCCAAAAATAGTACATGATCATCAAAGAATCATGGCGAGCTCCATACATTGATTTGTACAAAAAAATAAAACATTTTAGAGGGTATTTAATCACTTCCAATGTTGAGATTACATTACCAGCAACATGTTAATATACATGAAATATTTTATAAACCCCGCAAAACATAATAACAACATACTGGTTTTGGTCGAGAATAGTCGCGATTCGCCGGCTTGCCATAGAAATTCGCATTTTTATCCCGGGGTTCTAAAAATATTTTAAATGGCTCAAGTTGTTCCTTAGGCACCAAGGATCAATTATAACGTCATTCCAACTTCTCTAAAAATCTTTATTTTTTTGTACAAATCTCGCCATGATCCTTTACCACCATTTTTACATAAAAATCGTAACACAGTAAAAGTTCGCATTTATATTTATTCTCTATGTTATCATGTTTCATTGTTGAGTATCTTGCCAATTCTTTTAGTTTGAAGATTGACTAAAGGTTTTTTTATATGACGAAGTCGGTAATACCGCCCGCCTGATGGTAAGCGGTTACCTTTGTCATATGGACGCTTGAAACTCACGTGTTACCTTACCTTTCCCCCACTCTAATGAGCCCTGTACCTCTACCATAAGTTTTCTACACTAACGTTAACATTTTGTATGAAATGCTTCCAAAAGTGTCCACTAGAGGCGGTGCTCGCTATACAAAATATTAACCGTAGTCGCTAGCGTGTGTAGATTACGTTAGTGTAGAAAACTCATGGTAGAGGTACTGGCGACCTTACTCACGCGCAGGAACACAACATAAAGTTATTTGGCTGCGGTAGTCTGTAAGGTGGAGGTACTTCCCCAGTCGAGCTGCTCTTGCTTTCTACAGTGTTTAATGTAATGTTGTGTGTTGTTCAGAATAAATCTTTTTTCTTTCTTTCTTTCTTTCTTCGAGTGAATAAACGTTAAAGGATATGGTCCTAAATATGGTAATAAAGCTATATTTTTTTTTTTATGTCAACAGGTTGACAAGCAGGCTGACGGGCCACCTGATGGTAAGTGGTCACCGCCAATTGTGGGATTGCCAATGTGTTGTCGACCTTGTAGAGCTCTTTTTACGCCTTTTTTTGAAGATATATACAACGTGTAACCGTTAAACTGGTTGTTCAGAATCGTTTTCTGAATCGATTTATTTAACTTGTAATATAGATATTTTAAGTTACAAAATCGATTCAGTAGGCGATTTTGAACAAAACAAAATAAAATAACATAAAATGTGTAACTGACCTCTGTGTACCGATAACTTTGTATAGCGGCTTGTCGCATATAGCGAACTGTTTGTTGTTGGGGTCGTAGAGCTGCTTCTCCTTGATGATGGCCCAGACGCGCTTGACGACCTCGTGGCGCGGCATGCTGTCGGCGCCCATCAGGTCGGCCAGCGCGGGCGACAGCTTGTACGCGCGAGTGTAGCCGCTGCCTTTACCGCGCCCGCCGCCGCCGCCACCCGCCTGCGGGACAAATAGAACAACTATGACAAGGCTGTATGGCTCCTCACCTTTGCCTATACTTTTAAAGATAGAAAGAAAGAACAAAGATTGATTCAGGACAACACACAACATTGGGTCTTTTTGGCGGGAACTTGCAGAGTGACGTTGCGTTTTCATTTTTATTTTCATAAAGTTGTGTATTTTTGGTGGTATTTTACCCAATAAAGATCATCCATGTGCACCAGTGAAGTGAAATGAAATGAATTATGTGTGTCGTTACTTTTCAAGTTGTCTCAAAAAGTCCGTGAAGAGTTTTAGTACCATAACCACCATTGTAGTAAAACATGACTTTTATGGACGGTGAATGACTGAGGACTATAATGTGAAGTGATTTATTACTGGAAACTATAATATAACTCGACACTGGCAGAAATGAGCCCTAATTTGGGCTCGGTTGCCAAACTTAAAAATAAGAAGAAGAAGAACAAAGATTTATTCAGGACAACACACAACATTACATTAATGACTGTAGTAATGACAAAAAACAGCTCGTGGTGTAGCATGATTAGCCGTTCTTAATCGATCGGCAAAGTTAAGCTACCTCTATGTCGTGGTCGGTACCTAGATGGGTGACCGCCTAGTGGTATTATTTCAAATCGAACGATTCCGTGCTTCGGATGGTACGTAAAGCCGTTGGTCCCGGTTATCACTTAATTGTGATAGTCGTTAAGGTAGTTGGATGCCTCCTAGGCGGATTGAAAAATTCCAACAGTAGGTTGACCACTAGCCTACCTCCACCAATCCGTCGTCCAAAATATTGGACATGTATTTTTTACATTATCAAATCAATAAAAAATTACAAGAGATAAAGCGCGTCAAAGTTCGGGAGTGGGGCTCGTGACATCACTTGTTTGTGAAAAGTTTACCATCGCGTAACGTCGCGCAACTTCAACATAATTTTATTTTCATCCTCATAATTTTTTGTTTGATAGAAATACGTACCTATCTAATTTTTTTTAATAATGTAAATGACGGACAACAGAATGTTTCAGGACACTAACCTATTGGTGGTTAATTTACTCAGTAATACCAGTATTTATCTACTCTGAGGTAATACGGTATTTTACGTATACTATGGTAATACGTACTTTGTTTTTTCAGTAAATAAGGAATAAAGTATTGTAGACCGTAGATTGAGGATGTTCTCAAAAGCAGTCAAAAGTCATATATTACCTTTTTAGGTTTAGCTGCAGGCTTGGCAGGTGATTTCTTCTTCTTTTCCTCAACTTTCCTTCTCTTGGAATTTTTCTGAAACAAACATTATTAATCATGAATAAAATAACCCAGCTGGTTTCAGATATTTACTGATTGGGATGAATGACATTCGTGAATATCAAATTCAAAGGAAAGTCTATACATTCAAATGGTAGACTTTTTATATGCATAGGCATGTATTTGATCACAATTTCACCGTGGTAAGTGACGATGTGGCGGAATGTGGTAAGCATATAAAGTCTAGAAGGAACTGGAAACTATAAGTGCTTGGAAACAGATTGACACTGGTAGCCAACCAAAATTCAAAATCATTTATTCAAATAGACCTTCGCAGGCACTTATGAAAAGTCTGACTCTAATACTCTAATACCAGTTCGGAAGATTGCATTTGCTGAGAAGAGCCGGCAATAAACTCAGCAATTATTCTTTTCAAAACAAGCTTAGACTCATTACATAATATTTACATTCTAATCGCACTGACAACAATTGCGACAAATTACAAAGTAGACTGAATAAATAGCAAACTTAAGCAGACCAACCCCCACAAGCAGCATCTGTTCACAAGTATGACGCGTGTGGCAGCCATCGCCCACCTCGCCATATTGGAGGGAAGTGAGAAAACCAGGTGGGTATTAACTACAAAGTACCCTAACACCGTGCTATAGTTTCCTCACGATGTTTTACTTCACTGAAAGCTCATTGTAGGATTCAAACCCGGGACCTTCGTCGCGGTGTCAAACATACTGAGCTAACATCGCCTAATTGCTTTAGTGTGGTTATTAAGATGATGATGAACTCACTCCCCAATCACTATCATTGCTGTCATCCTGTTCCTTCTCCTCCTCAGTGCTGGCCTTCTCTTCCACAGAGCTGGCTTCCTCCTCCTCCTCCTCAGACTCCATGTTGTTGACATACTCCATGACCAGCTGGTCCACCAGCTTCTTCTTATCCTTCAGGTCAACTCCAAGGTTCTCTTCCAACTTCTGGATGACTTTCTTCGTTGAGGTTTCGTTGAGTTTTGCATTGTCGAGGATCTCTGCGGAGTTACAAAAAATGAAAATTATTTTTCTCGAATCAGGTATACTAGAATGTCTTCATTTCAATCGGGCGTTCTGATTGCCTTCAATCCGTCTAGTGGCCCAGCCGTTGTATGTTTATGATTCCCGAAATGTATAAGTATGTACAGCGGCGTAACTTGCCCTAGACGGACCGCGTATCAGAATTTGTTGGGGGCCTTTCTACCTGACATCGGCGAAGCCCAAATGGAGGGTAAATTTTTTACGAATTTTTGCTTACACACGTTCGGGTGCTCGCGTAGCCTGGGGGCTCCGCATCTTTGATACGGCGGTAGCTATGCCTCTGAGTACCAATGAATCAAAACCTATTAAACAATATTAATTATAATAAATCTTGCCACACATTAATGTGAAATCAAATGCGATGTCGTTAGAAAGGATTTTCTATTTCCCACAACTTTTACTACGATGGTAAGTCTCGAATCGCTATGGGAAAAAAAGTTATGGCCTAATAAAATGGAACTTCATATAAACGTTTCTTTATGCTTTTAATGGTTATTAACAGAAATTAGAATGTATTTTAAGCGCTTTTATTTTATTTTCTGTTAACAATTTGACAAGCCGGTCGACGATCAACCTGATGGAAAGTTGTCACCGCCGCTATGGACATTTGTAATACCCGGGCCCCCGGGGTATTGCCAATGTTTTGCCGACCTTGAAGAGCTATTTTTACGCCTGTTTTAGAATAATCCGATATCGTAGCCCTGAGGGAAAATCGAAATACGGAGCTCATTCCACATACCGCGTAGTAACGTCCGACTGAATCGTTTTGTGGACGAGTGAGGTGGTTCGAGGATTTGAAGATGAACTCCAAGTCACCGGGAGCAGTGCGATGGTAGTAAGGTGATGATGGAACCAGGTCAATAAGTTACATTTTATCCCGGGAACGCGGGTGAAACCACGGCTGACAACTAGTCATTGATATGCAGAATGAACATATGGGTGATAGCACACAACCTTGCAGTACGCTAGCCTTCATATTCTTGATATCGGAACAGCATCTATCAACAGCGACTTTGATGCCCATAACTTTTTCCCCACAGGGCTGTGTTCAGTAACTACACACCGTGTGACCGGTGCGATCGTCCGACGATCGCACCACATACTATTGAACTGTTACTGAACGCTTCCATGATCGTCGGGCGATCACACGGCGTTGTTACTGAACGCAGCCCAGCGCAGCGATGCGAGATTTGCCGCCATATTAAAAGTTGTAGTACATACCTATACCTATAAAAAACCTTGCCATCGACATATCTCTTAACGTTATTGGTTAATAGGCTGGAGTCCATAGATTTTTGCCGGATGTTTTTTACACAAATCCATGAGTCTTCTGGCTCCCAAGCTAGAATAATCTGTAGTATGCATGGGAGTCAGTGAACCTCTGTACAACAACTTTTTACGATATTTTCTTCATTCAATGAGTTCGCATATAATGACCGTGTCCTCGAAATCCATATCGACATATGAACAAATTATTTCATAAGTTTCGTGAGTGTCACCTTTCGTGAGCGCATTCCACTTTGAAGACGCAACCCGATTGCCAGAAACATTTTTGTGACGTTGACAAAAGTCACTCGTGTGCGCTAGCTTTAAATGTTTTCTTTATTCTATAAGACTATTAGCCTTTCGTCTGCTTAGTCATTGTAGCATAAAAACAATACTTAAATTGTCACCATACTACATATAAAACTATAGAGGGCACAGATTACAGAATAATAATTATTCTGTAATCTGTGCCTGTAAGAAGTTGCCCATACATAGGTACTGGCTAGAAAAAAGAACTTGAGGTTACTTTATTAAAATAATGGCATTGTAGCCTTATTTGACTTCGGAAGTTCGGAACTTGTTCGGAACCCAACCCGGATCCCACCCCGTCCAGCTCCAATCAAACATGGCGCCAAAATTGTTCGTTCCGTTTCATGCACCTTAATTTTTGATAAAGGTTCCTATCCTATGAAAACAACTATTTGAATAATAATGTCCATTTTATAAATAACGATATCAATTATTTATAAATTTATCACATCTGAAACGAACATTTATTGATAATAAATACATTACTGTCCTCCATGAGGTTTCTTGCATAAAATTTATGAATACATACGAGAACAAAGAGCGCGGAAAATGTAGGATCGGAACGTAATAAATGAATAAATAATGGCGGCCTCATTGACTTGATAAAACTCATGTTTACTAATGAAAAAACCAAAATTACACTATATTAATATATTTTCCGAAGAAATGTTTTAGATAAAACATGTTTTCGTATATTATGCGCGCCGATCTATACCTATGAACAGTATTAGGAATCCGCCATTTCGTCTGTACATAGGTGAAGGACTTGTGCTCGAAATAAAAATAAACCATCAGTAAGGAGGCATAACAAGGCATCCTCAAATATAGGCATGCATGCCGATCGATCCGCACTTATTTCTCAAACAACTTTCATTTAAAACATTTTTGCATAAGCACCGTAATATCAGAGATATTTCTATTTTTATACATGAAAAATTCAACTCCAGTACTACATTATCACAGGAAGCCATTTTACGATCCCCGAGTTGATAGAATCTCGTGTTAATTTATCGATACTGCAGATAACGAGTGCGTTTATACCAACAAAGTTGTTTTACATTATTTCGAATACAATAAACTTACTTGCGATCTTCTCTCTCAGTACTTCTTCTGTAATGTCTGTGTCTGCCATTTTTAGACTTGAACAATATGGGACTCAATATGGGAGCGATAGCCACACAATAATATACCTACGCGCTAGATGCTACACGGCGTCATTGCGAAATTAGCCGAATACCACTTCAAAGAGTTCGGAGTGCTTCGGCTAGGGCAATCCCACCAATCAGCGCAAAGTATTTACTTTCCAGTTTTCACTGCATTGTCAAAATTCAGGAAGGAATCATTTTAGGCTATGTGGCATACGAAATATGGTTGATAATAGCTTGAGTAAATATTTAAATAAAAACAAAAATGTTTTTTCAACAAATTAGAAATAAGGGTATACAAAATAATCTTATCAAACATAATTCCTGTGTTTTTTTTATGAACAACAAATATGTACAAATAACAAACAGAATGGGGGAAATTCGCCTAAACAAAAAATAGTTTTTTCAATAATGCACAAACGAAACGCACTGTATTGTATGGATCTACTAAAAAGGTACGTATTGCGTATTATTCGGTCGCTTTGCGTACCTATAGCATCTACCTAGATCCTCAATAATTTCATCAACTAATTAATTTATTAACTATCATCCACTTTTGAAATTAGATGCACCACTGAAAATACCGTCCAAGTGATGTAGAAATCCTCAAAATTATGACTCGGACGGAATAGGCAATATGCGTACTACACGTGCGGACTGTTTAAAAATATAACTGGCAGCACATTCAGTGCAATGTCAAAAACATGCGCGTGTTGTTTTGAAATAAATATTTGAAATGTCTGTGACCTGACTACGTACTAACCTCTAAAATTATTTGAAATACAAATAAATTCAGTTAAATAAAAAGAAGTATCGAAACAATGGCTAAAGTTAAAAACAAGAAGAACTCTGGGCTCGCGGACAAAGTTCACAACAAGAAAAAGACGGATATAAACAAGAAAAAATTAAATCCTTTTGAAGTCCATATAAACAGAGAAAAACAAAAGGTTTTAGGGAAGAAATCTAAGCATGACAAAGGATTACCTGGTGTGTCGCGAGCTAAAGCAATTCAGAAGGTAAAAAAGCAAAACTTTGATTTTTTTCGGCCGGAATAAATTTTTGCCATAAGGTTATGATGACCTGCGATTCCTGGCTTAAAAAGTTACAGTATAGCACTAAAACTTTTGTTACATCATACATTATAAACCTTTAAAAAAGAATCTGAATAGTAATTGGACTTATAGAATTCCAAACATAACTTTTTCACACGCCACTTAGACTACTATTGGATAACAGTTAATTTTTCCTTACTTTTACATTTTGTATAATTTGACGTCACTAGTTTTCAACATTCACAGAGAAAAGAAACAATTGGAACTGAAATGAAGCTCATGAACAAAACAAACACGTTCATTGACCGTCGTATTGGAGAGAAGAACAACCAGCTGTCAGCAGAGGACCGCATGATCGCTCGGTTCACTGCTGAGCGAGCCAAGCAGCACACCAAGAAGAATATCTACAATCTCGCTGATGATGAGATATTGACCCATAGGTAAATCGCCATACGTTTTTATCTGCTTTCCCAAAGGATTGGATGTTATTTGAGGTTATGATAAAAATAGCTATTTATTCCGAAACTTGGGGTACATTATTTGATCACTAATTGTTTGGAACGAAAGACAATTATAGAATGTCCCGCAGTTCGGTGTGCCTTTTGGCATAGATAGGCCTCCTCCGACTATCTCCATTGCACTTTGTCATTTGCAACTCTAGTCCAGTATGGCCCCAAAGTGGTGCGATAAAAATAATAGTAAATTAGAATCTAAATCTAAAGAAAAAATAATAGTAAATAATAAAGTAAAATCATACCTGCTACCAACCATTACATTTGTCATACTAATATGATCACAGAAGTGAGTTTGTTTGTTACCTATTGAAGCTACAACGTCAAGGGATGCAGGTAACAAGGGTTATTTTATTTATGCAGAATGCATGAAACAGGGCAAGCGGATGATAAGTCGATAAATATTTTATTAATTTCTAGAGGTCAGACACTGGAGCAGATAGAGAAGTTTGATGATCCAAAATCATCTGATGATGAAGCTGAAGAAGGCAAGGGATTTGGTGGTTTGGATGGTATGCAATTTTTATATTACATTGTATTTCCTACATCCACTCCTTCTGGAGTGTTTGTCTAGTCTGACTTCTGAATAGGTGGTAACTTCAACTTCAGTAGCTTTGGCATTCAGGATATCCACCAACATTTATTTTTAATTTTTATACGACTCAAGTGACTCAAGTCTAAAACCATTATCTTAAACCTATTGATTGTATTACAAAAAATAGCTAATAAAGATACAAATTTTCAAACGGCACTCATATTGAACTTTATTTCTACCCCAGTAGGTTTCTTAGCTAATAGTTAAATATAGTTATATAAAGGTATTGAAGCAGTCTTGAATATGAAGTAATTTATTTTGATAAGGATTAATACCAAGATACAAATAGAGAGCCTTTTCTAGCGGCGGCATTTCAATTACATTTTTAAAATAGAAAAACACTTATTGTGGCATAACTATAATAGTTAGACATATGGTTGGAGTTTTAGTAAGGATCCCATTTTTTTTGAAAATATAATATAGCCTATGACACCCGGGGATAATGTAGCTTCCCAACAGTGAAAGAATTTTTCAAATCAGTTTAGTACTTTCGGAGCCTATTCAATGCAAACAAACAATCAAATCTTTCCTCTTTATAATATTAGTATAGATATTGAACTATTCTCCATTATAAACATATGTATTTTTTCAGATGAATTCGTATCAGAAGGTCATTTTGGCGGTGGAATGCTATCAAAATCCGACTCAAAAGATGGGGCAAAGTCCCATAAAGACTTAATAGAGCAACTCATAGCTGAATCTAAAAAGAGAAAGGCTGAGAAACAGAAAGAGAAAGAACAAACTTTGGATTTGACTGAGAAATTGGACAGTGAGTGGAAGGATTTGCAGCCAGTGGTGTTTAAAAGAGCTAAGGTTAAAATTCTTATTTATATAAAATATATCGTTATTCCGTTATGGAGTTCCAGTGCCTACCTTCCGGATCCGTCATCAGATCAGCTTGATCGTACCAAATTATTGTACTGTCATCAGTACTTGATAAGTGTGCAAAGTTGCAGTTTAATCTGACATTTTGTAGTCAATGAAAATTATGTTTGAAGATTTCATCACATAGATACATGTACAGTCGAGGTCAAAGATATGTTTACATTTGAAGTTACAAAAATATGTATCCATTTAAATACCTAACCTTATAATGCTATATATAAGGTTAGGTATTTAAATGGATACATATTTTTGTAAATGTAAATATATCTTTGACCTCGACTGTACATGTGTGTACTACCCAATCAGTTCATAATCCGAATCAGGTCTGGAACTGAATAACTCTAAATTTATACATATAAAAATACTTTTCTCAATGACTTGACTGATTTATCAATGCACAGCGTAAACTGCTGGGGTTCCAATTCTTTGTTGCTTTGTCACGGTTACAAAGAAGAAGAAAGAAAGAAAATATATTTATTTTGAATGTACACACAACACACACACAAATAACATATACAGGTAAATAAAAACAACAAGGAAGAAAAATGTAATGTTGTGTGACATCAAAAATGGTCAGTGACTCAGTAAAACACTGTTAGCCCATATCCGGGTAGCAGAACAGCACTGATAAGTGCTAAGATAAGTGACATCACGCACCGAGGGTTCCGTACAAACCTGTAGGTATATAAGTAAATGGTAGTATAGACCTGAGTATTTGATATGAATTTCAATTTATGACGTATAAAAAAAAAACTTCTTACTAGATCTCGTTCAAACCAATTTTCGGTGGAAGTTTGCATCCAAAATTTATTGTTTTTTATCTATTTTTGTGTGAAAATCGTAATGCGGTTCACAGAATACATCTACTTATAGTTCTTATAGTTTCGGAAAAAAGTGGCTGTGACATACGGACGGACAGACAGACAGACATGACGAATCTATAAGAGTTCCGTTTTTTGCCATTTGGCTACGGAACCCTAAAAAGGACCTCACGACCTTTGACCACATGAGAAGGAATTTAATAAACTAATGTGTTGATAGATGCATACCATACCCTATATGACCTACATTTATTTCCATGTCCAAGTTACTGAATGTCCTTTGTGAGACAGATTGTAAAGAAAAAACAGTAAAAAAATAAAAAAATAAAATAAAATAAAAAAACGTGTGGCACTCGGAGACTGCCGCGGTAAAGCTATTGCATCAATGCCACCTAGAGGCGGGTTGCTGAACTAAAGAGACAAGCGTGATATTTCAAAAAGTCATTAAAAGTTCTGCTATTCATCGATAGATGGCAAAACTAAAAAGTATCACCGCTGTGCCGGTCGGAGTGGGGGGTGTTAGGTTATTTTCGTTACGGAATTTCTGGATTCGGTCTCCACGCTCAAGGCCCGCGATAGAAGCTATGCAATAGCTTAAAAAAGTAACAATTTATTAGAGTTCTTATATTCTTCTTCTGATTTTAATCTGTTTTCAGGTTGAAGAGAAAGAGTCGGCGATAGAGAAACTTTTGAGTCAAGCAGAGAAGAGAAGCCAGGACTACGATAAAATGATGAGGGAGTTGAAGTTTGAGAAGCGGGGAACAGTAAGTGCACACATCTATAAAACATATTATGTTTATAATTTTTCCCGCCTCGTAAGTGATTTTTAACCTTAAGTATGTATTTTATGTATTATATCAGTTTGACGGGTCAGTTGGCGCAGTTGGTTAAGACGTGGAGTCTTAACCTCAGGTCGTGGGTTCGATTCCCACACAGGACATGCATTTTTGTGCATGAACATGTCTGTATGTCCTGAGTCTGGGTGTAATTATGTATATTAAGTATGTATTTACAAACAAAAAGTAGTATATTATGTGTTATATCAGTTATCTGGTTTCCATAGTACAAGCTTTGCCTAGTTTGGGATCAGTTAGCCGTGTGTGAGGAATGTTCCAGAATATTTTATCTTAATATATAAAATGATAAACTGATTGTTGATATATCAACGCACAGCCCAAACCGCTGGACCTAGAGATTTGAAATTTTGCACACAGATACTATTATACAGTGGAGGCATCCACTAAGGAAGGATTTTTGGAAATTCCACCCCTAAGAGGGTAAAATAGGGGATGACAGTTTGTATGCAAGTCCGTCAGTTTTGAAGTTAGGATCTTCAAATTTTGTGTTTAGGCTGACGATTGAAAATTAATGTATAGTTATCTCAGCGTTTGTGATAATTCCACCCCCGAAGGGAGGAAAAGGGGGATGAAGTTGAGTATGCAAGGCCTTTAATTTCAAAGTAAACTTCATGAAATGTATTATTATACGGTGTAGGCATCCACTTTGGAACGATTTTTGGAAATTCCACCCCTAAGCGGGTAAAATAAGGGATGAAAGTTTGTATGCAAGTCCGTCAGTTTTGAAGTTAGGATCTTCAAATTTTGTGATTAGGCTGACGATTGAAAATTAATGTATAGTTATCTCAGCGTTTGTGATAATTCCACCACTGAAGGGAGGAAAAGGGGGATTAAGTGGTGTATGCAAGTCATTCAATTTCAAAGTAAACTTCACTAAATATATTATTATGCAGTGTAGGCATCCACAAAAGAAGGATTTTTATAAATTCCACCCCTAACAGGGTAAAATAAGGGATGAAAGTTTGTATGCAATATATCAACGCATAGCCCAAATCGCTGGACCTAGAGATTTGAAATTTTGCACAAAGATACCTTATACAGTGTAGGCATCCACTAAGGAAGGATTTTCGGAAATTTCACCCCTAAGGGGGTAAAATAGGGGATGAAAGTTTGTATGCAAGTCCGTCAGTTTTGAAGTTAGGATCTTAAAATTTTGTGTATAGGCTGACGATTGAAAATTAATGTAAAGTTATCTCAGCGTTTATGATAATTCCACTCCCGAAGGTGGAAAAAGGTGGATGAAGTTGGGTATGCAAGGCCTTCAATTTGAAAATAAACTTCACTAAATTTATTATTATACAGTATATGTATCCAGTAAGGAAGGGTTTTTGGAAATTCCACCCCTAAGAGGGTAAAATAGGGGATGAAAGTTTGTATGCAAGTCCGTCAGTTTTGAACTTAGGATTTTCAAATTTTGTGTATAGGCTGACGATTAAAAATTAATATAAAGTTATCTCAGCATTTATGATAATTCCACCCCCGAAGGTGGAAAAAGGGGGATGAAGTTGGATATGTTTGAGGAACTTTTGGATAGATCTCCGCCCGTAGATCTGTCGATACGCGACACGCGGTAGAAAACTCCTTTGAAATCGCACAGTAGAAACCATTTCGGTTCCAATATATGAGTATGGACTCCCCGTCGATGGCGAAAGTTGCGATGGTAGAAGGTAGCCCGTGGGAATCAGATCAAACAATTCTTCAGAGAACTGTCCGTTGTACAAGCGATAAACACATAAGGAGGCAGTATCTCCTCAGACTGACAGACAGAAACATCTAAGCTGTCTGGAAATTATTGAGAAACTTGTGGATATAGGTCCCGTGTATTCGTCTGTCTGTCTGTGTGCCATAAGCAAATATCTCAGCTGTCATGAAATGGTTGAGGTTGAGGAAATAGGCTCATTGCGCAATTTTAGATAAATAATCCCGATCTCGACACCTCCCAAAAAACATATTTCTCCTTCCCATACATACACGGGGCATTTTCCTGACGGTAGATTTTCAGATCTTCTTCTTCAAATTGGGAACGTAAACTTTCCACAAATAGATGGATTGATACAAATACCAACTTAGGTATAAATAAAATGTATACTGATGTTACAATGAACACAAATCGATAGAGTAGTTATGCGCGAGAGAGCCATTATGACTCCCAAAAATGACCAACCCGCTGCGATAAATGAAATGTTGATTTATTCATTTGAAGGTTGTTGCCACCATGGTCGATATGCATGAGTCGGTAAATTATCCTGTTCAATTTTTAAACTAGATCTTAATCTGCCGGGTAATCCATATGTAGGTGCTCCTGTCATAATGATTAGAAATATACGGCCTCCAAAATTGTGCTGTGGAACTAGACTTCAAGTAACAGCTCTCCGCCGCAATTTTATTGAGGCCAAAATATTAACTGGTCCTGCTAGAGGAGAAACAGTCTTCGTGCCGCGTATACCATTGATCCCAAATCCTTCGTCTAATTTAAAAGTGTACAGTTCCTTATCAAGGTTTGTTTCGCGATGGCTATTAATAAATCACAGGGAAAAACTCTGATATTTGCTAGAGTTTATTTGCGACAAGACTGTTTCAGTTCTCAATCTACCTGAACTTATGTCAAATATCACACGTAGTGGCGGGCAATAGCCATGAACAAAGCTCTATATTGTTACAATGAATCATATCTAGAAAAAAAAAACTACGCGGACGAAGTCGCGGGCTAAAGCTAGTTTATTTATATACCTATACCCTTTCCGTTACACATTGTATAATATTTTATAAATGTTATGCTTTTTTTAGCCTTCAGATGGTTTAAAAAGCGACGAGAAGGCGGCAAAAGAAGAGAGGGAGAAGTTAGAGCAGTGGGAGAGAGAGAGACAACAGAGGATGTTGGGCGAGGAGGTCTTCGCCCCCAAGAAACAGCCGGCACTCAAACATAGGTCAGTGTTTTATACTACTAAGAAAGAAAGAAAAAAACATTTATTCCGACTTAGTCGTATAAAAAAAACTACATACAACATTACAGAATTATACAGGTGGATACGAAAATACGACTATAAATGAAAACACGTATAGTAAACATAAATACGAACAACTTTTACTATGAAACCAACTTCGAAATCGCAAAAAAATACAGCTTTTCAAACAAAAGGTTCACACGCTTAAAAAAAAAAAAAAATTGGTGTGCCGACCAATAGCATTTCCCGCGCTTTGAAAATGTATCTACTGCGCAGGTTCATCGGTAAGCCATATTAGTTGGGTACTACTGTACATATCGCGCCGACTACAAGTGATTGTTTGTAAATAGGGCAGGCAGACAGGAGAGGTAGAGCGTAGCGTTTATTCGCTCAAAGAGCAGCTCGACTGGGGAAGTACCTCCACCTTACAGAATACCGCAGATAAATAACTTTATGTTGTGTAAAGTTGTGTTCCAGCGCGTGAGTAAGGTCGCCAGAGCTCATTGGGGAGGGGGGAAAGGTCGGCAACGCGTGAGCGATGCTTCGTGTGTTGCAAGCGTCCATATGGCTGCGGTAACCGCTTGCCATCAGGTGGGCCGCATGCTTGTTTGCCGACTTAGTCGTATAAAGACAGGTCAGGCAATTTTTTGAAGTCGTTTAAGAATTAGTTGGCTTAGCTTGGATACCAGTTTCTCCTACAAGCTTTGTTATTTTTTAAACTTTAAACCATGTTTATTGTGTGAATTGTTAAACTAGTTTGTAAGGAGAAAGAAAAAAAAAAAATATTATTATTAAACAAACTGACTCGTGTCAAGAGCATTTCAAGCAACTCCGTATATTGACACTACCAGCAATTTATATTAGTGAGGTATGTGTATTTGTGAAGACGAATCAACATTTATTCGTTAAACATTCTGCTACCGGACGTCGTGAGAATCAGTTGCGTTACTTGCCTTCTAAAACAAAACTCTTACATGATAGTGTCTTCTGTATGGCCCCTGTAATTTACAATGCACTTCCAAAGCTGACTCGTGAAATAAACGAAGTAAATTTATTCAAAAAATCCTTGAATAACCTCCTTATCGATAAATGCTACTACACAGTAAAGGATTTCATTAATGACAAAACTTTGAAATAGACCATTTTCATGTTCGTTGTGTTTTGTTCTTTTTGTTTTGTTTTTTGTTGTGTGTGAGATTTGAGTAGGTGTGGTTTATATATCATCATAATATTGTCATGCTTGTAATGTAATGCTGTAATTTAATTTTGACATTGTATTTTGTATTTTTTTTGTTAATTGGTTTGAATAAATAGTAATGTTTCGCATTGTAATTTTAGATTTAATTTATTAGAATAAGAAATGAGTATGTGCATTATTGTGCATATTATTTGTATGCCCGTGTGGTAGGATGTAGAGGATTTTTCTTTTTTTGTTAACATCTATTATGTAACCTGCAGTCCACGAATAAAGAATATTATTATTATTATTATTATTATAAAAATATTATTATTAGTTAATAAAAAAAATCAATAGAAATATATTTACAATAAATATGCATGGACGTATAAAAAAATCTGGACGTAGACCTCGAAACGAGTGAAGCACCAAAAGGAAGCTGGCGTTCTTGTAAACACATGGCCACATATACACCATAGGAAGCCGATCGATAGGTTTTCATTCCACATTGACAGTGACAATAAGGCTCAGTATCATTTGTGCCTGCTTGGGCCAGTACGTGTTTTAGTCACTCGTAGGAAATTTTCGGCGTCACTTCATTTTCGCTTGACGCTCCGTCTTAATTTTTTATACGTCTATGTAAATATGTACAAACAAACTACAATCTATATTATACAGAGGTAATGGAAGAGGTATATCCATTACAGTAATCCATTTTTTTGGTACTAGGCGTCAATGATATTATAATAAAATGAGGTAGATATCGCACTAACGCACGCTATTTGTTCCAGACAAATTCAGACAATTGTCGTAATTTTGCTTAGCGGCTACATATAGCTATCTCTTCACCTAATTCAACAATAACTGAACACCGCTTAGTATGAGGGTAGCTTATCTATATAAAAGTGAACGCACTCTTATCCGAGCCGAACGCATCGAACGAAAAGAATTTTAAAATTATGTATATGAAATCTTATGAAAGCTTGCACACTTGCCCGCGTCGAATCGTCCGAATCTGGAAGAATCCCAGAAATCCTAGACGAATTCGGATGACGTCTCAGATTCGGCGCGGCTTATGCGGTCGAATCGACCGATGCGCTCGCATCGCATCGCATTCTAACAGTTGCGTGGCAACACGCGAGTTGTTCATAAATATTGTGTGACAGGCGTAAAGGAATTAGAAATGATTTCTTCGGCGCGGTTGATTCTTTCGTTGCGGATATGTGTGCGAGCCCTCCTTGACTTCGATTCTTTCGCCGCGTTCGGCTCTGATAAGTGTGCGTCCACCTTTATAATACATTGCTAGGCGCACAGGTCGTGGAAAAATTCTATATTAATATTAGCAAGTGACGCAAAATGATAATGACACTCATTGACCGGCGACATGTTTGCTACGATTTAAATTCAATAAACTTGAATGCAATAATTTGGTATGAAGAATAATTTATTTTGATCTTAAAACTTTTTATTGTGAGTCTGTACTTTCGAATGCATATACCCTTTTCGTTACACCCACTAGAACGTTCCCTCAAGTCGCTCATATCCATTATCTGGTAATAATACAATACAAATTGATGGAATAATAATAATCGTAGCCATAAATAACGCATAAAATTTACCCCATAATTTACGATTTGATTTAATCATTAAGTAGAAGACATTTATCAACATTTTTTGTAGCAAATATATTATAATACTCAATAACGCGCTACCTAAATTGTGTTCGGAATTCATTCCTATTACAAGTGAAAGCAACATTAAAGCACCGCTCATTACAAATATAAAGGTCGCTAAAAGTATACGACGTGATACCTCTAAAGGTCTTTGGGTATCTGTGCTCTTTACCAGAGACCACAACACCCTAACATAAATATATAAATTCATGACTAACGGTGATATGTATCCTATCAAATCTAAAACAGCGAACGTAGTTTTAACTTCAATCTTTTGTAAGAATTCTTTGCCAAAGTATAAAAATAAAGTGAACTGAACGACACATAAAATGATTGACGATATTAGAGGAATGCCCCATGCAAATAATGCACTCTTCAGATATCTCCTGGTGACATCAATATTGTAAACTTTAACTATTTGAAGGTAAAACACAGCACATACAACAAACAACCAAAAATTAAAAGATGTGTGACAGAAAGTTTTTAAAGTAATCATAAAATAATTATATACAAGCGGTACTTCATAATCAGTATTTTTTTCTTGTTCAATTTTTAAAATTAAAGACACAAAACCAGCAAAAATTGTGTTTAGAAATGCGTAATTTTGATAATTTCGGAATTCGTGTAATCTTATCCAGGACACAAAGCCTAGCAATATGATGGCTATAGAACTTGTTATATTGGTGACTACCAAACCGAATACGATTATGGCGGTCGAGCCGGTCACCTCGTGGTACGGTTGGGGCGAACTAGAATTCGATGTATCCATTTCGTCAGTTTCGGCCTGAAACGTAAATAAATATACACATTTAAAATGATATTATTCGAATTGGTTCAGTGGCAGAGTGAAAGAGAGGTAAACTGGGGAAGCACCACCACTTTACAGAATACCGCAGCCGTATAACTGAATGCTTTATTCCTGCGCGTGAGTCTAGGTCGCATGATCTTATTGGGAAGGGTCGGTAACGAGTGTTTGATGCTCTGGGATGCCCCCGGGGTTGCAAGCGTCCATATAGCCAGGGTAACCACATACCACTAGGCAGGCCTGAGACGAGAGGTTCGAGATCCGTGTCGGGAAAGTAACTAATCTTCGTCGAGGTCATCTATAAGCCATTTGCAATTCCAGGGGGATTGCTAATGTGTCCGACTTTAACAGAGCGTCGAAAGCAACTGGTTCTCAAGTGCAACTGTTTCTGCACATTTTGTTTCATCATCTGCCTGCTCTGTTCCCAATTGTTTGTGGACGGGGCAATATGTACGCTTCTTCCATTCGGCTCTTCTATCCGTCATACTAGAATTCACTCCTTTCTTACCGATATCATCTTTCACACAGTCTATCCACTTTTATATTCATAACTCTTTTTTAGTCACGTGGCTTTCATTTCTCCTAATAACATGGTGGTAAATTCAACTGTATGTGCCTAAATTGAATAAAACTTTTTGATTAGGTACAGTCGAGGACATAAATATGTATACACTTTTTGAAATTCAAAAGCGATTTTCTCGCATGTTTAACATTTAAGTGTTAAACTATTACACAAATCATAATAGTATATGTTAGAAGATTCTGCCTTTATAATATCTCATAATTTCAATCAGTAGTTTAAGAGGAAACCGTTGTTGAATTTTACTAAGTGTATACATATTTATGTCCTCGACTGTACATACCACGATAAACGATTCCTTCTCAACTTCTGTCACTGGTGCTACTTTCATGATTCTCTTATCTTATCCTTTCTTGTCACTCCACATATATGGTGCCTATACACATTATGTTTCTAGTACCTATCATTAATAAACTCAAAAATATTTGAATATACCTGTTAAATTATGAACCTCATCCAATTCTTCAAGACAATGAATCACGCTAGGTAGTCACGGCACCAGCACGTCACGCCACAGCTATGTACTGACTACTTGAATAGACTGTTCTACATCCTCAACAAATGACGCTTGTATGGGACTAGACTTTGCCCGCGGCGCCACCCGTGAAAAGTTTTTCTTGACTTATTTCACTAAAACGCTCTCTGGTCAGCTCCCTGTAGATACAGCGCAATGATACAAATTTGTGGCTATCTGTGTGGGAAATTTTGATTTTGTGGTTCAGTATCATTAATAGAACACATTTCAGTTATTTATTCAAACATTTTTTTTTCTGACTTGAAATCAGCAAAATTTGGACACTATTATTTAATTATTATATATGAGCGGTGGGTGCGCGGTGGCCGTCTTACGCAGCGGGTGTCAGCAAAGGTATAATCCCCTCCCGGGTGGCAGGGTAGCCGCACCGAGTATCAAAGTTATAGCATAGTGTAAAACCTATATAGATAGTCTATGGTAAACTAAAATATATGTACTTGCAACACTCATGGCGCTGTGGTCGGCGATGTATCAATGGCGGTTTTTACATTGTACTGTACTACTACTCAGCTAAGAAGAAGTAAAATAAATGCCTAGTTGTGTTCCCTCAATACCATCTTTTATTATAACATTACAAAAGTATAGTAAGGGGCACGGGTGGTGAGCAAATGAGCACAGATTGAAAGCTGCGTAGTAGTTAATTTTTCGGTCTGTTTGTTGGTATGAAGAAGGGGGGAGCGCCGAGCTGCACACGATTGGTTCGTCAGTCGATGCTCGTCGTCTATTGGATTCTTGCGTGTAATTTGGCTACTGTGATTTGGCCAAAAGTATACATGCGCGAGCTTCCCCCCACTACTGCCTATCTGTGCTCACCATTCGTGCTCATACTGTAGACATCTTTCGTTGACGATAACTTAATTTTTTTGTACTAAGACATATCAAAATAAAAATAGGTGTTAAAACTCCTTTAAGTTTCATGTCAAAATATCCGCACAGGTTAAAAAAGTCCTGTATGTTTGATTTGATACATTCCTCTAATATTAACCGCATCAAAATCAGTAAAGTGGTTTCTCTCTGAACTATAGAACAGACGGACTGAGAGAAGCTGTTTCATTATAGCCAGGAAAAATATAAGTTTTAAATTACGTCAATTTATATTACAGAGTTCTTTCCTTAATATAAGGGCTTTGGATTACTTTGTTTTATTATAGTTGTTTACCTCATTTTAATGGAGGATGCGCATTATTGTGCACATAATATTCTAGTTGCAACCCCCGAACGAAGTCGAGTAGGTGCTTTCCTTTTTTTTTCGTTTTTCCGTGGTTTTCCCAATGGTGTACATAATGGGGTTCTTCAAAAAGGGTGTGAAAAGATTTCTTCGGGGTTGGCAACGCGCGAGTGACACCCCTCGTATCCATAGGCTACGGTAACTGCTTACCATCAGGCGGGACGTATGCTTGTTTGCCACCATAGTGGTATAAAAGAAAACACATGTATTTCTTTAAATCTAATTGGACCAATCAGACTAATTCAATGTGCGTATGCGCTGATGTTTGACAATAGATACAAATAAAATTGATATAAAATATAGGATTTATATTTATTACCTATTCAATAATTTAATTTCATACTTTCTTAGGGTCAACTCTAGTTTTGTGCAGGAAATAAAGTTCTATATGGTATACAATATAGAACTTTATTTAGTACACAAAAAGGTGCACTTCAGTGAGAGAATTCGTCACAACTGACTCGCGACGCCGCGAGGCGTTTTCTTTTTTTCTTCCTGAAATGTTTACCTTTTTGAGTACCTAGTTTTATTGTAAATTTATTATAACTTTTGTTTTTCTAGGTCTGCTGAAGACTTGGACGATAACTTCGCGTTGGACCACCAGCAAGATTTCATGTTAGCGTACGACAAGGACGGGAAACCATTGGTCCCGGAACACATACTTAATGATTACTCAGGTAAAACCATACTTCCCTAATATTATTAAGCAATAGTACCTATGTCTGTCTGTTACCCTTTCACGACTAAATGTCTAAACCGATTGCGATGAAATTTGGCACGTAATTAATAAAAAAAAAACTTGCAGTTCCAAACGCAAAACCGAAATTCAATGATGGCGTATCGGATACATCGTCTGAAGATGGTGATGATGAAGACGAAAATGATGACGATGATGATGAATCGGATGATGAAGATAAGGGCAATGGTGATACAACTGAGGATCTTAAAACAAAACCACAAAATAAACTTAAAACCGCTGATGATAACAGTGATAGTGACAGTTCTGGTGATGAGGAAGACGAAGAAATTACAGTTAAAAAGAATGTTACTGAAAACAAAAATCCTAGAAAACTTGTGACTACAGAAACGGAAAAAAAAGGTGGTCTATTCCAAAATTCTAACGAACGTGATGAATCATCAGATAATGATGATAATGATGAAAAAGAAACCGCAGTAACAAATGTAAATGACAAGAAAGACATTAGAAAGTCAATTGTCAATTGTAAAGGTGAAGAAAAAGTTAGTATATTACAACATTCTGATGAAAATGATTCGTCAGAAGGCGAAGATGATGATGAAGATGATAAATCAGAAGCAGAAGATAATGTAATTGATGATTTAAAGGATTTGAAAGAGTCTGATGTCGAGAGTGATGATGATACCCAAATTCAAGACGATAAGGAAAAAATTGGCTCGTTCTTTGAGTTGAAATCTGGCGAAGGGGATAATTTGAAGGTAGGACTTCAAAACAGTGTCAGATTAGAGTTATTTCATACTTTTTGGTGTATTTTGAAGGTTTTATTTTTACTATTATGTGAAATCTTTTCAGGAGTTGTTAACAGGAAAAACGCCAGCGCAACAATCGGCAGCTTTACAAAAGCTTATAAAAAGCTACGACCCAAGCTTAGCAGAGAACAATAAAGATTTACTGAGCAGACTTTTCGCACATTTACTACAGTACATTAACGATATATTCACCGACTTAAAAGAGGAGGGTGAAGTCATTAAATCGTTTTTAATATTCGATAGGCTAGCACCGCATCTATACGACCTAGCTATCACAAATAAGGTGTCGACGAAAAAGTATCTCATGGAAGTAATCAAAGAAAAATACGACATATTTAAAAAGCATCCAAAAAGAGTACCAGATTTAGATACATTAATATTTTTCAAATTAGTTTCTTTAATATACCCTACATCAGATTTTAGGCATCCGGTGACGACTCCATCTTTGATATTTATGTCTGAAATACTAACTTTGTCTAGATTTAGAGATGCTTATTCAGTTTCTAGAGGTTTGTTGACAACTGCGTTAATATTAGAGTTTACAGTACTATCAAAGAGGTTTATTCCTTCTGCTATTAACTTTTTACGAGGAATTTTGTATTTAAGTGCGAATACCTCAGTTTTAAACCCAATTCAAGTAGTCCCGCCTTTCCGTTTGCATAAAGACATGAAAATTTTGACGTTGCAAAACGATTGCACCAAAATGGCGGTCAAAAACAAAATGGCTGCCGCAGATTTAGTATTGAATGAAATAAATGACGATTTTAAAATCCGTTGCTTATTATCTTGTGTGGTGATGTTGAAGGAGTATTTTGATAATTTTAATGAAATGGAAGCGCAAGAGTGTATTTTCGAGCCGCATATAAAGCTGTTAGGTCGTGTCGACATTGACTTGTACCCTAAGAAAGTGTGTGGAGTAGTGACAGATATATTACAGTACATGAAAGAGTCGCTAGAAGTTAAGACATATACGCCTCTGAGCAGGGAAAAGAAACGGCCGAAGACTTTGAGGCTGTACGAACCTGATGTGCAAGAAGTGTGAGTATATAATTCTTTGACATTCTGTATTTCAGTGCTTAAAGCGCTCGTGGTGTAGCATGATTACCCGTCCTTAATCGATCGGCGACGCCCGTCGTGGTCGGTATCTCCTAGGGGGACCGCCTAGTGGTATTTCAGATCGAAAGTTTCCGTGCTTGGGAAGGCACGTACAGTAGTACCCAACTGATAAGGCGCGTCGTGAATCTTCGTTCGCACAGAAAAGAAAGTATGGCCCGAAGATTAACGACAGAATGCTTAAAACTTACAATCTACCTTAGATGACTACTATAAGGTTCATAATACAGTGCAGCTGTTAGTTCCGTCTCACTCGCAAGTGCCGCCCCTCCGCACACATGGCGGCAGCTGCCGACCAATAGCATTTCCCGCGCTTTGAAAATGTATCTTCTGCGCAGGTACATCGGTAAGCCATATCAGTTGGGTACTACTGTACAGCCGTTGGTCCCGGTTATCACTTAATTGTGAAAGTCGTTAAGCTAGTTGGAGGCCTTCTCAGCTGCCTGGCGGACGATCTGAGACTAGCTGTCCCCCGCGGTTTCACCCGTGTTCCCGGGATAAAAAATAGCCTATAATAACCGGGAATAATGTAACTTCCTATTAATGTAAGAATTTTTCGAATCCGACTGTTAGTTCCAGAGATGAGCCCGTTTTAACAAGCTAATCCATACATACATTAACAACTTTATTTATATTGTTATAAACAGGTTTACAGGCAGTAAGAGTGCTAAGTTGTCTCGTGAGAATGCAGAAAGGGCGCGACTAAAGATGAAGTACAAGAAGGAAATGAAGGGAGCCCTCAGGGAGATACGAAGGGACAAATCCTACATCGCTTCAGTGAAGATACGCGAGAAGATACACGGGTTTGTTATATTCAATTTGTACCTTAGATGTATTTATGTAAGGTTCTTTTTACTGTAATGTAGTTGTAAATGTATGAAAAAGAGAACTTGCAGCAGAACTGACGCGACGTTCTTGTGAAATTCTATTGGTATTTATTTCAAAACGATTATCCAACTAACAACTATCGAACTATGGCTCTCAAGTATAGCAATTGTGGTTCTTGTTATCCGTTCGTCTGTTATGACTTTTTTCTCAGGAACGGGTAGAGATATCAAGTTGAAAGATAGAATAAAAAGATGTATTATTACTTTCAAACTCATTCATAAAAGCTTATACCCCGTTATTAAAGATAAAAGAGGGTTTAAGTCGAGTTTAGCAAAACCCAGGTTTTAAATATATCCGTCTTTTTCTTATGCCATATAACAAAAAGGGCTGGGGATAACTTAAATCCTGGGCAATAAGGGGAATAGGGTACTTTATTAAAATTAATTGTTTTTATTTTTATTTTCAGTGACAACATAAGGAAGGACAAAGTCAAACAAATCTACAAAGACGCTGCGGTCCAACAGGGGGAGTTGAATAAGTTGAAACGTATCAAATAACACATTTTAAATGAAATAAATCGTTTGATTATTATAAACATTTATTAATTCTTATATAAATATCCCGGGACATTCCTCACACACGGTCATCTGATCCCAAACTAAGCAGAGCTTGTACTATGGTAACCAGATAACTGATATAATACATATACTACTTTTTGTTTGTAAATACACACTTAATATACATAATTACACCCAGACTCAGGACATACAGACATGTTCATATTGTTCATGCAAACAAATGCATACCCTAGTATCATCATCATCATCATCATCATCAGCCTATAATGTCCCACTGCTGAGCACAGGCCTCCTTTCACAAATCAGGGTGAAAGGGAATGGGCAGATACTCCACCACGCGTGCCCACTGCGGATCGGTGGAGGTAGGCTAGTGGCCAACCTACTGTTGGAATTTTTCAAGCCGCCTAGGAGGCATCCAACTAGCTTAACGACTATCACAATTAAGTGATTACCGGGACCAACGGCTTTACGTGCCTTCCGAAGCACGGAAACGCTCGATTTGAAATACCACTAGGCGGTCACCCATCCAGGTACCGACCAAGACAGACGTAGCTTAACTTTGCCGATCGATTAAGAACGGCTAATCATGCTACACCACGAGCGCTTCCCTAGTATGGTAGGGTAGTATTTTTGTAAAATTAACTAGACTGACTCCCTTACGCCAATGTACAACACTTAATAACCGACTTCAAAAAAAGGAGGAGGTTCTCAATACGGTTTTTTTTTTTTTTTTTTTTGTATGTTTGTTACCTCATAACTCCGTCATTTATTAATCAATTTGGAAAATTATTTTCTTGTCTGGAAGGGTTCACTTCCCGTTTGGTCCCATTGTCATCAGATCAGGATTTGATTACTTTTTAGTGTACTTTGAAGTCGGTTTAAGTTTTTTTGTAAAACAGTCCAATTATGGTTTATACGGCTTGACCTTACATCCGGTCCGGTGTAGTTTGGGAAATTACCTTACTAGTGCGTGGGTGATTGTGTTATCTTACAAGTAGGTAATAACTATTGTATTGTTGTTTGTCCTGCAGTACCTACCTTATAAAATTCAAGGTATATTCAACATTATATTTACAGAGCTCTTTTCAGTACATTTTATATTTACGAAGTCGTGTTTATTGTTTCTTTAATTAATTTCGGCTTTTTGTGTTATATTAATGAAGCCAAATAACTTTATGTTGTGTAAAGTTGTGTTCCTGCGCGTCAGTAAGGTCGCCAGACCTCAGTGGGGAGGGGGGAAAGGTCGGTAACGCGTGAGCGATGCTTCGTGGGTTGCAAGCGTCCATATGGCTACGGTAACCGCTTACCATCAAGCGGGCCGTATGCTTGTTTACCAACTTAGTCGTATAAAAAAAAAACAAGGGTTGAATATGGCTCCAATTCCATATAAAGTAAGAGCATAAGATAGTATAATAAATACACAATGTTTATGTTATTAAATATATTTATTAAGTTTCACATAATAAATTCCTTAGAATCTTATTTTATAATCAATTTTTCAATTAGCTACTCTTTGAGCAGTCTTTCTTATTTAATCTCCAAATGCTGAAGTTAAGGCAGGAAGCGAAACTCAACCAGGCGAGGTATGGCAGCATCAGGTAAGCTGCCTGAGGGTTGACTTCGTAGAAACTGTAGGTGCAGGCTGCTGCCATCGCGTCCAGGAGGACTATGTTTGTGAGGGCCTGAGGGTGGTGGAAATTGCATAATATCAAGGCTACTGCTATGCCGTGACGAAAGTCGTTGGGATAACATAACACACACACACCGGAGAACCCCACTCAACTCCCCCCTTTTTTACCACTAGCACATATTGCCCCCTCCCCTACTGTTATTGTAAAATATTAGTTTTCTTTTTTTTATTGTGATAGGCCTGTTTGACCACCTTACCATGGTAAGTGATGAAGTGACCGAAAAAAAAGTTTTGAGAAAAGTTTGAGCAACAGTTTTTGGTTTGTTTTTGTTTTGGAAAGTTTTTTCTTTCACCGAAAGCTCAAGCTCATTATAGGATTCGAACCCGGGACCTTCGTCTCGGTTTCCGACGTGACTACCACTGAGCTATCATCGCCTTAAAATAGACTTACTTACCAGCCCAATTTTGTGGTATTTAAAGAACACTGGCGACCAAGTGTAGTTCAAAGCCAACTGACCTCCGTAGAGAGCCAAGGGAAGTATAGCCTCATCTGTAAACAATAATATTATGACCTTTGATTAAGGATATCAACTGCCTTTATTGATTGAAATCAGCATCGGCTCTAGGGCCAAGAGCTAGCCTTTGCTCAGGTTAGAGCGTGATAGTCTTGGCGCCCTTTGTTTGACGCATCGACCCTGCCTCCTGCTGATTTGCTCATACTCAGTCAACCTTACCCACGTGTACTTCCCCAGTCGAGCTTCTCTTAGAGCTAATAAACGCTTCTGCCTCTCACTTAAAAAACATAAAAGCATATCTGTTTTCGTCAAGGAACCACCTTGACTTAAGATATTGAGATTGGCAAAGTAAGTACCATAAGATAATTGATAAGGTAGATAGGTATATATACTATAATCCTGATTTCCACTCCAAATTAAGGTGTGTACACGTACCTCAGGATCAGTTTTATCTGTCGTTTATATTAATCCCACCTCGCGAGCCGATTGTAGATTGCGCTTCTTTGAATTTCATATCTTGGATATTTTAAGAGAAGAGGTAGGACATAACGTGTTCTTCTCTTCTAAACTCGGAGTCAAATAACATTACTCTAATGTGGTGGTATGTTCCTGCGGTGAGTAAGGTCGCCAGAGGTCCATGAGGAGGCGCTATGCTGCCAGTGTGCGGAGATCAGCTGCTAATAATACCAAATATTGTCCCTTCTGCTAACGATGTCGACAGCAACTACTCTCAACTCCTCCTCAAGAAGGGTATGAAGATAGGGCCAGAAACGCGTGAGATATCCCTCATGTTGCAAGCGGCTACAGTTACCGCTTCCAATAACCGGTAGTAACCTTCCTTGCCACCTTAGTGGTATAAAAGAAACATGCGTCCTACCTGTGAAACCTCCACAATCCTGATACACGATGTACGAAGCGTACCCCATGCCAGTATACAAGAGAGTCCAGGCGGGCCCAAACACCCAGTTAGGTGGATTCCAGCTGGGTTTCTTAATGGTCTGGTACCAGGCCTTCCCGTTGGGACTCTTGACGTGCCCCATCATAGTGTAGGCACTGGCCCACCCACCTACGTTTGGGAGGACCATGGCTCCTATTGCTCCCCAGGATGGCATTTTGGTGATCTGTCATAATTAAAAAAAGTTTCTACTAATCAATTATATAACCATATATATAACGTTATCCAAAAAAAAACTTTATAAATATCATATTTTTTCGCCATAATAAAAACTGACTTCACCATCAGACCCTGAGATCCATATTTGGCCAAAATGCACCCTAAGACGATTCCAATACCCCTAAACACGGCTAGGATTCATTGCTTCGCTATGGAGTTCCAGTGCCTAACCTCTTACTCCATCATCAGAACCTGAATATCATATATGGTCAAAGTTCATCTCACGACAATTCCAACAACCCCAAAAAGTACGGCTAGAACATACTCGTCGAACATAGAATAGAACCTCCCCTTTTTAGGGTTCCGTAGCCAAATGGCAAAAAACGGAACCCTTATAGATTCGTCATGTCTGTCTGTCTGTCTGTCCGTATGTCACAGCCATTTATTTCCGAAAATATAAGAACTATAATGTTGAAACTTGGTAAGTAGATGTATTCTGTGAACCGCATTAAGATTTTCACACAAAAATAGAAAAAAAACAATAATTTTTGGGGGTTCCCCATACTTACAACTGAAACTCAAAATTTTTTTTTTCATCAAACCCATAACTGTGGGGTGTCTATGGATAGGTCTTCAAAAATGATATTGAGGTTTCTAATATCATTTTTTTCTTAACTGAATAGTTTGCGCGAGAGACACTTCCAAAGTGGTAAAATCTGCCGCTAACCAGAAGTTGCCCTCAAATATTAAATTAAACGGATTAGCTATTAGCGGCATGACTTTCTCTACGTTTTGTTTAATTTTCTGGTATTTCTCTTTTTTTTTTTTTTGGACTTTCGTACTATTGTCAATTCGGAATATAAACATTTTATTTACACTATGTTATGGGAGAAGCCACTGGCTCCTGAAACACAGTTTTACTAGTTCGGGAGCCTATGGATTCAAAAATAAGCTGTAATGTTTTATGCCAATAAATTAATTATTATTATTAAAAAAAAAAAAAAAAAATGTGTGTCTCCCCCCCTGTAACTTCTAAAATAAGAGAATGATAAATCTATAAAAAATATATGATGTACATTACGGTGGAAACTTCCACCGAAAATTGGTTTGAACGAGATCTAGTAAGTAGTTTTTTTTTAATAACGTCATAAATTTAAATTAATATCAAATACTCAGTTCTATACTACCATTTACTTATATACCTACAGGTTTGTACGGAACCCTCGGTGCGCGAGTCTGACTCGCACTTGGCCGGTTTTTTTGAACTGTCGTTCACTGCCATGGCTACCAATAAATATCCCACACACAGCTGATAGTAGGGGCCACGTTCCGCTGGCCATGAAAGCGTATTTGCTTGCCCTCTTAGGTACTGTGTTTAGGGTTCCGAACCTAGCCATATGGACGCTTGCAACACACGAAGCATCGCTCACGCGTTACCGACCTTTCCCCCTCCCCAATGAGCTCTGGCGACCTTACTCACGCGCAGCAACACAACATAAAGTTATTTGGCTGCGGTATTCAGTAAGGTGGAGGTACTTCCCCAGTCGAGCTGCTCTTTGAGCGAGATAACGCTATCTCGCTTAAGCCCCCTCTCCCGTATCCCATATTTCCAAATCCGAAGTTCGCAAAGCAAAAAATTTGAAATAATTACAGCAGATAGACGTTGATGTAAATATTACAGGAAAACTAGAACGATGTTTCTAACTAGACCAGGTTTTTCAAAACATCAATAAGGGATATTGATGTAACAAATCTAGTAACAAACAAATCTCTAACTTTAGTAATGGGGTCCGGTTTTTTTCTACAGTAATGGCCCAAACCATGAAATTATACGTTTTATAGGAAGGTCGGAACCCTCGGTGCTCGAGTCTGACTCAGACTTAAGTTAATAGTTTTATTTTATTTGGAACTCTGAATGACTGCACGTAGAACTCGAGACCGCGCGCTGCTGAACTGACCTCAGATAAAACAGGTACCTACTCTATGAACTGACCTATGGAACTGTCAACTGACTCAGTTATCTATGAACTGACTGACAAAAATAATTCAATGCTGACAAATCTTTTTGTTGGTCTTCGTCGGTCTTCGTAGATAGAGGATTAGGTATTAGTTGTACGTAGTATTTATATACTCTGAGGTATTAGGTAGGCCTCTCTACGGTGGTCTTGTTTGTGTTATTTGCGAATTAAATTTAACGCCATCTAGCGGTGAATAGTAAAGATTTGTTTGGTAAAATTTCTCATGCATGTGTACACTGTACAATAATGTACATCTGCCTAACCTATCCTACAAGTTAACGGATATTATCATTAATAAACAGTATAGTATTCTCCTAATTTAATTAGTTACTTACATATTATATTACTCGTTGCACTTTAGAATGGTGATTTCTTAGGATTTTTTAAAATCTTTTGTAATGAAACAAACGTTTGGTTGCTATGATAACTCTCTTGGGCTCGACCACAGTCGTGTATGCTTGTATGTTATATCAATTGAAGATAAGAACTAGTCCACAAAAATAATTTATCAAATATTTTTTGTTCAATATAGCTATCTATTTTGTCATCATCTATATCAATAGTATCATCTTATTATATTAATCGTTCATTCGGTTATCATGTATTGACTTCTTGATCCCTACATTTTAGTACACACTGATTCAAAATATTTTATTGATTAATTTAATGAAGAAGAAAATGACCCACGTAAAACAATCTTTAATTCAAGTCGTTTTTATTTTGTTTCTTTATATCCAATTTTACATACATCTTTGCAACGGAACGTTACTGTCATTTGACAAACGTGACTCTGACGTCATAATTGTATAACACGACTAATTTGAGTAGAAACAAAGTTTCGTGTGGTTTCGTTGAGTTAAAAAAAAAATAAGTCTTTTAAACTTTTCAGTACTATACGTGTCACAGTGAGAGAACAAGAAATATTCTTAAATTTATTGAACTTTTACTTTAGTTTTCCCATTTATCGTCTGTTTTACAGCAGTTACATATCTCTTAGAACACTTACGTAAGTATTATTCAAGAATTACCTGTAATTTAAAATGTGGTCAAACCGCTTTTACCGGCGAAACTATTTTTAGAAAGCAGAGCAAAGTAAACAGTTGCGTAATTTTACCTATTGCCAAACCTAAAATGTGTAAATAACTATGTTAGGTCACCGTTGATAATAGCTCATTACTATATCATTTATCTGCAGGTAAGTACAGATTAACATGGTTCTATCATTATTATCTTATCTATAATTGTGAATTTTAATGATTTATCGATGAAGTAACTCTTACCTACTTAGTATTTTGATCAAATTGGCATATTAATTTACTTTATATTCATATCCCGTCAGTAGTACTTGTTTAGAAAATGGATTCCGTTGAATCAGTACAGTAAGTTTTTTGCATGAAGCAAATCGATTTCCTGATATTTTTATAAAACATTTAAATAAAATTGCCAACAAGCATAGTTATATCCTGTAAATTTTATATGCTAACATGTCAGTAATGTCAATACTTGTAGTATAGAAGAGAGGTAGAGCATAGCGTTTATTCGCTCAAAGAGCAGCTCGACTGGGGAAGTACCTCCACCTTACAGAATACCGCAGCCAAATAACTTTATGTTGTGTAAAGTTGTGTTCCTGCACGTGAGTAAGGTCGCCAGAGCTCATTGGGGAGGGGGGATAGGTCGATAACGTGTGAGCGATGCTTCGTGTGTTGCAAGCGTCTATATGGCTACGGTAACCGCTTACCATCAGGCGGGCCGTATGCTTGTTTATCGACTAAGTTGTATAATAAAAAAAAATATTGTATATAATAAATGAATCTAGTTATTCTAGCACCATAAAATTCATATATCATTTGTAAGCTTATGAATAAATAAGGTGTAAGTCAAGTATAGTAAGTAATACCTAGGTTTTTAATATATCCGTCACTTTCTAGTGTCATATAAACAAAAAGGGCTGGGGCTATCTTAATACCTGGGTGTTACAAGACTGACATACACCTTATTTATTAATAAGGGGGTTAATGAATAATTTTTCATGGTCATTGAATCTGTCAAACATAAATATTTGTTTCTAATAATTCTGTAATGTGACATTTCAAGACATAGACACCACATTTTTTGTTCGTCTGAGTGTCCCCAATCAATGTATACAGGATTCAAACAAAAATCTTTGAACTTATCTCTTAATCTCAGGCAAAGATTTTCATAGGGCATCGTGCCTCTACCCAGATGGTTAATCCGCCTTACTAAAGCATGACATTTAATTTCACTCCGCTTGAGGGGCTCCCTGAGCAAATTGCTCTCAGTTCGTACTGCGCACGGCTGTCAAATACTGTCAATTCTGGCTTGTTTATTTCATGTTCCCATAGAGGCGACTATCCTTCTGGACGTTTTAAATTCTTTGATCTCAGGCTTATCATCACTATCATGGTGATCTTTTGGATGAACTAAAGCTTATCCATCATAAAAGTAAATACACATACCTAATTTAAATATGTAAATTCATTACAATTGCAAAGCACATACAGGTGCTTGTTAAGCAAGAGAGCCTGTCTGACCTTGGCTTCTTGGTAGGTTGGAAATATGTTAAGCATTCTGTCACGCTAGGATCAATCTTGATTTATCCGGAGTCCGGACAAGGCCAAGTTGATCTTCTGCCCAAATACATTTTTTAATTAAACTTGTTAAACGGCATTTTCATCTTGAAATCTTGATGTGTGATTGAGAACCAAGTCTCTGTAGAAATTTGAACTATTTCATTAATTTAAAATAAAATAAAATTTGGACATTTAATTCTGATTTCAATTGTTAATTAAATGTCCAGACTTATATCCAATTTTAATGTCATCAATTTGGTCAGGACTTTTAAAATTTTGGTGTGGTTACCCTATTCTAGTCCCACTGGAATAGACGAGACATAGGTACATATTATAAGAATTTAGCAGGCCATTTATTTCTTTCGAAAATTAGCTTCCAATCATTAAACATATAAGAGAGGTGGAATAGAGTTTATTAGCTCAAAGAGAAGCTCGACTGGGGAAGTACCTCCATTCAAGTATCTCCACTCCTCAAATATCTTTATGTTATGTTCCTGCACGTGAGTAAGGTCGCCAGAGCTCATATGGGAGGGGGGAAAGGTCGGTAACGCGTGAGCGATGCTTCGTGTTTTGCTAGCTTCCATATGGCTACGGTAACCGCTTACCGTCAGGCGGGTCGTAAGGCATTTAAACTTCTAGCCCTACTATGAAATTTCGGTCCCCTATTCGGGACCTTTAGCAAAGAAATTAGAAAAAGCCATGTTTTTTTTTTTAATACGTGTGGGCCAGCAATAATTATAAGAATTCCAAATTTCAAATCAATAGCATCAGTGGTTGTTGAAATAGTATAGCACTGTGACAGACGGACAGACTTTTTACCTTTTTGGAACCCTAAAACCCACAAAAGTTAAATTACCAAAAAACTTTTCTGAAGTCATGAACTCATAATTAAAGCCACATCAAAGCTGATTTACCTATTTAACTCTACAGTGACTTCGTAATGGCAAACTGGCCTGCAATCGGGTCGATCATCCTGCCCAACGTAGGAGGCTGGGCGAATGGACTGTTCTTTGCTGGGCAGATCCGCAAAGGCAACGAGAAGGCCTGGTACGATGACCTCAAGAAACCTTCTTGGAACCCACCCAAGTGGGTGTTCGGACCAGCCTGGACTGTTCTATACAGCAGTATGGGATACGCGTCATATTTAGTGCTGGAGGAGACAGGAGGATTTACAGGTGAGGATTATTTTTATGTCTTTTCTTCAATGTTTGCAGTCCCTGGCTAATCTAGCAATGTAGACAAAGCCAAGCCTTCTACCCCTACCCCTGAAACCCCTATTTCGCAATTTGAAGCGCTCGTGGTGTAGCATAATAATCCGTTCTTAATCGATCGGCAAGTTAAGCTACAACCGTCGTGGTCGGTACCTGGATGACCGCCTACTGGTATTTCAAATCGAGCGTTTCCGTGCTTCGGAAGGCACGTAAAGCCGTTGGTCCCGGTAAACACTTAATTGTGTACTCCTAGGCGGCTTGAAAAATTCCAACAGTAGGTTGACCACTAGCCTACCTCCACCTCGCCGCGTGGTGGAGTATCTATCCATTCCCTTTCACCCTGATTTGTGTGCAGGAGACCTGTGCTCAGCAGTGGGACATTATAGGCTGATGATGATGACGATGGGTTGCAATTTTCAGAATATCCTATACTTCGAGATTCGAGATCGATCGAGATTGCCCCTGCGGCAAGTTTGTGAGTACCCGGCTTCGGTTTCGTAATTCCTATATTGGCGGTGCTAACCTAATCTAACGCAAAACCAAACTTATAATAATAATTGGACTGTTTTACAAAAAACTTAAACCGACTTCAACGTACACTAAGAAGTAATCCTGATCTGATGACAATGGGACCAAACGGGAAGTGTACCCTTCCAGACAAAAAAGAATTTTCAAATCGGTTGATGAATGAATTACGAGGTAACAAACATAAAAAAAAACTACCGAATTGAGAACCTCCTCCTTTTTTTGAAGTCGGCTAAAAAAGAAATATGCCCAAAACATTCTAGCACAATCTAATAACTAAATATCATATGACTGTGATTATTATCTTATCTTACATGTTAGCTACAAGATATTTGTGAGTTTGATAGTTGATATCCAAGGTCAAGGCACGTAAAGCCGTTGGTCCCGGTTATCACTTAATTGTGATAGTCGTTAAGCTAGTTGGATGCCTCCTAGGCGGCTTGAAAAACTCCAACAGTAGGTTGACCACTAGCCTACCTCCACCAATACGCAGTGGGCATGCGTGGTGGAGTATCGCCCAGTCCCTTTTACCTGTGCTCAGCAGTGGGACATTATAGGCTGATGATGATGATGATGATGATCCAAGGTCAATAAATATGTTTGCGTAAAATGCACTTAAGAGCAAGTAAATCGAGACACCCCTATGGTTGCACGCGTAACTTTGTTGCAACAGTTTCAATCATTTTCGATTCGAAACCTTTTCTATATATGCGGTCTTAAACGGTAATAAACGCTTACTAATGCGTTTGCGTTAACTATAAATTTGTATGGGAGAAATTAGTACCATGAATATTCCGCTAGAGGCGCTGTGCTAATTCCTATAGAGAACTGTATTTCACTACTTTACTTTTTCGCCGTGGTTTTCCCAATGGAGTACAGCATGGGGTTCTTCAAAACGGGCGTGAAGAGATTTCTTCAGGGTCGGCAACGCGCGAGTGATACCCCTGGTGTTGCAAGCGTCCATAGGCTACGGTAACTGCTTACCATCAGGCGGGCCGTATGCTTGTTTGCCACCTTAGTGGTATAAAAAAAAACAAACTAAGTTGTGAAATATATTTCTAACTAGCTTTAGCCCGCGACTTCGTCCGCGTAGATTAATTATTTTTTCTAGATATGAATCATTGTAACAATATAGAGCTTTGTTCATGGCTATTGCCCGCCACTACGTGTGATATTTGACACGATGAAGTTCAGGTAGATTGAGAGCTTACATGCGAGCATGCCACATAAAACTGAAACAGTCCTGCCGTAAATAAACTCTAGCAAATTTCAGAGTTTTTCCCTGTGATTTATTAATAGCCATCGCGACACAAACCTTGATAAGGAACTTTTAAATTAAACGAAGGATTTGGGATCAATGGTATACGCGGCACGAACACTGTTTCTCCTCTGGCAGAACCAGTTAATATTTTGGCCTCAATAACATTGCGGCGGAGAGCTGTTCCTTGAAGTCTAGATCCACAGTACAATTTTGGAGACCGTATATTTCTAATCAATATGACAGGAGCACCAACATACATGACACGGATTAGCCGGCGGATTAAGAGAGTTTAATAATTGATCAGGATAATTTACCGACTCATCCATATCGACCATGGTGGCAACAACCTTCAAATGAATATATCAACATTTCATTGATCGCAGCGGGTTGGTAATTTTTGGGAGTCATAATGGCTCTCTCGCGCATAATCACTCTATCGGTTTGTGTTCATAGTAACATCAGTATACATTTGACCTATACCTATGTTGGTATTTGTATCAACTCATCTATTTGTGGAAAGTTTACGTTCCCGATTCGAAGAAGAAGATCTGAAAATCTACCGGCAGAGATATGCATACATACACTGTCCGATCAGCTGTTAAGGGGTTATGTATGGGAAGGTGAAATATGTTTTTTTTTGGGTGGTGTCGAGATCGGGATTATTTGTCTAAAAGTACGCCATGAGACCTATCCACAAATTGCTCAACCATTTCCAGACAGCTGAGATATTTACTCGTGGCAGACAGACAGACGGATAGACAGGTGGAGACCTATGCAAAAGTTCCTCAACCATTTCATGACAGCTGAGATATTTGCTCATGGCACATAGACAGACAGACGAATACACGGGTAGAGACCTATATCCACAAGTTTCTCAATAATTTCCAGACAGCTGAGATGTTTCTGTCCGTCTGTCAATCTGACGAGAGACAACGGAAAGTTCTCTGAAGAATTCTTTGATCTGATGCCCACGGGCTACCTTCTACCATCGCAACTCCCGCTATCAACGGGGAGTCCATACTCAGATATTGGAACTGAAATGGTTCCTACTGTGCGGTTTCAATGGAGTTTTCTACCGCGTACACTCAGGCTGTAGAATGAGCTCCTCGCCGTGGCTTTTCCAAAGGAGTATAATCAGGGGGTCTTCAAAAAGGGTGTGAAGATATTTCTGTAGGGTCGGCAACGCACGAGTACCTACGGTGACCGCTTACCATCAGGCGGGCCGTATGCTTGTGTGACACCTTCGTTTTAAATTTGAAACAATAATTTAAAAATTGCCGTAGCAGACAGACAGACAGAAAGATCGACGGGCGGAGATCTATCCAATCCATAAGTTCCTCAACCAAGAAAGAGAGGCGTTTATTCGCTCAAAGAGCAGCTCGACTGGGGAAGTACCTCCACCTTACAGAATACTGCAGCCTATACTGCATTTTGTGTAAAGTTGTGTTCCTGCGCGTTAGTAAGGTCGCCAGAGCTCATTGGGGAGAGGGGAAAGGTCGGTAACGCGTGAGCGTTGCTTCGTGTGTTGCAAGCGTCAATATGGCTACGGTAACCGCTTACCATCAGGTGGGCCGTATGCTTGTTTGCCGACTTAGTCGTATAAAAAATAAATAAAAAAACAGACAGCTGAGATTTTTTCTCGTGGCTGACAGACATATGATGGGCGGCAGTAGGCTTCTTAATAACATGATACACGTGTACATTATTTTCACTTCAATACAAAATTGTGTGTATGAACAACTTCAATCAATACAAAATTTCATCCCCCTTTACACCCCTTCAAGGATTGAAAACGCGAAATAATTTCCGTTAGTTTTCAAACATAAGCCGAAATAATAAATTTTGTGATTTTTACTCCGAAAATAAATCAAATCATCATTTATTTCCTAATATGTGTACATTTAAAGAACTTCAAATTCAAAATGTAATCTCCCTTTTCACCCCTTAAGAGTTCAAATTCCAACAACACCGATATTCGTTGCGTTAGTTTCCAACTATAAGCTTAAATAATAAATTTAGTATACTTTCATACACAACTTCATCCCCTTTTTTACCCCTTCGGGGTCGGAATTATCAAAAACGCTGAGGCACAAACATGAAGAGAAACTGATGGACTTTCATACAAACTTGCATCCCCTATTTAACCCCCATAGGGGGTAATATTAAAAAATCTTTTTTTTTTTTATACCTACACTGTATAATTACAAATTTAGTTATGTTTACTGTGGAAATGAAGGACTTTCATATACAACTTAACCCCCGTTTCCCTCTTCGGGGGTGGAATTATCACAAACGCTGTGACAACATTACATTAATTTTCAATCGTCAGCCTGAACACAAAATTTGAAGAACCTAACTTCAAAACTGACGGACTTGCATACAAACTTTCATCCCCTATTTTACCCTCTTAGGGGTGGAATTTCCAAAAATCCTTCCTTACTGGATACCTAATAATAAATAATAAATAAATAAATATCCTGGGACATTCCTCACACACGGTCATCTGATCCCAAACTAAGCAGAGCTTGTACTATGGAAACCAGATAACTGATATAATACATATACTACTTTTTTATTCGTAAATGCATACTTAATATACATAATTACACCCAGACTCAGGACATACAGACATGTTCATGCACACAAATGCGTGTCCTGTGTGGGAATCGAACCCACGACCAGCGGCGCGATAGGTGGAATCTTGACCAGAGTCTTAACCAACCACGCCAGCTGGCCCGTCACCTGTACTGTATAATAGTAAATTTTGTGAAGTTTATCGTGAAATTGAACGCCTTGCATACCCAACTTCTTCCCCCTTTTTCCACCTTCGGGGGTGGAATTATGATAAACGCTGAGATAACTTTACATTAATTTTCAGTCGTCAGCCTATACACAAAATTTGAAGATCCTAACTTCAAAACTGACGGACTTGCATACAAACTTTCATCCCCTATTTTACCCTCTTAGGGGTGGAATTTCCAAAAATCCTTCTAAAGTGGATTCTCTCACTACATAATTATAAATTTAGTGATGTTTACTTTGACAATGAAGTACTTCTCATACACAACTTCATCCCCCTTTTCACCCCTTCGGGATCAAAATTATCAAAAACGCTGAGACACCTATAAATTAATTTTCAATCGACAGCCTAAACACAAAATTTGAAGATCCTAACTTCAAAACTGACGGACTTTCATACAAACTTTCATCCCCTATTTTACCCACTTAGGGGTGGAATTTCCAAAAATCCGTTCTTAGCGAATGCCTACGTCATTACAACTATATGTATGCCAAATTTCAGCCCAATCGGTTCAGTGGTTTGAGCTATGCGTTGATAGATCAGTCAGTCACGGTTTCCTTTTATATATACAGATGATTTCAACAGATTATATTCCCACATATCTTTCCAGATTACAATGCGTTTTGTTTGTATTTCAGAGGACGCTATCCTGCCCATGAGTCTCTATGGAGGGCAATTGTTGCTCAACTGGGCGTGGACACCTATCTTCTTCGGCCTTAAGGACTTCAAATTGGTAAGCATTGAACAAATACATAATATAATGGTACATTGTGATACATGTGTGCAAAGTTGGTGATTACAGACGAGGGGGTAATATGAGCCGCGATAAGGGAGCCGAGAGTGTAGTGATCAATGCACACGCGTGGCATACGACGTTTTTCAACACACTTGCGAGGAAATAAAACAGCCGTCTTCTCACCCTTCTTAAAAAGGGGGTTGAGAGGAGTCGATGTGCCAGCAACGGGAGCGAAAGGGACAACATTTTATACTACACTGCACCTCCACCACCATCATGGACCTTACCGCAAGAACACCACAATTAAAGTTATTTTTCAACACACTGCAATGGTGCTGATTCTGTTGTTTACAACTAAACTAATTAAGTCTCACAATGGCCCTGATTCTGTTGTTCACAACTAAACTAATTTTAATCTCGCTATGTCTCTTTCTAACAAATAACATAAGAAAAGGATGTGAGAAATGTAGTCCTGTCAAATTAGTCCAATGCTTGTTATCAATATAAATTTAGTCGCCATCTACCGCGGTTACGCCTAAATACACGCAAAATAAGACGGCAAAGAATAATTTGACAGCTTCAAATATGTTCTATCCTTTTTCAATAATGTTCGTAAGAAAGAGATGAGATGTGACTAAAATTAGTTTAGTGCGATCTACAACAGAATCGGCACCAATGTTTCTTTCTAACTGTTAAAATTATATAGTCTGTGGAAAACTTCGCGCCTTTTTCATATTTTATCTGTGCTCTCTTCTTCTCTGTGAACATCACTGAAATTGTCGCATGTATATTTTAATAAATAAAATAAACGTAATCTCGCAGCAAATAATACTTTCATTGCTTAAGAGTAACAGGTTATTTGCCCAGAAGCCCTGTTAAATGTGGATACAGTGTAAAAACAGTTTAAAAGTAAAAATATTACACGCTGCCACAAATATAACCTCAAAGCGACCGCCGGTTCTACAAACTGTGAAATATCATTCAGTTCGTCAAAATATCGTTTTATAATGTCGTCAAGCAATCCTCTTACCATGATCGAAAAGTTAACTGGTCGGGAAAACTATTCCACATGGAGATTTGCAGTAAAAACATATCTCCAACATGAAGAACTGTGGGACTGTGTTGAACCTCTGACGGGCGTAACTATCGACCCTAAACGTGACATTAAAGCAAAATCTAAAATCATTTTGCTTGTGGACTCTGTAAACTATGTCCACCTACAAGAGGCAGCGTCTGCAAGGGAGGTGTGGAACTGCTTGGCAAGCGCTTTTGATGACTCAGGGCTAACACGCCGTGTGGGTTTGCTTCGAGACTTATGTACGACAAATCTCGCTGGATGTTCAAATATTGAAGAATATGTCAGTAAAATTATGACCACTGCCCACAAACTCCGCAATATTGGCTTTCAAGTAGATGACGAGTGGCTTGGAACACTGCTTCTCTCCGGTCTACCAGAAACATACAAGCCAATGATCATGGCAATTGAAAGTTCAGGCATGAAAATAAGCGCAGACTCTGTTAAGTCAAAAATTCTACAAGATGTCAAAACGTGTGGAAGTGACACATCTGCTTTTGCAACGAATCATTATAAAAGGAATACAGGTTCAAAGAAACAGTTTAGAAAGGGACCTCGTTGCTATAGCTGCAATAAATATGGCCATGTTGCTGCTGAGTGCAAGTCGAATACTAAGAAGAAGAATCATGAGAGTTCAAGCTATGCGGCTGCGTTCATTGCTTCGACAATGAGCCCTGATGAAGGCCCGTGGTATATAGACTCTGGTGCTTCAGTGCATATGACCAAACATAACAACTTATTGCAAGATGAGAAAGTGCCACTTATCAAGACAATAAAGGTAGCAAATGACAAGTCATTATCTGTTCATAGTACTGGACAGTTGAGTTTAGATGTGTGCAATGATAAAGGTCAGTACAATAAAATTCTGTTTCAAAATGTATTGTACGTGCCAGAACTGGCAACAAATCTACTATCAGTCAGTCAGATCATAAACAATGGAGGTCAAGTAAAATTCAACAGTCAAGGCTGTGTGATATTGAATAAAAATAATATGGTTGTTGCAACGGCAAGCTTAGTCAACAATATGTACAGGCTAAATGTGAAAAGTGAACATGCATACTTATCTGATGTTGACAAGCAAGATGCTTACCTCTGGCATCAACGCATGGGCCATTTGAATTTTCAGGATCTGGAAAAATTAGTAGATAACACTGAAGGTGTAACAATTTCAAAGAAAAATGATAAATTAACATGTGTAACATGCTTACAAGGAAAACAAACACGCTTACCTCTGAAACAAAGCGTTACCAAGTCTACAAAGTTACTTGAACTGGTGCATTCAGATATCTGTGGTCCCATGGAAACAAGTTCACTGGGTGGTGCAAAATATTTTATGACAATGATTGATGACTACTCAAAGAAAGTTTTTGTTTACTTTTTACATAAGAAATCAGATGCTATAGAAAAATTCAAAGAATTCAAAAGCCAAGTAGAAAATCAACTAGAATACAACATAAAATGCCTTCGCTCTGACAATGGCCTTGAATATGTAAACTCCAGTTTTTCTGAGTTTTTAAAAACGGCTGGAATAGTTCATCAAACCACTACCCCATATACTCCCGAGCAAAATGGAGTTGCCGAGCGAATGAATAGAACATTAATAGAAAAAGCAAAGTGTATGTTAATTAACGCCAACTTATCTAAACAGTATTGGGCCGAATCTGTACACACTGCTGCTTATCTAATTAACAGAACTCCAACTCGATCACTAAAATACAAGACACCAGAAGAGATGTGGTTTGGGCAGAAACCAAATGTAAATCATTTAAGAATATTCGGATGTAAAGCCATGATTCATCTTCCCAAAGAAAAGAGAAGAAAATGGGATCCAAAAGCACAAGAAGCAATATTCATTGGTTATTGTGATCATACAAAAGGATTCAGATTTGTATTACCTGGTTTTAAAACTGTAATAAAAAGTAGAGATGCAGTCTTCCTTGAATCTACAGTAAAAAGAAATTATGTTCCGGTGGATCTGACACAAGACAGCTCAATGTGTGACTCATCATCTGAACCAATTGATAAGCACACATCAGAGAGCTCTGACTCTACTGACACATTACAATCCACAAACACTGATTATTACTCTGGACTTGACATTGATACAGACAGCGAAGACTCTCCAAATGAAAATATTGGAACACCCTCTACAATAACACTGAGACCTAGAAACAAAGACATGTTCTCAAAGCGTAAAGATAATCAAGGAAAAGGTTACATGTGCTGCAGTGAAGATACACTTGTGCCACTGAATTACAATGAGGCAATCAAATCAGCAGAATCTGAAAAATGGAAAACATCAATAAAGAAGGAACTAGAATCCCATCATCAGAACGGAACATGGATATTGGTAGAAAAACCTCAGAATGCTAAGCCAATTGGCAGCAAATGGGTTTTCAGAATTAAAGATGAGCCAACAGGTCCTCGTTACAAAGCTCGACTGTGCGCAAAAGGTTATGCACAAAAGCAAGGGATTGACTATGATGAAACATTCTCACCAACAGTAAGATCCTAATGTGAAGTTGCAGAAGGCTGAAGATGTACCAAAGATGACCTATCCTTACCGGGAAGCAGTAGGATCACTGATACATGCAGCTACTGTAAGCAGACCTGACATTATGTTTGCCGTGAGCCAGGTGAGTCGATACTTACATTCTTATGATGACTCCCACTGGAACGCTGTAAAGAAAATATTAAAATACCTGAAAGAGACAAAAAGTTATGCATTATGCTACACATCTAACTCTGACAGTACTGATTTAATTGGATACAGTGATGCTGATTTTGCAAATGACATAGTTACCAGACGATCAATAACTGGCTATGTATTCCTCAAAAATGGAGCAGCTGTCACTTGGTCATCTCAACGTCAGCAAACTGTGGCCTTATCCACGACAGAGGCAGAGTTTATGTCTGCCTGTGCAGCCACTAAGGAAGCTATGTGGTTAAGACAGTTACTCAGTGATATCAGTGAATTTAATCAAACATCTGTTTGCATAAACATTGACAATCAGAGCGCTATAAATGTGATTAAAAATAGTGAATTTCATAAGCGATGTAAACACATCGACATAAAGTATAATTTTGTTAGAGAAAAATACTGTGAAAATATTATTAGTTTAAACTATGTACACACTAATAATCAGTATGCTGATATTTTTACAAAAGCTCTACCTAAAGAAAAATTCAGATATCTTAGAAATAATATTGGCATGTCAAAACTTGTTATCTAACAGTAATGTTTATTAATAACTGCTCTTATTATTGTAATAGTAATAGTTTATACTTTATAAGCTTATATAGAAGGCTCGAATTTGGTAGGAGTGTTAAAATTATATAGTCTGTGGAAAACTTCGCGCCTTTTTCATATTTTATCTGTGCTCTCTTCTTCTCTGTGAACATCACTGAAATTGTCGCATGTATATTTTAATAAATAAAATAAACGTAATCTCGCAGCAAATAATACTTTCATTGCTTAAGAGTAACACTAACAAAGAACATAAGAAAAGGATGTAAGAAATTTAGTCCTGGCAAATTTGTCCAAAGCTTGTTTTCAATATAAGTTTAGTCGCTATCTATCGCGGTTACGTCTAAATACCTGCAAATGAAGACGGCAAAGACTAATTTGACAGCTTTAAATATGTTCTATCCTTTTTCAATCATGTTTGTAAGAAAGATATGTGATGTGACTAAAATTTGTTTAGTGCGATTTAAAACAGAATCGGTACCACTTGCTCGAAAAGTGGCTCTTATTGCACCGATTTTAGTATCATAAAACAGTTTATTACGAACTGTTGCTTTTTAATTTACATTACCGCACTAGTGTTTTATGATAGTATCCCGATTATGTTAAGTTGTATCTCACTGTAAGTGATATGTGTATAGACGAAGAATTCTTAATATAAACGGGTAAAAGAGTTTAACAGAGCATCGCTGTCAAAAAAAAAACCCGCCATATTTGTTAAAGTTCTCTTTGTGTGGTTGATTATTATCATCAAAAAACTACTTCAATATTTTTTCTGTTTTTTCTCGCAAGTGTGTTGTAAAACGTCGTATGACACGTGTGCATTGATCATTACACTCTCGGCTCCCTTATCGCGGTGCATAATACCGCCTCGTGTGTAATAACGAACTTTGCACACTAGTATCATAATGCACTATTAGTATAACTTGCGTCTTAATCTCATTCAATTAAAGAGCAGATCCGGCGTATAGTATAGTATGTATTTACAAACAAAAAGTAGTATATGTATTATATCAGTTATCTGGTTTCCATAGTACAAGCTCTGTTTAGTTTGGGATCAGATGACTGTGTGTGAGGAATGTCCCAGGATATTTTATTTTACTGTGTGTGGTCTCGACCAGGCGTTCATCGAGATCTCCGTGCTGTCCGGCGCGGCGGCGGCGACCACCATCTCGTTCTCGGCGGTCAACAAGACCGCTGGCCTGCTGCTGGTGCCCTACCTGGCGTGGCTGGCCTACGCCTCCTCACTCTCCTATTATATCTGGAAGAACAACCCTCAGGAGAAAGGGGACAAGACCAACTAGAGGTAAGAGGTTTAAAGCAAGCCTTTTAGAAACAGGTTTTGAGATAGCCCTCTTTTTGGTTACACTTATGACGTGCGAAAGAGACAGGTATAGGCTGATTAATGTAATAGTGAAATGGAAATGGGAGGACTTTTTGGCGGGAATTTGTAGTGACGTTGCGTTTTCATTTTTATTTTCATAATTTCGTGTATTTTGAGTTTTCTTCTTCTTATTTTTAATTTTGGCAACCAAGCCCAAATTAGGGCTCATTTCTGCCAGTGTCGAGTTATATTATAGTTTCCAGTCACAATAAATCACTTCTTTTTATTATTTTTCTAATATTATTTTTTGATTACTAATGACCTATACATTCACCCCTCAAGAGGAAATTCACAAATTTATTAGGACCTTATATAGTTGTCCCAGGAAATCCAGGAATTTATATCTTCACCCACGTTTATATGATCGCAAACAAAGAAGAACTTGTACTATGCAAACCAGATAACTGATATTCTACATAATATATTCTTGACACCAATGATTGCCCTAGAATCGATTCCCATCAAAACCACGACCTGTGATTTGAATCTTATAAAAACACTTTTTTTTGTTTCAGATACAAAATACGAAACGCACACGTTTTATTCTATAAGCAAAAATCAACGATCAATCAATCTATTAAGTCAATGAAACATTTAGGAGCTAATTATCACCTTATATGAACAATTTCTAGTTTCTGTGGCGTTTAAAATAGCTTTCTTATCTTAAAAATGTAAAGGTTTTGCATAATATTATTTGCACAAAAACACTATAAAGTATTTATTAAAATACAATGTGCTTATAAAAATATATTGTTAATATTTAATTAATAATGTCAAAGTATAGTAGGTAATAAGTTATAAAGTGGCCTTGAAGAAAATCACAATTACATTTTTTAGGCATTCCTATTGCATTTATTAAATCGTGTTATTTTGGAGAAACTGTATTAAAAACTTTTTGAGTACATAGTCTGATGTGAAAAGTATTTTCTGTGTTATTGTTTTCTTTTTCGAATATATTTATTGTTAGCGTTTAATGTAGTGTTTCAATAAATTGAAAGTGACAATTGTGATTTGTTTTATTTATGACGCCCTCGGTTTCACCCCCGTTATCAAGTGTCCCATAACACGGGGATAATGTAGTTTCCCCATGCATTTTCTGAATCGGATAATTACCCCTACCATGAGTTTGTTACTACTCGACTGAAGAACATTTCACATGACGAGCACCGCCTCTAGTGGACACTTTTGTAAGTAATTCATACAAAATGTTTCACCGTAGTCGCTAGGGAGTAGCAATTGTGATGGGCCAGTTGGCGCAGTTGGTTAAGATTCACCTTACGCGCCGCAGGTCGTGGGTTCGATTCCCACACAGGACATGCATTTGTGTACATGTCTGTATGTCCTGAGCCTGGGTGTAATTATATGTAAAAAAAAATCTTTTTAACGAAAAATAAACCGCCTTCACAGTACACTAAAAAGTAAGAAATAACTCTTATCTGACACTGTTTTGAAGTCAGCGAAATATTTTCTACAGAACACGTCATGCGATATCGCTCACTTCAAAACAGTGTCAGATAAGAGTAATTTCTTACTTTTTAGTGTACTTTGAAGGCGATTATTTTTTTTGTTAAAAAGTTATTTATTTTTTTAATCTTAAAAACTTTTAGTACTATTTGATTGATGTAAAGACAATTTAAAGTAAGTTCGTGTGGCATATATGTATAGATAAGATAGCCGTATGTCGCCTTGTACCTTGTGAAATAGATAAAATCCAACTATCAAATAGCTTTAAAAGCTGCAATAGTTTTTACCACTTTCAATTTTATCTAAGTCCCTGCCTATAGATTACTGGTAGACTGAAGATTGGACTTTAACGCATTCGTTTTAACACCCGTGCAATCGGGCGGCGATGTCACAGATTTGTCACTTTGATTTATTGCATGGGCCCGGCACTTACTATTTGTATTAATATTTTAGTGCTTTTTAGGTACGTATGAGTTATACCTTTACCTTACTAAGAATGTTGTCTAGTTTTTAGGATGTATCTCCTTACACTTACCAAAGCTTCGACTTCGGAGCCGAAGGATTTTATGTTGGCAGTGTAGCAAATCCTCTCACCTCTCCTCCAAATCCCATTTCAAGAAGAGCATCATTTAAAGAGAAAATTTAAATTTAAGAGAGGTAGAGCATAGTGTTTATTCTCTCAAAGAGCAGCTCGACTGGGGAAGTACCTCCACCTTACAGAATACCGCAGCCAAATAACTTTATGTTGTGTAAAGTTGTGTTCCTGCGCGTGAGTAAGGTTGCCAGAGCTCATAGGGGAGGGGGGATAGGTCGATAACGCGTGAGCGATGCTTCGTGTGTTGCAAGCGTCTATATGGCTACGGTAACCGCTTACCATCAGGCGGGCCGTATGCTTGTTTATCGACTAAGTTGTAAAAAAAAAAAAAAGTACGAAAAGAGAGTCAGCAACACGCGAGTGTTACAGTAGAGTACATTATCATCATCATCAGCCCATAATGTCCCACTGCTGAGCACAGGCCACACAAATATAAGGGTAAAAGAGAATGGGCAGATACTCCACCACGCGTGCCCACTCCGGATCGGTGGAGGTAGACTAGTGGTCAACCTACTGTTGGAGTTTTCAAGCCGCTAACCAACTTCCAACTATAACGACTATCACAATTAAGCGATAACCGGGAGACGGCTGTGCGTGCCGTCCGAAGCACGATAAATGCTCGAGTTGAAATACCACTAAGCGGTCACCCGATACCTTATAATCGAGTTGAATTCGAGTTTAATTCGTTAACCTGTAGTTATATATAGATAACGGAGAAACGTTCAGCCGGCGTGGGGCATGGATTAAGCCATTTCTCTATTTGACGAAGGTCAAGTTCTTACGCTATAGTTATTAGCATTTCTATAAATCTCTGAGGATATTTATCTTGACTAGTTTTGCAGCGTGGTTTTACCTGTATGTTCTAGTTTAATGGTTTACCGGGTTGAAAAGTATTCAGTCACCAGGTTGACCACCCGTCTGATGGTCACCGTAAACCGATGACTTATCAATTACTTATGTAGAAAGCAATCACACAAATCATCAATTCACAGATCAACAGTATGGTTTCACTGATACTACATAGATGATTTTTTTGTGCTCATGTGATTTGCGCGAACATTTTATTTATTCACTAACTCTCGCCCGCCATTTTATATGTTTTTCTAAAGCTTTTGCAGGTTAAAATTATTCGTACCTAATCTAGGGTTTGATGAATTTACGCGTTAATTTATTACAAGCTTTTATTTAGTTTCACCTGTCCCGTTGTCTGTAATGGAATTTTGCAAGTAACATTTGATCGACTTTCCGGATTCCTATTGAGCTGAAATTTTGCACGAATATGCAAATCGCGTGACAATGCAATATTATGCTGACGTGGAGCTGGTCTGATGATGGAGCTGGAAGGTGGCCATAGGAACTCCGTAATAAACCCACATAACTCCATAAAGTTTGGTCGTTTGATTCGTCTTGATGAGTACCTACTTTGTGTTCAGACAAGTAAAGACAACAAAAAGTACAGTCACCAAAAAAAGCTTGTATTAAAAATGAAATTTTTAACAAAAAAGTTGTATTAACTTAGATTACAGTAACACAAATAATGAGCTGCTGGCGAGTAGCGACACTTCGGACGCGAGAATTTTCAGTGTAGGTATCCATTCCCCTACTTCCACTTCTGAATAGATGTTCCAGGATATTTATTTATTTATCAGAGCCTCAGCTGAATAAATTACTTTTTGATATTGATTTTTCTGATTTGATTCTGCCCTGGAAAGCCTCGGTGAAGCGCGAGAGCTGTGAATACAGCTTGAAGTATTCAATCTGCGCCCGCTCAGAGTTTACTCACGATGGCGAAACCGGTGCAAATCTCTTGACACCCATAGCTGCTGACAACAATGTTGTTCCCTTTGTCAACTCTCAGTGAATTTTTTGGGGAGCCCATTTATCCCAAGTGGCGAGTCACCGTCTGCCAGGATTATCAAGATTGAGACGTTTTATATAGCAGGCATCTGTTGTCTCAATCAATAGAGCAGCAACCAGTCCATTAAGCTCCCTCTTATAGACCCAGTAGAGTTCTCTTATTTTCTGCAATAGTCTTCGCACTTCGCGGGTGCTGTCTTTATCCGTATCTGTTAAATAGTGCAGGCAGAGATAGTATCCACTTAATGTACCTACATATCCCAAGTCCATTAACGCATCTTATAGGGGCCTCTACGTGTTGGATCTGTATCCTCTCCTCACGCACGCCTCCCCAAAGGATCAGTTCTCGGGCTGTTAAATGCAATAGAAAAGTAACGAAGCATGTACAGCATGGGGTTCTTCAAAAAGGGCGTGAAGAGATTTCTTCAGGGTCGGCAACGCGCGATTAATACCCCTGGTGTTGCAAGCGTCCATAGGCTACGGTAATTACTTACGGTAGTTGGGCCGTATGCTTATGCGTAACTTAGTGGTATAAAAAAAAATGCAATAATTTTTATAAAAATATTTAAGAGGAAATACTGTTGGCGTTTGTTCCATACAAACGTAAACCTGTTTCCTCTCTGGATAATGACACTAGAGCAATGATTATTTTATCATGCAAACTGTAGGCATATATTATGATTGTTGAAAAAAAAATTATATCGGTCCAGTTTTGGAGGAGAAAACCGGGGATTGCGGAATAGCGATTTCGTCTAATTTAAATAGGTATAATCGGTTCAAGCTGTAGTTGTCTCTATCGCCCTCTGGTGGGATAGCTCGGGCACAGCGCGACAGCAATAGATATTTTAAAAACCTATTATTCAAATTTCTTGCAGCCATCCTTTCTGGATCAAGGGTCAGATTCAGAATTTAAGGTAGTGCTTCTGGAGATGACTCGCTTTGTGAGAAAGTTCCTCAACCTGGAGCTTTAACTGCCTTTACTTATTTTATTTATTTATATATTAAAAACAAAATAATAAATGTAGAAATAAATAACTGGAGAAACAATAATAATCGAACCCATGAATATCACAAAAAATTGACACCATAACTTACGATTCGATTTTAACATTAAATAGAAAATATTTATTAAAATTGTTTGTAGAAAAAATATCGATATGCTCAATGTTTCAAAACTTTCAGAGGAAAACCTGAACATTATAATAGCTAGCAACATTAAAGCACCACTCATTACAAATATTAAGGTCGCTAGAAGTATACGACGCGATACCTCTAAAGGCCTATTTGTATCTGTGCTATTTAATAGAGACCACAACACTCTAGCATAAATATATAAATTCATGAGTAACGGTAATATTAATATTATCAAGCTTATATCGAATACGGTAAATATACCTTGCGTTGAAATTCCTTCTTCAAAGTATACATATACATGTAGAATTAACGACACAGTACAAAAAATTATTGCTGATATAAGAGGAATACCCCATGCAAATAATGCACTCTTCAGATATCTCCTGGTTACATTTACATTGAAAACTTTAACTATTTGAAGGTAGAACACAGCACATACAACAAACAACCAAAAATGAAAAGACATGTAGAAAAACAGTGGTAGTGTAAGTAAGTAATAATCATATTGAAAAGAAAATAGTTCTAAAAATAGTGTGAAGGATATAAATATAAAAATTAAAGACGCGAAACTGGTAATAATTGTGCTAAGAAATATGTAATTTTGATAAGTCCGAAATTCGGGTAATCTTATCCAAGACACTAAGCCTACGACTATGATGGTTAAAGAGGTTGTTAAACTGATGAACAGCAGACCAAAAACGATAATTGTACTTATTACTAAATCACCATTTTCGTGTTGTTGGGATGAACTAGAATTCGTTGTGACCATTTCATCAGTTGTAGGCCTGAAACGTAAATAAATAGGATGTTAAAATAGTACATTATGATACAAGTATACTAAGTTAGTCATTACACACCAGGCGGTAGATATTAAGAGGAAATGCTAGTGGCGTTTGTTCCATACAAACATAATCCTCAGTTTCCTCTCTGGATAATGACACTAGATCAATAATAATTTTACCATGCAATCTGTAGGTACTACTACTGTATGTCCCTCGGTTTTGTTTTTCTCCATAAATTAATTATTATAAGAATTAGGAGCCTTCTAAAATCACAAAAACTTAAAATTTTTAACGCTCTTATCAGACGTCCAGCGAACAATAACGATATAAAAAAAAACAAAGGAAAACCGACTGACAGCCCTTCTTATTATTATAATATTATTTGTCTTGAAAAAAAAAATTATATCGGTGCAGTGTTGGAGGAGAAAACCGGGGATTACGGAATAGCGATTTCGTCTCATTTAAATAGGTATAATTGGTCCAAGCTGTAGTTGTCTCTATCGCCCTCGTGCGGGGTAGATCGGGCATAGCGCGACAGCAATATATTAAGTTAAAAACCTATTTTTTTAATTTCTTGCAGCCATCCTTTCCTCTTAATGCCATAAGGGAGCCAAGAGTACTACGCTACGACGTTTTTCAAAACACTTACGAGGGAAAAAACAGAGTTGTAGTTTTTTAAGTCGTCATATTTATATAATAATCAACCAAACAGCCAAAACGTCGAAAAATATTTATGGAAAAAGGCAAGCTGGTTTCTTTTTCGAAATCGACATACAGACGATATTAAAAATATAAGAAAGCGAATATTTTCGTATTATTTAGAATTATTCGGCATTGAATTGTGAGGCATTTGATAAAATTTAATGTTTATTTAGTATATAGGGTGACTGGTAATTAGTAAACGATACTTAGACACATGATTGTACTCATGATAACAAACAACTTTCCGAATGAAACTTTTTTTTCCAATTCTTCAGCACAAAATAATCACGGTAGGTAGTCACGGCTCCACCACATCACGCGCCACAGCTATGTCAACTACTTGAATAGACTGTTCATCATGCTCAACAAACCTACTTAATAAGGAGTATATAACAAATTACATTACCGCACCGTTTTGTGATCTTATTTTGTTTCTAAAACCATTAAAAATGCAGTTGTTCTGGACAATTTAATTCATACCTTTGAAACGATGAATCCTCCAATTCTTCAGCACAAATCATCACGGTAGGTAGTCACGGCTCCACCACATCACGCGCCACAGCTATGTCAACTACTTGAATAGACTGTTCATCATCCTCAACAAAAACGACACTCATTTTGCACCAGCCTTTACAGGTGGCGCCATCTGCGTATTGGAGGATATTGTAAACTACTAGGCTCAGCTCTCTTTCATCGCAGTGGAAGATTATGATACATTCCTCCAATAACCACCTAAGTAAGTGAAAACCGCAACAAAACTCGCGTGGTGGATATTATAAATGAATGAACAGACGGACAGAGAGACGACCATTTATAACAGGTAATGTAATGGTGCGTCCATGCTACGCGAAACGAGCACGAGCCGAGCCTCGAACGAACAGGATTCGTTCGATGCTCGCGATGTCAAGTGTGGACGTACTTAACGAGCCTTCAACGAGCCTACAACGAGCGCGATGCGAATCCCTTTGTTCGTGAAAAAACTGACAATCGGGCGGAGCGCAGTCGAGCACGCTACGAATGCTCGTTCGAGGCTCGCAAGCCCCTCTACACTACGCGAATCGTGCTCGCAGTGTGCTCGTTCGTGGCTCGGCTCGTGCTCGGTTCGCAAAGCATGGACGCACCATTAGGAAATTTAAAAATAGCTTCATGAATAAATACCTTGGTGTTTCCTTATTAATTAACGTCGCGGTTGATACATACGGCGATAAATTTAGACCAAACGATTTGTTTCTCTCCCGTGTCATAATTCGGGATATTGTAAAATGCTCAATTATTTAAGCTATTATAATCATACATCCTATACATACACACACGTCACACACCCTACTCAACCAAGTTCAACCAGCTGCCTTTTTTCCTGACAGTTATTTTATATTCGGAAGTAGGCATGGCATAAATCACAAGTAGCAGGTGATAAAGAATATGATTCTGTTTTCATATGTCACATCTGTTACCGTCCATGACATAGCCTGTTACATGTTATAAAGAATATATAAGAATATAAATAAAATGTATGCGACTGAAGGACTTTGTATCCATGGTCATGAACAAATTTAAAAAAAAAAAAAAATTTATCATTGATTAGCTTTTAAGAGTATTCAAAAATAAACCTTAAATCAAGTGACATAAAGTGTTAACTTCTTTAACATGTTATGTAGCAGGATAGAAAAATAATTTTTTGCTACGAAAGTATATATAATTTGCATCAGTGATAATTTGACACTTGCGTGCGATACTCGCACATGATTTTGTGAAAAATACCGTCGATCAGCATCGATGACGTAGGTTACAAATCATTGCAAATCATATATCGCAAGTGAAATCATGCTATAAAAAATAATAATATCATCAAATGAGAATTCCTTTAAAGTAGCAATAATTTCCATGCCTATTCGGAAGAGTACTCATGAGCTATTTAGATCTTGTTGGACATACCTGCGTGCAGTTACCTTGTACCTTTATTAAAAAAAAACCGGGGACATTCCTCACACACGGTCATCTGATCCCAAACTAAGCAGAGCTTGTACTATGGAAACCAGACAACTTATATAATACATATACTACTTTTTGTTTGTAAATACATACTTAATATACATAACTACACCCAGACTCAGGACATACAGACATGTTCATGCACACAAATGCATGTCCTGTGTGGGAATCGAACCCACGACTTGCAGCGCTATAGGTTAAGACTCCACGTCTTAACCAACTGCGCCAACTGGCACGTCAAATTATGTTCTAGTATTTTTTGTGTCGAGGCGAAAAAATTAGACCTGTTATTGTGACATTTAGCACAATGGGATTAAAAATAAAAATCCAGCAAAACCAAAAATGTCTAAAAAACTCGCCATATTATATAAAACAGGACTATCCTCTAGAGGTTTTGAACAAACGCAGAGACCTACAGGCTCAACTGAGAGAGGAAAAAGAGGCAGGCAACACAGCTTTTATAAAATATGATAAGCTCATTGTAATACCAGGCCAAAATAAAAATATTACGCAGAAATATAGCAATAAAAGAATTTTATCTGAGTCTCCCGAAATAGTGCCAGTAAAAAGTCCAAATATTGCAGAAAACAAAAAGCAACCTGTTAAAAAGAGTAAAACAACGACAATGAAGAACTATGTTCTACAAAAACCAAAACTTGTATATAATTCTGAAAGGACTTTGCACGAAGCATCACCAAGCACTGAGCACTGTGACACAGAATAGCAACCACAAAAGGCCCCTCTCAATCTCCCAATACGGTTTGTCCCCGCGGGAGATAAAGACAATAACCCTCCAACACAGCAACAACTATATATATGTACATACAATGTGAGATCACTCGCATCACCACAAAGAATGATATTACTTCAACATTCCTTAAATAAAATAAAATATGATATTATTGGACTAGCGGAAGTTAGAAAATTTGGGAGCCACATCGTGGAACTTGAGGAGCATATTTTTTGCTATACAGGAGAAACAAAAGGTCTATACGGTGTTGGCTTTTTGATCAAAAATAAATATAAGTCTAATATCCAAAACTACATAGGGATATCAGAAAGAGTGTGTTTACTAAACCTTCAATTTAAAACAACAAAATTATCATTAATACAAGTATATGCACCTACAAATGAAGCACCTGAAGATGAAATTAAATCTTTTTACGACCAATTGCAAACAGCACATAACCTTGCAAACGGAATAATAATTATAATGGGGGACCTAAACGCAAAAATCGGACAAAGGAAGCAGGGCGAAAACATAATAATGGGCCAATACTGTTATGGTAATAGAAATCAGAGAGGCGATCGTCTGCTACAATACGCACTAGAAAAGAAAGTTTATGGACTTGGACTAGTCCAAATGGAAATACCAAAAATCAAATCGATTATATTCTCAGCAGTAACCCAAAACAATTTTCAAACATAGAAACAATAAACAACGACCTATTCATGAGCGACCATAAATTATTACGAGGCACACTTAACTTAGAAAAACAAAAGTTGTGTAGAGCAAAATTCGGAAGCCATCGAATCCTATTACAGGGAGAAGAAACTATAAACAATTTCTTAAATCAATTAGAAAACGAATTACATGAAGTAAGTTTGTGCGAAACTGGCGACGTGGAATCATACTACAGTAAAATAGAGTCAGCGATAATAAAAAGCATAAAAAACCGATGCACTAAACAAGAAAAAAATAATATAATATCAGCAGAAACCAAAGATATGTTAAAAAGACGAATAGAATTACAACGTAAACAAACAAGAAATAGAGAAGAGAGACAAGAACTGTCGAACCTATACAAAACTACGAACAAGAAATTAAAAAAAGATTACGAAAATTATAGGATGAAGATAATAGAATCAAACTTATTACAATTTGGAAGTCAAAGAAGGGCGTTTAAACAACTTGATACCAGTAAAACGTGGATTCCAAAGTTAAAATCGAAAAGCCCTCAAAACCACATGCAAACAAGGATAGATATTGTTAAAACTGCCTCAGATTACTACAAAGACCTCTACAGCTACAAAAATTATAACAAAAAAAAAATCATAACACATAGTAATCAAGTAGAGAATACAACAACGTCATCGTTGGTTAAACCCTTCAAAGAAACAGAAATAATAAGACAAATAGACAGGATTAAAAAAGAAAAAAGTCCCGGACATGACAACATCCCGAATGAAGCTCTCAAATTAGGAAAGTACCTACTGGCTAGTCCTCTTACAAGTCTTTTCAATAAAATCCTCCAAGAGCAAATAGTACCTGTGAAATGGGCGGAGTCAAGAATTATACTCCTTTACAAGAAGGGGGACGCATCAGATGTGAGTAATTACCGTCCTATAAGCTTACTCCCTACTGTGTATAAACTATTTGCGGCCTGTTTAAACAAGAGAATAGAGCCAGAGATAGAAACGCACCAACCCATAGAACAGGCAGGATTCCGAAAAGGTTTTTGCACAATAGATCACATCCATACTTTAGAGCAAGTAATTGAAAAGCATCTGGAACGCCAACAACCCTTATACCTAGCTTTCATTGACTATGCAAAGGCCTTCGACTCCATATCTCACGACAGCCTATGGCAAGCATTACACCATCAAGATATTCCCAAAATTTATATAAACATCCTGAAAGACATCTACAGCAAGAGCGTAAGCCGTGTAAAACTCGACAGATTGGGGCCAATAATCAAAATATGTAGAGGCGTGAAACAAGGAGACCCACTATCACCTACAATCTTTATATCAGTTCTACAACATATAATGAAAGAACTAGATTGGAAACAAAAAGGTATTAACATAAATGGGCAAAACCTGAATAACCTTAGATTCGCTGATGATATAGTCCTCTTCTCAAGATCAGCTAAGCAATTAGAAGAAATGGTATCAGAGCTTTGCGAAATAAGCAACAGTGTAGGATTACAATTAAACACATCAAAAACTAAGGTAATGACTAACGATATCCAAACGCCTATACTAGCTGGCAATTCAAAGAGTTCACAAAGTTTAGAGTATGTAGAGAGCTACATATATTTAGGGAAATGCATTTCATTCAGCAGTTCCAGAAACAAAAATGAAATTGATAGGAGAATAAACATGACATGGAATAAGTTCTGGAGCTTAAAAGAATTAATGAAATCAAAACTGCCCTTGAAACTGAAAAAGATAGTTATGGATGGATGTCTGCTCCCCTGCATGTCTTACGGATCACAGACTTGGTTATACAACAACTATGCAAGGGACAAAATACAGAAAACCCAACGTGCCATGGAACGGAGTATCCTGAATATAAGACTGAGAGATAAGCAAAAATCGGAAAACATACGCAAAAAAACCAAAGTGATAGATGCTCTCGAGCATATGAAACGACTGAAATGGAAATGGGCTGGCCACCTGGCTAGATCTATAGATGGAAGGTGGACAAAATTGGTCACTAATTGGTCAGGCCCAAGTGGCAAGAGAGCCAGAGGACGCCCTAGAGAAAGATGGTCTGATGAAATAAAAAAAATTGCTGGAGTAGACTGGACAAAGAAAGCAAAGATAAGGAAAACTTGGAAACTGTTGGAGGAGGCCTATACCCGCCAGGGGCCTTAACTGAATAACTGTGTTATTATAATCTAATGTAAAAAAAAAAATTTTTTTTTTTTTTTTTATGTATGTTAATGTTAAGGAAATAAAAGGCTTTATTATTATTATTATTTTTTGTGTCAACTTCATACATGACATGTCGTATAAGATCCCTGGGGGACGCCCAAAGAAATGTTCACAAAGTCAAAGCGATGCCCACCATTAGAAAACGATTGCGAAGGTAAGATCCATCCATTTTGAAAGATGCCCACAAAGCTAAACTTAGATGCCATAGAGTAGAAGAAAATATTATGATCAACATGGTCAAAAGCCTTTGTAATGTCGGTGTAAATCATATCTACTTGAAACAAACATGAGATAAATCTTACTTAGTCTATTTTTTTTCCAGTAGCCTTGGGCTCTAATTAATTTGATTTATTCACGAGTTCACGACTGTACCAAACAGGATAAAAATATGTTATTGAACATGTAACCTGTGGTATATGTTGCTTGATACTAGCTATATTCAAAGTTGCACTGTGGTGGTAGTAATCAATATATAATATAAAATGTACTTTGAGTCAGTAATAAACGAACTGTCTATTGAAATGGTTGTCTGATTTATCACTCACATTACATGGCGACCCTGCCATACGCGCATGCTATCCACAGCTTCCTTTATTCTAAAAAAAGTTCGTGTCAGATCAAACCATTATAAAATATGACAATGCGAGTCTATTCACACGAACGTCAACCACACGACAGCGTCGCGACATATAAATATCATCTTTGGAAGTTGGCCTCCATTTTAGATGAAACGGTAAGAAATTAAGCGAGTTTACATATAAAAATTAGTCAAGTGCGTTCCGTAAAATAATGAAATTTTTACCAACTCAACTTTGCTATGTTATGAATGGTAGGCCTAACAAACAAATAACGCCATAAATAAGTCGTGTATGGCCCCCTTTAATTTAATTTCATTGCTATTATTTGTGGTCATACGGTTCATGAGATACAGTCCAGTGACATACATACGGACAGACGGACGGATAGACGGACAGCGGGGAAGCTTAGCAGGTTCCGTTTGGCACTCTATGAATACTGACCGAACTCTTAAAATTAAAAACTTTACATAACAAGAAAACTTAGTTATATTTTATTATTTGGTATAAATAATAATTATACTAACAGTAAAAAGAAATATAATAATAATAAAAATAATCGTACACATCAATATAGGAAAAGATTTACACCAAAATTTTCGATTTACCTTAAACATTATATAGAAAATATTTATCAAAGTTGTTTGCAGTAGATAAATTATAATACTCCAATGTGTATCATAATGATCATTGGCATTCAATATAATAATAATAGCTAGCAACATTAAAGCACCACTCATTACAAATATAAAGGTCGCTAAAAGTATACGACGTGATACCTCTAAAGGTCTTTGAGTATCTGTGCTCTTTACCAGAGACCACAACACCCGAACATAGATATATAAATTCATGATTAACGGTAATATTAACACGGCGAATGATGTCACTAAAACTAAATCGTGGTGTATGTAATGCAGAACGACACGCAAAATCGTTGATGATATTAGAGGAATGCCCCATGCAAATAATGCACTCTTCAGATATCTTCTGGTGACATTAACATTGAAAACTTTAACTATTTGAAGGTAAAACACAGCACATACAACAAACAACCAAAAATTAAAAGACACGTATAAGAATAGTGCTAAAGCAAGCATATGAAAAACATATATAGGTGATATTACTTTATATATCTTACAAATTATAATAATTACAATTAATGATAAAAAACTTGCAGAAATTGTGTTGAGAAATGTATAATTTTGAAAATTCCGAAATTCTGGGAACCTTATCCAAGACACGGAGCCTAGGAATATGGTGACTATAGAGGTTGTTAGACTGGTGAATAGCAAGCCATATAGACTTATTGGGATCCAGTTGGGTGCCTCAGCCTGTTGCTGGGATGAACTAGAAATCGATGTGTCCATTTCATCAGTTATAGGCCTGAAACGTAAATAAATATTTATAATAATAATATATTGCTCATCACAAAGTTTTACATTTCATAAAAACAAAAAATATGGTGAAGATCTAGGGAGCTAAAAAGGAAGTTTTTTTATATTAAATAGGTTTGCGCTTGACCGCAATCCCGCCTGATGGTATGCGAAGATGTAGTCTAGGGTGGACCACGCGTGCCCATAAGATGCCTGTTCACTCTGGCCTTAAATAAACCCATGTTATAAGTGTCTGGAAACACGTTGTCCGGGAGAGCATTCCACAACTTGGCCGTGCGTATAAGGTATGAGGAAGCGAAACGCTTGGTACGGCAAGACGGAATGTCGACGACGAAGCGATGGAGACCCCCCCGACGCCTAGTGGTCCGTTAGAAGAACGGGGATGGAGTGACAAGATTATGGAGTTCTTTATCGCATTCTCCGTGGAACAATCTGTAGAATACCGTCAAATTTGCAACCTTGCCGATGATCCAGGTTTTGCAGTTTCTTGCTCGTTAGGTCGCTATCGTCAATTATCCTTCGAGCGCGTCTATCTAACGAGTCCAAAGTTGCTAGTTGATATTTGGCTGAGCCATCCCACAGATGAGAACAGTACTCCATGCAAGGTCCAACTTGAGCTTTGTATAAATTTAGAAGCTGTTCCTTTGTGAAGTACCGTCTCATCTTGTTCAGGATACCAAGTTTTTTGGCAACAGTCTTACAGTACAGTAGTGCTAAAGCAATATTACTACGAAATTATTTTTTTCGAATTCTCGGCTGATCTTAAGTGATTCAAATATGTTTTGGTAAAATAGTTACTCATTATATACAATTCAATTCAGTAAAAGATTCGGAATTGATGAATTGCATAAGATCTGCTGTCAATTCGAAAAAAATAATTTCCGACGCTCAGACTGTGGAATGAGCGGACTACTGACGGTATGTGTCCATGCCCACCTGATGGTAAGCGGTTACCGTAGCCATATGGACGCTTGCAACACACGAAGCATCGCTCACGCGTTACCGACCATTCCCTCCTCCCCAATGAGCTCTGGCGATCTTACTCACGCGCAGGAACACAACTTTACACAACATAAAGTTATTTGGCTGCGGTATTCTGTAAGGTGGAGGTACTTCCCCAGTCGAGCTGCTCTTTAAGCGAATAAACGCTATGCTCTACCTCTCTTAAAAAGTCTCTCTCGTCTCGTCTGTACACCATTATCAATACCAGGTGGAGATTACCAATATGTTGACAACATTTAAAAAGCTCAGTAAGGAGCTGCGCGAACGTGGACACTTTTGTGTCTTGTGTCCTTGTGTCGGATACAAGCTACCAATGAATATTTGATTTCTATAGAACCAGTATGAAATCAGCCACGCTGCGCAGACGTAAACATTTTTTGTGTCCAGATGCTTCCACTTAACACATACTCGTTGACGATCAAAAAGTGTTCGGTGTCGGTAACTGGAAACTAAAAGACGTCAGAAGAAGACACAAGCAACATTAAAAAAAATACGTGTGGCACTCGGAGACTGCCGCGGTAAAGCTATTGCATTTGAGAATCTAAATTGAGAATTTAAACTATACCTGTGTGTGTGTATAATTATATTATATACTAGCTGCCCGGCGCGACTTCGTTCGCGTAATACCCTACCCTACATTTAAACCTTCCCCGGACTTCCACGAATATTTCAAACTCAAAATTAGCCAAATCGGTCCAGCCGTTCTCGAGTTTTAGCGAGACTAACGAACAGCAATTCATTTTTATATATATAGATATTCTTTTATTAAATAAACTAGCTGCCCGGCGCGATTTCGTTCGCGTGGTGCTACCCTACCCTGTGTTACTACCCTACCCTGTGGTGCTACCCTACCGTGTGGTGCTACCCTACCCTACCCTATCCTACCCTACATAAGAAAAAAAAATCAAAATTTCATAAGAATCGGTCAAGCCGTTTTGTACAAACACTGAGCCACACGCAAAGAGATTACTCCCGTACGGCCCGTACCCCAGTGACGTGATTTTTCTGCTAATACTTATATTTTTAAACTCGTGATATCTTTTGAATGGAATGTCCGAATTGAATAATTCATTCAAATGTTATATAAAGGTATTGAAGCAGTCTTGAATATGAAGTAATTTATTTTGATAAGGATTAATACCAAAATACAAATAAAGAGCCTTTTCTAGCGGCAGCAATTCAATTAAATTTTTAAAATAGAAAAACACTTATTGTGGCATAACTATAATAGTTAGACATATGGTATCCCGACACTTTTTGTAAATAATAATGTGTTCTAGTCAAAAGTAGACAAAGTCGTAGTACATTATTTTATTCTATCATCAATAGTTTTCGCAGCGCACGCGATGTAATGAATATTTTAGGTAATTTTTTTACACCTTGGGTTACATTATTGGAGTTTTAGTAAGGATCCCTAATTTTTTTGAAAATATAATATAGCCTATGTCAACCGGGGATAGTATAGCTTCCCAACAGTGAAAGAATTTTTCAAATCGGTTAAGTATTTTCGGAGCCTATTCAATGCAAACAGTATCACCGCTGTGCCGGTCGGAGTGTGGGGTGTTAGGTAATTTCGTTACGGAATATCTGGATTCGGTCTCCACGCTCAAGGCCCGCGATAGAAGCTATGCAATAGCTTAAAAAAAATCCTTACAATTGTACTGAAACTGACGGAAAACAAGCAACGAATTTTACCAGTGACCAGAAGTAGCGACCGGTGACTGTGTCCGATCGCCACCGGACACAGCAACTACGGTTACCAGTGACCAGGAGTAGCAGCCAGCCGTTGTGTCCGATCGCCGCTACGGGACACAGCAACTACGATTTCCTGTGATGGTGTGCCGTGTCGGTAACAAAAGTGTATACGTTTGCGCAGCCCCTAAGAAGGCTCTGGGGCACTGCCAGAACACACTTAGTAATTTAGCGTTATTATTAAAACAATCAGTACGTACCTGTTAAATCATGAACCTCTTCCAATTCTTCAAGACAAATCACGCTAAGTAGTCACGGCACCAGCACATCACGCCACAGCTATGTACTGACTACTTGTTCCTCAACCAACGATACTTGGATGGGACTTTAGCCTTTGATTCTATACACATCTTCCTTTTAAATAAGGTAACTGACAAGTAAACTTAAATTTTATTAAGGAAACAACATGGTATTATTAATCGAGCTAATTTTAAACGAATCCTTTTTCTTGCTAACAATAAAACTGTGTCTCTGTCTGCTCATTACTTCGTTTATAATTCGACAATCACTGTACTGATTTTGATGCGGTTTGAGGCTACCTATGAACTAGGGACCTATAACTTAAATCTATATCGTTAAATAGATTATGTTGAAATTGTATATCCACCCACATAAAAAAAAAAAAAATGATTTGTAAATTATAAAGAGGGTACTGGTAGTTTTTGTGTCCGGCCGTCTGTGTGATGTGCACTGCGCGCCGTACCATGTGCCGTTGTATGTCTGTGTAAGTTTTAATAATGTTATGTTTAAGTCATTGAATTATTACACATAGAAGCGAAGTATCGAACAAAAATCCTCGCGACACGTAAGCCACTTGACAACCAATGTATGCGTGAGTACCATATAATTACACTCGCTGACACGCACACAAGCGCACGAGTAATGTTGCAAGCTAAACGAAATTTTTCTGTAAAATGAACCTTCCGATTTCGCCTACTAGTGAAATTGGAAGTAAGTATTCATAAAAATAATTAAATAGTTTAAAAAGTTCTGCGTCTTAGATAATTTATTATAGACAAAGGCCTGTTATTTATTTATTACTAGTTGTTTCATAGTACTTATTTCGGGTATTTTAACATAATAAACCAAGATAATGTGCAGTGCTATGAACGATCGTACAATTTGTAGCTTTCCTTGGTAATGATAGGTTTCAGATATGATAGGTTGTATAGAAAAAGAAGATTAAGTAGTATCTAGGTATTTCATTTTCATTAACAAAATTTAAATTTTAAAAGCCTGTTAGTTGAATTTGTTTCCGGAACAACTGCCGCTTTGACAATATTTTCCTAGCTATATTCTCTTTTTTCTACCAGTCTGATTCGAAATTATTTCACTAATATAAGATAAGATAAGATAAGTTTTATTTGAGGCACATAAAACACTATTTTACAAATTACATTTGAAACGATGACATCTACAATAGTATAAAACTGTGTCGCAGATATCAACGCCCTCCTCCATTTTACAAACACGAACAAAGACTAAAACATATTTAAGAAATTTAAAAATTAAAAACTAACATGCAAGACAATAAGTAATTTTGAATTTTCGAGTGTAAATTGTAAAGTGTGCCTATATGAAGTGAGTGAATGTTACTATGTGTGTAGTGAGTGTAAGTTAGTGTGTGTGTGTGAGAGAGTGTATATAGTGTGTGAGTATTGTGAATGAATAGTGCTATTTAAGCGATAATAAGTTTTCAGTCTCTTTATAGGACAACAATTTGAGCCATTCGGTACATTTTAATTTGCACTTATATGCAGGTAACGGGTGTATATTTAATTATGAAGCTACATTATCCCAAGTATTATAAACTACTTATCCCAAGAACGCAGGTGAAACCGCGGGGGACAGCTAGTCGTTTATAATAGCTATAAGTAAAAGAAACAACTTATCGGACTCAATTACTTTATTAATAACAAAATCAGTATCAATTACGTAAAACAACGCAAATTCGCACAAAAAACAGCTGGCAACACTTTGCTCGAAATCTGAGTGAAGTATTTTTATTTTTGAATTTTGTTATTTTATATGAATTACACAATAAAATTAGTGGCTTGCCTGTGGAATGTTACATCAGAATTCTTATCTTTCTTCCCTAATGAATTATGACACAATTTTACTACACAAACCGTCATATTTATTATTTTTCTCAGAGCTGCACTCACTAAAACGTCACTCAGTACACTGACAGCGCGGCGGTCATTTGGAGCCATTATGGCTCCAATTGAATGGATTGTTTTTCGCGCGTGTACTTTGCTTCTATGTGTAATAGTAATAATTCAATGGTTTAAGTTGATTTAATATTTTTTGTAATTATTTTTATGGATTGTGAAGGCGAATGTGCAGTACCTCCACAAACCCAAAAGGTTTTTAGGTACTAAGTTGATAAAATATGTATGAAATAAGTAAATAAATAAATAAATAAATAATAAAATAATAATAACTACCTAGAGTACCTAGCAACGTCAGCTAATATAAAGTCTACTATTTTTTTTTTTTTTTTTTTATTTATTTATTCATATAATACAAAATCTGCCAAACTGTAGGACAGTTTGTCGGCAGCAGTTCCCCGCCGTCACCTAAGTCCCGCGGGACATTAGCCGGGATCCCGGTAACTACACGCTACAAGGTCCGGGGGCCGGGACTCGCGTCCAATTTGTCCGTGATGCGATCTCACACCTTTTTTAATTTAGATTTATTGTTCCCCGACCATGACTGATTGCGGTACCCTTCCACATAGCTCGCTGTACATAGTTTGAGTATAATTATGTAGGGAATTGTTGGATAATTAGGATTATTATGTGTATGACGCTCAGACTGTAGAATGAGCTCCCCGCTGTGGTTTTCCCAATGGAGTACAGCATGGGGTTCTTCAAAAGGGGTGTGAAGGGATTTCTGCAGGGTCGCCAACGCGCGCGTGATACCCCTGCTGTTGCAAGCGTCCATAGGCTACGGTAACCGCTTACCATCAGGCGGGCCGTATGCTTGTTTGCCACCTAAGTGGTATAAAAAAAAAGATACATTAAAACAAATGAAGATGTGTTCGATGACATTCTTTTATTTTACACACATACTCGCCCAGCGCGACTTCGTTCGCGTGGTGCTACTCCCTGCTACCCTACCCTACCCTATCTAAACCATCCAGGGAGTTAATTTTATTCTACTGTACGATGTCTATGACTGTACGATGTCTATGACTGTACGATGTCTATGACTGTACGATGTCTATGACTGTACGATGTCTATGACTGTACGATGTCTATGACTGTACGATGTCTATGACTGTACGACGTCTATGACTGTACGATGTCTATGACTGTACGTGTGTATGTCACTGAACTTCTAAACGACTGGACCAATTTGAATGTTTTTTTTTGTATGCGGTTGGGTGGCGCCCTGGTTGGCTTAGATTCACAAATCAGCCCGGCAGATGGCGCTGCAGTCGATAATATAACCTAGATACCGACAGCGCCACCCAAACGGTAGTCGCATAAAAATACGTGTTGAACATAGAATTTATCCCTTAGATCCCTCTGAAAGACGAACTAAATTAAGGTCACAGGTGTTAAGAGGAAAGGATGGCTGCAAGAAATTTGGTAAATAGGTTTTTAACATATCTATTGCTGTCGCGCTGTGCCCGAGCTATCCCGCCCGAGGGCGATAGAGACAACTACAGTTTGGACCGATTATACCTATTTAAATTAGACGAAATCGCTATTTCGTAATCCCCGGTTTTCTCCTCCAAAACTGGAACGATTTAAAAATAAAAAATAAATAATCATAATAAGAAGGGCTTTGGCCATGTCTGTTGGTTTTCCTTTGTTGTTTTATATTCGTCAAATTTGTTCGCTGGACGTCTGATAAGGGCTTTAAAAATGGTAAGTTTTTGTGATTTTAGAAGGCTCCTAGCTCTTATAATAATTTCTCTTATCATTATTATTATTATTAACAGATTGCATGGTAGAATAATCATTGGTCTAGTGTCATTATCCAGAGAGGAAACTGAGGATTACGTTTGTATGGAACAAACGCCACCAGCATTTCCTCTTAATAAATGCTGCAGTTTTTTTCGCAGCATCACATACCCCAGTGATTAATGTCCAATCTAAGTTCAAGACCAAGGTCCATTGATGAGCAGCAGCACTGGCCTCACCTTGAGATCATAAATTACACACCCTTCGATCGAATGTTTAGAATTCACCTTATTCTTGGTAAATTTATTGGTTTCTGCTGGACATTTTTAATCAAGGTTTTTGTAGGAGAGTTGGTGGGAAAGGTAAAATTCTGTGATTTTGAATCCTAACTAATATTATAAATGCGAAAGTGAGTTTGTTTGTTTGTTACGCCTTCACGCCTCAACTACTCAACGGATAATCATGAAATTTGGGATGCAGATAGCCTATGGTATGGAGAAGGACATAGGCTACTTTTTATCCCGGGAACGCGGGTGAAGCCGCGGGGGACAGCTAGTTAATAATACATAGCTAAGAATGTCTCTAGGTTTTCTGAGAATCAATAGGAATTTAAAATTTCTAACGCGAATTATGCATGTATGTATGTAATGTACATAAAACGTGTGGACCAGTGGACCTTTTCATGACTACTCTAGAAAAAAAAAAAAAATTTTTACCATACTATTTTCAGTAAAAATCTGGATCTATGAAAGTAAATTGCTATTAAAATTAGCAGATAAGTATTAAACAGAATTAAATAACAATTTTAAAGATTAATAAATTGAGTAAATCTTTCAGCAATGCACTATTCAAACATCCGGATGAGAGGGCAAAGAGAAAAAAGAGTACAGCGGAAGACGTATCCCTACTTCCGGTTCCGGCGGAAGTGACCTCAACGCGTACCACAGCGCTGCCACTACATGCACTTTTCTAGAAAAGGTTTTAAAATATCAGCTTACATTTAGCTCTTGAGATATTCCAGGATTCCAATCCTATCCTAACTAATATTATAAATGCGAAAGTGAGTTTGTTTGTTTGTTTGCTACGCCTTCACGCCTCAACTACTCAACGGATCATCATGAAATTTGGCATGCAGATAGCCTATGGTATGGAGAAGGACATAGGCTTTTTATCCCGGGAACGCGGGTGAAACCGCAGGGGGCAGCTCGTTTCTTATAATGGTCAGTTAAGATTTATATTAGGTAATTATCATCCAATATACTAATGTATACCAAATATCAAGTCAATCCGACCACTGGAAGTGGGGGAAATTCGACTTACAAGATTCCACCCGAACAAACATAGTACATACATACAACGACGCGTGACGCGACACGGACGACCACGCCGCAGGTCGTGGGTTCGATTCCCATCTTTGTGTGCATGACCAATATATTAAGTATGTTTTTACAAACGAAAAGTAGTATATGTATTATATCAGTTATCTGGTTTCCATAGTACAAGCTCTGCTTAGTTTGGGATCAGATGACCGTGTGTGAGGAATATCCTAGGATATTTATATATTTATCCTACTCTATACCCTAACCTAGGTAGGTTAGCGCTTAAGTTTTCTTAAAGTTTCTAATTTTCTGCGCTACTTTCTTATTTTTTTCCGTTAGAACCTTCTAAAAAGTAATGTTAGAAAACTTAAAAAAAAAGATGGTTGAAATCAAGTTTTCAATTATGGAGTGACCAAGAGAAATAGGAATTCATTTATGTATTTCAATAAATAAAATAGATAGAAAGATTAAAATCCCCTTTAATATATAAAGCTAATTGGATAGATAATTCAAGATAATTATAAAAAAAAAACCAAACATAAATCTACGAAATCCCCGAAGCCCCCGAAGGTACAAAATAACTCAAAGAACATAAAAATCAGCAAGGTGCTTGAGGTTGTATCGAATCCAGTTCAACTTACTGTATAAAATACTCTCAGAAGTTAAATGGAGATAAGATGTCTATTTATTCCGATATATTTGACGATAGACAAGTTTCTACGTCAAATGAGGCTATGTTAAGTTAAAGTTATTGAATGAGGTTCTTAACGTTTGTAAATTATTAAGATACTTGCTTCGAGTTTGTTTTCAGATACTTCGTAATTCGATAAAAGCATTGACTTCTTAAGCCCTGATTAAGACGTGTCAACCTTGCGTTCCAGATGATGTGTATGAAAATGAACGCTTTAATGTGAACACGTTGCTACAAATTCTTACACAACAGCTGATCACCGCACGCACGCCAACGCGGACGTTCCGTTTTAAGTTTGCAGTCTTGATAAATTTAAAACAGAAGATGAATATGACAAAATCTTTTAGGGCTATTGGACGCAAAGAAAAAATATATATGTGACAATATCTTTAAAATGAGGTATGAGAGAGGTAGAGCATAGCGTTTATTCGCTCAAAGAGCAGCTCGACTGGGGAAGTACCTCCACCATACAGAATACCGCAGCCAAATAACTGTATGTTGTGTAAAGTTGTGTTCCTGCGCGTGAGTAAGCTCGCCAGAGCTCATAGCGGAGGGGGGAAAGGTCGGTAACGCGTGAGCGATGCTTCTTGTGTTACAAGCACGGAAAAGAGAATACACTTCTTTTCTCTGTGGTTACAAGCGTCCATATGGCTACGGTAACCGCTTACCATCAGGTGGGCCGTATGCTTGTTTACCGACTTAGTAGTTGTATAAAAAAAAATGCTGATGATTAACATCGTATCAAAAGGATCTTTTTCAAACACCCATAGCTAACTTTTCCCGTAATTTCATCCAAACTTTTTACAGCAGAATTAAAGTATTTTAAGTATCGTTTAATTGTCTTTGTTGTCTTTTTAGGGTCCTCAAATATTTACAATTAGAAAAGTTTACTATCCCATTTTGAGGACTAATGAAAATTCTTTTTTGTTAACGTTTGTTGAAATGCCTTTTCACCTTGTTTATCTTTTGAAACTTGCGTCTGGACATTTTATTGTGCCTGCAGGGTTAATAGGAATTTATATTAATGTCATGACAGATGTGGTAACTAGGGTAAAGTAATGTTGACGGAAAAGTTTACAGGAAATCAGGAGTTTGTTTTAGCTAAATTATTATATCGTCTATGCACAGATTGTATGTCAGTAGGTATATAAAAGCAAAAATTCTAGAGGAGATTAAGATTGGCAAATGCGCGCACAGCTTTTAAGCTCGCCCGCGTACTATTTTTTACTAAATAATCTTGCAGCGATTGTCGCTCGTGGGCGAGATCCCTATACAGCATAGAGTTTGCATACAGGTTCCTGATATAATTCAATAAGGAAGGAATTTTCAAGATTAAACCCCTTAGGGGACAAAAAGGCGCTCGTAAGTTAAACCCCAATAAGTATTTATTTTAAAATCAATCTTCTCTATACTTCTGCTCCAGCTGCATACTTAGCAGTTACACATAATTAAACAGCTAAATATCTGAGGCTGGAAGGGCACTTGAGGGGCAGCACCCCCCTCCTATGCAGATGATGATAATTCAACTCAACTCACACATATAAATAGATAGAAACACTTAATTTCCAGCCCATTACTAATGTTAATTCCGTCGCCTTACAGAAAAGTTGTCTTCCACAAGTTTTAAGTCAATTACACAATACTTCTGCTACCTTAGCGCGTAAACCAACCCCTTTATACGTGAACTAAAAATGGAGGTTAGATCTGTCATGCATGCCACAGGCCGTAGGATCGTTTTCCATCTAGGTTTGAGGTTGAAATTTTGCACACGGGTTCCTTTTATAACGTAGGGGTAAGTAAGAAGGGGTTTTTTGGAAATTCAACCTTTAAGGTGGTGAAAAGGGGGGATTTTATTGGTATGAAAATCTTATTCCTTAGGTTTATAAATTTGAAACTTAGCACCATACTAAATAATAAAGTTTTTCATTATTAGTTTTTGAAAATTACCTCGTAAACAAAAATCGTTTCCGAAAATATTTTTTTAATAAATTTTAATGCCACTTTTATGTTCTTCAAAATTCAGCTCATGGTTCCTTTCAGTGTTTTTCTCTCATACTATAGTTCAGAATTTGACCACAGGGATGTACGGGCTCGAAAAATAAATTCTGTATAATCAGGAATAGGTACATAAAATGTTAATACAATGTCTCCAAATGATTTTATATGACATTAAAAAAACATAAGATTTTTTTAATTTTTTAGACATTTTAAAAGAAAAATACTAAGTGATACCTATCAAGTTACGTCCTACAACCGTGACGTTAATAGACGCTAGCAGATCACCGCCGAGGGGGATTATTTAAATGAGCGAAGACCCCAAGTTACAGTTAAAAACTTTCATTTAACAATACTCCATTATGTTGTACCTTCTGATTGATCCATTCAGTCATTTACTCCTGGGTTTGAAGTTTAAGAGGAATTTAATCAGTCGCCGGTCCCACAGAGAGAGTTCTAGAGTTCTGCCTTCAGAGTTCTGCGTTTCGCGTTCACTGTAATCTATGCGTAGGGTTGCCATCTCTAAAACTTAGCATCCAGGACATGAAGCGTGAAAACCCCGGATTTTGGAGCCCAGAACCCGGACATTTCAACATTTTTTTTAAAACTTAGTCAGTATAATAAAAAACAGTTCAAATTCTCATAAATCAACTTTTTATTAACTTTCAAAGACAGTTACTAATACCAGAAAAGGTACCAGGTAAACTTGAAACCTTCTTTTTTAATAAGCCCCATTATTTATGGGCTTAAAAAAACCATCGGCCAATGGCTGATTTTGCTGTATAGAGCTGTAAAAATCGTATACACACATCCGCCATTTTAATAAAACCATAAAAAACAAAATGGCGGATGTAGAAAGATGCGCTGTCATACATTTTACAACTTTATTTTATACCGTTCTTAAAATATAGTGAGTGGATACACGCATAAAATAGTGATGAAAATATGTTGAGTTTCATTTATTCATGAGTAAACAGCATTTGTGCCCAACATTACGGAGGTTCTCCGCACTAAAACACTGCTATTGTTACGAAATGTTGAAAGGCTTTTATATTTACAAACATAATAAACTTTATTATTATTATGTTTACAATATGCACTTGTCGACAATGTTTGGTGAGAGCGGCGCGGCGTTGGTTGTCAACAAAATTTGAGTGCTGCTTGGTTTCGTTTCAAGTTAAAAAAAAAGATTTATCTACATCGTACATGTTGGTCATGAGTTTTCACCCCTACAATTATGTGTCTCGTTCAACCAATAACCACTAACTGTGTCATCATCAGCCTATAATGGGTAAAGCTTTACATTAAGTGACAACTCCAAAAATTACGCCAATTTTATTTTTAGGTAGGTAGGGTCATGTTTATTGTTTTATTGAAATCGCGAAAACTAGGAAAAGTAAAGGAATAATATGAAAAATTTAATCTCATAACCTAAAAAATACTTGTTTGAAATTAAGAGAAATATGCACTTACTGATGTTTTATAGAGTCCAAACAGTCCAAGGATACCAATAATCAACAAAATTAACACACAAAACACATTGTTTTGTATTTTTATATAGTCAAAGTTTCTGTTGAAATGTATCGGCATATTTTAGCGACTTTCGGATATCATTTCATAGGTGCCCTTCTAGGGCCTAAATTGAATAAATGGCTTTGACTTTGACAACTGCTCCGGCATGCGGGAAAAGCAGTCTCTTCGCCATAGCCTCCTTTCACAAATTAGAGTGAAAGGGAATGGGCAGATACTCCACCACGCGTGCACACTGCGGCGAGGTGGAGGTAGGCTAGTGGTCAGCTTTACGTGCCTTCCGAAGCACGGTAACGCTCGATTTGAAATACCACTAGGCGGTCACCTATCCAGGTACCTACCTACCGACCACGACGGTGGTAGCTTAACTAGCCGATCGATTAAGAACGGCTAATCTGCTACACCACGAGCGCTTCATCATAACTTTATACAGGTTGGAAATTTCAGACGGGTCAGCGAGGTTCAAGCCTTTTAGAGGTTTTAGTAGACTATCCATATCTTTTGAATTATTGGTATCAACTAAAAGATTTCGAAAAAAAAATTTTAGGTACAGTCAGCAAGAAAACAGTGATTTACGGAAAAAAAAGTTAGTTTAATCGATCCTATCTCCGACAAGTAGTGTATTCTCAAGTTCTTTGGTCACATCTCCAGAAACGAACACTCGATGGAGAGACTTGTTGTCCAGGGTCAGGTTGAAGGAAAACGATCTCGTGGCCGATCACCCACTCGTTGGACGGATCTTATCAAGACTGTAACCCAATCTACCATGGTAGAGTGTACTCGCAGCGCTACGAACCGCCAAAAGTGGAGAAGCATTGCAAAAGCAGTAACCCTAGTCAAGGAGAACATTGGCGTTGAAGACCCTCCATGTACACCATCTTTTGCAACCACAACCACTCTGGCAAGAGTGCCCCACTGAGAAGAAGAAGTCTCCGACAAGGATCAACAATTTTTGATGCCAACCGACCCTGTGTTTTATAAGGATTAAAAGACCCAGTAGTACCCAACTGATATGGCACGTCGTGAATCATCGTTCGCACAGAAAAGAAAGTATGGCCCGAAGATTAACGAAAGAATGCTTAAAACTTACAATCAACCTAAGATCACTACTATAAGGTTAATTATACAGTGCAGCTGTTAGTTCCGTCTCACTCGCAAGTGCCGCCGCAGCATTACCCGCGTTTTGAAAATGTTTCTTCTGCGCAGGTAAATCGGTAAGCCATATTAGTTGGGTTCTACCATATTCTTTACCGTGGTACTACTGTACTGAGGTTAGAGTAACATTTAGAAATCAGTCGGAAATCAAAAAGACTGTACATACATATCGTAGGAATACCTATCTATAAAAATAAAATAACGTAGAAAAGTGTAGGTATGTGATTTCTTATTTATTGTGAATATGTAAATACTTTTTCGCTTGTGCTCATTTGTTTGTCCGCGCTTATCTCCGAAACAGCAGAACCGATTTAGACGGTATTTTAGAAGACTCTTCAGAGAGTATTCTGTGCAACTTTTCATCCAGGGTATGCAGCTGAAACGGCGGACCGAAGCTAGTTTACCATAATTAATTGTGTGTAGTAAACTATTAACGGAAACAGTGCACCAACCACCCAGATCGCACCAACCGCACACAATCTATTTAGGTCAATACTACAATGGCAACATTAACATTTTGATTGGGCAAAATGTTCGTTGCACGTATGGTAGGGTTACCATTCTTAAAAATGTTTTTATATTTTTTATGGAGCCTGACGTTCAAGTTCTTCGCCAGAAATAAAAGAAGGCTCAAACGAACGCCAAAACTATTATTTATATAACTATAATTTTTATACTTTCCCAATTTATATACTTTCTTATGTATATGGATAATTGGATATAGATTGTAATAGTTATATGTATAATGCTACTAGTTGCGCCCCGCAGTTTCACTCGCATACCCGAGGGATATCCTACCCTACCCTACCGTAAAGTTTTCTTAAATTTTCTAATTTTCTTCGCAACATTCTTAATATGTTTTTCCGTAAGAATCTTCTCCAGGTTAATAGAAAAAAAATAAAAAATATGGACTATATTGGCAAAGGCGTTCGCACTCAAAGTATGGCGTGACCAAGGGAAATAGGGATTTATTTTTATATATAGAGATAAATAAAAGGTTTATGTAGGGGTTTTTGTATGCAAATTGTGGTGAAAAGCTATTTTTATATAAATTCTACTTAAATTAAATAAATGTATTTTTTTTGTCTATGTATCTTACTCAATCACGGCGTAATAGCTCAACGGATTTAGATGAAAGTTTGCACATTGTCACATTGTCAGTATATATTGTAGTTTTAAAAAAACTAAACAATTTTTTGTCAAATAAATGTGTGCGATTGCCACCCCAGTCGAACGCCACCGCTCGCTGATGCGATCACCCGCCCGGACTCTAAATGAGCTGTAAATGGATTAATGTTTAATATTGACACTATACAGATAATTACTTATTGGTGCCGATTCTGTTGTAACTCGCACTAAACAAATTTTAGTCACATCACATCTCTTTCTTACGAACCTTATTGAAAAAGGATAGAATATATTTAAAGCTGTTACATGAAAATGATATGTGAACTAAAATAAACGGTACCTATCAATAGTATAACAATATCAAAGCTCAGTAGGTAAACTACGCGAGATAGTTGAGCACGTATGCTGGGTCTCGCTCAAATGCCTGTGAAACGGGCGTTGCTGAAATTTCAATGCAGATACCTATAAGTTTGCTATCCAGTAATGAGCTATACCATAGAGTAGGAATACTAATAGAGTTATCAACATTACCTTGTGCGAAGTGTGAACGCGTGTGTGTTTTCATAGATATGCCGGACACTCACTAGTGATTTACTGTGAGAAAAAAAATTATGACATACATGTTTTTTTTTTTCTTTTTTATTGTTAACTAGCTGCCCGGCACGACTTCGTTCGCGTGTTGTCCTACTAACCTATACCCTAACCTACCCTACCTTACCCTACCCTACCTAACCTACCCTACCCTACCCCCACCCCTACTCTACCCTACCCTCGCAACTTTCTTATATTTTTCTTTCATTAGAACCTTCACCTGCCAATAACAAACACAAAAAAAAAGAATTAGCGAAATCGGTCCAGCCGTTCACGCGTGATGCCGTGACCAAGGGAAATAGGGATTCATTTTTATATAATAGATATAGATTATTTGGAAAAAAAAGCCAAACATAGTTAGATTGTCCAAAAAATATTTAAAAAATGTAACATTGCTGAGTTTCTTGCCGGATTCTTCTCAGTTGAAGGCTGAGTTCCGAACCGGTGGTGCCTTCAGTAAATGTGACCTTCATAAGTGCCCTTCTGGGGCCTAAATTGAATAAATGGCTTTGACTTTGTTATTTATTTTCGGCAAAGTATCGATATTAAAACGAGAAATTGGTATTCACTATTCATTTATTAGTCGTTAAAACTATGAACGTGCGGTACGTTTCGTGGCAGTGTTGCAAATACCCGTGCTTACGGCACATTGTGTACTACAGTCGCTCTTTTTAATATTTTATCTCTATGCGATATACTATACTATTTTATAATTAATATAGATGTTTATTGTCGTTTGTTGTTAGCTCTAACGAAGTCTAAAACAACATTCTGTATAAAATCAAAATTCATTTATTCAAATTAGGCCGGTTCCGTTCCGTTACACCGGTTCCAAATACAACTTGAACTGAGAAGACTCCGGCAAGAAACTCAGCAAGTGTTCTTTTTTTTTTTTCAATGTATACTTATAAATATTACAATTTACAAAATAATATAACAATAGCGTGCGAAGCGAACAATTCATTCAAATGCATTCTTGTCATCTACAAAATCAGAAACTTTATAGTACCCCTTCTTGCATAACTTCTGTTTTACTACCTTTTTGAATCTATGTATAGGTGGCTCTTGGATTTCTTTGGGTACTTTATTATAGAAACGTATACATTGCCCCTTGAAAGAGTTAAGGACTTTGCTGAGCCGAGTTAAAGGTACAGCAAGTTTGTGCTTATTTATAACATACACTGTCCAACATCTACAGTTGAAACGAGGTCTCCAGCCAAGATCTGCTATTGCGATTAAATCTCCACTATTTTCGCTGTAGCATATCTCGCAGTATACAAATTGCCATAACGCCAAACTCCACAGCTATGCGCTCGCGAGCTCTCTGCGCTATGTAAATGTACCAGGACACGTCTCGTATGCCTCGCGGAGGCATGGCGTGACTGCAAGGCATGAGGCATCTTCGCGATAATATCTATGAAAGACAACATGGTCTTCGTTCAATAAGTTGGTGATAGTTTCAGGAGTATTATCACACCGTTGCCAGAGACGATCAAAGTAAAAGTTATATATTTCAAAACACTATTATTGCCAGTTTTGTATCTTTAATTGTAATAATTATAGCTGTTGCGACAATTGGACCAGTATCATATCTATATAACTGTTTCATACTTGCTTTAGCACTGTTCTTCTACTTATCATTTAATTTTTGGTTGTTTGTTGTATCTACTGGGTTTTACCTGCAAATAGTTAAAGTTTTCGTTGGTAATGTCACCAGGAGATATCTGAAGAGTGCATTATTTGCATGGGGCATTCCTCTGATATTATCAGTTATTATATTTGTTTTTATTTATTTGGACATTGACAAAAAAAGGTTATTGTGATATTTCTCATGCTCGTAGAAGTAATTATTATTCTTACTTATTAATTTTGTAATTTTATACTTTAATATTTAAAACTTATTTAAAAATGTATTTACTAGGGTTAAGGAATAGATAGGCATTTTTTTATTTCTTTTTATTTTATTTTATTTATGTCCCTGCGCGTAATGGCGTACAGTCAAAGAAATTGGACTAAAGCAGCGTACAGTAGTACCCAACTAATATGGCTTACCGATGTACCTACCTGCGCAGAAGATACATTAACAAAGCGCGGGAAATGCTATTGGTCGGCAGCTGCCGCCATGTGTGCGGAGGGGCGTCACTTGCGAGTGAGACGGAACTAACAGCTGCACTGTATTATGAATATGAACCTTATTAATCATCTAATGATGATCTAAGGTTGATGCACTATTTCGTTAATCTTCGGGCCATACTTTCTTTTCTTTGCGAACGAAGATTCACGACGCGCCTTATCAGTTGGGTACTACTGTAAGTACCTACGGTAACCGCTTATTATCAGGCGGTCCTTGTTTACCGACTAAGTTGTATAAAAAAGTATTAACTAAAATGGCTGCACAGATTCATCATCATCATCATCAGCCTATAACGTCCCACTGCTGAGCACAGGCCTCCTTTCACAAATCAGGGTGAAAGGGAATGGGCAGATACTCCACCACGCGTGCCCACTGCGGATCGGTAGAGGTAGGCTAGTGGCCAACCTACTGTTGGAGTTTTTCAAGCCGCCTAGGAGGCATCCAACCAGCTTAACGACTATCACAATTAAGTGATAACCGGGACCAACGGCTTTACGTGCCTTCCGAAGCACGGAAACGCTCGATTTGAAATACCACTAGGCGGTCACCCATCCAGGTACCGACCAAGACAGACGTAGCTTAACTTTGCCGATCGATTCTGAACGGCTAATCATGCTACACCACGAGCGCTTCCCAGAGATACCAACAACGCTGCACAGATTATACCAACGAAAGTGAGATGTAGAAAATAATGGGCCCCATTTACTGGTCGCGGACACGATAAGAATCTTTATAATTGGACTGTTTTACAAAAAAAAAACAACCGACTTCAAAGTACACTAAGAAGTAATCAAATCCTGATCTGATGACAATGGGACCAAACGGGAAGTGTACCCTTCCAAACGTTTATTTTTCCACATCCTTACTTAATATTATAAATGCGAAAGTGAGTTTGTTTGTTTGTTTGTTACACCTTCACGCCTCAACTACTCAACGGATCATCATGAAATTTTGCATGCAGGTAGCCTATGGTATGGAGAAGGACATAGGCTACAACCCCGGCGTTTTTTCCTGGGAACGCGGGTGAAACCGCGGGGGACAGCTAGTCGTTTAATAAATGACGGATTAATGAGGTCATAAAAAAAAATATATAACCCAATTAAGAAACTCCTCCTTTTTTTGAAGTCGGTTAAAATTACACAAATTACACTTGTGCCACCCACGTAGCAGAGTCATAACAAAGAAACCATGTCAAATGTGTTATTGACCAATGGTCACAGACAGCACAGCTGAATGTACATCTAGTTAAAGGTTAAGAAACCCAGCTCGGAAGTAATAAAACGAAGAGACCAATGTAACATTTTAATAGAAGAATGATCAGAGCTGCATATATCTCCTGGCCAGTATGAGGCGGCTCCTGGGCACGCGGCAGTCGGCGAGCGCGTGCACGCGGTCGCTGCGCACGAAGGCGGGGTCGGCGGCGAGCGCGCGCAGCGCCGCCCGCGCGCCGCGCGCCTGCAGCGGGACCTCCGAGCTCTCGGACACGCGGGACAGCCAGCGGGCTTCCACGCATCTAGGGAGTTTGTAAATCAGTTTGTATGCAGGTAGGGATCAGAGAGGTAGAGCATATCGTTTATTCGCTCAAAGAGCAGCTCGACTGGGGAAGTACCTACCTCCACCTTACAGAATACCGCAGCCAAATAACTTTATGTTGTGTAAAGTTGTGTTCCTGCGCGTTAGTAAGGTCGCCAGAGCTCATAGGGGAGGGGGGAAAGGTCGGTAACGCGTGAGCGATGCTTCTTGTGTTGCAAGCGTCCATACGGCTACGGTAACCGCTTACCATCAAGCGGACCGTATGCTTGTTTACCGACTTAGTTGTATAAAAAAAAAAAGTTTCCCAAAGCGTTGCCGACTTTGAAGAACTCTTTTTACGTTTTTTTTCTTCTTTTGAAGGTCCCCATACGTTGGGTGGACCACATCATGGTCGAAGATATAGAGTACGCCATAAAAATAGCGATACTTTGCAGCACCCACCTGGCTGACTGTTACACTCAAGTAAAAATTCCTACCAGTGTGTCTCGGCACTTACTGTTTAAAAATCCTTCTAAAGTGAAAAAAAACTTGCTTACGAAGGGCATGGGTCAGCAGGCACCAAGAGGTTGATAGGGGTGGGGGTGAAATAAACTGGCGGCTCCACGTGAACTGTGTACTTCTTCAAACGAGAAGTGTGGTCTTTGTCCTTTTTCTGTATGAAGCGTTCCTGTAATAACAACTTGGAGATGAACACTTGGGCTCGCGTAGACTATGGCTATAGCCTACTCTTTGTTGAGGAAGGATCGTGCCACTGTAGTGATGACGTGTAAGAATGTATAGCGACATCTATCAGGAACATTAAGATAGTTCCTACTTTCAATGGATATAGATGACGCCACAAGATTCTACATCGCGCTAAAGAAGTTCAGTCAAAACTCGTCATATGTACGAGCATGCGACAACTACAGTTGGCCCTCGCTCCTCCATGAACTGTCGATGATCTAAGAATAATGACAAAAGGTTCTCAACTGATTGCAATTTAACTCACATAATAATATACAGTTTGTGTATGCTCTTTAATTTTGTCGGTGATGAGTTGCAGCGACAGATGGAGCCGATGCAGGGAGGGTCCTTTGTCACCTAGTAGATTCTCAAATGGCTCTAAGGAGCAGTCCAACATTCTATAAGAGTAAGCAGATATTACACATTGGATAATTTGGTGAATAAAAAGTCGACACAGTATTATTTGCCTGTTAACAAACCGGTTTGTATATGCACCTACGAAATGCTATAATATATTATAACAATTGCATTACTGGGTAAGTGATGGATGCAGTGTTACGTTTAAATCGAAGTGATCCATTACATTACATTGACTCAAACTAATCAAATTCAGTGGAAATTGTATGCCGAGTTAGCGTCTGGGATCATGGTATCAAGGAGATATGCTTGAGACTTGTGCGTTACGACAAGATATGCAGATTTAAAATAGATGATGTCAAAATAAAGAAAAAAGCATAGATGTTTAGTTCCGGTAATTCATCAGCTTGGATATCCAATTGAGGAAACGCTGCCAGCCTGCTGGGAACCTTACCGTTAATCGGAAGCAGCGCGGCAGACTTGAGGATTTTTTCTAAATATAAAGTGTAATTTGTACATATTTGTTGTAAATAAAATTTATTCCTATTTATTATATGTTTATTGTGCCAAAAAGGACTCCAACTCAGCATATGCTGTGAAAATTACCCAATCTAGCTTTGATTTTCAGTGGAGGTCTTTGAAAAGTCGAGATGCTTTTGTTGAGGGAAGATATCGTGAAGAAACCAAAACACGGTGGTAGTGAAATACTTTGTAGTACGCGCTTGTCTGGCGACTACTCTCAAGATTAAAATATACAAAAGTACATCATAGCAGAAAGTGGTGAAACTCTATTTTGAGATACTATGATGTGGGAGCAACTACTGGTTTCACAGTTCGCGAGCCTTTAGATTAAAAAATACAGCATACAGGTTGTTTATTTCCACGATCTGTGGTTAATAGGATCGATATAACTATGTGTTATGTTTAATTGAGGGGCTTGTCCCATTCAACGTTCGATATACAGTGTTCACTTAATTACGTGGAAGGGGGACGTCATAAAATATATCCTGACTGTTTATCATTGGATATATGAGTAAGTATCTAATTGTCAACGTGATATGACTTATTCTATTGATGTAAAGATTTATTAGACGTCAGTTTTAGAGGTAATAAATACTGCATTGATTTATGAAAATAATTTTTCTTGGTATTTTTTATCGCAGTCAAAATTTCAATTTTTCAAATATAGTTGATAGTAACTTACTTATTTTTTAAGAAAGCTTTTCATAAGTGCCTGCGAAGGTCTATTTCAAAATAATTAAGAATTAAAAAGACTGCCTACGGGTTAAGTCACAAAGTTCAATTACCCTGTCAAACTAACCTGTCAACACTAAAACATTTCAGGATTTTTTTGTACAATGGAGTTTCTATTAGAAAACTCATTCAGCCATAGATCGATATGAAAACTGGTTCAGTCAGGATGTAGTTTATCTGATCGAACTTCTTAAGAGTTTTATTTTAGTTTCATATAGTCCATTGAAAAGTTACATTTGGGGTTGCATTTGTCAGAGGAAGCAATTTATTTTTTTTAGTTATCAAGGGTTAAAGTTAAATCCAAGTTTGTGGGGTTGCAAGCCTTGTCCCAATTGATTAAAGATTATGGGAAATCATTAATATTTATGTATAGTTATGAATACTGAATAATAGTATTCGTTTCGCAGAACTGTAAGCACTGTTTTAAGAGAGGTAGAGCATAGCGTTTATTCGCTCAAAGAGCAGCTCGACTGGGGCAGTACCTCCACCTTACAGAATACCGCAGCCAAATAACTTTATGTTGTGTAAAGTTGTGTTCCTGCGCGTGAGTAAGGTTGCCAGAGCTCATAGGGGATAGGTCGATAACGCGTGACCGATGCTTCGTGTTTTGCAAGCGTCTATATGGCTACGGTAACCGCTTACCAACAGGCGGGCCATATGCTTGTTTATCGACTAAGTAGCACAAAAAAAAAAAAACTGTAAAACCATACCTAATGAATATAATTTAAAAAGATTATAATGACATTTTTCATAGATTTTCGCTTATACATTTTTTATTTTTGGTTCTACCACAAAAAGTTACTTGACATAAGTAGTAGATAATCTTATTTGAAACAAAAAAAAAACACTTTTTTTTTTGTGAGACTTGTAATTAGTCAGATAAACCATAAAAACCATATGAAACCCTTTTTTCAAGATGGCGGCCGTGGGACAAGATTTGCAACCCCACAAACTTGGATTAAACTTTAAACTGACCCCCCTTGATAACTAAAAAATAAAATTGCGTCCTCTGACAAATGCACGCTAAGCCCAAAAAAAAAACATTTTGGTGGTCTAATAGCACAGAAATAATAATAATAGAAATAATAGTACTAACGTAATAATAAAGTAATTTTTTTGTCAAAAGGAATTTAAATAAAGAAAGCTCACTCAAAACTGATACCAATTTATAGCAAAAGAATAAAATAATAATTATGCCTATTTAACGAAACTCCGAGCCCTATCAAACAATCCATGGTTAATTGTATACAAATAAACAGTGGTATCGAGCCACCATCAACTATGGTAAACGGTAATTAATTCATGCGTCATTGTCAGCCGGTGACGTCACGTGAGTGACGCGGCCTAACATCACTTTAATGGTAATGACGTAAAGCCACGTCATCAGCTGTCAGATGGCCAGGCGGGAAGGGATGGGGTTTGGGGCAGCGGGTGGCTGTGCATTGCGAGCTGACTCGCCAGAAATTTGAAAAAAAAAAAAAAAACTTTAATTGGTATCTTATCATCGAGATATGTTTTCTCATGATCTTTTTTCTCATGATTAATGAGGATCAGTTAATTTTACAGCTAAGCACGTACCTATCAAGTTATTCGTGGGTAAAAAACATTCATCACTGTGCATCCTTTAGAGTAGTAATACCGAGCAATCAGATCCCGAAACTAGTCAGTGATTTGTCACTGATTTTGAACAGTAAGGACCATAAGCATCGTGTGTTCTTGACTTAACCAATCAGAGCGCATGTGTCCTTGACTAAGCCAACCAGAGCGCATAGTCGGTGGTGGGAAATTGGTGGAATAGATTGTAAGCAAAATCAACGTCATTGCGCTTCTTTGGGTTAATTGTTCCATGCTTCTACGTGATCAATGTGTCAAAACTGTTCCATAGAACAGCATCAACCTTCATTCATGTTTTACTTATTACTTAATGTTTATCATGCTATACGAATTGAATTATATACTTGAAGTTGAATCATGTGCATGTGTCGCGATGGGTTTGATTTTGAGTTTAAAGCGAGTTTTTGCGAACTTTATTTTTAGCATTTGAAAAGATAACACGCCCAAATCATACTTATCTTTGTCGATTCTCCTACTCATCATTATTTTTTAGTTTGTCTTTACCTTTTACTAACACTTTAGGAAGAAGTAGTCAACATAAGTGATGTATCGATAGTGTGAATACATCTCACCTGAATATCTCATTGATTTTCACCATAGTACCGTTCAACAGATCATCCTGTTCCTGACTCCTTTGTCTCAGCTCTTCTGTCTTGCTCCTCTGTTCTTCTAGTTGTTTTTTTATCATCTCTATGTTGTCTTGTCCATTTGCTACTTTCATCTCATTTCCATCGCGACGGTCCTCTGAAATCATTCATAAATAGCTTGTCTTACTTATTCAGCACAAAGATCATCAGTCATGTATCCTTATAAACTTATTAATTTATTTATATCAGACAATGTCCATATTTGTTAGTATATTAATCTTAATCCTGATGTTAGTGTCATACTTTTTTTATGGTGTGCCTAAGCATCTCCGGTATCTTCTATTTATAAGTTAAAGCTTACAATTAATCCTTATTGCGATTCAACTCATCTTGAATCGATTTTGTGTGAATGGTCATTAGATAATTTAACGGCTATAACAATACTTGATGGTAGGCCTACTTAGCATGCCATTACTAATTTAATGCTACTGAAAAATGCTCGACTAGCCCAAAGATACAATATATCCTCCGTTAGCTCTAAGAATTGTTTAAGGATACTATTACAAACGGTAGACTTTACGGCAAGTAGATAAAATTACTCCTCACCTATATCACGTCGGATCCGCTTCAGATCCCGAGTGAGCACTTCGTTCTCTGCACAGTGGTCTGTGAAGAGCTGGTACATGGAGAAGTTCATCTGTTCCCTCTTCACGAATGAGTCTATAATCTTATTAATGTCCGCTTTTTGCGTGTAATCCTGAAATAATCAACAAAATAATTAACTCTGGCACGTTTTGCAAATCATAGAACCTACAATATCACGCAGATGGTAAACGCACATAACCGAGAGGAACTAGTATTCAAAATAAGCTACCAAAATACCGCTTGGGTAGTGTGGTAGTCAGACTGGTGATTCGAGTACCAACCATCATGCTTTGGTTTCCTAACTCAATCATGTATTTTATTATCCGAATCTTTATTGAAATATGTTTGATATTTGGATTAATCGAAATTGCTACAAACATTTATGTCATCCAATATTTTGATATGTTCATCAAATTGTTTAACTAAATCTTCTTCTTCTTTTTTCTTCTGGTATTCTGCTCTTTCCTCCTCTTTCTTGTTAATTCTGATGACTCCTTTCTTAGCCAAGAAGTTGTAAAGTTTCGTTTCATTGTCGTAAGCTTTTTGGAGGTCTCGCATTTCCTAAGAAAGAATTGGAAAATCTCGTAATGTCTGAATGAATTTAGACGAAACTTGGCACTTAGATAGATTTAGATAGATGGGAAAACATTGGATCCCACAAAAACGTAGGTAAAACTTACATGCCTAAATTTAGTACTTCTTTTTTAATGAACATGATAAACCAGCTTGCACTAGCGGTCATATTACCTGAACTTGTAGCATCTGATCCATCTTCCCTTTCTCTTGGACTGACCTGAGCTTGGTGCACCACTCATCTCGCTGGTCATAGGCTAGCGTCGAAGACTCGAAGAGATCAGTCAGGAACTTCTTGCCTTTACTCAACGCGTTTAGCATTTTTGCCCAGCCTTGGTTGAAAAGTGCTCTGAAGAGATTGTTGATGTACTCGTATAATGTTTAGCCGATTGTCTCGGTGTATATTTGGTGTCAAGGTACAACTAGTTATAATAGGCACATCCTCCTTTAAAATGCGGTATTCAGATGCGTTTCGGGTGTAGCTTGATTAGCCGTTCCTAATCGATCGGCAAAATTAAGCAATCCCCGGTTTGGATGGTATCGGGATGGGTGACCGCCTAGTGATATTTCAACTGGAGCGTTATTCGTACTTCGAAAGGCACGTAAAGCCGTTGGCTTATCGTAGGTGAAGGGTTATAAGTCAAAATAACACAATAGAACCAGATTAAACGAGATAAATGTATTCGTAGGATTTTTACGTACAGAGCACATCAATGGTGGAGACAAAGATAATGACATACAAGAGTGACAGATGTCACGTAAATTAGACGTTTCTAATTGACAGATAGTATATAAATACACCAATAGTAGGCGTATGGTAAGCTATTTAACTCTGATAGTCGTTAAGCTAGTTGGAGGCGTCAAAGTGGTTTAAAAAAGTCCAACAAGTACGTTGACCACTAGGCTACGTCCACCACCTGCCGGTCTTCGAGGCCTGGATGCAGCGACAAGGTGGACGACTCACCTACAGACTTACACAGATAATCACCGGACATGGGTGCTTCGGTGATTATCTGTATAGGATCGGACGTGAGGCGACGGCGGTCTGCTTCCACTGCGGTGGGAGCGACCAGGACTCCGCATCGCACACGCTCGCGGTGTGCCCTGCGTGGGAACCCGAGCGGCGGATCCTGGTCCAAGAGATCGGAGGGAATCTCTCCCTGCCAGCAGTCGTGTCGGCGATGCTGAGCGGGGATACAGCGTGGAGAGCCGTAGCCTCTTTCTGTGAGACTGTAATGGTCCAGAAGTAGGCTGCTGAGCGGGATCGGGAGAGGGCCGATCCCACCCGGAGGCGAAGCCGTCGGGGCGCAAACGTGCCTCGTCGCGGCCCCCCTGCCCTGTAGCTCGGGCTTAGAATAACAGCTACGGTGTTCCCCTGCCTGTCGTAAAAGGCGACTAAACGGGGCCTTTGGGGTCGTGGGCAATCAGAGCGGGGGCTCTGTGCGCCCAGTAGCGACCCCAAGGAGGACGATGGGTCGACGTGGTCATGCATGACTCATCGTGCGATAGCACAGCGAGGGTGCTGGGGGGAGATGTCAGACTTCCCCCGGGACGAGCTATCAAAGCGCCGCGCTTGGAGGGGTGAGCAGGTACGCGTTCAACACGAGAGCCCGCCCCCCTCTCTACAGCGCAGATGGCGACCACCGTGGGGTTTTAGCCGGTACAAGTCCGGCATAACCTGGCCGCTACCCCCGAGGCGGTCGGGTATCCTATGAGGATTTCCCCACGAAAAAAAAAAAAAAAAAAAGGCTACGTCCACCAATCCAAAGTGGGCATGCGTGGTAGTATTTGCCCATTCCCTTACTTGTGAAAAACATGTGTTCAGCAGTGGGACTTTATAGGCTGATAATGATGATGAGACTTACTTTACTCATTTCCAATAATAATATTACAAAAAGAACTTAGTAATATAAATTATCCTTATTTGTTGAGTTGTTGTTTTATAATATATATAATAAAACAACAACTCTGTCGGTTAATTTGTTAATTTACAAGTCGGGAACCACTTTAGCTTGAAGAAACGACAGCCGATGGGAAAGGAAGGTTCTCGAGTGGTGACCACGTACTGAAAAGCACCGTGCCGGACGCCCTCCCACCAGATGGATCGACGATCAGAATCGCTGGGCGCCGCTGAATGCAAGCGGCCTAAAACCGTTCGAAGTGGAAATTAATGGGGGAGGCCTATGTTCAGCAGTGGACATCCTTAGGCTGATATAATGATGATGATGAACCACTTTAGGTACTGGTTTTGTTGCGCTTTAAAGTGAACAAGTTGGATATTCCAGGAATTTATCAAATCAACATATTTACTTCACACAGATAGTCACAAATCTATATCATTGAGCTTAGGGATTGCAAAATCCGGATTTTTTTCAAATCCGGATTCATATTTTATCCTCACCTATAAATCCGGATTATCCGGATTTTTCGAATTTTTGTATTTTTTTTGCAATCTTTTGTAATTTTAAATTGTACGCGTAGTTTATGCTTAATTATTAGTAGTTTGAAGAGAGGTGTTCTATTTTATTGTATTTCCGTTGCTTGCTTTTGAAAAAAAATTGGATCTTGTTAAAACAACTGTATTCTTAGGTATTACATTAGACGATAAGTTACAATGGGGTCCACACATACATAATCTAGTGAATAGACTTAGTTCTGCAGCGTATGCAGTGAAGAAAATCCGTTCTCGCACTGACGAATTTACGGCAAGATTAGTTTATTTTAGATATTTTCATAGTTTAATGTCTTACGGCATCCTCCTTTGGGGCAGCCGTGCAGACATCAATAGAATTTTTATCCTGCAGAAGAAGGCTATTCGCGCAATATATAACTTAAAGCCAAGAGATTCCCATAGGGATAAGTTTAAAACCATAAATGTAATGACAGTGTCGTCTCAGTACATATATGAAAACTTAATTTATGTTCAAAAAAATATACTTAACTTTCCTAAAAATAGCGACACTCATAGTTTAAACACTAGAAATAAGGACAAACTTGCTGTACCTGTAACACGGCTCAGCAAAGTTAGGGATTCTTTTAAGGGGCAATGTATACGCTTCTATAACAAAGTACCCAAATCAATTCAAGAACTATCTGTGTATAGATTTAAAAAGTTATTTAAACAAAAATTGTGTAATAAAGGGTACTATAAAGTTTCCGACTTTGTAGAAGACAAGAACGCATTTGAATGAAGTGTTCGCTTTACAGGCTATTTTAATTTAATTATCTAATATTGTCAAATGTATTATAAGATAATTAAAAAAAATATATCCTTGCTGATTTTATGCCGTCTTCTCAGTTTATGCCTATTACGAACCGGTGGTAAAATCAATTGTAACGTTCGTAAGTGCCTTATTAAGGGCTATATTGAATATACAATTTTTGAATTTGAATTTGAATTAAACTGCAAGTAATATTTAAAAAAAAATGGGCTTGTATTTGGCTACTGAGCCGTCCATAAAGGTAAATGACGAAGCCTAAGGTGGAGCACGCTAACCCAAATGGAACCTATTCATTCTGGCCGTGAAAGTCCCTAGATTCTAAGAGTCAGGAAATACAGTCGCCGGAAGCAAGTTCCACTCACTTGCTGTCCGCATTATAATTGAGGATACAAAAGAAAAATTTCCCCGTGTCTTGTGGTGCGGAGTAAAAATAGGGATGGTGGTTGGAATAAGGTTGAGCAATTCCTGCATACACTCTCAAAACATATCCTGTACAAAACCGATAAGGCAAGCAACCTTTCTTCGATGGTCGAGCCTCGTGAGTTTCGTCATAATTAGTCTCATATTGGATGAGTCTTCTGGCTCGGCGGTTTATTGAGTCGAGGGCGAGAGCCTGGTGGAAAGGGCTCCGTTTGGTGGTGAAAAGACACACCTGCATCTTGGTAGCATTAAAAGTGACCAGATTGGCATTGCCCCAATCGGAGACTGCCTGTAAAGTTACGTTCAAACGCTCTACCATGGCCTCTCGCAACAATTGGATCTATGACAACGGTGCTATCGTCTACGTACCCAAAGATACTGGGCTTCACCAGATCGTTAATATGCAGCAGAAATAAGATAATTGCAGAGAGAACTGAATCTGATCTCTGTGGAATTGATTGCGAAAAGGTCCGACGAACACCCGTCTATGATTACATGAATAGACCGTTCGCTCAGGAAATTGGAAATCCAAGCGCACAGACCACCAGACATTTCATATTAAGGAAGCTTGCTTAGAAGGCTGGTGTGTCAGACCCTTTCAAAAGTACTAGAACTATCATTCTTGATATTACGTTGTGCAAAGAGTTGTTACTCGCGCCGCACGCGCATCGCCTCCATCTAAGACTCACTGGCCGACTTAACTATTAGCTAGATGGATGAGCGGTAGCAGCTAGCCGCGTGTGTGCCGAGCGGTGTATATATTTCAGAGTAATACTGACCTAAATCTACTGGATATTTAATGAAATTTTTTAGTTAAACATCAACTATAATCAATTATGGTTAAAATCCGAAAAAACCGGATTTTATTCTCAATATTCGGATTTATAATAGGCCCCTAAAATCCGGATTTTTCAGTCATTTTCGGATTTCGAAGTATCCGGATTGCAATCCCTAATTGAGCTGTGTCTACAGGGAGCTGACCAGTGAGCATTTTAATGAAATAACTCAAGCAAAAATCCTTTTACGGGCGGCGCCGCGGGCAAAGGCTAGTCCCATACAAGAGTCATTTGTTGAGGATGTTGAACAGTCTATTCAAGTAGTCAGTACATAGCTGTGGCGTGATGTGCTGGTGCCGTGACTACCTAGCGTGATTAATTGTCTTGAAGAATTTGAGGGTTTTTTATTTTAACAGGTATGTATAATTTTTAACATTACTGCGTTTTTAATGGTAATAGCACAGTATTACCATATGTAATGGTAAAAATAGTGTGTGTTCCGGCACTTGCACCTGAGAATAGCTATTCTTTGCTAATTAGTTTGATAACATGCCCTTACAAGACTACAAGTTCTACTAAGAATCGTATAAATAATCTAGGAAACGTTAATAAAAGTGCCTGTAGCGCAAATGATCTTAAAATATGCGGTTGTGAGATCACTGATCTAAATGCGTCTTTTAGATTCCTAAAAGGTGTTTAGCATTATAAGTCGACAACAATAGGAGAATTTTGCTACTTGGGTAGTAACTTGCCCGATACGTAGCTCGAACCATAGACCTCCGGTCTCAAGTCGTATGGGCCGCCTAGAGGTATGCGGTTATCTTACTCATATAGACCCTTGCAGCAACCGGGGCCCCAGGGAACCGCGTTACTGACCATTCCCAATAAGATCAGCGGCCATACTCATGCGCAGGAACACAACATTAGCTGCGGCATTCTGTAAAGCGGAGGTACTTCCCCAGTCGAGCTGCTCTTTGAATGAAAAAGCGCTATGCTCTACCTCTCTTTCACTGCCATTAAACCAATTCTGATAATAGTATTTCGAATATTTATAACGCTGCCTATATTTATTCACGTTTCAGGCCTAAACTGATGAAATGGATACATCGAATTATAGTTCATATCAACAGCATGAGTTGGTGACTGGCTCGATTAACACAATCGTACCTGGTTTGATAATCATCAATGTAACTACCACTATAGCCACCATATTCATAGGCTTCATGTCTTGGATAAGATTACCCGAATTCCGAAATTATCAAAATTACATATTTTTAAACACAATTTTTGCTGGTTTTGTATCTTTAACTTTAAGAATTAAACGTGTTGATTTAGATTATGAAGAAATACCGTTTCTACATGATTATTTGATGTATATTGTAAAGTCTTTATTTTTCCTATCTTTTAATTTTTGGTTGTTCATTGTATGTGCTGTGTTTTACCTTCAAATAGTTAAAGTTTTCAATATTAATGTCACCAGGAGATATCTGAAGAGTGCATTATTTGCATGGGGCATTCCTCTAATATTATCAATTATTTTATGTGTCGTTCTGTTAATTCCATTTTCATACTTTGGCAAAGATAGATTACACAACATTGATGTTAAAATTAACATTATTAGTTTACCTTTTATAGTGCTAGTATTACCGTTGCTCATGAATTTATATATCTATGTTAGGGTGTTGTGGTCTCTGGTAAAGAGCACAGATACTCAAAGACCTATAGAGGTATCACGTCGCATACTTTTAGCGACCTTTATATTTGTAATGAGTGGTGCTTTAATGTTGCTTGCATTAATAATACATTTTAATCCCACATACGATTCAAGTGGGTTGGTTGGTATAATATATTTACTACGAAAAATTTTGATAAACGTCTTCTACTTAATGATTAAATCAAATCGTCAATTATGGGGTAAATCTTCTGAGATATTGATAGCTTCGTTAATTATTATTCCATTCATTTGTATTTTGTATTTTTATCTGTAATTAGTTATCGGTGGTCAAGGCTTCAGAAAGAGGAACTTCCTCACAATGCGAGCAGTTTCCAGGAGCACTGCCTTCTGAATCTAGCCATCGATTCAGCCGCCACACAAGGCGGCTTAATTATTACTGTTTTAATTATTGTTATTGTTATGTTATATAATCCTAACTAATATTGTAAATGCGAAAGTGAGTTTGTTTGTTACGCCTTCACGCCTCAACTATTCAGATCATCATGAAATTTGGCATGCAGATAGCCTGCAGATAGCCTGGATATGGAGAAGGACATAGGCTACTTTTTATCCCGGGCACGCGGGGAAAACCGCGGGGGCAGCTAGTTTATTATAATTAAATGTAGATACGGACGCCTTTAAATATAGTAATGTTTACATTTTGTCTACTTTAGACAATTTTATTCATGACATCATGATGTCAGGCATCACTACCCATCTGTTTTGAGGGCCTACAAAAAATTCCAATCTCTTCCCGCATTTTCTCATTTTCCGCCTTGCTTCTACTTATAATCTTCAAAACAAAAATAAATACGTACAATACATAAATGAAAATGAATCTGATGTAGATAATAAACATACTACAGGTCGGTTAACTAAAGCTGGCACGTTTCAACACATTTACACCGTCTCTCTCGCGCAAAGTCAAGCTTATGAGTATGAAGGAGACAGTTATTGTTTTGCTTTTGCTACTGCTCATAAATATAGAGTGGTCTATTTTTGCATTCGTCCATTAGACTTGACTGATTGCAAATTTATGAGTACTGTGAACGTGCCAGCTTTCGTTAACCGACCTATACATACCTATTTTGTTCTTTTTAACAAGCTTTTTGTCTGATAATTAGTCTAGTTTTAGGTTAGTTTTATTATTTGTGTAAGTATAAGTATTTATGTACAAATAAAATTAATTAATTCATGTTTAAAGATTAAAGTTTTGTTTAAAAATTAAGATTAGTTTCTATTGAAATAATAATTCAGATAATATTTTGAAAATTCAAAATTTCTGGTTTCAAGAAGTACGAAGGGACGAAGGTCCCGGTTCGAATCCTACAATGAGCTTGAGCTTTCGATGAACGAAATCATCGTGAGGAATATATAGCATGGTGGTAGTTAACTACCACCATCAAGTTGAGAATCTGCACTTGAGAGACAGTTACTACATCGAACATATCGTCACATACCATGGTGAATTAGTGGTCAAAACACTATACAAATACATAGTAAAAAAAATATATGATTAGCTTCCGTTTTTTTTTTATACAACTAAGTCGGTAAACAAGCATATGGCCCGCCTGATTGTAAGCGGTTACCGTAGCCATATGGACGCTTGCGACACAAGAAGCATCGCTCACGCGTTACCGACCTTTCCCTCCCCTATGAGCTCTGGCGACCTTACTGACGCGCAGGAACACAACTTTACACAACATAAAGTTATTTGGCTGCGGTATTCTGTAAGGTGGAGTACTTCCCCAGTCGAGCTGCACTTTGAGCAAATAAACGCTATGCTCTACCTCTCTCATTCTAAATTCGGTCTCTTATAGGAAGCTACATTATCCCTGTGTTACAGGCTACTTTTTATCTTGGAAACGCGGGTGAAACCGCGGGGGACAGCATGTTTAACAAACCTGTCCTTCAGCATGTGTTCGATGTGTCCCCTGATCTTCCTGTTCTCACACTGCACAGTGTTGAACCTCAGCATGGCTGCCTCCAGCTGGTTCTCAGCAGACATTAGGCGGTTCTCGCTTTGGATTCTACGTTCTTGCAACTACCATGTAACAATTGAACAATGTCATGTCAAGTTAGGACGTAGAGTACCCTACAGAAACCGCAAAAACTAAACTTTATGTTGTGTTCCTGCGCGTGCGTCACCAGTGCTCATTGGGGGGGGAAATGGTCTGTAGAGTAATCTCCCGTGTGTTGCAAGTGTCCATATTGGGATATCCGCTTACCATCAGGAGGGCCGTACGCTTGATTTATTCTTATATATTTTTAACCGACTTCAAAAAAGGAAGTGGTTCTCAATTCGGTTGTATGTTTTTTTTATGTATGTTACCTCATAACTTGTCATTTATTAATCGAGTTGAAATTATTTTTTTGTTTCGAGTGGTACACTTCCCTTTTGCTCCCATTGTCATTAGGTCAGGATTTGATTACTTCTTATTGTAACATTAAGTCGGTTTAAGTTTTTTTTAAACAGTAGTCTGGTAATCAGATCCTAACCTGGTGACCATGGGACCAAACGGGAAGAATACTCTTCCAAACAAAAGAAACATAAAAAAATACAATTGAATTGATAACCTCCTCCTATTATTAAAGTCAGTTAAAAATAGAAAAAAAAATCATATCTACGAAAAAACTAAAAATATTTTTTGATACTTCAAAATTCAGCTCATGCTTCCTTTCTGCGTTTTTATCTAAGGATTGCAGTTCAGAACTTGCTCATACTGGAAAAAAAATCACTTGCTAGTTTTCGCCCCTCGGTTTCACACGCGTTCCAAAAGTATTTAATATTTTCTCGGGAAAAAAAGTATCCTCTATGTTTTACCACATTATATATAATTTACCTTCTAGTGCTTCGAATTAATGACATAAGACTGACTCATGCTCTTACAGTGAACTCGCTGAAAGTCATTGTATCTGAGTATGTATTATATGGAATTTGAATGATAGGTAAATATGTTTTACCTGTCCTTTAGACGTGTTTGCCAGTTTCCTTAAGTGCTGCATACTTTTGTTTTTCATTTGAAGCAAACCATCCAACTGGTCCATCAACGTTAGACCACCTAAAACATAATTTATTATAAGCACAGTCTACGTCGGACATATTGTCTATCAGTCGGCCACATCTCATGCACACATTAGTTGGCTATTCCGCGGGAAACGAGACTCTGTCGCCGTTTACACAGAGCCGTTTACCGGCGCTCGACTAATGTGTGAATGTGTGCGTGCCGGCTTGTACGTACAGCGTGGTGGCCGACTTGAGCGACACAGTTTTTTAGTAGCGACAATATATCCGTTTTTTTTTAACATCCTTGATTATAAGCTTTCTTTTGCTCCATAGTGTTACAGCCATGGAAGTAAGTAGGGATATTATATTTCTCCGAAGTAAAATGTTTTAAAACAAAATATGATCTATACTTAAGCTGAAAGAATATAGTTTGGTCACCCTAATAGACTCGATTGCAGCTTTGAAATCATAATAAATAAATATCCTGGGACATTCCTCACACACGGTCATATCTGATCCCAAACTAAGCAGGGCTTTTACTATGGAAACCAGATAACTGATATAATACATGTACTACTTTTTTTTTGTAAATACATACATAATTACACCCAGACTAAGGACATACAGACATGTTCATGCACACAAATGCATGTCCTGTGTGGGAATCGAACCCACGACCAGCGGCGCGTAAGGTGAATCTTAACCAACTGCGCCAACTGGCCCGTCAATGTTATATTATGCCTCAAAATTAGTATTTTTCTTTAAAAAAAATGGTAAACGCAATAACTATACGCGTTTTTAATTTTATCCATAGCTTTTATAAACTTTTATTTTTTGTGGGTTCAAATTTTGATTTATTACATAACTTTCTTGTATATGGTAGTATAATAACGAATAATTACAAACTTGTGAGTTTTTTTTTCCCAAAGGGAATTCATATATGGAAAGATTTTTATTTAGTTATTATTTTATCAATATTACTCAGATTTTATATTCTAAAATAATTCATTTACAACTGGCAAAGCGATTTCCGATAGAAAATTAAAAATATCTCCAATAACTTAGCTGTTATGGCGGTAATAATGATAAGATTCAAAGGAAATTGCTATTGTAAAAGCAGGCAAAGCCAGTATGAGAAGCTAGTATACATATAATACAATACCTTCAGCATCCATTTCTGTTTTCACTCTTAACAAAAGAGATCTTTTCAGTTCGATCTTCATTCTTTTATCTTTTTTCTTATGAGCACCCGATCGCGCAATCTATGAATAAATTGATTGGACTATTTTAGTTTGTATTCATGCTAAAAGTTGCAGTGAAGTTTTAGTAAAAGGATAAAAGGATAAAAATATTGTGTGCTGGCTTATCTCCTGCAACCTTATCTTTTACCCCCATAGGGAAGGAGTTTTAGAAAAAAGTTTGCCGACTTCCCTCCTATCCGGGCACAAACGATATCAACAAATTGTATGAATAACACGAAACAGAAAGTGATGAATAAGCATAATAATTATATGGTATATTGTATAAGTATTTGGAAAAAGCTGTAATATGAAAAGATCTTCCACATCTAAAAAAAAAAGCCTTGCTGAGTTTCTTGCCGGAGTCTTCTCAGTTTAAGTGTATTTCAAACCGGTGGTAAATTCAACTGTATGTAACGTTCATAAGTGCCTAACGCCTTGAACGCTTCGCCTCCTCGTTTCTTATGCGAACAGCAAAGGAGCGTAACTATTTTTTTTTTTTTTTTTTTTTATACCACTTAGGTGGCAAACAAGCTTACGGCCCGCCTGATGGTAAGCGGTTACCGTAGCCTATGGACGCTTGCAACACCAGGGGTATCACGCGCGCGTTGCCGACCCTGCAGAAATCTCTTCACACCCCTTTTGAAGAACCCCATGCTATACTCCATTGGAAAAACCACGGCGGGGAGCTCATTCCACAGTCTGAGCGACCGCGGAAGGAAGCTCCTTTGAGCCCGCACAGTACGAAACAATTCAGGTTTCAATATGTGAGGATGGACTCCCCGTCGATGGCGAGAGTTGCGATGGTAGAAAGTAGCCGTGGGCATCATCTTAAACAATTCGTCAGAACACCGTCTGTTGTACAAGCGGTAGAACACACATAAGGAGGCAAAGTCTCTCCTCAGACTGAGGGGCTCTAAACCGCTTGTGAGCTCGGGATCGTCGACAATTCTTATGGCACGTCGTTGAACCGAGTCTAAAGGATCAAGCTGGTATCCAGGTGCCCCCGCTCATAGATGACAGCAGTACTCCATATGAGGCCGGACTTGCGACTTGTAAAGTTGCAGCCTTTGCCCCGATGTGAAGTACTGCCTCGCTCTGTTGAGCACTCCGAGCTTTTTGGATGCCAGCTTAAACTTGCCTTCTAAGTGACTTCGGAACAAAACGTCGCTAGAAATGTCGACGCCAAGGATCCCGATGCTTTTGCTGATGTTCAGGGACGTGTTCTGGAACTGTGGAGCCACAGCAAATGGGGTTTTCTTAGCGGTGAACGCGCAGGCTTGAGTCTTGGTGGGGTTGAAATGGACTAGGTTTAGTCGACCCCAATCGGAGACACTAGTTAGTGTACTCTCGATTTCAGACAACAGCCGTTCGCGGCTTTCCTCAACCTCGGAACGAGGGATATTTGCACGGCCCGTGTAATGGGTGTCCCCTGTACTGTCGTCTGCATAGCAATGAATGCCGCCAATAGACAGCATATCATTGATATGCAGTAGGAACAGTGTTGGGGACAGCACAGAGCCTTGCGGAACGCCAGCATTTATGTCAATGCTATCGGAGCAGCTACCGTCGACGACGGCTCTTATGCATCTGCTGGACAGAAAGCTGGCAATCCATTTGCACAATCCCTCGGGAAGCCCGTATGATGGTAACTTCGTTAGAAGACCCCTGTGCCAGACCCGATCGAACGCCTTCGCCACATCTAGGCTCACTGCCAATGCCTCATCTTGACTCTCGATGGCGAGTGACCAACGGTGCGTGAGATACACAAGGAGGTCACCAGCTGAGCGACTGTGGCGAAAGCCATACTGTCGGTCGCTCAACAAATCGTGATCCTCCAGGTATCTCAAAAGCTGCGTGTTGATCACTCGCTCCATGACTTTGGAGAGAAGGGAGGTGATGGCGATAGGCCTGTAATTCGTCGGGGTACTCTCTTCCGGGGTCTGTTTTTCCCAAAACCTATAACCTAGATGTATTCAAGGCCATAGTAAATAAGCTTTTTCTGGGTAAGCGTGCTACATCCTCGGCCTCGTCATAGCTCATCATGCGGTCAGTCGAAGGCCAAAGGCAAACCAATTCAAAATAAAAAATCCTTTCGTACTAAAAGTAATATTATCCAGACCACATTGTGCTTTTACGTATATTATGCTGTATATTATGCTATATTAGGAGTTAGTTGACAACGAGCCATAGAGCGATACACACACATCCGAAGAACGGGTCCAACAACAATTTTGCACGTTTTCCGGCCCATGTGATCCCCGTTTTAGCGATTTGAACTGGCCGGCTAGAAGCCAGATTCTTCCTATGGGCCTTTTTGAAATCTCGCGCTGACCACAAAAAACGACAAACCTTCCAAGTATCAATCAAATCAAAAGAAGAAGAAATAATAAATAATATGACTTGAGAGCAACAGTTCAAAATGCCGTAAAACGAGCACAAAGCATCAACCAAAGAGCATTGAAAAAAAAAATGTATATAATGTCTGTGGCCTCCCCCCTTTACTCGGTTCTCCTTGCTCTGTGCTCTATTTCTTCTATTATATTTTATTCATTCATTCATTATTAGTGAGAGATTTGGCATTTTTAAAGTGTATGTGGAGAAGTTGTGCAAAGAGTTTTTTTTTTTTAAATTTACCTCTTTATGGACCGCTTCTAAATATAAAAAAGTCTATTCAATTGTTAAGTTATCCCCCATAAATAAAAAGACAAAGAAATTCTTATAACAATTTTATCTATATTAAGTTGCACACGTAATAAATGTACTTTTCATTGTTACAAAAAAATGGTAAATTACAGTGCGATCAGAGTTCATAACAAAAATAACTTACAACTAGATAAAGTTGATGAAACTATCTTTCATCTGCAGACAAATAGTATTTTTCTTTAAATATATTATATTTTATTGGATTACACTAGATTTTACTCGCTGCTATGTCTGTTATTTAAAGTATCGACCAACTTAGTTTTACATCACGGGTTGACCCTCTTGGAATTGGCGAAGTGGTCCAGGTGTGATCTGTACCTTACAGAATACTGCAGCCAAATAACAGGACTGGAACGTGATGTTGTGTTCTTGCGGTGAGTAATGCCACCAGACCTCCAAGAGGAGGCGCTGTGCTGCCAGTGTAATACCAAATGTTACTGCGCTTTGTCCCTGCCACTCCCAGCACAGCGACTCCTCCCAACTCCTCTTCAACACGTCTACATAATGTGAAGATATTTTGAAAACCTGTGTCGACTACGGTAACCGCTTCATATCAGGCAGCGCTTGTATGTCAACTTAGTAGTATAAATAAAACGACTGCCAGGCCAAAAAACTTATGGAATGATGTAAGGATTCTAACCATACCCCATACATCCAAATCTGTTCAGGCATTTAAACATTGTGGTGGAATAAAGACATTCACATACATACATGATCACTGAAAACATGACACTCCTTTATTGGGTGTCGTGTAAAAAGAAAATTGTTGGAGAAACAAACTGACACAATAAATAAAATAGACCATTGTTTTAGCGAGCTATCGGGTCATTGTCGTCACCTATTATTTATCTGTTTTTATCCATTTCTTTTCTAGTAATTTCTTGGGGCTTTTTCTAGTGTCATCTATGTCAGCACGGTCATTGCCATAATTTATAACTCTACTAGTTTTCGCCCGCGGTTTCATTCGTGTTCCAGAAGATGTTTTTGTGGGATAACAAGTAACAATATAGCGTCGTTTTAGACAGGTCTGTAAGGGCAAGGCTTAGGGTCACCACTCATTGTAACAGCACGGCTACGCCTCGGCATTTACCTTGACATGCAAAGTAAATGCCGACAGTAAATTTTACAGCGACTAGATAAAATAGTTGACGCCTCGCGGCAAGCGCGCTTGCCCCTACAAGTCACTAGTCCTGATGACCACACGCTTCCAGCGAGCGCTCCGCTCCATTGCTGCGTGACGCCAGCAAGCGGCATCTTGCAAAAGCCGCGCCGCGCCACCAATTTCATTGGCAGCGCGCCTCCCGCGAGCTGCCACCTCGCAGGCGGCGCGGCGGCGCGTTGGCAGCTAGTTGTTGGATTGAGTTGAGGTTACTATGAATTATTCTGTGGTTGAGGCGGTGCCGGGCCGTTGCTGCGATGGAGCGGTGCTGATATAGTGACGATGACACTTAGCAGACTATCCCAATAATAAATTGAGTTATAGCTATGCAATTATAGAGTTGGAAAAAAATACATTTCAAATACATTTTTCTAAAAAAAAAATGGGAAAAGATTTTACGATTTGTGACGTTCCTAGGTTTCCTTATGGTACCGTAACCTAACTTGGTCCCATAGATCCTTTTGATTATTGATGGAGGCATGATAGATATAGTTTTTTTTATAGTTGGTAAGCCTGTGCTTGACCACTATCTCACCATGTTAAGTCATGCTGTGATGCTGTCGCCGAAGGTGGTAAGCACACAAAGTCTAGAAGGAACTGGCTCTCAACTGCAGCTGCACGCTGGCTCAACTGCAGTCGGAACACACCGATAGATGCTTAGCGACATATTCTCATCTTAGAAAGAAAGAAAGAAAAATCATTTATTCATGACAACACACAACATTACATTAAAGACTATAGTAATAACAAAAAAATAAGAATAAAAAAAAACAGCAAAACGCAATGTTGCGTGATGCCAGGAATAGGTCTCGACTCAGCAATATGCTCAGGTTAGTAGAACATCTTGAGGGTGGTAGCCAGATGGGTGCTACAAAGTACCCTAACACCGTGCTATGGTTTCCTTCACGGATAACTCAAGCTCATGTATGATTCGAACCCAAGACCTTCGTCTTGGTATCCGACGTCAATACCACTGAGCTATCATCGCCTTAAAAATTTGCGATCAAACTTTATTTCTCTATAATATGTAGTTATATTTCCGAGTACAGTATTTATACTCGTAGCTCAAAAGTACCACTGAGCTAGGCCATCACCATATATTTCTCGCCTTTTTTTTCGAATTTCGCCGATTCCTCGCTAAAAGTAATTTTTTTCGAAATTATTAAACGCCGATAGCTACAACTCTTAAAGTAAGGGACAAGTCTCCTAGGACCATATTGGCGCGGCTTCAACTACAAGAGACCTTTAGATCCGTCATAAGGTTGATGTATTCCTTCTTCAGGGTCCTCAAAAGCTGATCTTGTCTTCTGAACTGAGGATGGACTCCCATCGTGCGATTCTGTCGGTCAGTTTGTATCATGCGGACCTGAAAACAAAAGTTTTTTTTACATCATCTATGGTGTTTGATATAGGTAGTACTTTTATTTTTAGTAATACTATTTTCGGCCTCGTGGTTTCCCGCGTTCTCGAAGGATCTATTGTCAGTGAAAGCCCCGTCAAAATCCAGCCGTTTCTGAGATTAACCGGAAAAAAAGACAGACAGACATTTAAAAAAAAAAAAATTTATACGACTAAGTCGTTAAACAAGCATACGGCCCGCCTGATGGTAAGCGGTTACCGTAGCCATATGGACGCTTGCAACACAAAAAGCATCGCTGACGCGTTACCGACTTTTCCCCCCTCCCCAATGAGCTCTGGCGACCTTACTCACGCGCAGGAACACAACATAAAGTTATTTGGCTGCGGTATTCTGTAAGGTGAAGGTACTTCCCCAGTCGAGCTGCTCTTTTAGCGAATATACGCTACGCTCTACTTCTCTCTTGGTTTCGGGTATAAATAGTTTATACTTTGAGAAACTTACTTTTTTTCTCCTAACTACAACCTGTACTACCTAACTAGTTGCGCTCCGCGGTTTCACCCGCATACCTGAGGAATATATTGCTTTCCCGGGATAAAATGTACCCTATATGTTCCACCAGAACATACCTATTCTATCAGCGTGCCAAATTTCATCCAAATTCGTACAGTAGTTAACAGACATCCATCCAAACTTTCACATCTTAACTTTTTAATATTATATATGCAAAGGTGAGTTTGTTTTTTTGTGAGTTACGCCTTCACGCCTCAACTAATCAACATGAAATTTGGCATGCAGATAGCCTATGTAATGGAGAAGGGCATAGGCTTTATCCCGAGAACATGGATAAAACCGCGGGGACAGCTAGTAAATAATATATTATTATCGAAGTGTATAGGTTTCTGCCATTGCTAAGAAACAAAATGCCAAATAAAAAATACACTGCGATTTGAGCTGTGTTGATTATGGTTTTATTACTTACTTGGCGCTGCAGTCTGAGATTCTCATCCTCGAACTTCTTTATAACTTCTAAATCAGTCAGACCATCAGACGAGGATTGTGATGTGTCCATTTTTGTAAAATATTGTTATTTTCTCAAATATTGTATATTTATTAATGAAAATTTTATGAACCAACTAGATTTTAACATATTAATTTGGCATGTGAGCGTCGGGCGTGATTCTCGTTTAAATTACTTGTTTGTTTACTTTTGTGTAAAAAATATAAAACTGGCTTTGTGCGGTGCAATATATCTAAATAAAACCCCGTTTTCTCTTTTGAAACGTTTCTTCTATAATGTGTATGTAGTTTTTTTTTTTTTATTTCGGTTCATACATTGTTCATAGTACACAGAGTTAATAATATACTAGGCACGTACAAAATAATAGTTCGTAAAACGCTTTTTCCCTCACTGAGTGAATACATTTTGAATTTAGAATAAATGCGAACTAAAATTGGCGGCGTTTATTTTTCATTATTTAAATTCAGCTTTATTCCATACTGGCAGCCAGTACGTTCCAAATCTCACTATGTGTCGTGCTGTGGTACACACAAAGCCTGAAATACATTGGTACGACTAAATGCCAACTGTAAGCATTGATATATATGACGTGGTACATAATAATATATCGCTTCTAAGTCAAATTAAAAAAAATCTAAATTATTTATTTTTAAAATACTATCCTAGATACACAATAACAAATCTATTGCCTTAAATTAGTAACTTTTTTTTTTTTGTGGGGACATCCTCATAGGGTACCCGACCGCCCCGGGGGTAGCGGCCAGGTTGTGCCGGACTTGTACCGGCTAAAACCCCACGGTGGTCGCCATCTGCGCTGTAGAGAGGGGGGCGGGCTCTCGTGTTGAACGCGTACCAGGCCCCACGTTTTGCTACAGCGTAGCACTCAAAACTAACTTATAGATTCCCGATTCAATACCAGACGCCATTTCTGGAAAAATTGTCTTTTAAACTTTTCCTTCAAAGAAACTAAAGAATCTTTTGCAGAATTAAGAATAAAAAATACATAAAAATCCAAGCAAATATCACTGAAGGTGCTATTTATATTGTAAAGTCCGCTTTTGTGCGACAAAATCGCCATTGTTGAGCTATAAACACTTTTAAGATGCGATTTCTGGAAACCTACTATCAGTTTACGATTCAAAAAAGATTATATTTAGGTTTCATCAAACTCTGATATTCAAGTTCATTTATTCAAATAGACCTTCGCAGGCACTTATGAAGTCTGACTCTAATACTCTAATACCGGTTCGGAAGGTTGCATTTGCTGAGAAGAGCCGGCAATAAACTCAGCAATTACTCTTTTCAAAACAAGCTTAGATTCATTACATAATATTTCAATTCTAATCGCACTGACAACAATTGCGTGCCCCGGCGCGGCGGCAAAATTACAAAGTAGACTGAATAAATATTTAATAAGTAAATAAATAGCAAACTTAAGCAGACCAGCCCCCACAAGCAGCACCTGTTCACAAGTATGACGCGTGTGGCAGCCATATTATACCTTAGGTGATTGTGAATTCTGGTATAATGACTTGGAAACGGATAATCTGATTATGGTGGGACTTACACTCGGCTATGCCTAAGAAAATACTGAAGAGTCCTGTGAAAGCCCCAACGTAATACGATTAGGGTTGGGTTTCTTCCCGGGAATAAACCCAACCCTAATCGTATTACGTTGGGGCTTTCAAATAAATTTCCAATTTAGTGGGAAAGAACCCGGGAATTTTCCCATTGGGTGGGAAAATACTCAAATGGTCATATTTAGTAGATTTTGCGTATATAGCGAGAAATACCATTACCAAATCGTTTGAATAACATTTAACATGATTTCTATTAGGGTCATACTCATATAATACAATAAAAAAAACAATAAAAAAAAAAGTGACGGAGTAGCGCGTTGTTTTAAAAAAAGCGACGTTTTGGAGTGTTTGTGTTTTTTTTTAAGGGTTGTGGTGGACAGGCGGCAGCCCCACGCAATTCCTATGCCGCCCAGTTTGGTGGTAGTAGGTACTCGTCCGACTGGCTAGCGATCACCCTTGTGAGAAAATCTGTCAGGAAACAGTTCGCTTTGTTTCGACAGGGTTCACGAGAGCCAGCCCCCCTAGATTCGAAGTGTACGGCATGTATGATGGTGGGGTCCTACGATGCGATTTGGGCGATCTCTGATATCATCTGGTATCTGTTTGACAAGGGGGTCAGGGAGACCCGGTGAAACTGCTGTTTGCTGGCCGGCCGCCGGCTAGTAGGGCACCTGATCCTGGGAATTACCTATAACCTCCGGCCCAAGTGGCAGTCCTCCAAACCGTGCGCATAATCCCGACGAGTGTCTGTCCTGCCAGGGGAGGATACTAGCGTACAAACAGACAGGCACTCCCGGGGAAAAGAACAAGAAAAAAGAGAAAAAGGTTTCCTTCCGCGGTACACCCTTCCACGTTTAGAATGGACTTTTGCAATATCAAGAGGTCAGTCAGTTCACAGTTATATCAACGCCTCCATCACCATCTTGAGAGATATACAGATAACCTGCCCGATCGATACACCGTATCTTCACTATTCCAGCTAAAATCTCGAATATTTGTTCGTTCCAAAGGCCGGGGTGTGCATGTTTATCCGAGAGGTCATCTGCTGTTGTCGAGGTCTGAATAACCTAGAAGACAGAGGCCTGTCTACTCTCTGGTTGCGCGTGGATTACGCATGTGATATACGGGTGGACTGGTGTGCCTCTACAAGTCTCGAATCCTACAATGAGCTTGAGCTTTCGGTGAAGGAAAACCATAGCACGGTGGTAGGGTACTTTGAAATACCCATCTGGCTGGCTAACCCTCAAGTTGAAAATCTGTCGCCAAGCACCTATCGGTGTGTTCCGACAGCTGCACTTGAGAGCCAGGTCCTTCCACGCGTTGTGTGCTTACCACCTTCGCCCACATCATCGCTTACCATTGTGAGATTGTGGTCAAACACAGGCCAATACACAAAAAAAGAAAGTCTCGCTTCTTTGAACGCGTCCATGAAGAGTACCCCACGGTACCCCATAACCGAGGTGATTGTCATCGGAGACTTTATAGCCCACAATAGCACAGAATATTTGATAGTACTAGTAACCATAGTCAGTTCGGTTTTTCGCGGACTGACCACGCAGGGAAAACCGTTTATGACTTAGCATTTGTTACAAATACGCAAGCGCTTCCCTTATTTATTGCCACTAGATCAATCAGTCGACTCCTATCACGATAGATCACGTGTGAAACCACAGCGCAGGATGCTAGTACCAGCGAATAAGAGTTTATAGCGATGGAATTTATTGGAGAAGTGGATTGAGCTCAAAGACGTAAATATAATTTTTGAATTACTGGTCGAAGAGAACAACTTTGGGGATGCAACTTCATGTGGTCTTCAGTATCAAAACCCGGTGGTAAAAATCTTGGTGGAAGGCCACATGCGGTTCTAGTACATGCAAAGTCCTTTCTCTCTAACAACTTTCAAGGATATGTTCTTGGAAATCAACGACCAGCTTGCTCTCCTGGAATATGACTTTATCAACCAAAATTCTTTAATTTCGGATGGATCCGCCATGTACCAATGATAGACTTATCGGCGATGAGGAGTTGGTGAAGGCAAGGTCACAAGACTAACTTATTCTCGAAATGGTTCTATGAAATGAACACTGTAACCGTTTTTATAATCGAAGCGCACAGGGCGTTGGGAGAATCCATACGTAACCCTTTTTTTCATGGGAATATCCCCATAGGATCCCCGACCACCTCGGGGTGAGCGGCCAGGTTATGCCAGGCTTGCACCCAAAACGCCACAATGGTCGCCATCTGCACTGTAAAGAGGGTGAGCTCTCGTGCAGAAAGAGCACGTGTGCACATGTACGACGCTTACATAGCCCATCCCGGGTCCCGAGGGAGGTGTTGTAAGCGTCCATAGGCTACGGTAACCACTTACCAACAGGCGGGCCGTATGCTTGTTTGCTACCTAGGTAGTATAAAAAAAAGTGTGATAACTTCCTCCAAGGTCCGCGTAGGTCCGAGCGTAGGTGGTGTAGGTACATACAACAGCGAGTATGATTAAAATAACAATCAAAACCATCAACAAATATTTTTTTTAAGGAACATAAAGCCATTTGAGTATTTTCCCGCCGTTTGGGAATTTTCCCGTATTTTTCCATTCTTTCCCGTATTTTCCCGTATTTTTCTTTTCTTCCCAATATTTTTCTTTCCCTGCCCATCTCTACATACGATAGCCGTTTCCGATAATAGCACAATAGTAACAGGTGTCAGAAGCTCATTGTCTCGGCGGCCACACTGTAAAAACTTTTTACATACTGATTTTTTATTCACGACAGCGATGAGTGGAACTTGTTTGCGACTTCTGTGTTTTCTCACTCTTAATCTTATGCACTTTCGAGGTCAGAGTGAATTGGTTCGACATCGTCCTTTATTAGTGGGACAGTTGCCAAATGCAAGTCATTTTTTATCGACTCCTAATTATTAACCGACTTCAAAAAAGGAGGAGGTTCTCATCGTTTTTTTATGCCTCAGAGCTCCGTTTTTAATGACCGATTTGGAAGGTTATTTGTTCTTTGAAGTCAGTTTAAGTTTTTTGTAAAACAGTTTTCAAGTTTCCACGCCGAGCGGGACGGCCTCCCACCAGGTGGACCGACGACCTGGTCAGATTCGCTGTAAGCCGCTGGATGCAAGCGGCCCAAAACCGTGCGAAGTGGAAGTCAATGGGGGAGGCCTCTGTTCAGCAGTGGACATCCTTAGGCTGATATAATATGATGGCGGTAAGCGTAGCTTACATAGATATATAGGTAGCTTATATAGTAGCTTATATAGGTAGCTTATATAGATGCTTGCAACACCAGGGGCATCACTCACGCGTTGTTATTGTTAGAAAAAAAACAAAGAAAAAGTGCCATTTGTACTTGCAATCTGGGGGCCTACCACAAGCTCTTAAAACAAGGTTAAAATAACCTTATTTGTGTTTTGTCTGTTTTGACGCCGGATGTCAAAGAGGGACAAAAGACAAATAAGGTTATTTTATCCTTGTTTTAAGAGCTTGTGGTAGGCCCCCTGATCTGATCTTTTAACTGGTTTCTAAACTCTGATTAATTAAAACGGTTATTCAGTTGCTATAACTAAGGGTAGATATTATAATGTTTGAACTTCTCAATCACTAGCTGTCTCTTGCCGTTTCAACCGGAATGATCTGCACCCTGTTCAATACTCAAGAATCATGTAGCTTCCGATGAGTAAAATAATTAAGAAACTCACATCAGTTGTTTTATTTTACAGTGTATAGGCCAGTATTTGGTTGCAATCTCACCATGGTAAGTGATGATGTGGCCGAAGGTGGTAAGCACACAAAGCCTAGAAGGAACTGGCTCTAAAGTGCAGCTGTCGGAACACACCGATAGGTGCTTGGCGACCGATTTTCAACTTGAGGGTGGTAGCCAGCCAGGTAGGTGGTACTACAAAGTACTCTACCACCGTTTCCTCACGATATTTTCCTTCACCGAAAGCTCAAGCTCATCGTAGGATTCGAACCCGGGACGTTCATCTCAGTATCCGACGTCACGACCGCTGAGCTATCATCGCCTTAAAAATTCGCGATCAAACTTTATTTCTCTATAATATGTAGTTATATTTCCGAGTACAGTATTTATACTCGTAGTTCAAAAGTGAATATTAACTTGACACTTTACAAACTGCAATTGGTGGTAAGGGCGACGAATTGAGCGCTATAAAAGCTGTAGTGAATGCAACACTAAGAAGTCAGATCCTGTATTCATTCGGCACATGAAACGTTTTCATTCGGACCGCAATACCCGGGCCGGTACTAACACCATCACCTTTTTTTAATAAACCGGTTTATTGAAGAAACCCCTTTTTTTTTCATAAAAAAAAATCATTACTCAGAAGAAACCTATTCACTCTGGCCTTGAAAGTTCCTAGATTGTAAGTGTCAGGAAACACAGACGCCGGAAGCAAGTTCCACTCCCTTGCTGTCCGCATTATAAATGAGGATTCAAAACGCTATATCCGTATTTTCGGTAAGTCAAGAACGTACGGGTGAAAATTTTCCCAGCTTCTTGTGGTTCGATGGGAAAATGGGGATGGTGGAATAAAGTTGAACAATTCCTGCGCACACTCTCCAAAATATGTCCTGTAGAAAACCGATAAGCAAGCAACTTTTCTTCGACGGTCGAGGCTCGTGAGTTCACCTTAATTTAGGAATCATCCCCAATGAGTCTCCTGGCTCGGCGGTCTATTCAGTCGAGGGCCTCAAGCTGGTACTTAGCCGATCCATCCCAAATATGGCAGCAGTACTCCATGCATGACCGGACTTGTGCTTTATAAAGTTGGAGCAACTGCCCAGGCGTGAAGTACCGCTTGACTTTAGAGAGGATACTCAGCTTCGACCCAATTGAACAGCCAAAGTTTATTTTTGCTGATAATGTTATGCCTAAGATATCAAGCCGATCGCATATTGGCAAGGATATATTTTGGAACGTAGGAGCCTGATGATAAGGACCCCTGATTGGCGGTGAAAAGACGAAAGTGGAAAGAAGAATGAAGTGTCTTGGTGGCGTTAAATGTGACCAGATTGGCTTTGCTCCAATCACAGACTGCCTGTAAGGTCACGTTCAAACGCTCTACCATGGCCTCTCAAAACAATTGGATCTCGTGACTAGTGGCTCGTGCGCTGGAAATGTATCTCTCTGCAACAGTGGTGTCATCTGCGTACCCAAAGATACCGGGTTTTAATAGATCGTTGATATGCAGCAGAAATATGGTTGCGTTAGCAGGCTTCCAGACTTTCGGAACATGACCCATTCGAAGTGAAGGCGAAACAGGCGTGTCAAGACAGGAGACAATTCGGGCGCACAATTGCGCAGGACAATGGCTGGAATGCCGTCGGGACCACTAGCTTTATTGTTCTAGCTATTCTTGATTATAGTCCATATAGAAAAAGGTAGAGTTTTCTCATAATTAAAATCCTTTTTCCCTACGGAAAACCCCTTTTACCGGCATCAAATCAAATTCCATCGTTGAAAAAGTAATCCACTTTTTAAGCTAATAATGCGCTACGGTGTAATAGGAGGATGCTCAGGCCGTCTCTTTGTCTGTAAAAATCCTCTCTTTAGTGTTTTTGCGGCACTATTCCCTTTGAAGCTGTCTTTGCTACTGAAACTTATGCTATTGGCTCTTTTAAACGCCTCCTTAATGCTAATACATTTTGTTTTTAGAGCATTTAATTTTTCTCTTAACATGGCAACATTTTCTGATATTCTCACTAATATGGAACTGTCAGTTCTACCCATATTAAGAGCGGTTTTTTTACTGTGTCTTTGACCACAATCTCACCATGGTAAGTGATGATGTGGCCGAAGGGGGTAAGCATACAAAGCCTAAAAGAAACTTTCTCTCAAGTGCAGCTGTCGAAACACACGGTAGGTACTTGGCGACAGTTTTGTCAAAGTGCCCTACCCTCGTGCTATGGTTTCCTCACGATGTTTTCCTTCACCAAAAACTCATACTCAATGTAGAATTTCAACCCGGGATGGTCGTCTGCGGTCACTACTGAGATTAAGAGAGCAAACAAGAATAGAGTCGCCTGATGATAAGCGTATGCATTAAATATTGAAGAGCAGGTTTTACTAAAAATAACATTATTATTTTTACATAAACAATGTATTCATTATTTCAAATCAGACTGCCGGGAATTTTACCAACTGACATTTTTAAAATCATCATTTTATATTTTCATAGTGCGGGCATTTATAATGCAGAACGTTCTGTCTATTAGAAGCGAAATAATTGGACTGATTTACAAAAAACTTCAACCGACTTCAAAGTACACTAAGACGTATTCAAATCCTGATCTGATGACAATGGGACCAAACGGGAAGTGTACCCTTCTAGACAAAAAAATAATGTTCCAAATCGGTTATTAAATGACGGAGTTATGAGGCCACAAACATAAAAAAACAACCGAATTGAGAACCTCCTCCTTTTTTTGAAGTCGGTTAAAATTTAGAAGCGATACATTTTTTATTTATTTACCTCACAGACTGCAAAAAGGTAAGGGAATAAGTATCTAACTCGTGTTCTTACGCATATTTAATGGAAAAAAAAACGGAACTGCTATTGAAGTGAAAAACTCGAACGAACCTCCTTTTCACACTTCAACATATCTATGAAAAAACTAGCATTTGTACGATAAGATCTGTATGTGCAACCCCGTGGTCGATCACTACTCCCCGAGGAGCATCTTCAACTTTAGGATTCAACTCACAAAATGGAATTTGTACATCTGAGCGGTACCGACTCGGGTACAGACTGGTTCACTAGAATATTGATGGTCTGAAAGCATTACATGTTTCGATTTAGAATTGAAAAAGCTACTGGAACTTTAGAGTTTTCACGAACCAATTTGTTGTTTGGGAACGTGTATATTTTACGTCGTCTTTTTAGACTTAAGAAGTTCAAAACTTTACCACATTAATTGGTATTTTGCCCACGATATAGGCTGAACGTAATTTGGACCTTGCATATAACAGAACTATGCTATACTCGAAATATCTCTACGTGACAGGGTCCGAATCGAACTTACCGATATATCTCGTAGAGTTAGTAATCTGAAGTGGCAATGGGAAAGCCACAGCGGTCAAAGAACCGCAGAAAGAAGGTTGTCGAGTGGCGACCACGTACTAGAAAGCGCCGTGCCCACCCCACCGGACCGATGACCTGGTCGGAGTTGCTGGGCGCCGCTTGCAGTTAGGTCGAGGCCTATCTTCAGTAGTGATCATTAGGCTGATATGATGATGATATGACAGAACCTAGACTCCATGGTTGGTCGTACACTTCATTCCAATATGGCAAAGAGGTGTGGTGTTGTGTTCCTGCGGTGAATCAGGTCGCAAGAATGTATAGTACCCGGGAACGGCCAAGTAGTACCTAATTATGTCCCTTTCGATGCTGGCAGAGCTACTCCTCTCAACACCTATGTGAAGAGATTTATGTAGGCTCTACGGAAGTGTATAGTGTTGCAACTTGCAAGCCTGTATAGGCTATGGTAACTGCTTACCATCAGGCGGGCCGTAATGCTTGTTTGATACATTTGTTTCTTAACTGAATTTGACTTTCAGAATTGGATCTCCACTCTCAGTATTATCATAGCCAGGACATTGATGTTGTATGCAGATGCTGATGCATAGATGCGTAAGGTTTACTATAATATTTGGATCAGATAGCCGTGTGTGAAGAAAATCGCAGTATGTCATTAGGTACTATTCATCATCATCATCATCATCATATCTATGGATGTCCACTGCTGAACATAGGCCTCCCCCATTGACTTCCACTTCAAACGGTTTTGGGCCGTTTGCATCCAGCGGTGCCCAGCGACTCTGACCAGGTCGTCGGTCGAGGGATGTGGCCTGCCCATTGCCACTTCAGCTTACTAGCTCTACGAGCTATATCCGTCGTTTTCGTTCTCCTACGAATTTCCTCATTTCGGACCCTGTCACGTAGAGAAATTCCAAGGATAGCTTGTTCCATAGCTCGTTCAGTGACTCTGAGTTTATTTATGCGGCCACCAGTAAAAGACCACGTCTCTGTCCCGTATGTCATTTAATGTATGTAATTAATTACTTTTATAAATCCTGGAATTATAATTTTGATATTTATTGTTTATTTTGTGGTCCAAACCATGGGATCGTGGGCGTGGGTGGAATCTGGCTCTTGATCCAGCCGCATAATGCGAGCCATAGCATTCCTTTTTCTACAATCAAGCTAAACTCAAGGTTTCAAACAGTGTCGACAGACATGTAGAGAAGAAACTGGGCGCGCTCTGTAACTAGCACTGAACAAAGCATCCTTCATAAAAAAAAAATTACACGTTCTGAGCAAAGGTCCATGATTGACGGACTCAAAATTTACTTTACAGGTTTCCTTACGATTCTCCGTTGTCGAAAATGTGGTAACATAGTTATGAAAGGTCTAGCTTTTTAAAGCAACTGTCGGGATGCAGGTGTATGGTGTAAATTTTTTTGAAAATTTTCACCCAATTTTTTTTATTCTATCAATAGAGAATTTTATTGATATTGTTATTTTGAAGTCAGCAATTTAGTTTTCGGGCTCAGGGAAAGTCTGTAATCCACACTGGATTTTGCCTAATAGATATACCCGCCATTAAAATACATTCATATCTCAGCAAACGTTCTTCAAAAAGTTTAATATAACCCGGGAAAAAAAAAGTTTTTTTTCGTCTAACGAGATGTAAGTGAATGCAAAGGGGTGCAGGCCTAATTCGTCACTTCGATTGGTGCTAAGTTTTCGCCGCCACCAGCGTGCGGGATGAGACGGGGGCGCGGGGAGGGGGTCCACGCAGGCGCCACTTCCCGCCATTTTCTCCGCACGGGGATGCCAGCCTCGAGGAAATTTTCTCGGAATTGGGAACAATTTAATTATAAATGTTTTTTTTTGGTTAGCGTATTCGTGTCAGTTATATATGCAAGTGTTACTTATTTCATTCACTTTACCGAAATTAAATTATTTGACCGAGCATGCGAAGCGAGCGAAGCTTCTCCGTTTCAGCTTGGACAAAAATGCTTTCCTATGTCCAGCGGCTCTCCTCTACAGGTCCCATTTCTCAACCGAGTTTTGTGAGCAGGTACGATAATTATGTTTTGTTACAAGAAAATCCATGGAAAAATGCAAGGAAAATGTAAGTTTGTTTATGACGCTTTCACGCCTTAACTACTCAACGGATCATCATGAAATTTGGCATGTAGTTAACCTATGGTATGGAGAAGGACATAGGCTACTTTTTATCCCGGGAACGCAGGTGAAACCGCAGGGGACAGCTAGTTCTATATAATTATTGAGACTCACGAGGTCTAGCTAACAGAGCGACTCATTCGTTTACGAACAAATTATGAAATAAACATACAAATCAATAGTCGTGAAAATAGAATGGATTAATTTTCTCTGTCTCATTATGTTGTTACTATTTCTTATTAGTAGGTATGGTTTTCAACCTCATTTACATAAGAATTAAAATGTTGTAGTCAAATTATTTTAAAAAACAAAATCTATAAAGAACAATTGAATATCTCAAACGTAAGCTATCAACCACATTTTTTCAAAACAAACCAGGGTAAGAAAAAGAATAATCATCAACACAGTAATCCAAGAAGCTCCTTACCCCATTCCCGAAAATCCTCCCGGGAAATTCTAACGTTAACCTGGCAATATTTTCATCCCGAATGGTCAGTCGTTTTGGCGCCGTCGTAGCGCGCGGTCGCCGTACGAGCCGATCGCTTTCCGAACATCGTACCTAACCAAAAAATAAATAAAATATTGTGTTTTTTTTTTCAATTGTGAATATTACAGTGTTGATTCAGTGCTGTTGTGTTGTTTGTGTGTGTCAATCGAGAGTAACGTCTGGAGTCTGAAGTAAGTAATCTAATAGTAGAATGCATCTTGGATTACTTAGGATTTGACGTGCCAGTCTTATTTTATCATAGAATGTATTGGATAAGCAGGTTGCTTACCTCTCGATTTTATACATGCAATTTTTAATGAAACTTCGCATGGATTTCCATTTTGTTCATGCAAAAATACCTAGCTGGGATTTTCTCGGTTTCGTTTTCAGATGAAAATGAGAGTAGGGCTTTTTTACAATTTTAAATTCTTATCACGGATTTATGAAAAGATAAATAAAATCCTAACCAAACTTCATCTTATGTCAACAATTAATATGTCGACAGAAAATGCTAAAATTATAAACATTATGATTTACTGATTATACCATAGACAAAATATTATTTCTATGCCTTTAGATAGATAAATAGGTCCGCAAGGTTTCTGAAACCTAACTTTATTAATTTCAGAAACCAATACGGTAACATTTAGAATAAATAACTAATGAATTACTTCACATAAAGATGCTTATTTTATAATTTACAATATTTGTATCTAATTTAGATGATTTTAATATTTGTTATTATGAACCTCACCTTTTTCACGATATGAGACATTCTTGTAGTTGAAGAAACCGGTTGTACCTATTCGATTGTAAAATTATCATAGTGCCGGTTTTTGAAATAATGAAAAATAAAACAATATCTACTACAATACCTAAAATTTTTGGATAATTTCTTCTTAAAAAATGTTGAATCTACTAATTATTATAAATGCAAAGTTTATCCCCTTTATTAGTAATTAAGGTGTAAGTCAGTCTTGTAACACCCAGGTATTAAGATAGCCCCAGCCCTTTTTGTTTATATAACATTAGAAAGTGACGGATATATTAAAAACCTAAGTACTATACTTGACTTACACCTTATTTATTAATAAGGGGGTATGTGTTTGTCTATGTAATGATTGTTTGGTTTGGTTATTACTCAATTATTTCTTGTCTGATTTGTTTTACACAGATAGATAGAACCTTAGAATAAAACAAGGGATATATTTTATCCCGAAAAAAAGTACTTATCCCTCGAGTTTATCGAGTGACACTGCGGGCATAAGCTAGTAGGTAATAAATAAAAATATGCGAGCGAGTTTTCTAAGTAAGTAATAATATGCGGAATTTTTTAATTATGTTTTTCCCATTAAATGTTGAAATTTTCCTCTTTGCAAATTTACATCTAAAAAGAGGGTTCAGTCCTCAAGCCGAGTGTGAAAATATGTTTTTTTTTGTAAACAGAGAGTAAATTTGGAATGTTTGCTTGAATAATTTCCAAGTGCCGCCCTTTAAGGATTTAATTTGACCCCTTTTTGGTTGGAAAAATGTTTGCCTTAAATATTTTCTACTTCATAATTATTTATCCAGCATGTAACTATGAATTTAAAAAGCATTACAGTAAATTTATAAATTAATTATACTGAGTGGAGATTTCGAGATGTCCTATTTTCGAAACCTATGCACAACCTGAACAACTTTTACTATGAGACCAACACTGAATTCTCAAAAACAACATTTACTTTTCATACATTATGATCGAACAAGGTTGACATTTTGTAAGAAAAGTGAACTGTTTTCTTTTTTGAGAATACAGTGTTGGTCCCATAGTAAAAGTTGTTCAGCATGACTAATCCAACATAGGTTTCGAAAATAGGCCATCTCAAATTCTCCACCTGTTATAAATTAAAACATCAAATATTTATTGAAAGTAATTACAACGTTGGTATTACACTGTTAATTTCGTTAACCTCCACAATTAAATTAAATTTTGAAAACAATCGCTGAATGATATAATATCTGATACCGTAAATTAATTTCGTAATCAGATTATCTTTGATCATTCAATTTTATATATTAAACACATTATCTTCATTACTCATTATTATTTTTATGGAATCCAATCAAATAATCTCATCCCACTATAATGAATAAATGTAGAAGATTGAATATTTGTGCCTCAATCACACAAACGGCTGAACGGATTTGAATGAAACTTAGCACATGGATAATACTCTTGAATAATATATAGGACACTTTTTATCCCGGATAATATCCCTGGGAAAATACGGGTAAAACCGCGGGTGACGGCTTGTATTTAAATAATAGTTTTCGTTTCTACACCCAGTAGGTATAGTAGGGACGTATATCGTATACCGTGGGTCTGTATTTCATGGCTTTAACAACCTGAGACCCTTTCCCTGGCATTTTCTGTGTAATAGTTCGGCCTCGGCATTTCTCTTCGAGTTTATGTTGGAATCCAAGACTTGAGTATAAATGGTTTTTTTTTTTTAAAGTAGGTACTATTAGACATGCAATATAGCAATATTTATTTATTTATAGCACACAACACAGAATACAATCAATACATGACAATTGCATACAAATCTGAAATGAACATCAAATATATGTAGTATGTCTAAAGGCATCATAGCAAAAATATAATTATGGATATTCGCTAGAAGTATTATACTAGAAGTAGTATTACGTTACATTAAATCTATGGTTAGAAAAATGTATATAATATCAAAAAATCTTTTTTTTTTTATAAAATCTTAAATTAAAATAGAATAGTTTTTAAATGTCTCCGGAACTGACACAATGTTGCATTGAAAATGCAATATCTGTAAATGTTTTGAGATCTCGACAACGGCTCTAACGATTTCAATGAAATTTTTATATTTATTTAACTTGCTATGTATGTATGTATGTTTGTTCGGGTGGAATCTTGCAAGTCGAATTTCACCCAGTTCCAGTGGCCGGGTTGACTTGATATTTGGTATACATTACAAAGTACAGTCACGAATAAAGTTTGTATTAAAAATTAAATTTTTAACATGAACTTATTAATGAGCAATTTGCTCATTAATAAGTTTATGTATATATGAGATCTGATATCATTGAAAAATTAATAATGGGGGTTTTTGTGATAAATCGGCTGCTCAATAACAAAGCCGTTTATGTAATTGACATCCCGATAGGTAATGCTTGTCGCTGCATACAGCGCAACAGGGGCTGAGATCCCCGATTCCGTGACAGTCAGTATTCATACAGTAAGATAATTATAGAAACTAGATTTAATATACTGTAATTGTATGCAATATGGACATTTTTTGTTTCGATAGAACTATTGATAATTTTATCTATCTATTATGTTTTTATGTTCCTCAAAAAATATTATATGGAATATATTTGTATGCAAGTTATGGAATTAGGTATAACTATACACTGCTCCGATAAAAGAATGCCTCACATAGCCCAGTTATTCGAGAAAGTTTTATGCTATTTAGCAACACGTGAGCCGTGGGGTGTTAGTACACACGGCTACAGATCAAGCTATACATTTCTTGTATAAGCTGACCTCCCATTGTACTGAAATCCTATACAATGCGAGATCAGCTTATACTGGAAATTAATAGCTTGGTCTGTAGCCGTGTGTACATAGATTATAAAAACAACAGTAAACTAAATTGAGGATTGGCTCCATAAATAATTAAAACCCAAACTTTATTTAATATTTTAAATTTAGGTATTTTATACCTGCAAAATTCCTAACATAATATCGGAATAGAAAAATACGTAAAATATATCTCATTATTTTATTTCAATTATAATATCCTACATATCCTTTATGCTATATCCTGGGACATTCCTCACACACGATCCCATCTGATCCCAACCCAAACTAAGCAGAGCTTGTACTATGGAAATCAGACCACTGATATAATACATATACTACTTTTTGTTTGTAATTACACACTTAATATACATAATTACACCCAGACTCAGGACATACAGATATGTTCATGCACACAAATTTATGTGCTATGTGGGAATCGAACCCACGACCTGCGGCACGATAAGTGGAATCTTAACCAGAGTCTTATAAAACCGCGCCAGCTGGCCCGTAAAAAAAAAAAAATTAAATGATTATTAATTTTATATAAATTATACCTACTTATATCTTGTTTTTACCTCACAACAACTTAAAGATCTTCAAGGCTAGAATAAATAGCTATCTTCAGAGCAAATGTGTAACCTCTTGCATGAGATCGAAGTAAAAAAATTCAAGTTAAATCCAATCTTAGCTTACTGTTACATAACTTAACTGTGTAAAACAGTGGTGCACTGAACCTAATCCAAAATTATCCCGCAATCTCTAATCCTTTCCATTTCTGTTCTGAACTCACTTCCTAGAAGCTTATACAGCCATATAGCTGTATAGTTGCTGTATAAGTGAGTACGATGTGAACTAATTTCAAACTTGTTTACATAGTCAGACGCAATAATATGGAGATACGTCACTGGGGTATAAGTGGTAGTGGAGTTGCATGAAGTCGGTTAGAATTTAAAAGTCGTTATAAAGTACTTAAAATATGCGGGTCTAGGCACTAGTTTTATCTGAAACAAGGCGATCTTTTTCACTTAAAAACTAAATACGAGTCTGACTGTACACACAAAGGTTTAGGTTTCGTATAATAATAATAAAACCAACGGTATTTTGTGGCTCTTTAACTCAACCATACTGGGGAATATTTGCCATGGCGTGTCTAAAAAGTTGCAACAAAATATTTGATCTGAAATAGCATGCATATGCAAGGCTATGTAAGCCTTGCATCCAGGGGCTCCCAGTAATTCTACCAATCTATCAGTCCACCTACTCCTTAATATAGTGTGGAGTCATAATCCCACCATGTGAAGTAATTATATGCAAATTTGGTTAGCAAAAAAGCTTAGAAGGGATCTAATTCTCAAATGGCTGCCGGTATGTACAGTGTACAAACCGATTGGCACACGATCTTCAACTTGAGAGTGATAACTAGCCAGGTACTACAAAGAAGAGCCATATACCAGGTATTCACTGCTACAATGAAATAATTACCAATACAAGTCGTCCTGTAAGTAATGATTAATATGATAACCCTCGAAAGCTGAGATTGGGCCTTGTGAGAAGTATTAAATTAAATTCTCATGGTTTAAACATTTGTAATTTAGATTTTTGAATGTATGATTTTTTAATACCATTACCGTTTTTTAACCGACTTAAAAAAAGGAGGAGGTTCTCAATTCAGTTGTATGTTTTTTTATGTTTGTTACATCATAACTCCCTATTAATTTAACCGATTTGGTAGATTCCTTTTTTTTGAAGGTTCATGATCTTATTATTTATATTATTATTGTTTGTTTATTATTATTATTATTGTTTGTTTCTACTGTTTTATTTTTCAATATTATTAGTTTTTTTTGTATGTAGGTACTTATTTTTTGTATTCTGTGCGTTCTGGTGGAAAATAAATGTATTTCTTTCTTTCTTTCTTTATTACTTTTTAGTATACTTTGAAGTCGGTTTAAGTTTTGTTATTTTTTAACATTTTGCTTTTTCTCTAGGACATAAACTCGGCTACCGAGGGTCTATTGGACCATTAAAGAATACCCTGTATTCCGTGCATGGCTTCCAGTTGTCACTGCCATATTCATTATTATTCATAGCTTCACTTGAAATTGACTACACTTACTTACTTCCCCATATAAGCCGATTTTCCACGAACATATCCAACAACCTTCCCAGTAAATTGGCACGACACTTCTGTATAACTTCGTTTAAAATTCCCATTGCATTTGTAATAAGGCTGATGATGGGAAAACACGTCTGTTCTAGGTGGATGACTGGTTTTAGAACTACCACCTACTTTTGTAGGTTTATTTTATGCTCATTACCCGGGCCTATCGTAATAAATACTTTTTTATTGTTTTATTTATTTTCGATAATCACATACCGCCTCTTTGGTATGTGCGGGTTAGTTGTTTCTTATTAATAATGATTAATAATAATTATATAACTTGGGTTCATTCGTATTTATATGGAGTTATATTAGAGTAGTGTAATGGAATCCTATACGATTATTTGGTGGCATAGTAGTGACATTTTCTTAAGTGTACTATTGATCTTTTTTCAAGCATAAAATACTAATTAAAATACGTTCGTTCTAGGCTTGCATGCCACATAAGCCTCGCAATCACTCTTCCACGATGAATCTAAAAACGCAAGCCCATAAAAAAGTAATTACTTAAAAACGTCAGTAACCCCAAACAATCCGTTAAGGCGAAAACCTATTTGCAGCAAAAAAGCACCGTTTAAAAACGCTATCCATCAAGTGGGCATCCCATAAGTACAATTAACACAAGTGACCTAGTTAGAGCGGGATTGCCCTTAACAAATTGCGGGATCACAGCACCCAAGCTTTTGGCTTATCTGGCGCTAGTGTGCCTGACTTATTACGCAAATCAATCTCAATTACTATTGTGGAATTTGTTTGGAGAAAAATAGTAACTGTGTTTATATAATTAAGGTTCATTACACATCTGTAGTCTTAAAACAACAGGTAACTTATAGAGAGAGATAAACACATTGGTTCCTAACGAACTAGTAAAAGCATGCTTACATAGTAATGCTGAATAACAGTTCCTTAACTGACTTATGCCGTCCTTATACAGATTGCTTCGTAACTAGTGGCTATTGTCCTAAATAATCTATTTAGTCTATCATTACTATTATCAAAAATTTAAGACATATATTTTTTTATCAATCAAACAAAAAATTACGAAGATATGACGTGTTGAAGTTCCGCGTGACGTCATGACTAGGGAATGCAAACCGGTTTCACCGAAAATCGAAAAACCGGTTATTCGGTACGGTTTTGACCAACCAAAAAAACCGGTTTTAGATAGCACCAACACCGGTTTTTCGATTTTTTTCGGTTTTTCTTTCAATGTTTGGAAAAACTAACAAAGGAAGATTTGCCACCGTTTTGTATACTGAGGGCAATGCAGGGAGTATTTTTGTGATGAACTGAAGTGTTTTTATGTGTATTGTTTTGAGCTGGTAAGAAAATAACTTATAATAATGATTGTTTTTATGATAGATATAAAATACGTAAACATTTTTTTTACAATACTTAGGCAGCATACAAGCGTACGGCTCGCCTAATGATAACCAGTTACCGTAGCCTATAGACGCTTGCAACATAACGGTTATCACTCGCACGTTGCCAACCCTCAAACTTTTTGAAGCGGGAGCTTATTCCACAGCCTGACCGTCTGCGATTGGAACCTTGATTCTTTGAAACCGCACAGTACGAGACCATTTTGGTTCCAATGTGTGAGAATGGACGCCCCATCGGTGACTACCTACGATGGTAGAAGGTGACTGGGCATCAGGTCAAACAATTCTTCAGAACACTGTCCGTTGGAAAAGCGGTAAAACACACATAAGAAGGCAGTCTCTCCTCAGACTAAGGGGCTTTAAAACACTTGTGAGCTCGGGATCGTCGACAATTATAACAGCACGTCGCTAAACTGATTCTTAATACCAAAGCTGGTATCCAGGTGCCCACAGAACAGCATTACTCCATTTGGGCCGGACTTGCGACTTATATAGTTGCAGTCTTTGTCTCGATAAGAAGTACTACTTCGCTCTATTAATCACACCGAGTTTTTAGGATACCTTGTAGATGATTTTGGAACAGAACGTCGCTACAAATATTAACGCGAAGGATCCCAATGCTTTTCGTGATGTTGAGGGGCATGTTCTAGAAATGAGGAGCCACAGAAAATAGACTTTGCAACGGTGAATGCGCAGGCTTGCGTGTGACTTAGTGGAGTTGAAATAGACTAGTTTTAGTCGACCCCAATCTGAGTCACTAATTTGTGTACTCTCGATAGATCGAAATATAGAACGAGGGATATTTGCACGGCTCGTGTAATGAGCGTCCCCTGTAATTTCATCTGCATAGCAATGAATGCTAGCAATAGAGAGTATATCATTAATATGCTGGAGGAACAGTGTTGGGGATAATACAGAGACTTGCGGGACGCCAGCGTTACTGTCATGCTATCGGAGCAACTACTGTCAACGAAGGCTCTTATGTATGCCAAACAGCAAGCTGACTGATTGGTGTTATTTTTTACCCATCTGCACGACAACAATTTATCTAAGTAAAACATTCGTATAATAATAATCACGTTTTTATGTACTCGCAAGTTGCTGTGCCGCTACAATATGACATGTTCATAATATTACGTGTGAATTTAATATTATAACCTACGAAACATAATTCAATAAATGTTTAATAAGTACTTCTACTGATCTATTTTTTAACATAAAGTCATCATATCTCATAGGAATTAAAAACCAAGCAAACGTGATATGTTTTAATTATTTCAATCGTTTAAAATAAAATCAAAAGGAAAGGAACCGTGTAGTCTATATAAACGAGTCTCTGATGAAGATGAATCTACAGAGTTCTATTATTTCCATCAATTTGATGAAAAGGAGATGGATTGATTGTTTGAATGATGATATATTGGTAAGAAAGGAGTGAATGATGGTATAACGGATAGAAGAGACGAATGGAAGAAGTGTACATATTGCGCCGACCCCAAATGATTGGGAACAAGGCAGGCAGATGGTAATGATGAATTTGAGTTTTCTTTTATACTCACAGCATTAACTTTTACTGACTATAATTCCTCAGTTTGCTATTTTTAAATCTTAGGCACGGTTATTATCTATAATTTGAGCTATAGAAATAACGTGAAAAAAAAACGAGCGAACATTAAAAAAAACCGGTTTTAAAACCGGTTAACCGGTTTTACCTCTCAATAACCGAAAAAAAAACCGGTTTTCATTTTGCCACGGTTTTGCATTCCCTAGTCATGACATGGTACAATGTTCATAACAAGTGACGTCACGCACGAGTCCCCGAAATTATTATTGATTTGCCAAAGCAAAAAATATGTGTCTACTATTTTTTGACAATCTAACTGGCGGACCAATTTGAATTGTATTTCTTTTTCCCAGGCCGCATCTCATTTTTGCCGTATGAAATAAATATATAAATTTTAGTTTATTGCACTCCTTCGCCATAAAACAACTTTGACAACAAGGCACGTGTGGGCAATAAAGGGATATAAAGTTTTGCTTCACGTATTAAAATACTACTGAGTTAGTCAAAGGTCTTACAGAGCTCGTTAACATTATTCTCTTAGGTTCAGTCCCAACCGATATTACTCCCATTTTATTTGGAGCAAATACTACTACTATGAAACAAAAAGAAACAAATTAAACTTGAATCTCTCACTTTGCCTTTGTCATGTCTAAATAAAATAAATCTACGTTGCTATACAGATATAAACCTACCTCAAAAGCAATCATACGCACACATGCGTCAAATCAAAACCTCCCCTCTGTATCCAGTGTAAAACACACCCATTAAGAACGTTGTTTATAAATCCGGTGTCGGATTACGTACAGATCAATCAATCTTATGCAATGTGAGCCACAATCTGCCGCACGTCGACCCGTATATGGATGGGTGATCGGTTACTTGTGGCAAGCTTTGGATTTAAATATTGTATAATATTACACATGTTTTACTATCTATAGGTCTTGGTTTTTTATAGGGTATAATTAGCTTTATTTACAACAAATATGTACAAAATACAATCTATATATAGAAAATTTCCTCAAGCCTGCCGCTGCTTCCGATTAACGGCAAGGTTCCCAGAAGGCTGGCAGCGTTTCCTCTTTGGATAGCCAAGCTGACGCGTTGGCGGAAAAACCTCCCCGCCCGCTGGTCCGGAGGTCTCGATCAATTTTGAAGACAAAGTGCGAGCAAAACGTCGGACCCCCACGGTCCCAAGGTCTCAACCGCAACAGGCATAAAAATATAATTAGGTCCAATCGATGCAAAGTCTTGGTTATTTTTATAATAACTCTTTGAGCGAAGTAAAGCTGTTATACCTCTCTTAAAACTATTCATGGCAATTCTGCCTAAATTACTAGCTTTAAACGAGCGTTAAATAACTCAAGCTGATATAAACTTTTCAAACCCGTTTAAATAATGAACAAGCTATAACAATATAACTTATGACCACTTACACTACTAACTTACTTAGCAGGGATCACGCATAATTACCACACTACTTAAACTGTGAACCTCAACTTAGTTGTTAATTATAATTCCCCATGTTTTATAACCGGCTTAAATTTTCGCGCCAAAAACACGGAACTTTTATAGCTAATGGCGTTATAAACGAGGTATTAACATGAGGTATGGCTTTATTTATTTAGACGAATTATATGAAGTATGTGTTAAATTAAGTGGTATAATCCTGTTTTAACTGTGTTGTAAAAAATGTTTAATGTCTCAAATATATATTTCGGTTTTTGTTGTTGTAAGTGATATCTAAATAATGCAGCTTTTAAGCAGCTCATGATTTCATTAAGTTGATTGGCTTTACCTCAGGCTTTACGTATTAAAGTCCATGGAGAATATTTATGTTTGCCATTTGTAATTGTTGTTTTGTTATTTAATTAAGGGAACGAAAAGGCAACTACAATGAAATGTTTATTAAAAAAATTACAAATGCAATTTCAATTACCACACCTTTTCATATTTGAATACAATTACTTTTAACATAACACAGGTCAAACGCCAACAATTGAAATAGTCCATTTATACATACGAAACTAAATGAAACGGCTTGTCCGTTCGATTGTCCGATCTATAAATCCTTGTTAAGTCATTGAAGGATATTATCCGGGCTACTTACATGACCACAAACCGGATAAGGCTGCTTATAGAGTGGGCGATTATTGCGAGCGACTAACATGCTCTCCGGAGATTGATTGATAAAAAGACAATGCATGTTTGTAAACGATGAGGAAACTGAGAAAAGACGAGGATATGTTGCGGTAGGATATGGTACTTGTGTATCATAAAAAAACATGGCGACACGTTGACGTTGATTGTCATAAACCCAGCATAATAGTTTTTAATCAAATGCTTTCGTTTTGACTGGCTTATATATATTTTTTTAAAGCCTCAAGTTATTTTAAACGCGCCAAAAATCAATTGTAATTTCATTATTACTGCTCTTAATTTTGATGTACAAAATCTTGACATAATTCTTTCATGTAGGTAAATACGAGTTTATACAAAGTTACTTGTGTAATCATACAATTATTTTGCGAACTAGGTAGGTAGATTTTTATGTTGAAAAAATTTATTTTTCACCATAAAAATCAATCACCTTTTTTCAGTAAGGTATTGCAAAAAAAAAAAATTTTAGTCAATTAGCCACTTTCTTTCTTTTATTTATGCAATTTAAAATGTAATTTTAAAATCTAAACTATCTAGCCATTATCCATTCATCTTATCCTACACAGAGTTTTATATTAGTTTCCTTATAAAATCACTTGCATAAAAACGACATCTAAAAGATACCTTCCACATGAAACTGCCTAATAATCGTTATATTGAAAACACCTATGATATTATTTTATTAGCTTAGCAACCCACGTAGCAGATATCGGTTATTGTGCATAGCATTAAGCTGAAATTGCGGTGCTTTAAGCTGTATAATAGCTATTTAACCATCCTGTAGTGGTCAGATAACAGCTCTACGAGAGTGCTACGAAAAGTCTAGTCATCGTAGTCGAAGCTGAGTTGCAAATGCATAGACTTTCGCAGCTTGCGCATTTGGCCACACAAGACCTCTTAAGCAACTTTTACCGTATTAAAAAAAAAGGTCTAGCATCCAAAAAAAATATTTACTTGAGATTCGCGCTTGTAATGTCAAAATTCCTGAAAAAAAATTGATGATGCATTAAAATGTTTGGGTTTTCTTATCGTTCATATCTTGATACACGTTCTCAGCCAGATATTCTGACGAGGCTGAGCTCGTTTCTATTAGGTACTAAGGTTAAATATCATGAGCCTGTCCAACAAGTCTGTGGTATGAACTAGTTTAGGTTATTATTTTTATTTATAAGTTGTTGGTTTTTTAATGCGTTTTTATGCATGCATCGTTTATTTTGCAAAATAAAAATAAAATAGTCAAATTGTCAAAAAAATATTTAATAATTGAAAACTGTTTTACAAAAAACTTTTACCAACTTCAAAGTACACTAAGAAGTAATCAAATCCTGATCTGATGACAATGGGACCAAACGGGAAGTGTACCCTTCCAAACAAGAAATTATTTTCAAAATCAGTTAATAAATGACAGAGTTATGAGGTAACAAATATAAAAAAAATACAAATGAATTGAGAACCTCCTCCTTTTTTTGAAGTCGGTAAAAAAAAATTACCTTGCTGAGTTTCTTGCTTGTTCTTCTCAGTTGAAGGCCGCCTTACGAACTGGTGGTAACTTCAGCAGCTCTGACCTTCATAAGTGCCCTTCTAGGGCCTAAATTGAATAAATGGCTTTGACTTTGAAGCGAGTTACAGTTCGGGACAGAAAAGTTACCACCAAGACGGCTTGCTTCCCCAAAATTGCCTGAAAAGAAAGAAGTTGCGAAACTAACTCTGACTTTGAAAGCACCCTTAATCCGGAATTACATTCGTCCTAAACTCACATACGGAATCCACTGTACCACTGATCTGTTTGGGAATAGTTGGTCATCTGTGTGAGCGAGAACGCCAATGTACATTTGTGTTTGAAGAACGAATGAGAGGACAAATATTGGGACCAGGGTTTGATTGTGTTTGATGTTTGCAATTCGACGGTTGAAACAGGATTTTTCTTAAAATGATGATACGGTTATTGTAAGACGATGCACTCACTAGGATAACGAATTGGTTCTGAGATAGTTGGTCTTTTTGGGTTGATAAAATGGTTGGAGTTGAGAAATCATAAGGTTTCGCCACTATTTCGGTTTAAGTTTTAAAATTTATTTTGTAAAATAAAAAGTACCTATGTTTTGGAAAAATGTAACCTTGCTGAGTTTCTTGCCTGTTCTTCTCAGTTGAAGGCCGACTTACGAACTGGCGGTAGCTTCAGTAGCTTTGACCTTCATAGGTGCCCTTCTAGGGCCTAAATTGAATAAATGGCTTTGACTTTGACTTTGAAAATTCGTGTCGAAATTCTTTCCATCTTCAGGAATCAGGTAATCTCTCAGCGTGAAGTCTTCCATGTCTAACAAATCTGGTAAATAAATCTTTGTCGGTACCTTCTTTAGTTACTTAACTTCATTGTTTATTCATCCTTCTCCTAAATAAATCCGTGTTTGAAGTAACCGTTATACAACCTAACGTAACACCATGTATCAGGGACCAGGGTTTATTAACATACATTTTATATTTTTCCATTGTCTTTACGAGTTTCATAAAGAGGAACACGCGATTTGCGTCGTACATACGATCTGTTAATTAATAAAGTGGGACAGGTTTGTAAATGGTGTCTTTACCAGAATAAGTAATCTAGTTGATGCTATTTGTGTGAGGAAAGCATAAATAATCAAAATATTTTCTACCTAGTTTCCCGGCGTTCCCAAGACATAAAGTGGCCTATACAACTCGGGCATCTAGCTACCAAAATATCTTTATAATATAGTATACAGACCTAATATTACAATAAGAAAAATACCAACCAGCTGGGCTTCCGCTAAGTCAATAGCTTCACTTGAACTTGAACATGGTCTTCCATTTGTACAATTCTATTATATTTATTGAACTCCTGAATACCAAACGAGTTAAGAATGCCATTCTTTGATTCGTCCAGTGAGTTGAGGTCTAAATGTTATGAATCTCCAGATAATGGGATTTCAAAGACCAGGGGCTCTACCGCGTAACTTTGGTGGTAATCGTAACGAACACCATTAATTATTTCAATCAATGACGCGCACGCGTTACGACGCGGCGATGACCATTCGTGGGCCCTGATTGGATGAAATTCACTAATGGTGTTCGTTACGATTACCACCAAAGTTACGCGGTAGAGCCCCAGTTTAATGAAATTCATTAAGATTGACTTACCCGCGGCGGTAGCCCTGCTGGTTGGTATCTTTATTATTGTATATTATCTATACTAATAATACTATAAAGACTTCTGGCCCCCTATAAAGGAAGCTAAGCAATATTGCTAACGCAATTCATTTTTTCGAATTTAAAGTAGATCTTATGCAATTCATCAATTCCAAATCTTTTAATGTATAGAATTGTATATAATGAGTAACTATTTTACCAAAAAATATTGGAAACACTTAGGATCTGCCGAGAATTCGAAAAAATTAATTGGGTACTTAGCAATATTGCTTTAGCTTCCTTTTTAGCCCCCCTGTTCAATTCAAAATTTAAATTCAAAATCATTTATTCAAATAGACCTTCGCAGGCACTTATGAAAAGTCTGACTCTAATACTCTAATACCGGTTCGGAAGGTTGCATTTGCTGAGAAGAGCCGGCAATAAACTCAGCAATTACTCTTTTCAAAACAGGCTTAGATTAATTACATAATATTTACATTCTAATCGCACTGAAAACAATTGCGTGCCCCGGCGCGGCGGCAAAATTACAAAGTAGACTGAAAAAATATTTTATAAGTAAATAAATAGCAAACTTAAGCAGACCAGCCCCCACAAGCAGCACCTGTTCACAAGTATGACGCGTGTGGCAGCCATCGCCCTCCTCGCCATATTGGAGGGAAGTGAGCGACCCGAGACACGACGCCGCCGCAAGCAAAGGCTTTAAAGTGAGCTTAACTTACTTAAGTCTGCCTTAGAAATAAAAAATAACTAAAGGGAAACACTAAACACACAATTTGTTATCACTGTGACTATTGACAAGTTTAGACTAAATATCACAAAATAAAAAATATAACAATTAGACAGACATAATAAATCGATGCATTTATATCAAACTAAATAAATGAAGAACATTGAATTGAATTAATTTAATTACAATAGGTAATATAATCTGTAACCTAAAAATATTTAGGTTACAGATTTATTTCATTTAATCAAACATATTTAGTTCTTCTGTAAGACTATGAATTCATTCCCTGATAAGAAGCTACCTTATACATTTCTCACCACCTTCATTCAAGTCAACTGAGAGCATCTGCGCCTTAAATTATTAATTGGACAGCAACAAAGCTTACAAAGAATATTCCGAGCAAAAGTTCTGCAGTTAGCCTCGAGATATAGTGTCGAAGACGGTTTTTTATTTAAAGTTGTAAGCTTTCTTAAGTTTTAACAACGTATTGGACCCAGTCTTTCGGCCTGGAACTACACAATATGTACAACAATGCTATGAATGCCCGGGACATCGGTACCTTTATGTGGTTGAAATGGGTTTAATGTATAGTTTTGACGATGTTATAACTGACATTAATTAGATAGATTGAATATATTTGCTATTTTTTATAGTGCGTGTTACCAGTGATGACATACGAGACGTAGATGTGGTATTTTACTGCTGGCCGCATAAATAAGCTCAGAGTCACTCAGCGAGCTATGGAACGAGCTATGCTCGGAATTTCTCTACGTGGCAGGGTCACTCACGATGTGAAGAGTGGACGTACAACGAGCGCGATGCGAATCCCTGTGTTCGACAAAAATCAAACAATTGGCGGAACGCAGTCGAGCGCGAGCCGAACGCTCCTCGTGTGCTCTGCTTGGCCTCGGTTCGCATAGCGTAGTAGCTTGTCCAAGCTTAACAGCGCATATACCTACCTAAAGCCAGAAAATATAGCGACTAGCAGATGACAGAAACTTATGTGTAATATTCGCGTGGCATGTGGCGCTCGCGTGTTTCGCGGAACAAAAATGAACTAAGCGCTTCTAATCTAAATAACTCGTAAAATATGTAATATTTAAAAAAAAAATTATTATCAGCCCTAGGTCATATGTTAGTAATGTTATTTATCGAATTATTGACTTAATTAGATACGCCATGAACGAATGAAAATGAATATTAATTAATATTAGAGGTAACTTTGTGATTTTTTTCTATCGAGGAATTTTCATTTTATTATGTTTTTGCTCTGACTGAACCCTTGCGTATATAATGGAAATACCCATATTAAAGTATTTTTCATTTATTTTTTATTATTAACTTGGGTAAATTTCAAAAAAAAAAGCCAATCCCTTAGGGGGTAAAACAAGAGCCTGTGAGCGAAATTGCGAGATGGAAAGAAAGTAAATAGTAAAAAAAATACGTTCTGCCAACAAAATTTTACAAAGAAAAAGTTAAAATGTACATTTTAAATCCCTTTTTTCAGATCATTTCATTTTCTAGGTCGCGCTTGTGGATTGTTTGAGAACAAAGAAATATGAAGCATAACTACAGTTCTGACAAGGTTAATTTGTTCGGTGTTTTCCTATATCTTTATTATGTGTTTAACACTAGTTTTTTGGTTTGGTCGGTTGGCAGTCACCCATCCAGGTCGGCCTTACCGGTGGTAGCTTAACTTTGCTGACAGATTAAGAACGGCTATCATGTTACACAATAAGCGAAATTAAGAAATACATATCCTTGTTTTTTTTGGAATAAAGAAATCCACAAAGCTACGTCTCGCCTGATGGTAAGCGGTTACCGTAGCCTATCGGTGCACGCAACATCCGGGGCACAGACCTTTTACTTTTTTTTTTTTTTTTTATACCACTAAGGTGGCAAACAAGCATACGGCCCGCCTGATGGCAAGCAGTTACCGTAGCCTATGGACGCTTGCAACACCAGGGGTATCACTCGCGCGCTGCCGACCCTGAAGAAATCTCTTCACGCCCTTTTTGAAGAACCCCATGCTGTACTCCATTGGGAAAACCACGGCGGGGAGCTCATTCCACAACCTGAGCGTCCGCGGAAGAAAGCTCCTTTGAGCCCGCACAGTTCGAAACAATTCTGGTTTCAATGTGTGAGGATGGATTCCCCGCCGATGGCGTGAGTTGCGATGGTGGAAGGTAGCCGTGGGCAACAAGTCGAACAATTCCTTACTGTAAAAAGTAGTAAAAGTAAAAGTAGTATATCAGTTATCTGGTTTCCATAGTGCAAGCTCTGCTTAGTTTGGGATCAGATGACCGTGTGTGAGGAATGTCCCAGGATATTTATTTATTTTATTTATTTACTACCGCGTATTGCCGACCTTCTCTTCCCACTCTTCTTGAAAAGGGGTTGGAAGTGGAGTTGAGAGGAGTCGCTGTGCCAGCAGCTACTGCAAGCACAGGGCTTCCTCATGGAGCTCTGGCGACCTTACTCACCGCAGGAACACAACACTATATTCATCATCGTCATCAGTCTATAATGTCCCACTGCTGAGCACAGGCCTCCTTTCACAAATGAGGATGAAAGGGAATGAGCAAATACGAATACCCTCTGCTGATCGGTGGAGGTAGGCTATGGTACCTACTGTTGTAGTTTTTCAAGCCACACCACGAGTTAAGTACTGCGTCTTCTGTATGGTAGAGTTAAACTTTTTAACAAAAAAATTAAACCACCGAAAAAACTGAAAAGCAAAAAATAATTTTGAATATAACTTGAATTTTATAAGGTTTTGCAGTCGGGGATAAACAACTATTACAAAAAAAATGCTTAATTTTTGATTTCTTTTGATGTAATACACAACTCAGCATTAAAATCTGTGAGTGAACAATAATTCAACCCTATTTTCCTTAGGGTAGGTTTTTTTTGTCCAAATTTATATGGGACCAACTTCGAGGTATACCCTATCCAATAAAAAAAGAATAATCAAAATCGGACTACTCTGTAAGAAGTTATGCGTGATCATACATAAAAAAAAAAAAAAAAAAATATACGCGTCGACTTGTAAACCTCCTCCGTTTTTTCGTCGGTTAAAAATAACTTCACCCAATTTCCAATTGTATTTTATCTTCATAAAGTTCTTTATCTACTACATATATAACTTAGAGTCAGACAATTCCAATAAAACCCTGTAATATGACTGCGTGTTCACCCTACCTAGGTATACCTACTCTACCGCCGAACGCCCTTCGCAATTGCCGACGACCTTTAGATCTTGTAATTAAAACCCATTTGGATTTCCCTTTGACGTTTTCTTAATAAGACTTGTCAGTGAAGCTCCCAGAGATGCAATATAGAACTGAGGATTTAAAATGAGAAAATACGCTTTTTAGGAAGCGAGAGAGGACGTTTGCGCCAGGGCGACTGTGCATTTGGTATTAATCACTGTTGCTAACAATATAAAGTTAAATATCCATAAAAGTAAACAACTTCTTTGGTAATAGGTTCACAGATCTCGAAAGCGAAAATTTTATAGTAAAAGCAAGTGACGTGAAAAGATAATGACCCTTATTAAGAGGGGTTCCTAGCTGCGAGGAATTTGAAAAATAGGTGTTTGAAGAAACCATTGCCGTCGCGCTATGCCGCTATGCTATGCGCTATGTGCAATAGGGACAGCTGCAGCTAAGACCGATATATTCACAAAAAAAAATACGAAATCGACGTTTCGTTTTTCCCATTTTCCTCTTCGAAAACTGAGCTGATTCAATTTTTTTTTACATTAATATTTGTAAGGTGGGTATCTAGGTCCCTATTACTTTCTTTTATGTTAAAATCTTTTCGAATTTGTCTGGTAGTCCTTTTAATCACGGCGGAAAAATAGGGCATTTATTGTAATTTATTGCATTGGAGGGCCAATAATTTCTTTAATAATTAGTTGCTGAAAAAAAGGAAGTTACAGGGACGGGTCCAAAGCAGAACTTGATTATATGAAAAAAAAATGATGATTCTAGAGGCATTATTCAGTAAGAAAACAAGGGAATACATTCGTATGGAATAATCGCAGCCCAACTCCCGTCTTAAGCCGTGACACGTTGGTTTTGATTTTAAATCAATAAACTTGGAAGCAAAAATTTGGTACGAATTTTTGAGTAATTTATTTAGTGCTGAAACTTTTTGTAGAGGGTCTAAACCTAATGTAGTTGTATTTTACACGTTGTATATCATGAGAAGAAGAATGCAAAACCACGACCTATATAGACACAGCGTGTGGTTATAATTTTAAACCTGGGTTTCACTAGACTTGTGTTCCGCGGACGCTCAGTCTGTGCAATGAGCTCCCCGCCGTGGTTTTCCCAATGGAGTACAGCATGGGGTTCTTCAAGAAGGTCGTGAAGAGGTTTCTTCAGGGTTGGCAACGCGCGACTGATACCCCTGGTGTTGCAAGCGTCCATAGGCTACGGTAACCGCTTACCATCAGGCGGGCCGTATGCTTGTTTGCCAACATAGTGGTATAAAAAAAAACATCTTTTGTAATTGGGTTTTCACTATAACTATCATATATAAAATATGTCTTGTTTTGTTATTATGATATCTCAATGGCTTTTTACATCGTAAATATGTATTTTTTTTACATGTTTTTTATTACACAAAGGAAATAGACAATCTTACATAACTGCCCATAAAAAAACATAAATTCGCAATATGTTATCTGGTAGAACATCAATTTTGTGTCACAAAAACCTTATGTTAAATATGATGGTGAAATATGAATGGTTGAGGAAACACCATGTAAGTTTGAGGCCGTCTTGGGGGCCTTCGGGGGCCGTTGGGAGGCCCCCCGGCGATTCCGTCGTTTCCTTTCTTGTAGGCAGGAAAATATTGTAAATACACATAAAAAGAAATGACACTTTGTCTTTTAGATTATCGACAGGAAGTGTACTTACTATTGTAAAAGATGTATATGTCACCGTAATTTTGTTAACAACGTTAGTTTATAAATAAATTGTTAACTGTACCATACTGCTTACATTATAACGCATTCATTTTCGATAGATTATAATCTATCCATGACAAACCGTCAAATGGTGAACTGGCATCATACTAGAAAGCACCTTGCACGCTGATTGGTTGAACGTCGTGTGTACCGCGCCGCCATCGTTGGCCATACGTATAAGTAATACCCAAATGATATGGCGCGTCGTGAATCTTCGTTCGCACAGAAAAGAAAGTATGCCCTATCCTACCTTACCCTACCCTACCCTACCCTGCACTACCCTACCCTACCCTACCCTGCCCTACCCTACCCTACCCGACCTACCCTACCCTACCCTCGCAACTTTCATATTTTTTTCTTTCATAAGAACCTTCTCCTGACAATAACCAACACAACAAAAAAAAATAGCGAAATCGGTCCAGCCGTTCACGCGTGATGGCGTGACCAAGGGAAATAGGGATTATTTTTTATGTATATCGCTATAGATAGATTTAAGAGGCTACTAGGTAGTTCTAGAGATTAGCGCGTTTAACCATATAAAATCTTTACTATTATTATACATTAGAATGCCATGATTAAAGTGCCTTCAGAAAACGTGTCATGGGAAATAAATCACAGCTTTTGAAAACTTTTCCCTAAAACGAAAACTATGAAATTGGAGCGAACTTTAATAAAACGATTAAGTCAAGTAACGGAACCCGGAAGGTCTCAAGTTATATGCCACATAAACTTAACTAACTTCCGCTTGGGTGTCCCTTCCTTTGGCTTAAGTTTTCCCCTTTTTTTCCGATAATACTTTACTTAAGGACAAGGAAGCAAGTCGTTTATTTTTTAATTTATGAAAATGAATATTGTATTCAATATTCAATAATTTTTATTAGATTTTTTTGTACATCTATTTGGTACTAGCTTTCCACTGCGATACCCCATCATATTCTCTTAGGGCTGGTATTACTAGAAATCCTAATGTCCCACAGCTGAGCACGGGCCTCCTTTCGCAAATGAGGGTGAAAGGAATGGGCAGATACTCCACGCGTGTCCACTGCGGATTGGTGGAGATAGGTTACTGTTGGAGTTTTCAAGCCGTCTAGAAGGCCAACAAGCTTAACGACTATCACAATAACCCGGTTTCATCCGCGGTCCCGGGATCATCTGATTCCAAATTAATATCGGAGCCAAATTAACTGCTTTATACTTGTTTTTTTTTTATGTCAATAGGTTGACAAACAGGCAAACGGTCCACCTGATGGTATGTGGTCACCGCCGCCTATGGACATTTGCAATACCAAGGGGATTGCCGATGTGTTGCCGACCTTGAAGAGCTCTTTTCACGCCCTTTTTGAAGAACCCCATATCGTAGCGCTGAGGGAAAACCGTAATGGGGAGCTCATTCCACATCCTAATGGTCCGCAGTAGGAACGTCCGACTGAACCGTTGTGTGGACGATCGAGGCGGCTCGAGGATATGAGGATGAACTCCACATCGCCGGCGAGCGGTGCGGTGATAGAAGGGTGATGACGGCACCAGGTCGAAAAGTTCTTTAGAACACTCCCCATTATATAGGCGATAGAACACACAAAGGGAAAATATAAATTAGCTATTTACACCCCAGACTCTGAACAAACAGTTTTCATTCACACAAATAATTCTGCGAACAATTTAATAGTAAGAAGTTTTATTTTATGGTTCGTTATTTTACTTAATTCCAAGTAAAGCAAGTAATGGGTATAGATTCATAAAGTAATTATGCTGAATCAACGTTTGAAATTCAAGGAACCAAAGAGGTTTATTGGAAATATACGTAGGTACTTAAACTTACAATCGAACTAGTTTTTGCTCTATTTCTATTATGTTCCCGGGTTTAAAAGAATCATTTATGTCCAGAATATTTTCTATCCCGGTGCTAAAGAATCATGGCGAGATCCATACATTGATTTGTACAAAAAAATTAGAAAGAATAAAACATTTTAGAGGTTTTTGAATCACTTTCAATGTTGGGATTACATTACCAGCCACATGTTAATATAAATAAAATATTTTATAAACTCCGCAAAACATAACTACAACATAACGGTTTTGGTCGCGAATATTCAAATTCACCGGAATGCCATAGAAATTTGCATTTTTATCCCGTGGTTCTAGAAATGTTTTAAATGGCTCAAGTTATTCCATTGGCACCAAGGATCAATTATAACGTCATTCTAACGTCTCGAAAAATCTTTATTTTTTTGTACAAATCTCGCCATGATTCTTTCATTCAAATAAAATTAAATGGCAGGCCAGTTGTTGACCTGGTTGGTTAAGATTCCACCTATCACGTCCCACGTCGTGGATGTGATTCCCACACAGGAAATGTATTTGGGGGTTAACATCAGTATTTATATACTGCCTATAATATTAACACCCAGAATCGGCACAAACAGTTTTCTCATTCATGTACGTGCACACAAATTTTCATGTATGGTAATCGGTTGACTTGTGTCAAGACAGTCAAAGTATCTTTCCGTGGAGGTCATCTTATGGTGCGTCCATGCTTGGCGAACCGAGCACGAGCCGGGCCACGAACGAGCACACTGCGAGCACGATTCGCGTAGCGTGTACGGGCTTGCGAGCCTCGAACGACGCTCGTTGTAGGTTCGTTCGTATCTCGGCTCGTGCTCGATTCGCGTAGCATGGACGCACCATTACGTTTCTAAAGTTGTGGTAAATATGGTAAGCATTGAGATAGCGGTCCAACGCAATTTAAAATTTACTGAATAAATCATTGAAAGAAATATTTAATGAAACACCAGATTTATTAAATAAATAAATGCCTCAGAACAACCTCTTAAATATTGAATTCAGCATAAAAGATCTTAGGTATGAAATAAATATACGACTTTACCGCCACCATCTCTAGTTTTTATAAGAAAATACCCTTTGCAAATTGAATTTGGGTACAATTTTCTATTTCCCAGTTTATTCCTTACGGGAAAAAGGCTGTAGCCAAGGTTATGTTGCCAATGTTGCCATCTCCGTAATGCGCAAAAATAATCAACATGAAACTTAAATTGGTTTGTGGAAACCAAATTGAAAGAATTCAGTTGAACAAAGGTTTAATTTTGTATTCACGTTTTGAAGAATGCAAGTGAATTTTTGAGTGTCCTGCGTGTGGAAGCAAATAAAGTCATTTTATTCAGATTTTTTTTGTGTAATTTTTTCAAAACAACGCACATCAGTGGTGAAGAATAATATTTGGTTCAACTCTGTTTATTGTTATCAGGCTATTTTTGGACGAGCGCTTTTTCAATCATTTAACGCGCGTTATTTTTATTGTATTTAGTTTCATAGTAGAGTTTAGGGGAAAGGACAGCGAGCGGCAGTTGTACTTGACAACCAGCAACATTCTATCCGGGTATCCGGGTATTACTAACTTCCATTATACAACAGTAGCCAATTATCATCCGGCAGCACATTTTATCTACGAAACCGCTAGAAATATAAAAAAAATATATTTAATAGACCTTCGCAGGCATTTATGAATAGTCTGACTCTAATACCGGTTCGGAAAGTAGCATTTGCTGAGAAGAGCCGGCAATAAACTCAGCAATTACTCTTTACAAAATAACCTTAGATTACATAAAAATCCTCTTACTGATAACAATTGCGTATCCCTGAGTCAAAGAATACAAAGTAGACTTGATCAAGATTTAATAAGTATGTCCAAATTATAACCTACCAATAATTTCACAAAACCATTTCTCATGTCACTAGATCAGTCTATAAAGCAAAACAGTGCTAACCACCCAATCTCAATTCTCGATTCATGCTGATTGAATTGACACAGCCAATTTAGATCCAGCACAGATATTATAATAGAATTCCATTGTAATAACGATCGGCTGATATTACTGGCCATTAATAGAGGTTCGACAAACAATAGAATTGTTATAAGCTTAGTACAATACCTATAGTTTTCGTTGTACAGAATTAATAATGTTAATCAGGGATTATGATTAGTTTAGATTTTAATTTGGTGAATTGTGTTGGTAATAATGGTGAAGGATGTTTTATTGAATTATTTTTGTCCTGTGAACAAAATTAAATTAATAAAAACTAATATTATTACTCTAAGCCGCCAATCCCTCTGCAAGTGGTCTAGAGTACTGCGGTCAGAGTTATGCGTTCCTCGTTCACTATCACGTAGCGGTGGTTTTGAACATTGCAAACAGCGACCGCGGCGGTCAATAAGAACGCACGTAGAATATGACCGCAGAGCTCTAGACCGCTTGCTGTGAGATCGACGCCGATCTATATATTACTCACCTCTATGACGCCGATTCTGTGTGATTGATAAAGCCCCAATTTTTATACTCGTTAAGGTAGCAAATAATTGGACTGTTTTAAAAAAACTTAAACCGACTTCAAAGTACACTAAGAAGTAATCAAATCCTGATCTGATGACAATGGGATCAAACGGGAAGTATACCCTTCCAGACAAAAAAAGAATTTTCTAAATCGGTTAATAAATGACGGAGTTATGAGGTAACAAACATAAAAAAAAAAAAAAAAAACATACAACCGAATTGATAACCTCCTCCTTTTTTTGAAGTCGGTCCTCCACCTCCACCACCGGGAGTAACTCGCGCGTTGCCTATCTTGCAAAAACACATTCTCTTCACATCCATAGGGTCAAACAATTCTTCAGAATACTGTCCATTGTACAAGCGGTAGAACACACATAAGGAGGTAAAGTCTCTCCTCAAACTGAGGGGCTTTAAACCACTTGTGAGCTAAGGATCGTTGACAGTTCTGATGGCACGTCGTTGAACCGAGTCTTTAGGATGAAGCTGGTATCCAGGTATGACCCACATATGACAACAGTAGTCCATATGTCGCCGGACTTACGACTTGGAAAGTTGCAGCCTTTGGCCCGATGTGAAGGACTGCCTCGCTCTGTTGAGCACTCTAAGCTTTTTGGATGCCAGCTTAACCTTGTCTTCTAAGTGACTTCGGAACAAAACGTCGCTAGAAATGTCGACCCCAAGAATCCCGATGCTGTGGTTGATGTTCAAGGAGGTATTTAATTTTATTCACGCTAGTAATATTATATCTCTATGTTCACAGCCTTCTTGAAGAACTACATAATAGAGAAATGTCGTAAACACCTACGCCATAGGGTAATGTCAATTAATAACACTCAGGGTAAGCTGTCCAACTATACATTTGTAATAATTGTTATAATATCCCTCTTCGTTTTAATCAAATGTAGCTACATTTCTAGTTTCCAAGACTAAATACACAGATACACAGACTACTGGTTTCCATTAAGCCCTCCCGTAGAGATTCGGAGTGAGCGTGTATCAGTTAGACGAGGACTTGTCGAATTATATCCAGTAATAGATGTAGCTATGTTTGTTTGGATTATCGTTTACCGATTTTTTCTGTAAGTATTTTTTTGGATGATGAAGGTCATGGATTCTAAAGCCTTAAGAATAAATATCCTGGGACATTCCTCACACACGGTCATCTGATCCCAAACTAAGCAGAGCTTGTGCTATGGAAACCAGATAACTGATATAGTACATATACTACTTTTTGTTTGTAAATACATACTTAATATACATAATTACACCCAGACTCAGGACATACAGACATTCATGCACACATATGCATGTCCTGTGTGGGAATCGAACCCACGAACAGCGGCTCGATAGGTGGAATCTTAACCAGAGTCTAACCAACCGCGCCAGCCGGCCTGTCAAAAGGGGTCCGTTCTTCAAAAAGGGTGTGAATAGATTTCTGCAGGGTCGGAATCGCGCGCGTGAGACCCATCGGGTCCATCTGTCTATATTGACGGCCCCGTTGGTTAAGATTCCAGCTATTGCGCCGCAGGTCGTGGGTTCGATTCCCACACAGGACATGCATTTGTGTGCATGCACATGTCTGCTTAGTTTGGGATCAGATGACCGTGTGTGAGGAATGTCCCAGGATATTTATTATTTATTATTATTATTGGCTATTTTCCTAATTCCGTATTACCGCACTTAACAAAAAAATTGTATGAAAATCATATTTTATCTCACTTATCGTAATTGACCTCATGGCGCGATAGCACCTTCATTAAGCAAATTAAGTTCTTAATTAATCACCACATCACAGTCATTTATATTATACTCTATGCCGATGGAGCACGATTCATTTTTAATGGATAACAGTTTTACGGGAGTTTTTCCTCGTGTTATCAGGTGATAATATCGTTGTTTTTTTGCAGTGTAATTGCTGGAATTTATAGTAAACTATCTGCCCGGCGCGTGGTGCTACCCTACCCTGTGGTGACACCCCACCCTGTGGTGATACCCCACCCTACCCTACCCTACCCTATATGAATAATTTTCCCCGTTTTTGCAAAATTTTTCACTGATGCTTCGCTCCTATTAGTCGCAGCGTGATGTTATATAGCCTAAAGCCTTCCTCGATAAATGGACTATCCAACACAAAAATAATTTTTCAATTCGAACCAGCAGTTCCTGAGATTAGCGCGTTCAAACAAACAAACTCTTCAGCTTTATAATATTAGTATAGATTAAAAATATGTATTGGGAATAACTAGAATCTCATGTTAGTAAATATTGATGTTCCCAAAATGACAGCTTTTTTATACGATGAAGTCGGTAAACTAGCGTACAGCCCGCCTGATGGTAAGCGGTTACCGTAGCCATATAACCGCATGCAACACAGGGGGCATCACTCACGCACTACCAACCCTTCCCTCCTCCCCAATCAGCTCTGGCGACCTCACTCACGCGCAGGAACACAACATAAAGTTATTTGGCTGCGGTATTCTGTAAGGTGGAGGTACTTCCCCAGTCGAGCTGCTCTTTGATCGAATAAACGCTATGCTCTGCCTTTCTAAACATACATACCTATTCTATATAAAAAATGGACCTTATGACTTTTGCTACCTACATCCTACATCAGTGTCAAAAAAAAAGCCTTGCTGAGTTTCTTGCCGGAGTCTTCTCAGTTCAAGTGTATTTCGAACCGGTGGTAAATTCAATTCCAGGGCCTAAACTGAATAAATGACTTTTTGATGTTGATTTTGATTTTGAGTCACGAGCCTCGACCATCGAAGAAAGGTTGCTTGCTTATCGGTTTTCTACATGATATATTTTAGAGATTGTGCGCAGGAATTGTTCAACTTAATTCCATCATCCCGATTTTTACACCGAACCACAAGACGCCGGGAAAATTTTCACCCGTACGTTATTGACATACTGAAAATACGGACACAGCGTTTTGCATCCTCATTTATAATGCGGACAGCAAGGGAGTGGAACTTGCTTCCGGCGTCTGTTTCCTGACTCATACAATCTAGGAACTTTCAAGGCCAGAGTGAATAGGGTAGTATAGTATAGTATAATATATATCTTCTGGGTAAGCGTGTTTCATCTTCTTAGGCTTCGTCATCGCCCCTTATGGGCGGGTCAGTGGCCAAACGTAAGCCCATTTAACTTTAAAAAAAAAAAAGTGTCACTCACAGCCACGTCGTCTCCTTAACACATATAATGAACTAAGCATTTATCATAGATAACAATCCTTTTGAGACAAACAAACATTGCCACGTTTAAAAGTAATCTGACACTGGACTCTACTTCAAAACTTGGGTCCGTCATCATATACCTACATACATAGAAATAAATATACCTAGAAAGAACGTCGTCATACTACACGAATATATAAAACAGGCCAACTTTTATAGGCTGCTGCGCGTAACAGCTACGTTTTACGCTCCCTTTGCGTCATTCTGCTTGTAATAGTGACGTTCATAATGATAGTAGTTGTTGAAATATTCCAATTAAAATCGGGAGAACTTTAAATATTGAACAATATTTTGCATTTTTATTTATTTTTATTTGATTTAGCCTCTAACAGTTAGGGGCTATTTTTATCGACGCGTGCACAGCTGCGACACTCTATCTGGATGTATCCTTAATCAAAGCCTACATAATTGTATAGAAACTTTAACAAACCTTCAGAACACTTTAATTAAGCCGTTCGATAAGTCGCTGGACAAGCCGTAAGACCATTAATTTGGACCCGCGCGTTGGGACTTAAAATAAACGTTAGCTCATTATTTTCGGGGATCATTTGTCTACGTCGAAAAGGCTTTTGTGGTCTGAAAGGACTGAAAAAAATGTCTTTTTTTTTTGGTGTTTTTCGTATTGATGGATAAGAGTGCGTTAATGATTTTTATTGGGGTTCCGTAGACCGCTTTACAGAGTGCAGACCTGTAATTTAGAAATATGGAATCAATTGAACAAACACCAATATAATTAAATTAGATGATAGAGCTGTTTGTGAGAGATATGACATTGTCTAAGAGCTATAAATGACTTTTTGGCGGGAACTTTTTTTTGTTGACATACCGAAAATACGGACACAGCGTTTTGCATCCTCATTTATAATGCGGACAGCAATGGAGTGGCACTTGCTTCCGGCGTCTGTGTTTCCTGACTCATACAACCTAAGGACTTTCAAGGCCAGAGTGAATAGGTTCCTTCTGGGTAAGCGTGTCCCATCGTAGGCTTCGTCTTCGTTCCTTATGGGCGGGGCTAGGGCCAATCGCAAGTCCATTAAATTAAAAAAAAAATCTTCGGAGTGACGTTGCGTTTTCATTTTATTTTCATAAATTCGTGTATTTTGAGTGTGGTATTTTATCCAATAAGGATCAATCCATGTGCACCAGTGAAGTGAAATGAAATGAATTATGTGTATCGTGACTTTTCAAGTTGACTCAAAAAGTCCGTGAAAAGTTTTAGTACAATGACCACAATTTTACTAAAACATGACTGGACGGTGACTGATAATGCGGACATGTGAAAGTTAATGTGCGGACTATACGAAAGTGTTATTATAAATAAAATGTATGCGACGGAAGGACTTTTTATCCATGGTCTATAAAAAAAAGTTATAAATAAGTAATTATATTATTATTATTATTCTCTTTATTTATCTGAATTCTTAGATTATTTTTTTTATAACATTAATGTATAAAATCAAAATTATTATAAAAAAACCTAATCCTATATATAAATATGATTATTATTTTTACAATATTTCTATAAAACAACTAAAAATGTTATAAAAAACCTATTGTAATTATTATTATTATTATATTATTATTATTAATTTTTAACTGCGAAAATAAATAAATGGAGACAGTGGATTGTGTCTGTTTTTTACAGGGTCTATCTATATAACTAATCTGTAGTTAAGAATTTAGTTATTCAATTATACTGTAACAAAATAAAACTTTTTTTTGTGAAGGCCTGTGTTTGACCACAATCTCACCATGGTAAGTGATGATGTGGCTGAAGGTGGTAAGCACACAAAGCCTAGAAGGAACTGACTCTCAAGTGCAGCTGTCGGAATACACCAATAGGTGCTTGGGGACGTATAAACCCTAAAATTGTATATGTATAGAAACACATATTTTATCTAATATAAATAAAATCACACTAAGAGCACAATATATACTTAATACTTATACACTCAATGTGTTGCCAATTGCCTCAATTGCACTTCGTTTAGGGATAAATTTCCTCAAAGCAAACAATAGAATTACACAAAAAGCGTTTTCGTGTTCACTCTGTGTAGTGTAGGACCTACAATGGTGTGTTGTCTCTTTCCAACAATGAATGCGGGTAGAGTAAATAATACTTAATTTCTTTTCTGGCGAAATCTAATTCGGGTACACTTCTCTTTGACAGGTTGGAGGCGGGAAATATCGTCTATAGCCACGGTGGGACTGAGATGATATATTGTGTATACTCACGGTGGGACTGAGATGAGATATTGTGTATAAGTGGTAGCAGTTTATGGGAATAATAGACTTATCTAAGTGGCGACCACACTGTGTTTCCCGATTCGTTTAGAGAGCTGATTTATTGTTAGTATAATATCCATCACAATTTTTGACGCATGTTTTTAATTTGTGAGTGGGCTTATGGAAAAATGAAAAGAAAAACTAGTAATGAAGCTTTCTTTCAATGATTGTTCATCCTCTTATCGTACTTCCATGGTCAAATGGCATGGAGGTACCCTGATTTCCACGCTACAGGAAGGGCGTTCCATTACCACCCAGAACAAATATCCGTAGCTCTGCTTAGATTGACAAATACCTTCAATTTATTTAATTTTATAGCCCGGCTGGTGGTAAGTGGTTACCGTAGCTCTATGTACGCTTACAACACAAGAGGTATCACTCACCAGTTACCGACCCTTTCCCCTCCCCAATGAGATCTGGCGACCTTACTCACGCGCAGGAACACAACATAAAGTTATTTGGCTGCGGTATTCTGTAAGGTGGAGGTACTTCCCCAGCCGAGCTGCTCTTTGAGTGAATAAACGCGAATATCTACCTTTCTTAATAATAGTGCAATACAAATAGTACTAACTGTGACGTTAAGCAATAAATAAATAATAAATAAATAAATATCCTGGGACATTCCTCACACACGGTCATCTGATCCCAAACTAAGCAGAGCATCTACTATGGAAACCAGATAACTGATAATATAATACATATATAGTACTTTTTGTTTGTAAATACATACTTAATATACATAATTATGTATGGTGTAATTACACCCAGACTCAGGACATACATACATGTTCGTTCAAGCACACAAATGCACGACCTGCGGCGCAATAGGTGGAATCTTTACTAGACTCTTAACCAACTGCGCCAACTTGCCCGTCAATTTATAAAATATGTACCCATCCCTGTCTATAATACTGTCATGTCTAATTTCTACCCCTAAATGATCTCAGTTGGACTTTTTGGCGGGAACTTGCAGAGTGACATAGCATTTTCATTTTTATTTTCATAAATTTGTGTATTTTGAGTTTTATTGTGTATTTTTGGTGGTATTTTACCCAATAAAGATCATCCATGTGCACCAGTGAAGTGAAATGAAATGAATTATGTGCATCGTGACTTTTCAAGTTGTCTCAAAATGTCCGTGAAGAGTTTTAGTACAATGACCACCATTGTAGTAAAACATGACTTTTATGGACGGTAACTGACTGAGGACTATAATGTGAAGTGATTTATTGTGACTGGAAACTATAATATAACTTGACACTGGCAGAAATGAGCCCTAATTTGGGCTTGGTTGCCAAAATTAAAAATAAGAAGAAGAAGATCTCAGTTGATGCCCACCCCCCATTACAATGCACCCTCAACGATATAATTTATTATCTGTCTCCCAACAAAACCAGAAGTGGTGTGATTGCGTTATCAGGTTAAAACATCCGGCCCCTGAGTCCGGTCTGTAACAGCTTTGTTTTTATGTAAAATTTCTTGTTTTTTTTTTCCTTTTTCCCCCTTTTGTTTAATGGGATGGTGTATAAGATGCGAAATGTTGCAAGTACGTGACTTGGTGGTTTTTATCTGGATATAAGACATGATTTTGTAAGGCTGTGATAGCTCAGTGGATGTTGAATGCCGTGGAGTAAGTGGGTTCAAATCCTTCTAAAATTCTGGTTGAGGTTGTGTAGAGCACCACACTGCTCACTGAAATGAAATGTTCTAAGCTTGCTCTACCGAGCTTCGGTGTGCAAATATTAAAATTAAATGTTATATATGAGTAATTCAAATGATAAGACACATTTTAAATAATGCTAAATATGATTAATTCAAATTAGAAATAATAATTAAGCTAAATAATAACAATAATAATCATTACAAATTCAATAAAAAAAAAAAAATGTAAAAATAAAATGTCTAATAAAAATTACAATATTATAATATACGTAAATGTCATGTCGGTATTTATCACATTGTATCATCAAAGAATTCATTAATTGAATAATCTGGGGGCACGGGAGTGCCCCCGCCAAGACAGCCAAGCGAAGCGCAAGGGCACTACCTACCTTTTCTCGAAGCGTTTCGTCTTTTTTTTTAACCCTTATAACTTCGGTTTGAATTATACCAGATAAACCAAATTCTCGGGATATGAGTTCAATAGTGAACTTATTAAATATATTAAGTTTCAATAACATAGCTTTAGAGTTTATTGATATCTAAAAAACCCCGATTTCGTCACTGACTCACTGATGATCATCAAAACTCTTAGGGTACTTTCTGAAGTCCTAGAAAGCTGAAATTTGGTATGTAAGCTTGTATTAGTACTTAATCAGAAAAAAAATTGTATAACTTGGAAAAAAACAAAAGAAATGAAATCCCACCAAAAACATTTTTATGTTTTTATGTCTACAAGCCCTAAATTCACAAACTCTACAGACCATAGTCAAAATATGTGGCTTGGCCGTTTCACTACTACAAGAACTATTGTATAACAAAAAAGTAATGAACAGTGAATAAACTTTTCACCTTTCATGTGACGGTAGCGACACGGCCATGCCACATATTTTGACTACGGTGTGTAGAGTTTGTGAAGTTAGGGCTTGTAGAGTTATAAGCTTGGCTCTACATGAGATCTGATTACTTTTTGACAGCTCGAGCCATATGTCTTGGCAACATTTTACATAAAAATGTTTTTGGTGGGATACAATTTCCGCTTTAAGCTCTTTTAAATTTCACTAAAGGTAATTAATTCTTTGAGACTACAAGGTATGTCATTGAAAATGCGAACTGGCCCTTACAAACTGCTGCCATCCAGATGGAGTTTTCATTAAACCATCGGACAACTGAGATCAATACAAGTTGCAAGTCTCTAATTACTTATCGAACCGTCTTTTATTAGCGTAGAGGGAAGCGACAATACATTAACATTTCACTAGAAAACATACCTAAAAACTTGTAAATAAATTATAATATTTTTATTTACAACCTGCATTTACAGCCTGCCGCTGCTTGCGAGGTTCCCAGAAGGCTGGCAGGGTTTCCTCTTTGGATATTCGCTGACGCGTTGGCGGAAAAAGCTCCCAGCCCGCTGGTCTCCGGAGGTCTCGATAAATTTAGATGACAAGGTGCGAGCAAAACGGCGAGCTTCGGAACCCCACGGTCCCAAGGTCTCGACCGCAAAAGGCATAAAAATATACATAGGTCCAATCGATGCGTATTTTTTGAATTTTGAATTTGTAAATTAAAAATTAAATTGGGAAAGTGTACCTATATCAACAGAAACGTTTCAGCATTCACATTTCACTTATCCGTTGGAAATCAGTAATTTAGCAGCGGACATAAACCGGTCTATTTGCATAGTTCCCGGATTGCTCGATGCTACCCCGGGATTTAATTCCACGTGGCATGCAGACGAAGATTTATTTTGTTTTTGTCCGGGTTAACAATAAAACAAATAGGTTAGTAGTTACGTTAAGAATTTGAATGGTGAATGCGTTCATCATTCACCATTCAAATTCTAGTGCAGCAACGTTATGAAGAAAATGTATGCTTATCTGTTTAGTCAATAAAGGATCATGGCGAGATTTGTACAAAAAAATAAAGATTTTTTAGAGACGTTGGAATGACGTTATAATTGATCCGTGGTGCCTGAGGAACAACTTGAGCCATTTAAAATATTTTTAGAACCCCGGGATAAAAAGGCGAATTTATATGGCAAACCGGCGAATCGCGACTATTTGCGACCAATGTTTTGCGGGGTTTATAAAATATTTTATGTATTTTGCATTAACATGTTGCTGGTAATGTAATCTCAGCATTGGAAGTGATTCAATACCCTCAAAAATGTTTTTTTTTTTGTACAAATCAATGTATGGAGCTCGCCATGATTCTTTGAAACGTTTACAATAAAATTAAATCACCTTCTGCCTCGTAAAAATGTAAATTTAGGGATCTTTGAGATTTTACTCTTTTTGAAATATCAAAGCTAAGATTTATTTGACGGGCCAGTTGGCCTGGTAAAGATTCCACCTATTGCGCCGCAGGTCGTGGGTTCGATTCCCGCACAGGACATGCATTTGTGTGCATGAACTGTCTGTATGTTGAGTCTGGGTGTAATTAAGTATGTATATTAAGTATGTATTTACAAACAGAAAGTAGACCAAATATGTATTATATCAGTTATCTGGTTTCCATAGTACAAGCTCTGCTTAGTTTGGGATCAGATGACCGTGAGGAATGTCCCCGGATATTTATTTATTTATTTCTATACCCTACGTAGTTTTTCATTTCATTCTGTACAAATGCGCCAAGACAGTTTTTTGTAGAGCGTAGCGTTTATTCGAGTGGGGAAGTACCTCCACCTTACAGAATACCGTAGCCAAATAACTTTATGTTGTGTGAAGTTGTGTTCCTGCGTATGAGACTGCGCCAACTGGCCCGTCAATTATTTAATTATTTACTGTGCTAAAAAATTTTTTTAATATGTTCCAAATTCCAAACTGGGGTAATATATAAACAACTGCAATATGCTTTGAAATGCGGTCCACAACGCACCACGATTTTAAGCCAAGTCGATAAACTTAATTTTATGACTTCAGCTTGTCCTGGGATTGCTTAGTTTATGGCATCTCCCTGAGCGCTGAATTAACTCTGAAAGCGCTTGAGTGCTTTGACATTAGTGTATTTTAGGTAATTATTCAAATTCTGAGTAATAGAAGCGATGGATAGTTAACTTTATTATGCCATCTGTACATAGACGGTAATGGTTAAAATTATCAGGTTGCTGTCCAGGTATACTCGTGTTCTTTGACCTTTTTGACCGAAATGCTTGCTTTTATTTCGTAAACTTAATTTTCAACACACTCGCTCGTAAAGTGACATTTATTGCACCGTTTTGAGTATCTTAATGCAGCTTATTACGCACTTGTGCTTTTTACTTTACATTACCGCACAGTTTTATGATAGGTATAATCCCGATTATGATAAGTTTGTACCTCACTGCAAGTGATATGTGTGTAGACCAAGCATTCCTAATTTAAACAAGTAAAATATTTTGACAGATCACCGATGTCAAAAAAATAAAAATTGCGCGCCGTATTTGTTAACGTTCTCATTGTGTGGTTGATTTTTTTTCAAAAAAATTACTTAAAAAAATACAAGTCTGTTTTAATCCCCGCAAGTGTGTTGAAAAACATCGTATGACACGCGTGTACATTGATTATTACACTCTCGGCTCACTTATCGCTTAATACTCGAGTGTTAATAACCAACTTTGCACACATGTATCATAATGTACTATTATTGAGGGAATATTTTGTAGCTAAATCCAGCAGACATTATCATGCACACGAATGTTTGTCCTGGACTGACCCGAATTGTGGTTGCATCTAAGCTATCACCAACGTCTGTCAACGGCACTAATGTTTTTATATTTACTATTAAGAACCGCAAAAATCTATATCTATTAATATTATAAAGCTGAAGAGTTTGTTTGTTTGAACGCGCTAATCTCAGGAACTACTGGTTAGAATTGAAAAAATATTTTTGTGTTGGATAGTTCATTTATCGAGGAAGGCTTTAGGCTATATAACATCACGCTGCGACTAATAGGAGCGAAGCATCAGTGAAAAATGTCCAAAAACGGGGAAAAATATTTATATAGGGTAGGGTAGGGTAAGTTAAGGTAGGGTAGGGCGAGATATCACCACAGGATAGGGTAGCACCACGCGAACGAAGTCGCGCCGGGCAGCTAGCATGTAAATAAATTTAAAAATAATCTTTCTACTTAAGTGTAGATAAAATCTTTTCATTAAAAAAGGTTAGCTCTGAAAAATGATCACAGCTTACATATCAAGTTAAGCAAAAATGCTAGATTACTGAAAAATCTTGTACAATAGCTTTATAAAATTACGAAAGCCTTATCTTTTGTATAAAATGTGGATGATTCATAAAATCCTGGGTCTCGACTAGCTATATCTCATTAGCTATTTGCCTTTATAAATGTGAGAAAGAAAATTGGATGGATTAAAAAGATTAGGATGCGGTTTTTTATTTCAGGTGAGACCGAGGTTTAACTCATATTTCTTGTTTTAGAGATTTTATTATTAAATTTTCTATTGCATCATTTAGTTCATATAATTGTTTTGTGTTGAGAGATGAAAGTGGTTGAGTGTGGTCAAAAGTGGTAGGCATACTGCCTATACATGTGGTAAATACTGTATGCACATGTGGTACACTACTCCGGTCAGATTGACGATTTTTTGTTTGGGTTTCAGGAACGATACTAGAGTCCGATGTAGAGTATTTTTTGTTAACGTTCATAAGTGGGTCGTTCTTTTTTTTACCGACAATCGCCTGTCCTCATCTTATTATACGTCGCATTAGAGTATTGTATTGATTATGTTTTAAGTGTTTGAATATACATCCATACTATATTTGTTTAATTATTAGTACAAAATACTCTTTCATTTTCTCTAGCATGTATGTTTATTATTAGTTCGTTTTTAATAGAATAGCGTAACAGAGGGCCTCACTCAAAATGTAGTCCCTGCTGAAAGCGGCCACTCTGTCACAGTCTGTTTTCTGGAAAACCACCATAAAGAAAAAAACATTTTCGGCAGGGAAAGAAGTATTAATTATTCCTAATAAAAATAGATGCAATGTTTATAAAAATCAAATACCAAAAGCAAATTATCGATAGTTCAAAAACCCAAAAAACAGATTTTTTCTAAAACATTTTCGGTAAAAAATAAGAACGACCCAAGTGCCTTATTAGGGCCTAAATTGAATAAATTCTACAATTATTTTTGAGATAGGTAGAGCGTAGCGTTTAGTCGCTCAAAGAGCAGCTCGACTGGGGAAGTACCTCCACCTTACAGAATACCGCAGCCAAATAACTTTATGTTGTGTAAAGTTGTGTTCCTGCGCGTGAGTAAGGTCGCCAGAGCTTATTGGGGAGGTTGAAAAGGTCGGTAACGCGTGAGCGATGCTTCTTGTGTGGCAAGCATCCATATGGGTACGGTAACCGCTTACCATCAGGCGGACCGTAAGCTTGTTTACCGACTAAGTTATATAAAAAAAAATCTTAATTCAGGATTTTACAAGGAAGTAAAAAATAATATTGCGTTATCATATTTTATGCTTACAAACTTTAACAAGCAGTCCCTCTCCAATTTGCCTCCTTGCAGATAGTACCGCATCCCCTTCAGCACAGTCCTAGTTATTATTCCCAGCACAAATTGTATTACACTGGCGAAAGCATAAATCGTCACGTTCCCGTGTCGTGAACGCAAATGAGCGTTGTGCTGCGCTCGCTTCTCTTCTGCTGCTAACTGCCAGTCGCATGTCGTTACAAATTTGAATTTGAACGATTATGTGAATGAGTAAAGTTTTTGAATATGTAACTCAATTATTTGCAAGAATGTTGGAGAGAAAGAGTGTAAGTGGGACTTTTTGGCGTTTTTATTATAATAAATTCGTGTATTTTGTGTTATATTGCATAATATCGGTGGTATTTTATCCAATAAAGATCAATCCAAGTACACCAGTGAAGTGAAATGAAATGAATTAAGTATGTGTATCGTGACTTTTCATGTTGCCTCAAAAAGTCCGTGAAGAGTTTTAGTACAATGACCGCCATTGTAGTAAAACATGACTTTTATGGTCGGTGATTGACTGAGGACTATATGTGAAAGTGATTTATTGTGACTGGAAATTATAATGTAACTCGACTCGACACTGGCAGAAATAAGTCCTTATTTGGATAAAACTAAGAAGAAGAGTAATGTTTTGCAATGTGAAAATCAATTGTTTGGAAGAATGTTGGAGAGAAAGAGTGAATAGAGGGATTTATTGGTGTTTTTATAATCTTTTATATTCACCTCTACGTTAAAAGAAGAAACCTCCATATCTAATTATTTCGATCGGCGAAGTCGGTCGCCTGATGGTAAGCGGTTACGGTAGCCATATGGACGCTTGCAACACACGCGGCATCACTCACGCGTCACCGACCCTTCCCTCCCCAATGAGCTCTGGCGACCTTACTCTCGTGCAGGAACACAACAAAGTTATTTGGCTGCGGCATTCTGTAAGGAACTTCCCCAGTCGAGTTGCTCTTTGCGCGAACAAACGCTACGCTCTACCTCTCTGCGTTGATCTCTTATCCCTAGATTTTTATTATGTACAAAGATGTGTTACTTTTCTACAGTATCTTTATCCACAGTTAAATAAAGAAATAGTATCAAAGTCGGCTACTGGGCTACATACTTGTTAAACAGATCGTTTGTAAACGTACCGTATACGATTGGGCATGTAAATAATAATTGCTTGTAGAGCTCAAAACATATTTTTCCGGATCACGTTTACCAGTAAGACTTTCCTGGCACTACGCCAGAAGTGGCACGAGACACCGTCTTAACCTTACATGTACTGGCAGAGAGATTGGATAGCTTGTTTTTTTTTAACGCATAGAATAAATGTGTTTTGTGTAATCTTGGTTTTTGGTACGTTGGTTTTTGGACTGGTTTTTCAACCCACCCAAGTGTCCTTTTACTTTAGCCCCTAGTTCCTACTAGGGGCTAAATTGAATTGGCTTTGACATTGACATACTTAGACAATTTTTTTATGCGGATGTAATCGCGAGGTTTAGAATTTTAATAATAACTGACAATTGAAATGGTAAATACGATTGGAAATTTTATATACATCCAAAACAAAAAATCCCAGTTCAATTTTGTAGATGGCAAATGGCTCTAAGTAGTGCAGATGCATATTGATAGTGCGTTGAAGGTAGCAAGAAAGATCCTAATGCCCGTTTTCACCATCAATCCCTAAATTTAATATAAAAATATTAGGAATAGTCTTAGGAAAAATATAATTTCTACATGCTCATTTCCTATGAGTCGTCTTAGGGTTGAGTACTACAACCATAGAGTTAGAATATAAATAGAGCGACTATAGAGTACGGTCCGTGAATTCGGTACGATCCTTGAAAAGTAGTGCGCGTACATAGCTTGAACGACTATAAACTCATAGTATAATGACTGCCAATGTCTCGTTTTTGCGGAATAAAATATAAGACAAGATAAACAGTCGAACAACTTTGATCCGAATAATTTTGAACTTTGATAACGAACAGTTAAATCATTATTTTCTCTAATTCAGTGTATTCTGTCTATTCAGTTTCAAAAGGTAATATGTGCTCGTGATACGCTGAATGAATCAAGTTGAAAACTGACGAAACTGTTCATTCCGCCACTGTACAATGCAAATTAATCTCAGCAAATTTGTTAAACGGATCGTACATTTAATAAGAGGGTACGTACATACACAAATGAACCACACCTTGTTTGCAATCTTACACAACGAGTAAATTAGCCGGATAGCGCAATTACTCTCTATCTGTGTTAGACATATATTGATTAGGTTTTCAACAGATACGAAGAGAAATTGCAGCTATTTAGTTTTGTAATTAATAAGATTACCGTACTGCCATGGCCGTCTAGCCCATGCAGCGCCCGTGTGCAACCAATACCCTGGCGCCCCCTAGTAGGCGCGTGAACAAAATGGTATACCAAAAAATATATGATATTTTACTGCCTAATTGTTAAAAGGACTAAATTATTTAAAAGGAGCTACGCGCCTTGTTACCGCCACCCGGCATCGCCCATAATCAATATCATGTAATAAGATAGATTGTATCCCATAGCACCCTTGATTTCGTATATCACAGATTGCTTAGCTGTCCTGCAGGGCTATTTTAAATCTCTCGGATTCGATATCGGAAACGGAATCAAAATACCGAGGCCATATACCGCAATTGCTTTTTTAATTTCTGATTTCAAATATGTTTGATGTTTCTTTTCGGAAATATCAATTCGATTCATCACAAAGTTTTTGGGAATTAAAATAGAAATTGCTGAAATTCGCCTCGGATTTTTTAAAATCCGTTACCGATATCGAATCCGACGTTTTAAAATAGCCCTGCTGCTCTCTCTTATAGGTTTTTTGGTATCAATGGAAAGAGAAATAATTATCTATGCTGAAATAAGCGAGAGTGGATTGTCAACGTGTTCTCATATTCAAGTACCGGTGTACGCTTATGTAATTCAAGCGTATAATCTTCCATTGTTTCATATTTTTTTAATCTAACATATACTTCGCGATGGAAATCATTCGAGCTAAAGTATTTCGCAATAGTATACCTTCGCACTAACGTATTTCGAACTTATGAACATTCGAGCTAGAGTTTTTCGCAATAGCATACATTCGAACCAACGTTTTTCGAACTCACGAAAATTCGCAGTACAGTCGATCGATGTTTCAAATTTCGAAGTTCTGAAATACAGTCGCTCTCCCTCTCTTAAAATGTCCCTATATTGCCGACCTCTAAAATAATAGAAGGTAACTCTTGAAATGTAGTACGTATTAGTCTAATTAAAGGTAAAATTATTTAACATTAACCCACATTTTAGCCACATAAATTACTTTCTACCAAAAACTAAATATTTTGTTAAGTATCCCCATACAAACAAACAACACGAAGTTTTACAAAGAATTAAGCTAACTTTAGTCATAATTTTCACTCGTAAAAACTAAAGTAAACACAAAATATATGAAACAGCCGTATTCGTGGTGCTATGTAGAGAAAAACAGGCAAACGTTTCGAGTTTCTTTTTAATTATTTTCTACCTTGAAACTTGGTATCTAGTGGGCCATTTATAAAAAAAGCTGAGGTTTCTACTCAAATGTTTGTTTTAACTACACCCCAAGTGGGTATTAACGAAAAAATCTACCTTCATCAAATGACAGGCTTCATTTTTCTCTAGAATTGCTTACGTTTTGAAACTGAACCTTGAGATTATGGTATGATGAAGTAATTTTAATTGAAGTCAATATAGTCGCGGATTCTTTGCGGTTCAGCGTTTTAATTTTGATTAGGCAAATATTGTCGGAGTTAAAATAATAGTAGTTTTGCTACGGAGTCAATCTCTGACGATCAAATAATCTTCTGCTTTACTTTTCTTATAAAAGGTGATTGTCTATTTTTAAACGACATCAAAAAGGGGGAGGATTGCAGTCAATTAGCCAATAGAATTGCACAGAATTTACGACTCTTCAGTTTTGCTGCAATTCTATTGGTTAATATTTTTTAATTGTGTATAGGCTTGTGTTTGACCACAATCTCACCATGGTAAGTGATGATGTGGCCGAAGGTGGTAAGCACACAAAGCCTAGAAGGAACTGGCTCTCAAGTGCAGCTGTCAGAACACACTGATAAGTGCTTGGCGACAGATTTTCAACTTGAGCGTGGTAGCCAGCCAGGTGGGTATTGCAAAGTACCATACCACCGTGCTATGGTTTCCTCACGATGTTTTCCTTCACCGAAAGCTCAATTTCATTGTAGGATTCCAACCCGGGACCTTCGTCTCGGTATCCGACATCACTACCACTGAGCTATCATTGCCTTAAAATTTGACAACTATGATGGGACTATGGTGTATCGTTTTTCGTATTAGACCCTCTGAACCCTTGACCGACGTTTATTCGAAGCTTAAGTAATGGAGAAACGAATATCCGTCATAAGTTAATGAATAAAAACGAATTTTAGATGAATATCGAGGGTCAGATCAGTAACGATTAAAAAAAACTACTAATTCGGTAATCAAGCATACGGACCGCCTGATGGTAAGCGGTTACCGTAGCCATATGGAAGCTAGCAACACACGAAGCATCGTTCAAGCGTTACCGATCTTTCCATCCTTCCCAATGAGCTTTCAGTAAGGATTCTAGTTTTTTATTCAGTTTTGATTCAAATTGGCCCTGATTCTGTTGTTTATAACTAAACTAATTTCTCACTATGTCTCTTTCTAACAAAGAACATAAGAAAAGGATGCAAGAAATTTAATCGTGTCAAATTAGTCCAATGCTTGTTTTCAATATAAATTTAGTCGCCAACTATCGCGGTTACGCCTAAATACACGCAAAATAAGACCGCAAAGATTAATTTGTCAGATTTAAATATGTTCTATCCTTTTTCAATAATGTTCGTAAGAAAGAGATGAGATGTGACTAAAATTAGTTTAGTGCGATTTACAACAGAATCGGCACCATTGTGTATAAATTCAACTCAATTCAATTCAAATTCAATTCAAAATCATTTATTCAAATAGACCTTCGCAGGCACTTATGAAAAGTCTGACTCTAATACTCTAATACCGGTTCGGAAGGTTGCATTTGCTGAGAAGAGCCGGCAATAAACTCAGCAATTACTCTTTTCAAAACAGGCTTAGATTCATTACATAATATTTACATTCTAATCGCACTGAAAACAATTGCGTGCCCCGGCGCGGCGGCAAATTACAAAGTAGACTGAAAAAATATTTAATAAGTAAATAAATAGCAAACTTAAGCAGACCAGCCCCCACAAGCAGCACCTGTTCACAAGTATGACTGATCTGAAATGATCTGAATGACCAAATATCATTGATCTAAACATAGTGTTAATGGATATCATTTTACGACTGTCCGCTACAGAATATTAACAGAATGCTAGAACCCTTTAGAGTACCCTTTTCGCCCAGTTATCTGGTCCCTCAAGAGGTTATACTTGATAAAAGGTCTTCTACACGACAAGAAAGTACAAATTTACTTGGAACGTCCTTTTATGCTAATTTTAGGAGCCACCCCAACTATAAAGGTATATAAGCGGACCCTACTATGTCAGTATGTCTATGTAATGGACACTTTATTTTAATATGTCTTAGAAATTGTATTTTATTTGCTTGGGTGCTTGAAAGAGTAATAGGACGAAGGAATTCTTATGTATAAGCTGAACAAAAAGGTTAAGTTCATTTTACAGTCGCACGGCTATGCCACACGGATAGAAAATATAATGCTACGCGAGTCGTGCTCGCAGTGTGCTCGTTCGAGGCTCGGCTCGTGCTCGGTTTGCCAAGCATGGACGCACCATAGGAAGACTTTATGATGTGTGGTAAGAAGGTACTAAGCAATGATTTAGAAAATTAGGGATAGGCCCAGTAATATATAAATCAATGTTACCAAGATATTATTATGAAAAAAGACTGCTTTTATTAACATAAAACTACTTGTTGAGATTGTTCCCGGTTCTTGTCAGTTTCAGGCTAATTACCGAACCGGTGGTAACTTCAGTAGCTTAGATCTTCATAAGCCCTCTTAGGGTCCAACAAATCGCAATATTTTCCTTAATCGACCCAGGAAAATACATAATCTTCTTTAATAGCACATTCTACCTAATTCTGCAAAATTACCTTTCGTAAAAAGGGCTTAAGCACACTTTTGTCGCGATTTAAGGCTTTCAAACGACATAGGCCTATATAAGGCTGTGGTACCCACAATATGCCTTCATTAAGGGACATGTTAAGGCAACATTGCCCCATAAAAGGTCTCATCTAATTCCCTTAACGTAACATTTTGATAGGCCGTGTGGAATATAAAAAGGTATTAACAGTGAAATACGCTTGCTTATTTTCTTATGTTGAGACCTTCTTGGCAACCATGACTTTCCAGGTGTAATACTCAGACCAAGAAAAAATGAAAGACGGAACTATATTCTTAAGTGACGCAAGTAATAGGAAGCCGGCGTTCTTGTAAATACATGGCCTCACACACACATATAGACCATAGGAAGCCGATCGGCTGTCGTTCCGTAATGAGACGTTGACAGTGACAATAAGGCTCAGTACCATTTGTCACCTGCTTGGGCCAGTACTGATTTTACTCACACACACCTAGGAAAATTTTTGCTTCACTTTCTTATAAGGTGACACTCCGTCTTGATCTTTTTATATGTCTATGGTGTAATAGTACTCGTAACTTTAGCTTATACTTAAAAATCAAAATCAATATCAAAATTCATTTATTCAAGTTGGGCCCTTATAGGGACTTATGAATGTTAACAAATGACTCTACACCGGAAAATACAACTTAGCCTACGATCGTGAATGTTTAGGTTAAATTCTACTCTACTCAGGTGAGTACAGCATGGGGCTCTTCCACAGGCTCTTCAAGAAGGGTGTGAAGAGATTTTTGCAGAATTGGCAACGCGTGAGTACCCTACTGTAGGCATTCATAGGCTAAGGTAACCGTTTATCATCAGCTGGCCCGTGTGCTTGTTTGTTACCTTAGTAGAATAAAAAAAAACTCTGAGTGATGTCACTGGTGTCACTGAGCTATACGGTACGTTAACTAAAGAAAGAAAGAAAGAAAGAAAGAAAGAAAGAAAGAAAAAATATTTATAAGTAGAGTGTCATTGCGCATTAAGGTCCGTTAGGTGGGGCAAGATCGGATACGGGGATAGTCCGTTTTTTTCCTGTTTACTAACAGCCTTACTAATAAAAAGTTACACACGGTGTACACATCTGTTATAGGATAATTGCTACTAATAAAAACATTTTTGACACAAAGCCTGTATACACGTGTTTTAGTTACCTAGGAAATTTACACAGGGCTTACACGGGCCAGGACCCTTGTTTAGTGTTTGTATAAGAACATTATGGCGGATTTCAATAGATCAGCTGTGTCTGACAATCAAGTGTTGTGTCCATTTACTACGGACCAGGCCAACCGCGCAACAAAATGACACCAACGCGCTGGCCCTAAAAAGTCATTTTAGGGCCAACGCGACTCAGTCGACTGCGGTCATACTGCGGTCCACGGAACAGTTCATTCGTTCATTGTTTGCTTATAATTGCCATAAAAATGCCTAGTTGCGTAGTGAAAGGCTTGTGTTTTATACTGGAGTTATGGATAAAATAAAACAAAAATTTACAATGTATTTGATTTTGATAACTTTATGCAAAATGTTCCGTTAGGGGTATCCTTAGTTTTGAAGTCATTGGCACAGCCATTTGCTTCGTTTGTTGACGTAACATTTGTAATTTGACAATGACGTTCTTCTTTCTTCTTCTTCTTTGGTTAAATGGCTACTGTAGCCATAAGCACAAGACAGTTTCGTTCAAAACCACCATTAGCTATTTGAAGCTTTTTAAAAGTAATTTTATTGTTTAATTATTAAAATAAAAATAGTCTTAAGAAAAAGAAACCTGATTTTTATGATATGATTAATATTTTATATTATTATTTTTCAGTATCTTTTGGTGTTTTCACATTTTTCCCCATATTTTCTCCCGTATTTTGAAGTTAGATAGTTTTAGTTTCAAAACGTTCCTAAAAAGTTGCCAGTCGTTTTTGTTTTAACAAATAGATAACTATACAACGCTTACACACTGATTATTAGTAAAGGGAGTGTATAGCAACTGTGTAAGGTTTACACACTGCATAACTATACAGCTGTTAAACAACCGTGTTCCATATTTTTATTAGTAAGACGGTAAGTATATAGATATGTTGGATATAATAAAGTAAAAAAAAACATAAAAATATTTTTGCTAACATCAATAAAAATGCTATTTTAACATCATCAAAAATACTGTTTTGCTTTTAAATTAGTATTCGCAACGTTTTGTCTGTCCGAATAAGCAGGAATTTTATCTTTCGATGCGTAAAATCGCGATTTGCCTTTTCTGTTTACATACATTTTGTTTATTGTTTGCCTTAATTATTTTTATTTGGTTTATGATTATTTCTGTATAGAATTATTCACAGGTAGATTTAGGGTTCTAGCTGGTTACTAGCATCGAGATGAAAATCTGTTTATAAACATCTACCAGTACATTCAGCATTTTGAGAGCAAGATGCCTAGGCTTTGTAAAGATCGGCAAAGCATTGGCAATCCCCTGGAATTGTGAATGAGCCATGTATAATCCAATAGACTGCATTAACACTTGCAGCTTTCTGACATAAAAAATAATAGTGTACAAATAACGGTCTAGTAATGCTTTTTTTTTTTATACAACTTAGTCGATAAACAAGCATACGGTCCGCCTGATGGTAAGCGGTTACCGTAGCCATATAGACGCTTGCAACACACGAAGCATCGCTCACGCGTTATCGACCTATCCCCCCTCCCCTATGAGCTCTGGCTACCTTACTCACGCGCAGGAACACAACTTTACACAACATAAAGTTATTTGGCTGCGGTATTCTGTAAGGTGGAGGTACTTCCCCAGTCGAGCTGCTCTTTGAGCGAATAAGCGCTATGCTCTACGTCTCTTGCAGCAACTTTGACCAGCAAGCGTATTATGAAGATATTAGACAACATAATTGTTTCAGGTAGGATGGGATAAACTGTCACCGTGCGGTCATTTAAGCTAGTTGCTTTCGTCATTAACTGGATCACTAGCTAACCAGTTCAGTGGGGTAATTCGGTGCACTCAGTCAGTCACTACGCTCTGTCTCAATAGCTAACTAAGCAATCACGTGAGAAGTCCGCTGACCGCGGCAGAGATACGCGGGCTCGTCAATTATAGAGAAAAGAATAGCTGTTGTAATTGCCCCTATAATACTTGCTTGTGGGTAAGCTTTTGCACCATCTGAAATAAGAGTGGATAATACACTAATCCGTGCGCGCAATAAAGTTGTCTCTTCACGTGTAAACGTTTTGTTAAAAATAATTTTGCATCTTAGATATTGTTCAATATATACATATATATTACATTACGGTAATAGTCAGAAGATTCGGGCCTTCTTGGGTTGAAGCCAAAAGCAAGATTGGTGTTGATCTCCGAAAAAAGATTATTAATGCTATATATTTCAAAGAAAGCGATGATAGCTCATTGGTAGCAACGAATACATTGACGGAGGTCGTGGGGTAAAATCGTACAATAAGCGTCTGTGAAGGAAAACATCGTGAGTAAACTACAGTACCTACGTGTAGTACTCGCCTGGCCAGCTACTTACCTAATTTCAGAAAGTGCTTTCTTAGTGAACCTTTGGGTTTCTCAATGAATTTATCTCCAATTATCAAATCCCGTGGTGATGGACCAAAAGCTGTGCTTATTGCCATATTATAGAACGTCAATCAAAGTCAGTCGAGAATGAAATAATTGAATTTGGAACTTATACAAATGGCATAAGGTTTAATTTCAATTGACACAATCTATCCTTGATACTTGACATAGGTTTTGATTCTAGTTCTATAAAAACATGTAGAATCATTATTTAAAATAAATTACAATTCATATTTAGAATTTTTCCTCGAGGTTAGATTCCCAGCAGGCTGGCAGCGTTTCCTCTTTGGATAGACAAGCTAATGCGTTGGCGGAAAAAGCTCCCCGTCCGCTGGTTTCAATGCAGAACAAAAATTACTAAAAGAGGCCTGTAATTAGTCTAGAATATTCTTTGTAAACAAAACTACAGCGGTGTCCATAGATCTCTAAGAATTGTCGGAAATTGCAGCTCTTAGGGTTGCTCACAAAGTAATTCCACATTACAAAGCAACATTTCACGTAGGCTTGTTAGGTCATCAAACCGTTATGTTATACATAGCTAATTATATGAGAATCCTTAAGGGAGAGGCCTCTGCTCGTGAAAACAAGGAGGTTTGTTGTGACTTCAAGTAATAGTCATTCTATTTAAGTTAAATGTTACTGAGAGTTAAATTGTAATTATAAAGTGTCAAAATAGTGGTTTCATTTTGCGCTAGTTTTTGTATTCGATATAATAAAGTAAATAATCAAATAAATCGACGTCGCATCTCAATGTTTGTGCTGAAAAAGTGCAAACAACATAATTCATGTAACTATTTGCTTACATTAGTGATTGTGCGAACTGTTTTAAAAGCTCTCTGACGTTAATATTAATTGGAGTTTTAAAACAAAGGTTGTTCTATTGTCAAACACAGCTTGATAAAATATATTTTTTAATAATGTTCAGTTATTAAAAAAAATAGAAGCTATTATTAAGATATCATCCAGTAATCATTAAAATGGAAGCCATACCTCCTTATTTTCACGAGCTGTGTGAAAAACCGACAAGGGACCGGCGCAATCAAGCGGTTTAATTGCAAGCTTAAAACACAAGGAACACGTCGAATTAGAAACATCGTCACGTTTCGTCACATGGGAGGCAAGTGAACACGTAGTTAGGTGTGTAAGTGGAAGAGTTAACCGACTTTGAGGAGGTAGGCATTTTATAATCACTTATGTGAATTGTGGCAACATCGTGACGAATTTACACGTATCTAAACAAATAATAAATATCCTGGGACATTCCTCACACCAATCTCATCCCAAATTAAGCTGAAAAAGACTGAGAATCAACGCACAGGCTAAACCGGTGATCGTAGAGACCTGAAACTTGGACGGTGTGTTCTTTGTATGGCGTAGGCATCCGATAAGAAAGGATTTTCCGAAACTCCTCGCCTAACGGGGTTAAAAAGGGGTAGAAAGTTATTTTAGGGGTGATTTGCATCGAAGTTGATATCAATACTCCTTAGCGCTTTTGATTCAAATATTCTTTTATATTTGACATTATAATTTTAAAGAGTATTGCATTCACAGACATAAATATAAATAGATAACGCAAGTCCCTCCATCCGTATGAAAACCAAGCGTGTCACTTTTTTTTATACCTATGTCACAAGATTGATTTAGCTAGATTGGCATTCGATTTTTAACGTGAAATTGAAGCGATCCTATTTGTCAGCTATACAAATCCCTCGCTACACATCTCTGGTGGACATGTAGCCTTCTGCGAGTTCCCTGTCCGCGCAAAACGGTTTCAAAAGAAGAGTATTGCTCTCTCTTTTTGCACAGATTTTGACACGCGAAGTACATACACTCAAGTCATCTATTTAGATGTATATCTGTGATTGCATTGCACCAAGCATTTATGTGAGTTCAACTTTTTTTTGAATAAAATCGGATTGAGTTTTTAAACATTTTTTTCTGTCTGTTCCGGTTCATAGCTGATGTTATAAGGAGAATCTTAGTTTTGAAAAATAATTAGTGTTCCGCGCATAAAAGAAATCAAACCTTACGCGAGTGAAACCGCGGGGGTCTGCTAGTATAGGTACATAATTACACTCAGACTCAGGACATGCATTTATGTTTGTACAGACAAATGCATGTTCTGGATGGGAATCTGTTCTGGGAAATTTGAGACTGTGAGGTATATCCCAGTGTTATGTTTAATTTATTTAACATAAACTGTTCAGTGTTATTCTAGTTCTTAAATAAGATTTGTAAGAAAAAATATGTATTATCAATTTTCCTTCCTTAAGTAAAACAATACCCTTATCCAATAACGTATGATTTACATGTCTTCGTGGTGTAAAGTAATAGGGGATGATGTAAGCCAATTCTCCCATGGCGTCCTAAACCCATGGTGTCGCCTTACTTATTTATGGTTTGCATACACCATATAATATCAATTTAAATGGGTTACGATACTACGGTATAGTTTTAGAAAGGGTAGTTTTCTGTTTTGTTATTGTTCGACATGAAGGCTTTTTGTTGTTCTTTTAAGACTTCGATTCAGGTTCTAATACATTAAACTGAAAAAAAAATGTTTTCATACATTATGATCCTGCGACGTTTATCTTTATGAAACGAATTTATAATGATTTGTATGGCTTGAAACCCCTTTACCCCTTGAAAAGTCAACATGTTAGTTTTTTTTATGCGGGGTGGATACGTAAAGTACTCATGTATACGATCAACTTTTACTATGGGGCCAACTACGAAATTGCAATTTTTTTTTTACAGCAAATGACATTTATGAAAAGATGTATTTTTTTTTGGTTAGTAAAAGTTGATCGTATACATGAGTTCATGAGATACAGCTCACTGACAGACAGATGGACGGACAGCGGAGTCTTAGTAATAGAGGGTCCCGTTTGACACCCTTCGGGTATGGAACTCTAAAAAGTAAGCTTTTATTATACCTAATCTAACAAACGAACACATTCCTATACCTAATTTAGGTATGAGGTCAAACCTCGATTAAATTAAATTGAGTTTTGGCGTTTGACTGTCCAAATTAGTATCTCTAAATTTCGTTTGTCAAAGGTAAAAAACGCTTTTGGTTTGGACTTTGAAGACTATGTTTAGCCTGAGGTTTGACTGGCCAAACCTAGGAGCGCCGGGTATTCGATGTATAAATTTAAAATATGCTAATGTTGGTTGAAGCAATGTTTGTTTGGGACCAGCCGGCGGCCGCGCGGCCCACCGCCACGGAGACTGGAAACTTATGACAATATGTATTCGCGGTTAGAATACTACGTTTCATATTAGTAATTAGTATACCTTGTAGTTTCAACCTAGTAAAATTTTTGCATCGTTGAATTTACAAGTCTCAGGTTACTTAGGGTCCATCCTCACACAATGAAACCAGAATTGTTTCGAACTGAGCGGAGGAGGAGTTTTCTTCCGCGGACGCTCAGACTGTGGAATGAGCTCCCCGCCGTAGTTTTCCCAATGGAGTTAGCATAGGGTTCTTTAAGAAGGGTGTGAAGAGGTTTCTTCAGGGTCGGCAACGCGCGAGTGATACCCCTGGTGGTGCAAGCGTCCATAGGCTACGGTAACCGCTTATCAGGCGGGCCGTATGCTTGTTTGCCACCTTAGTGGTATAAAAAAAAAGAAAAAAGATGGCCTTGAAATGAAAGATATCAATATACCAATCAATAACGCGACAACCCATCACACTAGGCGATGGCTGTCACACGCGTCATACTTCTTAACAGGTGCTGCTTGTGGGGGCTGGTCTGCATTTATTTACTTATTGTCGCCGCGCCGGGGCACGCAATTGTTGTCAGTGTGATTAGAATTTAAATAGGTATTATGTAATAAATCTAAGCTTGTTTTGAAAAGAGTAATTGTTTAGTTTATTGCCGGCTCTTCTCAGCAAATGCAACCTTCCGAACCGGTATTAGAGTATTAGAGTCAGACTTTTCATAAGTGCCTGCGAAGGTCTATTTGAATAAATGATTTTGAATTGTGTACACTGATAAACGATATTTGTGTTCGACCGATCATCCGTCTGTGTATCACCCATGGCTTCAGCCGAAAATCAGCGCTGTAATAATACTGCAGCACATGCTGAGCTGGGTCCTTTTAGACCTAAGGTGCAACTCAGACGATAGACTAACCGTGCTGCACTTTTTAGTCTATGACTATAAAATTTTAAGCAGTAACGCACACGACGGGCAAAAACTCTGCATAAGAATAATGAACCCAGGTGCCGATTCTGTTGTAAATCGCACTAAACTAATTTTATTCACATCTCATCTCTTTCTTACAACCATTATTAAAAAAGGATAGAATATATTTAAAACTGTCAAATTAATCTTTGCCGTCTTATTTTGCGTGTATTTTGGCATAACCGCTATAGATCTTTTTTTGTCTGGTGTGTATACCCTACACTTCCCGTTTGGCCCTATTGTCATCAGATCAGGATTTGATTACGTCTTAATGTACCTTGAAGTCGGTTCAAGTTTTACAATCGACTTAAAAAAAAAGAGGAGGTTCTCAATTCGGTTGTATGTGTTTTTTATGCTTGTTTGTTACCTCATATCTCCGTCATTTATTAACCGATTTCGAAAATTCTTTTTTTGACTGGAAGGGTACACTTCCCGTTTGGTCCCATTGTCATCAGATCAGGATTTGATTACGTCTAAGTATACTTTGAAGTCGGTTTAAGTTTTTTGTAAAACAGTCCAATTATGTGTAATTGCACTAATTTTGTGTCTAATAAATATATCTTTCTTTTTCTTTCTTTCTTATTCTATGTCCTATCCCAACAAGATTTTATTTGCACTCCAAACACCAGATCCGCTTGTAATCACTTGAGGGCCATTGACGGCCGCTGTTCTATTGGTTTTAATTATTTACTAATATTGATATAGGACTACTGCCTTACCGAGCACGTGACGTTTGTCCCAGCTTTCATTATTAGGGTGACGTTGGTACACTTTGTGGGTCCCTTTGTCTTGAGTTTTAACATAATGTCACTGATTTGATTACTACATAGATTATTCGGAGTTAAGATACTTGCCGTACATAGATATGTGTATATTATGGCCGATGCCTTTTTTATTCGCCTGGGGAATCCTCATAAGAAAAAAGGAATACCTGACCGCCCAGGGGTGAGCGGCCGGGCTATTCCGGACTTGTGACGGGACGGCTAAAAGCCCACAGTGATGGTCGCCACCTGCGCTACAGAAGGAAGTGGGTTCTCGTGCAGATCGCGTACCTGCATGCACACCCCTCCAGGCGGTGAGATAGCTCAATCCAGGGAAAGTGTGATAGCTCCCCCAGCAACCTCGCAGTGCTGTCGCACGATGAGTCGTGACCACAACGACCCATGGTCCTCCTCGGGACCGATTCTGGGCGTTCCTATGCCTATATCAACCCGAACGGTAGAGCCGAATGGTAGAGATTGGTATTTTCTACCATTTTATACGTAAACTTTAATCATGATTTGACTTGAAGCATGATTTTTCATAATTCTAAAGCAATTTTTTTTATTACCCGAATAATAAAAAAAGTGATCGATTAGTACCTATTAATTAGGTTGTACCTACATTAATTGTGACTCACATTTTCTCAAGAGTACCAGGGGCGAGTACTCTGGTGGCGTCACCTACCACAGATGGTCTCTGACGCTTCGTAAGGTTGCCAGGTATAGTGCCGTCTTTTATGACCGACAGGTTGGTAGAGGTGGCCACTATAGAAAATCTCAGTAGATTGATAAGGGTTTGTACCTACATTATATCTTATCTTGTGCAGGGGCCGAGACATAACTCGGACACTTCGACTCGTTGGGATCTATTGTGGTCCCCTAGATAACTTACTCCTCCCCAGTCTCGTAGAAAACTCTTTTCATGAGTTTTACAACGAGGCTAGGAGATATGAGCCTATAGTCTTCTGGTTTTGGATATCCGATCCCTAGGAGACTCATTCGCTTACCAGTCAGTGCATCGCATGTGCACAGAAGGCGCTCCATGCGTTCGTATGATTCCCACACAACCTGCACATGGGTGTCGCGGTTAGAGCCATCTTCATGAGAATATCGTTGGTTCCAAAGTGCCCAGTAAAGGCCCCAAGCAGGTAGCGGATTCGCCCCCTGCTCATATTCCAAATACATTCCCGGGTTTGTACCTACATTGAGTAGGCTGCGTTTGTAAGACGAATAAAAAGTCACGGTGTATTTTCATGTGCTACATACAAGTTTAAAATACAAAGATTGCGGTCCTCGGGATAAAAGATCACAAAGATATTTTAAAGATTTTTCTCAAATAATCCCTGTATATTTTGCCAATACTATGTTTGAGCAGAACAAACGGTGCAACACCGCCAATTTCGGTCAACATACGAATAACATTTGAAAAACATGGAATTTGAAATAGCTAGCTCAAACAATATCCTGGGAATCCGCGATGTTCCGTGAAAACGTGTCCCGTTCTGTGTTAGTACTTTTATTAGGGATTCGTATGTTTTATATTGGTTTTATAAAACTTTTTAGAAATGATAACATGTTTATTTTATTTCATGTTAATTTAAAACTGATACAGGTGCAATTTCATAGCAATGAACCACAGATGATCACGTAATTTTAATTAAATTAATTTACAACACATCTCTATTTAATTAGGCATATTAAAATGTGTTCTTTATTTTGGAAAATTGAAAACTCAGACATCTGCTTAATAAATAAGCAAATTCCATCAACGTTTTCAATCACTATTGTTTCTTTAATTATCCATTCAGGCTCTCCATCTCTTCCTCACTGTCTTTCAGTCTCAACTATTGCCCCATAAATATTTTAATACGGAATCCTATCACTAACAAAGCTCTCACAACCCTTAATGTCACATTGAAATGCAGTAGTCAAACTCAAAGTTAAATTTGCTTTGAATATTTCATGGGAGGCGTGTTATACTACTGTTAGTAATGAAATTGAATGTAAAATATTTAATGCACTCTACGTTTTGTAGAATCACTAGCTTCTGCTCGCAGCTTCGCCCGCGTGGCCTACAGGAAACAAATGACATATTTTTCTACAAAAATAAAACAAAACAAAACAACTTCATCCCGCTTCGAGGGTGGAATTATTAAACACGCATAAATTAATTTTCAATCTTCAGCCTTCAACCTTCAAAATTTGAAGATCCTAACTTCGAAACTGACGGACTTTCATACAAACTTTCATCCCCTATTTTATCCCCTTAGGGATGGAATTTCGAAAACCCTTTCTTAGTGGATACCTACTCTTCACAAAGAATATACTCTCTAAATTTCATGTCTCTAGGACCAGTGGTTTAGGCTGTGCGTTGATATATCAGTCAGTCAGGCGATGATAGCTCAGTGGTAGTGACGTCGGATACCGAGACGAAGGTCCCGGGTTCGAATCCTACAATGAGCTTGAGCTTTCGGTGAAGGAAAACATCGTGAGGAAACCATAGCACGGTGGTAGGGTACTTTGTAGTACCCATCTGGCTGGCTACCACCCTCAAGTTGAAAATCTGTCGCCAAGCACCTATCGGTGTGTTCCGACAGCTGCACTTGAGAGCCAGTTCCTTCTAGGCTTTGTGTGCTTACCACCTCCGGCCACATCATCACTTACCATGGTGAGATTGTGGTCAAACACAGGCCTATAAACTGGAATAATAAATTGTTTGAAGATATAACACCACACAATTTTATGTTTCTGAACATAAATTTATGATTTATGAATATTCAACGCTGTCAGATTCATAATAATAAATTATGTCAAACTATCACCTGTCACAGAATAATCTGAAAGAAAAATTACAGCGATATCTCTCACACCAAATTTTATAATCCCAAACGAAGTGTTCGCAGAACTTTATCGTTATGAGAGGGTAATGTTATTGTAGAACTTTATTATGATTTTGTAAGCTCAGATGATTCGCTAGAAGACGCATTGTGCTTAATAATACCTCGCAAACAAAGGCTGGGTTCCATTAGAGGCTGCTAATTGTTGCATAATTCAGCAAAGTCATTTGATTTATTATCATTATTTCAATATTTAGCTGGAATGTGTATTTCATTTTTATTAATATTATACCATCTACAGGTCGAACGATATTTGAGATTAGTCTTTCTTGCTGTCTTAGTTTGTTAGCTGTGATATTGTCTTCTTTCTTTTGTTACTTACACTTTACCTTCTTACCACTATCGGTCACATTATCAATTATTAACACGATATTGAGTTCAATTGCTACCCTATCCAATTCTATTAAGATATCAGTTTCATCGTCAGCAAATAGACTTACTGCGGGACGTCAGCATTTTTATTTGCTTACTAAGAACTATATTTGCGTGACATCTTTCCATAGTTTTGCATGAGTTTAGAAAAATCTGCTATTCCCATTTTTTTGCTTGTTAACTCGATTGTCCATCTTTGAGGGATCCTTAGTAATTGCCGATATGGCGGCAATTAGGCGGCAATTAACAATTGAATTATGGAAGTATTCCGTTGAACTTCTTTACTAAACGTAGCTTGAACCATAGTAGGTATCCATTGATTCCTAGTGAACTAATACTATAACTAGGTCGTCAGTTCATCTAGTACTAGCCCTCGGCTCAGTCTCTATTCGAAGTTCATTTACATTTATCACTTTGATGGATTTCATCTAAAGTGATAAAGTATAGATTAGGTACTTTTCAGTGAAAAAAGAAAAGATGAACAATGACACAACCACAAACCTACACATCCACACACCTATTACACATTCAACTGAATCATATTACCCCCTATTAATAGCTTATTAATAATTAATAATAATAATATTATGTTTGTGATTAAATTATATTTTCCCTATCTCTGTAATGGACGACAGAGACTAACTTCCACAACACAGGATAACCTTGTGTAGAAGTGTGGACTTTCTAATAAATTTCATTTCATTTCATGAATCATATTGACTCCGAACCAACTTTTGTTTTAAGATCGTTTAACCAGAGTGAAGAATGGATGAATGAATGAATGTTTATTTGCCAGAACATAAAATTTGAAATTAAATGAATACACAACAATAACAGGAAATCTTGGCTGAAGGCGGAGTAAAAAAAAACATTCATTATTTTGTTCACATATGACAGTTGTGTGTATGAAAGGTGAAACATATCCTCAGAATTAGTACTAGATGAAATAAAGGATGAAATTATTGATTTCACACTGCGTGATTCATTTTTTTTAACCGACTTAAAAAAAACGGGAAAGTTCTCAATTCGGCTGTATTTTTTTTTTATGTTTGTTACCTCATAACTCCGTCATTTATTAACCGATTTGGAAAATTCTTTTTTTGTCTGGAAGGGTACACTTCCCGTTTGGTCCCATTGTCATCAGATCAGGATTTGATTTCTTCTTAGTGTACTTTGAAGTCGGTTTAAGTTTTTTGTAAAACAGTCCATTTATTACATCAACAGTGATACAGTGTAAATCTCCCTTAAGCGTTTTTTTTTCAATATACTTTCACTCTAAAGTTTCATGTATAGCTAATTGAGTCCATATTGTGTGCGTGTTTCCTTTGTGTGCAAGTCATTAGCTTTAAATACTTTTTCCAACTGTATATCTAAAACTTTACTTTCATTACTAAATGGGGCGAGTCGAGCGACCGAAACAAATTGATGCTTTTACAAGTTCTGGCTTAATTTAAATTTTATTCCACCTCCCGTGGGCTTGGCGCCGCCGTAGTAGATTTAATTACTATTGTAAAAAAAGCCTTGGAATGCCTCAATGCCTTGTACAGTTGGGAAAACAGACGACAAGCGTGTTTTCTTTGTATTTATCGTTTGCAATTTTAATTTTCAACTTGAAAGGTCGACAAAACTTTACGTCGATAGATCGATTTGGTACCCTAGTCAATGGCCCTGATTCTGTTGTTTACAACTAAACTAATTTTAATCTCACTATGTCTCTTTCTAATAAAGAACATAAGAAAAGGATGTAAGAAATTTAGTCCTGTCAAATTAGTCCAGTGCATGTCCAGTGCTTGTTTTGAATATAAATTTAATCGCCATCTATAGCGATTACGCCTACATACACGCAAAATAAGACGGCAAAGATTAATTTGACGGCATTAAATATGTTTTGTCCCTTTTCAATAATGTTCGTAAGAAAGAGATGAGATGTGACTAAAATTAGTTTAGTGCGATTTACAACAGAGTCGGCACGCACTAAGCATGGACTATTCCATGACTAAAGCCCATCACAGACGTAGCTATAATATATATTAATATAAATCGTAGTAAGGCCTATTACGATATATTTTCAATCCTAATCTTTGAGGGTGATTGTAGGGTAGTTGATTTTTACATCTAAAATTGTTGTTATCCTAGTTTATCAATAATGACTCGAAGAATTATTTTACTATTTACATTATGTTGCTATTTTTTCATATAAACCCTAATATTAATAAATAAGGTGTAAGTCATAACATTAGTCCAATATTGAAAACTACACAATGCATGGCTTTTTTAATAAATTAATATTTTGAAATATGTACTTATATCGAATCCTGCAACTTTTTTTTCTGGCAGTCGTGTAGTAAAAAGCTTTAGAAATCACTGAAAAACATGCAAGAAACTCTAGTTTCAGTTTAAGTTTAACCAACAAAACTAAAGATTCCATAATACATAAAATTTTAAACCATGAATAAACTCATACATTTACGCAGTTTAAAATGCAAAACACGGTGGTCACCAAAAGTGCCGAAACACAATATTAAGGTAAAAATTTCGAAATATAAACATCAGACCATTCAGTAAATTAAGCAAACTTCCTACTTCGTCGGAATGAGTTGAAAAAAATGTTGAATTTCAGCGTTTTTTCCTGTCGCCGCGGGCGAGCGCCCATTTTCAACCTACTGTCGAGCTGTAGTGGGAATTAATTGAGTTGCCCGCATTACATGTCGGGTGTCGTTTTAATGAAAGATTTAGGTTCATTTTGTAATGTTTTTTTTAGAAATTTATATGAAACAAGAGCACTGCTAAGTGGTTTTCCCAATGGAGTAGAGCATGGGGATCTTCATAATGGATATTTTAGGGAAGCGCTCGTGGTGTAGCGTGATTACCCGTTCTTAATCGATCGGCAAAGTTAAGCTACGTCTGTTGTGATCGGTACCTGGATGGGTGACCGCCTAGTGGTATTTCAAATCGAGCGTTTTCCGTGCTTCGGAAGGCACGTAGAGCCGTTGGTCCCGGTTGTCACTTAATTGTGATAGTCGTTAAGCTAGTTAGATGCCTCCTAGGTGGCTTAAAAAATTCCAACAGTAGGTTGACCACTAGCCTACCTCCACCAATCCGCAGTGGGCACGCGTGGTGGAGTATCGCCCAGTCCGTTTCACCCTCATTTGTGAAAGGAGGCCTGTGCTCAGCAGTGAGACATTATAGGCTGATGATGATGGGGATCTTCAAAAAGGGTGTGAAGACATTTCTTCAGGGTCGGCAACGCGCGAGTAACATCCCTGGTGTTGCAAGCGTCCATAGGGTACGGTAACCGCTTACCATCAGGCGGGCTATATGCTTGTTTGCTACCTTGGTAGTATAAAAACATATAGTTTTGTGGTAGTAACGGTGAAAGTCATACCAAAGGTAGCAGGTTCGAGTTCTTTCGGTGAAAGTTATCGTCAGTAAAGCAATGTACGATGATAAGGTATTTCGAAGATCCCTAGGCGGCTGGCTACTACCCTCAGAATGAAAATCTATGGCTATGCGTGTGTTTCAGCAGTTGCACTTGAGTGCCAGGGGCCTATTTTATGTAGCTACTCTGCGAGTCTGCACTCTGCTGTCTTCAATGCACTTTACAAATATTGCGGAGTGCAGAGTAAAACTAGTTTATGGTTATACTATGATTTGATGGTTATACTATGATGCTGAAAGTAGCGCCAGTGACTGAAAAGTTGAGAGGGAACCGTTTATCATGGTATGGACATGTTATGAGGAGAAATGAAAGCCACGTCACTAAAAAAGTTATGAATATGAAAGTGGATGGATATACGGGAAGAGGAAGACCGAAAAAGAGATGGATGGATTGTGTGAAAGATGATATGGGTAAGAAAGGAGTGGATATACTAGTATGGCGGATAGAAGAGACGAATGGAAGAAGCGTACATATTGCGCCGACCCCAATTGATTGGGAACAGGGCAGGCAGATGATGGTTATACTATGATTTTTCTCAAATATATTAAGTGAATTGGTAACGCTCACTCTTCGCTCTTCCGAATTTGACCATGCTCGAGGCACATCACTGATTTTCAGCTGACTCCCGGTACTAATGTGCAACAGATGATGTACGAGCAACGAATTAAACAAAACGTTCGTTTCACAGAAAAAAAAACATCATTAAAATAAGCACGAAACTTCATAACATCACAAAACAGAAACACACTTTAGTCACTTTAGTCTACGAAGTATTTGTATATAGAAAATAATTCCCGCTGAAGAGTTCAAAATAGGGAGTGCAGACTTGCAGAGTAGTTACATAAAACAGGCCCCAGGGCCATTTACGTTTTGTGTGCAATATCAATTTTCATGAGAATGTGGTCTACAAATGTCTATGTGGAAATACAGTAGGAAAGTAGTTTTCCGTCTCTTTTCCTATCCTGATATAATATAATAAAATGCGTTTTTTAACAGACTTCAAAAAAAGGAGGAGGTTCTCAATTCGTTTGTATGTTTTTTTTTTATGTTTGTTACCTCATAACTCCGTCATTTATGAACCAATTTGGAAAATTCTTTTTTGTTCTGGAAGGGTACACTTCCCGTTTGGTCCCATTGTCATCAGATCAGGATTTGATTACTTCTTAGTGTACTTTGAAGTCGGTTTAAGTTTTTTGTAAAACAGTCCAATTATTTTACATGGACTAATTTATAAAACTTTTAAACTGCGGTGACCAAGATTGTCATATATAATTTGGTTCGTATTGTGACGAAGAAGCAGAATATCTAAAAAAAAATCATAATATCTTCGGAAATAGGTACACATTTTTTAAATTAATTTTAATGGCATTTTTACTATCTTCAAAATTCAGCTCATGGTTCCTCATTTGTTTTTTGTTGTTGAGCGTTTTTCTCTAAGAAAAGAACTACAGGAGTTCAGAACTTGCCCATACTGGCTAGAAAAATACTTTTTATCCCGGAAAATCATTAGATCACCAGTATAATAGTTTTTTTCTTCTTCATATTATTGCATTGATTAGATTCGATTCCATTAAATACAATGTAACTGAATCACAAACAAGAAATCAAAGGAATTATTTGAACAGAAGAAAATTGTTCTTTGGTGTATTTGTTCAGCGAAAATACTCGATATGATGAATATTCGATTAGGTACCCGAATAATCGATGTCCTCGATAAAGATTAAGGCTCTTCCCTAGCCAATATTTGTTTTGACAACATCAACATATTAAATTGGACATATTGGATCTTCATACTCTCCCATAAATAGAGGGTACGTAGAATAATCACAATAAGAAATGAATTGCTACTGTATTGAGCTACGGTCGCCGAGAGAATGCGACCTGTTAATATTGGCGAAATCACGGTTTTTTTTTAAACAACTTAGTCAATAAACAAGCATACGGCCCACTTGATAGTAAGCGGTTACCGTAGCCATATAGACGCTTGCAACACACGAAGCATCGCTCATGCGTTATCGACCTATCCCGCCTCCCCTATGAGCTCTGGCAACGTTACTCACGCGCAGGAACACAACATTACACAACATAAAGTTATTTGGCTGCGGTATTCTGTAAGGTGGAGGTACTTCCCCAGTCGAGCTGCTCTTTGAGCGAATAAACGCTATGCTCTACCTCTCTTACGATTCTTGATTACGATAAGACTTTCACGAAGCTAATGCCTAAGAAAATACTGAACTTTCCTATAAAAGTCCCAACGTAATAGGATTATCCGTTTACGAGAATAGGGTGTCAGAAACGCATTCTCTCGGTGTCCAAACAATCATCAGCCTTTCACAAATGAGGGTGAAAGGGCAGTTACCACACCACGCGTGCCCACTGCGGATCAGTGGAGGTAGGCTACTGGTCAACCTACTGTTGGAGTTTTCAAGCCGCCTAGTAGGCCTCCTACTAGCTTAGTTTAGTAGGGTAGGGTAGGGTAGGGTAGGGTAGGGTGGTACCACGCGAACGAAGTCGCGCAGGGCAGCTAGTATACCATATAATTATTATGCTTATTCATACAATTGTGAACTACTTGCTTCCGTTCCCAAGGATCTAATGCTTTATTCCATGATATAATAAGTCTATATGCTAAGTTTTATCTTAATCCGTTGAGCAGTGACAACGTGACTGAGTAACAAACAAACGCGCAATTTTTACATTTATAATATTGGTGGAAAATAGAATTAACTACGAAGAAGTGATAATGAAAGATAATAAAATCAAAATCAAAAATCAAAAATTATTTATTCAATTTAGGCCCTGATAAGGCTCTTGTGATCTCTCAACTTGAACTGAGAAGACTCCGGCAAGAAACTCAGCAAGTTTTTTTTTTATGTGTACTTATAAGTATTACAATTTACAAAATATATATAACAATAGCCTGCGAAGCGAACAATTCATTCAAATGCATTCTTGTCATCTACAAAATCAGAAACTTTATAGTACCCTTTCTTGCATAACTTCTGTTTTACTATCTTTTTGAATCTATGTATAGGTAGCTCTTGGATTTCTTTGGGTACTTTATTATAGAAACGTATACATTGCCCCTTGAAAGAGTTAAGGACTTTGCTGAGCCGAGTTAAAGGTACAGCAAGTTTGTGCTAATAATAAATGTAAATAATAATATTCAGGGTTTTTTTTAATGGGACATTATCGGAATTCAAAGGAGATAGCTCCAAGTCAAATCGGATCATTACATGATTCATATTAGTAGAGTGTTTATTTGTATTAATATTTAAACTCTCACATAAAAAATTACCATATTATTAAAAAGTTGCTCGCAATAACATCGTAATAAGGAAACTCCTAATATATAATTGTTTACAATTCATTCAAAAAAAAAAAAGCGGTCGAACGTATCGTCATGCAATTATAAACCTTAATTCGACCGAAAGTAACTCGATCAAAATTATGTAGATTTTTTCCTCCGGTTTACCTTTTTTTAAACAAGAGGACCTCCTAATCAACTCACAGTGGGCTCAAGCAGTATTGTCTACTGACCTACTTTGTGCGGGTGCCAAATAATTTAATTTAAACTCGAAACTCCTAACGCGATTGTTTGGAAATTAGCAATTATAATTCTGAGTCCTTTGGCGGCACTTCAGCCCTATTGGGGTCCTATTGGGTGAATTAATCTGGCAACACCATGGTGGCAAGTGACCGTCATTATTGTAGACGTTCAGATTTAAAACGTAATTTTCACTAAGCGTGTTTGTTTGCCTATCACACTATAAAAGCTGCTTGTGGGGGCTGGTCTGCTTAAGTTTGCTATTTATTAACTTATTAAATATTTATTCAGTCTACTTTGTAATTTTGCCGCCGCGCCGTGGCACGCGATTGTCAGTGCGATTAGACTGTATATATTATGTAATGAATCTAAGGCTGTTTTGAAAAGAGTAATTGCTGAGTTTATTGCCGGCTCTTTTCAGCAAATGCAACCTTCCGAACCGGTATTAGAGTATTAGTCAGACTTTTCATAAGTGCCTGCGAAGGTCTATTTGAATAAATGATTTTGAATTTTATGATTATTTACAGAAAGAAATCTATTATAAAGACCCTCATTGACCTCATGTTGGCTATGATTTAATTCAATAAACTTGGATGCAAAAATTGGGTATACATTTTTGAGTAATTTATTTTGAGCTGAAACGTTTTATATAGTCTGTACTGATATAGTCGTCAAACCCTTTCGGATGTAAATACCCTTTTCGTTACACCCGGTATAATTTTATCGCGGGAAACATAAGAGCCTTCGAGAAAGCGGGTAAAACCATGCAACGGAAGCTAGTTTAAAATATAGATCCCTCATTTCTCTTACGACGGGCCAGTTGGCGCAGTTGGTTAAGGTTCACCTTACGCGCCGCAGGTCGTGGGTTCGATTCCCACACAGGACATGCATTTGTGTGCATGAACATGTCTGTATGTCCTGAGTCTGGGTGTAATTATGTATATTAAGTATGTATTTACAAACAAAAAGTAGTATATGTATTATATCAGTTATCTGGTTTCCATAGTACAAGCTCTGCTTAGTTTGGGATCAGATGACCGTGTGTGAGGAATGTCCCAGGATATTTTATTATTTATTTATATTTATATTTCTTAATAAGAAAAACCCTTCACAAAAACTCCCGAAATGAAGTTTGTTACCTTTTCCACCAGAGATGTGCTATGCAGGCTGCATAATAAAGAAATATCCTGGGACATTCCTCACACACGGTCATCTGATCCCAAAGTAAGCAGAGCTTGTACTATGGAAACCAGATAACTGATATAATACATATACTACTTCTTGTTTGTAAATACATACTTAATATACATAATTACACCCAGACACAGGACATACAGACATGTTCATGCACACAAATGCATGTCCTGTGTGGGAATAAAACCCACGACCTGCGGGACTGCGGTGCTATTCTGCGAGGATATAATAGCTAAGCTGTGAAACTATGTGACCGTTTCCACTGATACTAAGCTATGTAGCTGTGCGAGTAAGATGTGCTATGAAGATGCGCCGCCGCAAAGTAGCTGCGCCAGGAAGATGTTCAGCTCGAGCTATGCGATGTATAACTTTTTGCTTCCACGATGGCATGTCTACTTTCAGTGACAAACGCGAGCCTACTGTAGGTACTCTGCTCTGCACATAGCTACACCACTCGCGACCATCCATAGCACAAATCCTTCCATATAAAAAACATATCTTAGTTGAATCCGTCTCCACCAGTGCTAAGCAATGTGCACCAATGAATATGATTGGTCGATATCAAACGCATCCATATTCAAATTCAAATTCAAAAAGCATTTATTCAATATACCCGTTCCAAATACAACTTGAACTGAGAAGACTCCGGCAAGAAACTCAGCAAGTCCTTTTTTTTAAATGTGTACCCATAAGTATTACAATTTACAAAATATATATAACAATAGCCTGAGAAGCGAACAATTCATTCAAATGCATTCTTCTTGCATAACTTCTGTTTTACTATCTTTTTGAATCTAGCTAGTAGCTCTTGGATTTCTTAGCAACATAGCAACGTAGCATAGCCTATATGTGGTGGAAAAGCAGTCTAAGAGCGATGAATTCTCAGTGTTTCGACCTTTCGCCACCTTCCAATATTCTCGCATAAAAACATCGTATCAAAAAGGAAAAATATCTCTAAACAGGGTATGCCAAAGGTTTCTGTCTAGAAAGAATAACATTATATTTTAAAAGGCATTCCTTGCTTCTCAATAGGTATTCTTATGTCATGAAACATTACCCTGTTCAAAGGGAAATCGAATAATGATATTTTGTTATAGGTACCCTTATTGGGGTCTTTTAAAGGCCCTTTTCTTATCAACATAATGCACGGTTGTAGGTTACTTGTTCACGGGCGTTATTTTATTTTTGCGTACATGCTACGCGAAGCGAGCTCGAGTCAAGCCTCGAACGAACAGGATTCGTTCGTTGCTCGCGATTTCACGCATGGACGTATCAACGAGCCTACTACGAGCGCGATGCGAATCCCCGTGTTCGTGAAAAAACTGACAATCGGGCGGAGCGCAGTCGAGCACGCTACGAATGCTCGTTCGAGGCTCGCAGGCCCGTCCACGCTACGCGAATCGTGCTCGCAGTGTGCTCGTTCGTGGCTTGGCTCGTGCTCGGTTCGCCAAGCATGGACGCACCATTACATCGTACCTTTTGTCCGAGTTTCTCTTGGGTATTTTTTACGATGGAGCATCGATTATGGGCTATATTTAATTCATAATCATCTGTGCCAGTTTTAGCACTACCAGTGCCCTGAGCGAGATTTCTACGGCGCCCCCCCTCCGGTATCCAAATCCATGTGCGAAACCGGTCAAGTGCGAATCTAAGTCTGACTTTCAACGAGAGATCCTTCCTTGGACGTATATTAATTCTTGGCTTGGGCTATAACTGTACCGCATAACTAGTTTTTTTGTAAACGAATTTTGATGATTTCGAAGAAATTGCAATGTGCTAGTTAGAAACTAACAAATTTAATAACGACGACAGTTTTAATATGGAGGCGTGCCTAGCTCAAAAACTGCCGTGACCAAAAAGCTATGTATTGTGCATTATAAAGCATAGGTACAATACCAGCATTTTGGTGTATGCGCGTCAGACATAAAGGAGCGTCTTCGGCGCGGCGCCCCTTCATGTCTGGCGCCCTGTGCGGTCGCACTACCTCGCCTTACCCTAACGCCGGTACTGATAATTATTAGTGGACATAGGACTGCCCACTGCTGAACTTAATGTGCCCTTTGGTCGATTCTAACTAGATCCTCGGTCCACCTCGGCGCTTTCTTGAACGTGTTGCTGCATTTCTTTCTCATTACTTATTGGTTCTTCTAACGCAGCTTGCTTATTACATTTCTCTTCTTCTTATGCGTTAAACTCTTAAAAGAGAGTCTTGACGTGTGATGACTGCTGGTTTTTGGTACAGTTGTTGATAGGACTCCTATTGCCTCTTTAGCTTGAACGAACGAATCTGTAGAATTAACATTATTACTACTAAAACACGTCTACAAAAACTCAAAATACCTTATAACTTTACTACACTTTCCGCCACGTTAACTTTTATTAGGTGACCGGCTTATTGAAGACATTTCGTATAAAATCTTATAAAACATAGATGGTATAGCATATAGATGGTATAGAGGTCGCATTCCAGACGTATGACCTATTTGACCGTTAGAAAATATTGGAGATATGTTAAGGTATTTGTCTGACCGGCAACGATGTATGTAGCAGTTTAATAAGCTGTTATGGAACGCGGCAACGGCAAGGATGGCTGCATGAAATGCTGCGGCTGAAATTTTGGAATAAAGGTTTTTAACATATCTATTGCTATCGCGCTGTGCCCTAGGGCGATAGAGACTACTACAGCTTGGACCGATTATACCTATTTAAATTGGACGAAATATTTCTTAATCCCCGGTTTTCTCTTCCAAAACAGGATCGATAAAAAAAAAACAAGATTCATAAATCAAATAAGAAGGGCATTGGCTATGTCTGTCGGTTTTCGTTTGTTGTTTCATAATCGTCAAATTTGTTCGCTGGAAGTCTGATAAGGGCGTTAAAAACATTTTCACAAAAAAATTATACCACCGAAAAAACTGAAAAGCAAAAAATAATAAACCTTTTAAATATATAGAATTTTGAATATAACTTGATTTTTATAAAATAAATAACGATACAAATTAGGGAGCGAGTGTCTCTACTATACGTTTTATAGTTAGCATTCTTTTAATAGTTGGGTTTCTATAAACTACTTGTCTTACTATCTCCTCGCGTGATAATCGCAAGTCTGACTGGTACCTTAGTAGTAGTATACCTACGTATAATGTGTACGGTATGTTCTCGTAGTTGTGGTACAAAGGGTTGTAACATTTATTTATAGATATATCAATGTTTCAACATTGTTTTTCAAACCGTATGTTTGCAAGCTGATGTTTGTTTTAGAATTCCATTCAACGTAAATGATAACGGTTTTGGAATAATATTACTGTACGTTTGTTTGGAAATTATTGTAATATATTGAACAATTGTGCTAGTTCTGTTGTATACAAACTACACTACTATATCTCTTTCTAACAAAGAACACAAGAAAAGGATATAAGAAATGTTGGTTCCAAAAGTATGTTTTCAGCGTGAATTTAGCCATCACAATTTCTTTAGATCTATTAGCACGTAAATGAAAATAGCAAATACTATTTTTTATAATAAAAGCGGCTTTGCGGCTTTAAAAAATATATTATTTAACCTTTTCAATAATGTTTAAGAAAGAGATGATTAAAATTGGTATAATGTAATTTGCAACTTTAATTAGCGCCTGTTAAATTCATGTACATTTATTTCCCAGTCATGTATTGCACTATGCAAGCTAATATTTATTTTAGAAAAGAATAATATAAAAATAATATAATATATATTTTTCGTTCAATAATATTTATATTATCTCTTCGAAGCGCTCGTGGTGTAGCATGATAAACCGTTCTTAATCGATCGGCTAGTTAAGCTACTACCGTCGTGGTCGGTACCTTGATGGGTGACCGCCTAGTGGTATTTCAAATTGAGCGTTTCCATGCTTCGGAAGGCACGTAAAGCCGTTGGTCCCGGTTATCACTTCCTATAAGCGGCTTGAAAACTCCAACAACGGTTAGCCACTAGCCTAAGCCTACCTACCTCCACCGATCCGCATTGGGCAAGCGTGGTGGAGTATTTGCCCACTGTCTATCACCCTCATTTGTGGCTAGAGGGACTCAATAGTGCGACATAAAACGGTTTCTCACTGTTTATTATCAGTCAATTTATGTAATAACTATGGGCGCACGCAACATGGAGTGCCACTCAAATTCTATTTTATTACTTATAACAAGAACTACGTGTTTTATTATTAACGAGAATATTTGATGTTATTTGTAGTAATCTACAAAAGTGCTTCGTATTTATCTTGTACAGAACTTTAAGATATTAAAAAAGGGATTAATATTGCTTTTATGACACATAGTTGACTTGTAGTCTACCTGTTGGCATGTGGTCACCGTCTTCTATGAACATTTATTGTACCAGGGGCCCAATATATAATCTGCTATTTCAATGGTGTTCCAATGAACTTTCAGTGGTGTCAAAATTGTGACATTTTACAGTTTTGGTAGTCTACTTACTAACAGAATAGTGTCATTATGGCACAATTTTGACACCACTGAAAGATCATTGGAACACAATTGAAATAGCAGACTTGGGCCCCAGGAGGACTGCCAATGTTGCTGAACTTGAAGAGCTCATGAAATATTATGAGGACTGATAACAGGTTGAGATTTCGAGATGGCATATATTCTAAACCTATGTTGGGTTAGTCATGCTACTCATGCTGAATAACTTTTACTATGGGACTAATAGTGAATTCTCAAAAAAACAATAAAACTGTCCTTAGTAAATGTCAACTGATGTCAACCTTGCTCGATCAAAATGTGAGAAAAGTAAAAAAAAAAATTTGAGACTTGATCGTTGGTCCCATAGTAAAAGTTGTTCAGCATGACTAGCCCAACATAGGTTTCGAAAATATGCCATCTCGAAATCTCCACCCAGTATTTGTCTCTCGGTTTCACAAATACGCTAAGGTGATGATAACTCAGTAGTACCTATATTGATGCCGAGTGGAAGGTCTCGGGTTCGAATCCTACAATGAGACCGAACTTTCGGTGTAGAAAAACATCGTGAGGAAACCATAGCACGGTGGCAGGGTACTTTGTAGTACCTACCTGGCTGTCTACCAACCTCAAGCTGAAAATCTGTCGCCAAGCACCTATCGGTGTGTTCCGATAGCTGCACTTCAGCCAGTTCCTTCTAGGCTTGACCACCTTCGGCCACATCATCACTTACCATGATGAGTTTGCACAGGCCTATATACACAGGAAAAAATGCTCTTTTGGAATCAGATAGCCGTGTGTGAATAATATTATTAGTATTTTAGCCACTGGACCATTACGCTTAGATACAAAAAAAAAACAAAAAATACGTCACTCCCAACAAATTTCGTTTGAGGCGATAAATCCGATAGCTAACCCTATCGAAAGGAAAGCCTGTAGCTCTCTCATTCATCTTATGTTTCGGCCCGTTGTTTCTGACGGCTGGAATCCGGCCCGTGTCAGCGGTAAGCCGGAATAAATGAGCCGGGATCCGGGCTGAGACGCGCGGAGCGGGAACAATCATTAATGGACATAATGTCGCGGGAACCAATTGATTAATCGACGTTGACCTAATTTTACCGTCGTAGATTTTATTACGGTAAGCGGTTACCACAAAAAAAAACCACGGGTATCTCGTGAGTTACCGATACTGCAGACTCTCTTACACACCTATCCTGAAAAGCTACCCCAAAAGATTGATAAAATATTACAAAAAAAAACAAGGTCCAATTTATGTTACAATGAATATACCACTATTCCATTCACCCAGTTGAGAGCCCTTCAGCGCTCACCGATTTGTCTGCGTAAGGGTGAAGCCATCAAAGGCAAGCATCTAGTCCTTTAAAAAAAAAAAAAAATTACAATCAAAATATTACAATGCTTGTTTCTTATAGGTGCAGTTTATGAATATATCCATTTATTTTTGATGCTGCATTTTCTTGCTATGAACAAGATAATATATAGGAATCTAAACAGTTACCATTATAATTAACTTGCTGTCCCCCGCGGTTTCACCCGCGCTCTCGGGATAAAAAAGATAGCCTATGTTCTTCTCCTTATCATAAGCTATCTGCATGCCAAATTTAATGATGATTCGTTGAGTAGTTGAGGCGTAATGGCGTAACAAACAAACAAACTCACTTTCGCATTTATAATATTAGTTAGGATTTCACAGGACATAAATTTCTTTGCAAAATTAAATAAAGTGAAATCGCTTCCGCTCATGCTCCCGCTACCGCCACGCCTTCGACACTACATCCCCACTCTTACGAAGACCGCATGAAAAACAAAAGGAAACCATTTTTGAATTGTAACAGTATTTGGATAGTTTTCGGGTCGGGTTGAGTGAAAAACTTGCTTTATCTTTTTTTAAGTCCACTTACACTCCGGTTAAGGGGAAACGAATACGTTTACTTAAGGGGTTGGTTGTTTAGTTTTCACGAGGTTTTGTTCGTTGTTTGAATTTGTTTTTAGGGTTCCGTGTCTCAAAAGGAAAAAGAAATGAGTCCTTATAGAATTGCTTTACAAAGAAATTATTTTATATAGACACATTCTCAAAGTAAGAGGTTGAAATTAATATATACTGAAATGAAAGAAAGAAAGAAAGAAAAAAACATTTATTGGACACAACAAAATAGCACAATACACAACAATACAATACATTATAATACAATAATACACACAACATTATAAAAAAAAACAGTAAAATTTTGCGACATTGTAAATATGTACTATGATGGGTCCAAAAGGCCCCAGCTCAGCATGTGCTGCAGATAACTACAGCGCTGATTTTCAGCTGAAGCCACGGGTGATGCACGGACGAATGAAGTAACAACTCCAATGAAAACTTTAAAAACAAAGGTATTATTTCGATATCTAGGTTCTTAATAAAATTAACAATTCTTGAATGGACCGACAATGGCCCTGATTCTGTTGTTTACAACTAAACTAATTTTAATCTCTTTCTAACAAAGAGCATAAGAAAAGGATGTAAGAAATGTTGTCCTCTCAAATTAGTCTAATGCTTGTTTTCAATATAAAAGTCGCCATCTATCGCGGTTACGCCTAAATACACGCAAAATAAGACGGCAAAAATTTATTAGACAGCTTTAAATATATTCTATCCTTTGTCAATAATGTTCGTAAGAAAGAGATCTGACTTGATTAACATAAGTTTAGTGCGATTCAGAATCTAATATTTGAACAGCTTAAAAAGCATGAAATGACACGAGTTTTTCAAAACGTAAGGGAAAATAAAGTAATAATTTATGAAAATTCAATTCGTATATCAAAATATGGGATCGCATGTGAATCCGCGAGGTCTAAAGGCTAGCTATAAAGCTACTGGTCGGCAATAAACTATCCGAAGTTAGTTTGAATTGGGCCAAAATCTCTACACAATAGATTATACCGGTGGGAGCAGATATTCTGTTTATAATCAACAGGGCTACAATTCAGAATGATTTATATTGTATCTAACTATTTAATAACTGTAGAAGGTGTATTCGTATAACATATTCTAGAAATTATGTTGTATCACCAGTAGAATTCGTCGCTGTATAATAAAAAAAAAAAAAAAAGTTGTCGCTAACGTGTCTTCCGTACTGGAACCAGTCGGTATTGCGCGGGGCGATGGCAAGAGACCGGATGGTATGTCTTTGATCCCTTGGAGTGACGGCAAGTCGCTGGTGTGGGATGCCACATGTGTCGATACACTCGCGCCATCTCACTTACCGGCGACTTGTAAAGCTGCAAGGGCAGTTGCGGCCAGTGCGGAAAATTCAAAATTCAAAAAATATGCATCGATTGGACCCAATTATATTTTTATGCCTTTTGCGGTCGAGACCTTGGGACCGTGGGGGTCCGAAGCTCGCCGTTTTGCTCGCACCTTGTCTTCAAAATTGATCGAAACCTCCGGAGACCAGCGGGCGGGGAGCTTTTTCCGCCAACGCGTCAGCTGTGGCTATCCAAAGAGGAAACGCTGCCAGCCTTCTGGGAACCTTGCCGTTAATCGGAAGCAGCAGAAGGCAGGCTTGAGGAAATTTTCACATTTATGCAAAGTTTAGCAGCCCTGTTTCTTCCTGTTAGGAACCTCACTGCTAATATGTTAGTACAGAAGATACATTTTCAAAGCGCGGGAAATGCTATTGGACGGCAGCTGCCACCATATGTGCGGAGGGGCGTGACTTGCGAGTGAGACGGAACTAACAGCTGCAGTGTATTATGAACCTTACAGTAGTGATCTAAGGTTGATTGTAAGTTTTAAGCATTCTTTCGTTAATCTTCGGGCCATACTTTCTTTTCTGAGCGAACAAAGTTTCACGACGCGCCTTATCAGTTGGGTACTACTGTATGACGAACCTTTTCATTCCGGGATTGTACAATGGAAACTAGATAGCTGATATATTTATACTACTATGTCATCTGTTATTGTAGAGAACTATTGAGTACCTTACCACCGCTTTTTACCGCGCTTTGCTATCTACTATATAAAAATAAGTCGGGTTTTCCTTCCTGACGCTATAACTCCAGAACGCACGAACCGATTTCCACGGTTTTGCATTCGTTGGAAAGGTCTCGGGCTCCGTGAGGTTTAAAGCAAAGAAAGTAGGGTAGGGTAGGGTAGGGTAGGGTAGGGTAGGGTAGGGTAGGGTAGGGTAGGGTAGGGTAGGGTAGGGTAGGGTAGGGTAGGGTAGGGTAGGGTAGGGTAGGGTAGGGTAGGGTAGGGTAGGGTAGGGTAGGGTAGGGTAGGGTAGGGTAGGGTAGGGTAGGGTAGGGTAGGGTAGGGTAGGGTAGGGTGGGGTAGGGTGGGGTGGGGTAGGGTAGGGTGGGGTAGGGTGGGGTGGGGTAGGGTAGGGTATGGTAGGGTAGGGTAGGGTAGGGTGGGGTGGGGTAGGGTGGGGTGGGGTAGGGTAGGGTGGGGTAGGGTAGGGTGGGGTAGGGTAGGGTAGGGTAGGGTAGGGTAGGGTAGGGTAGGGTAGGGTAGGGTAGGGTAGGGTCGGGTAGGGTAGGGTAGGGTAGGGTAGGGTAGGGTAGGGTAGGTAGGGTAGGGTAGGTAGGGTAGGGTAGGGTAGGGTAGGGTAGGGTAGGGTAGGGTAGGGTAGGGTAGGGTAGGGTAGGGTAGGGTAGGGTGGGGTGGGGTGGGTGGGGTGGGGTGGGGTGGGGTGGGGTGGGTGGGGTGGGGTGGGGTGGGGTAGGGTAGGGTAGGGTAGGGTAGGGTAGGGTAGGGTAGGGTAGGGTAGGGTAGGGTAGGGTAGGGTAGGGTAGGGTAGGGTAGGGTAGGGTAGGGTAGGGTAGGGTAGGTAGGGTAGGGTAGGGTTAGGGTAGGGTAGGGTAGGGTAGGGTAGGGTAGGGTAGGGTGGGGTAGGGTGGGGTGGGGTAGGGTAGGGTGGGGTAGGGTGGGGTGGGGTAGGGTAGGGTATGGTAGGGTAGGGTAGGGTAGGGTGGGGTGGGGTAGGGTGGGGTGGGGTAGGGTAGGGTGGGGTAGGGTAGGGTGGGGTAGGGTAGGGTAGGGTAGGGTAGGGTAGGGTAGGGTAGGGTAGGGTAGGGTAGGGTAGGGTAGGGTAGGGTAGGGTAGGGTAGGTAGGGTAGGGTAGGGTAGGGTAGGGTAGGGTAGGGTAGGGTAGGGTAGGGTAGGTAGGGTAGGGTAGGGTAGGGTAGGGTAGGGTAGGGTAGGGTAGGGTAGGGTAGGGTAGGGTAGGGTAGGGTAGGGTAGGGTAGGGTAGGGTAGGGTAGGGTAGGGTAGGTAGGGTAGGGTAGGGTAGGGTAGGGTAGGGTAGGGTAGGGTAGGGTAGGGTAGGGTAGGGTAGGGTAGGGTAGGGTAGGGTAGGGTAGGGTAGGGTAGGGTAGGGTAGGTAGGGTAGGGTAGGGTAGGGTAGGGTAGGGTAGGGTAGGGTAGGGTAGGGTAGGGTAGGGTAGGGTAGGTAGGGTAGGGTAGGGTAGGGTAGGGTAGGGTAGGGTAGGGTAGGGTAGGGTAGGGTAGGGTAGGGTAGGGTAGGGTAGGTAGGGTAGGGTAGGGTAGGGTAGGGTAGGGTTGGTAGGGTAGGGTAGGGTAGGGTAGGGTAGGGTAGGGTAGGGTAGGGTAGGGTAGGGTAGGGTAGGGTAGGGTAGGGTAGGGTAGGGTAGGGTAGGGTAGGGTAGGGTAGGGTAGGGTAGGGTAGGGTAGGGTAGGGTACGGTAGGGTACGGTAGGGTAGGGTACGGTAGGGTAGGGTAGGGTAGAGTAGGGTAAGGTGGGGTGGGCTAGGGTACGGTAGCACCATAGAGTAGGGTAGCACCACGCGAACGAAGTCGCGCTGGGCAGCTAGTGGTTTCATAAGATGTTTTCCTTTATCGAAAACTAAAGCTTACAGTGGGATTCGAACCGCGACCTTCGTCACGGTATTACTACCACTATCTATCATCGCCTTAAGACACACATTTCATCAGATGGCCCTCTGCTCAGTCTTCAGTATTTTTACTTAAAGGGTATAATAAAAACTTGAAATTTTTACGGGCCAGTTAGCACCACCTATCGCGCCACGGGACTTGCATGTGTGCATAAACATGTCTGTATGTCCTGAGTCTATGTGTAAATATGTATATTAAGTATCATGAAGCAATAAGAAGTATTTATTCACAAACAAAAAGTAGTATACAATTATAAATAAAATAAAATAATAAAATAAAAATAAAAAAAATAAAAAAGCCTTTATTGCCATATCTAATAAATAATACAAAGTTATAATAGTTACATGCTTAAAAAAAATTAATCTAATTTCTCAGATAGGGCCCCTCTTTGGGTAAAGGCCTCCTCCATTCCTTTCCACTCGGTCCTATCCAGTGCTATCTCCATCCATTTGATGCTTGCCTCTTCTTTCACCTCGTCAGCCCAGCGTTCCCTAGGGCGCCCTCTTCCTCTGTTACCCTGCGGCCCTGACCAAGAAGTGACACGTTTTGTCCACCTCTTATCCGTTAAACGTGCTAAGTGTCCTGCCCATTTCCATTTTAGACGCTGTGCGTGTTGAAGCGCATCTAGAACTTTGGTTTTCTTACGTATAAAACAGTATACAATTACATGAGTTGTAATCAGATGTCTGGTTTCCATAGTACAAGCCCTGCTTAGTTTCATATCAGATGACCGTGTCTGAGGCATGTCCCAGGATATTTATTTAACATACCACTATTATAACTTCTACAGCTTTACAGTTAAGTTATATTATTAAGCAGGTGGCGGTATAGGCATCTATTACTTAACATTAAAGTGTCCCAATTCAGCTGAGATGAATAAATGATCACATTCCAATTTGAAATTACTCAAAATTCACGCACAATTAATATTCAAGCGGTTTTCCTAATGAATAGTAAGTTGCCAAAGATATTTATTTATTCACTAGATACGGCAAAAAATCTGTCGAAATTCATGACGGCGGGGACGTGGGGCGTGGGCCTGTGCGGAGCGATCAAGCTTGTCATCTAACCTAAGTTTGGTTAAAAAATGCAGCGCCAGACTCTTATAGAGTATAGTTTTCTCGCAACCAAAACGATCAATTTCATAGCGCTTACGCGGTTGTCCCTAGTTGTCCCCTTAGAATTTACACCGCAGTCGTGGCATTTAAATGAAGAAATATTTTTTCAATCGTAATATTACGATATTATTACCTACACATTCTCTTGAACAACAAAAAAGTTTACTTAATTGTTATTATATATTTTTTTATACTACTAAGGTGGTAAATAAGCATACGGCCAGGTTCAAACTCTTTGTCGTATAATTAGTGCGGCTTCGTACGCGCCCAGACTGCATGAATGTCGAAGCGTACTCTATGGTCGAAGCTACACTAAAGTAAGGTGACCGGACGGCAGTTCAGTTCATTCGAACAAAGTGAATGTATGGAACGCCGTATCTAGTGAATACATAGATATCTTTGCTGCCACATAATAAATACATTGTTATTCAATGTATATTACAGAAATTTGTCATCAGTATCACCAGTAGAAAACTTATTTTAAATCGATCATTATCTTCGTAATTATAAGGTAAAATCTTTTTGGGATTTATGGTTCTGAGATGCACAAAAATACATGTAAGTTCGTTCAAGGTATAGACAATTTCTATGTTGTTTTTAGGCTATAAATTCTAAATCGAATTCCTCAAGCGAAAACATTTCTAAGCCTACTAAATTCAGAGGGCCAATATAACTTAACCATAAATAACGGCGGAACGATTCGGCAATTCGATGGAATGACGCACAACCGGACAGCCGTTCACAAAGCATCTAAATAAGGGATTAACCCTGTGCTTTATGGCTGGGGTCGCCATGGGGCTAAATTAGAATGTCTTGGGTAAACTTGATTGCAGGAAAGTTCGGGATTTTTATTATACAGTGATACACCCCCTTATTAATAAATAAGGTACGCTGTGCCCCTGTACCCCTTGGGTACAGTTTATCCTTAGTGATCAATAAGATGTTTTACAGTTATACTAAATTTCTGTTTTTTTTTTAAATTTATGATCAGTTAGATATGTAACGGTTGGCTGTCAAAAAAAAAGTTGCGGTTTTTTAGGTAATCGATCGTAAGGCATCGTGGCAACAAATATAAAGTTCAAAACAGCGATGCGTTTGATGTTAGGTGAATATAAAGTAATTTTGCAGTTTATTTATATATACAACACACATAAATCCTGCTTATAAAATACCAAATCTAAATATTTACAAGTAAAAAAGTTGTGCCAGATCGCCCTGTGTGAACGTGCCAAGAAGGCTGGCAGCATTGCCACGTTGAATGGCAATGCTGATCCTTTGTCCTAGGTAGACACCAGCGTTTCTGTCACGTGAGGTCTCAATAAGGCGCCGTGAGGCAGTTTTAATTAAATTAAAAAATTAATGCACAACTCAATGGAGTATCTTTTTGGTATTTCTTTAGTTGATTGAATTTCCTTTATATTTTACCATTGATGTAGATAATCTTTTTTTACAACAAATATGTACAAAATACAATCTATATATAGAAAATTTCCTTATCTTTTATTATCTTTTACTATTAAACAAGCAATATTTATGTGTTTTGAGATCTCAAGAACGGCTCAACAATTTTGATTAAATTTTCTATATTGAGGTTTTTGGGGGTGAGCCATCAATCTAAGTAAGTCCATAGGCTACGGTAACTGCTTACCATCAGGCGGGCCGTATGCTTGTTTGCTTCCTAAGTAGTATAAAAAAAATCTTTTACCAGTAAACAAGCAATATTTATAAAAAGATCTCAAAAACGGCTCTAACAATTTCGATGAAAATTTCTATATGGGGCTTATGGGAACGAGCAATCAATCAAGGTAAGACGAGACTTACTTTAGGAAAACGCATTTTCCCGCCGCGAGTTTTTAAGTTTTACGCTAATTTCATATATTAATTTTTTATAGCCTAGAGGTCAAAAAGTTAGAATTCCGTCTCGTAGGTCATGGTTCGATCCCAATCCAGTCTAATCTTATTGATTTTTTTGACCTTGTTTTTATGCCCAGTAATGCTCGGTTAACCAGGTACTGCTGATGATGTCTTATTCTGAGTATCAAAAATCTTGGGATATTTCCATCCCTATTCGCTACCATGGCAACCCTATTATTGGCCATAAACAAGATGAATGTTACTGCCCACCGATGGTTTTGTTCAAGTTCGATTTGTAGGGTAAACTATCGGGTGTGGGGTTGTAAATTAAAGCCTCTCCCCCCTTTATAAGGTTGTTTATCTTATGAATTTGTAATTAGACTGCGGAAGTCGTGATAATAATCTGATTAGGAGTTGGTGTCAATACGGAGTTAGGCCGGTTGTTATATAACTCCTTGAATGTATTAACATCTCTTATAGAAAAGTTTAAATAGGTATAAGTTTAATTTTAGGTTTAATTATTTAAGTTTAGTTTTATTTTACCCAAAAAAATGGGACATAAGTTTACACATCAGTTACGAGGCGGGAAATTTGTTTTTTTCGAGTTTTTTTTTTTTTACCTTCGTAGAACAATATGTAAAGTGATTAGCAACAGTAGAAGTTAGGTTTGTATTTGGAATGTATGGCTTGATCTGTAGCCGTGCATACATACTTAGTTTTTGTTACGATTTTAAGTTGTTTATAGTTTGTATGTACACCTAATTAATAATTAGTGGTTAACGGTGTTGGTGTCACAATGAATTAAAATCTTATTTTATTTTACTAATTTTCCATAGAACCGTTCGAAGTGGAAATCAATGGGGGAGGCCTATGTTCAGCAGTGGACATCCATGGGCTGATATGATGACGATGAATTATCCATAGCACACCCCCACTCCATTCACACTGACACCCTTTTGTTTTTCTTTTTTAAATACAAATTAATTTTAATAATTTTAATATTTTGGCTACGGTAACCGCTTACCATCAGGCGGGCCGTATGCTTGTTTATCGACTAAGTTGTATAAAAAAAAAAAAAAAAAAAAAAAAATGTATATAAATTGAATAATCGCTGTCTTCTGCTTCTTATTTTTAATTTTGGCAACCAAGCCCAAATTAGGGCTCATTTCTGCCAGTGTCGAGTTATATTATAGTTTCCAGTCGCAATAAATCACTTCACATTATAGTCCTCAGTCAGTCACCGTCCATAAAAGTCATGTTTTACTACAATGGTGGTCATTGTACTAAAACTCTTCACGGACATTTTGAGACAACTTGAAAAGTCACAATACACATAATTCATTTAATTTCACTTCACTGGTGCACATGGATGATCTTTATTGGGTAAAATACCACCAAAAATACACAATAAAACTCAAAATACACAAATTTATGAAAATAAAAATGAAAATGCTACGTCACTCTGCAAGTTCCCGCCAAAAAGTCCCAATCGCTGTCTTAAATGTATCCTAATTTTTTTAAATGCAAATCCGTCATTGGCTGTTTGATTAATCTTATATGTTCATTCAAATTATACTAAGAGCTGTGGATTTCATTTGATTAAATAAATAAAAATAAATAGTGACCTTAATAAATTAAAAAAAAAAGTTATACGAGTATAAATTATATATTTTTCCATAATTTTTCTTCTTATATTTGAACTGCAAAAGGTCTAGTCACATAATACTATGAAATACGAGCCTAAGTACCTAAAGTACTTATGAAATCTCAGAAAAATATATATTAAAGGAAAATTCATTGTTACGTCCAGCCATCCCGGACAGTCGGACACTCAAGACCTTCACAACTTTTTGTAAAACCGACAAAAGATTTGATAAAGTGCGTGACGTCACTCACCCTTGCTCTTCTTTGCTCCCAGCTTTATATTGGTATAGGTTATAGATTATAGCGATTTTGAAGTTATCTGCAGGGCTATTTTAAAACGTCGGATTCGATATCGGGAACGGATTCAATAATTTCCGAGGTAGCGATTGCTGAAATTCGAGCAATCGCTATTTTAATTTTCGAAAACTTTTCGATGAATCCAATTGATATTTCCGTAAAGAAACATCAAAAATATTTGAATTCGGAAATTTAAATAGCAATTGCGGAAAATCGCCTCAGTAGTTTTTGAATCCATTTCCGATATCGAATCCGAGCGTTTTAAAATACCCCTGCTGGAGTAGGATAAACGTCACAAAACTTCAACGGTGTCGTGTAATGTGAAACGCACGATCGAAACCATGTAACGACCATTTATTGAGGCTTATACAAGTACTTATGAAGCGCTCGTGGTGTAGCATGATAAGCCGTTCTTAATCGATCGGCAAGTTAAGCTACTACCGTCGTGGTCGGTACCTGGATGGGTGACCGCCTAGTGGTACTTCAAATCGAGCGTTTTCGTGCTTCGGAAGGCACGTAAAGCCGTTGGTTGGTTATGACTTAATTGTGATAGTCGTTAAGCTAGTTGGAGGCGTTCTAGGCGGCTTGAAAACTCCAACAGTAGGTTGACCACTAGCCTACCTCCACCGAACCGCAGTGGGCACGCGTGGTTTAGAATCTATGGAGGTGCAAGGTGGATGACACCTCCATTTAGAAGGGAAGATCTTCCGCCAGGCTGGGTCATTGTGCCTGGGGACCGCGGTCCAACTGTACATGTCGGACAGTTGTATATATGCAGATTCTCGGGAAAACTTCGCAAGCGCGATGCAGGATGTAGGCGCGCGATGCAGGATAATGTGGCGCCGCGCCATCTATCTTTCCATGTGTGAACTATCTCGGTGTTACTGATAGATGGCTGATAGAGGTCGCTACATCACTCCCTTCCTAGACCGGAGGTCGATCTGTTGTTGCGTCGTTGCGTTAAGCTTGCAAGTGCCAGTGCTGCTCGAAGTCTACGGTGAGTCGAGACGGAGCGCAGATGCTGCGACAGGTTGAGCCGGCTGGTCCACGTAATGCAGAAACCGCCACGCCGGAGAGATGATCCGGGCGTGTGCTGCGGTGGACTGTGCGGGCGAGGAGCTTAGTCGCAGTGTTGCCTTGCAGGACCAGGAAGCACGGTGAGTCGGCTGCGATGGACCTGATTAAGGCGAAGTTGGCTTGCTGTGTGACTGCTTGCCGGTGGGGAGTGATGAGCTTGGAGAAACTGCTCAGAAGTGCTACTGCATGTTCCGTGATTTTTGGAGGGTTGGAAATATTCCCATCCATCACGTCGGGGTCACCACTATGGAGGTGCAAGGTGGATGACACCTCCATTTAGAAGGGAAGATCTTCCGCCAGGCTGGGTCATTGTGCCTGGGGACCGCGGTCCAACTGTACATGTCGGACAGTTGTATATATGCAGATTCTCGGGAAAACTTCGCAAGCGCGATGCAGGATGTAGGCGCGCGATGCAGGATAATGTGGCGCCGCGCCATCTATCTTTCCATGTGTGAACTATCTCGGTGTTACTGATAGATGGCTGATAGAGGTCGCTACAAATCTGCCCTTTCCCTTTCACCCTGATTTGTGAAAGGAGGCCTGTGGGACATTATAGGCTGATGATGATGATGATACAAGTACGTCAGATAGACGTCAGATGTTGTTTCAATGGCATTCTGCAGTTTTTTAGCCGACTTCAAAAAATGAAGGAGGTTCTCAATTCGGTTGTTTTTTTTTTTTTATGTTTTTTCCTCATATCTCCGCCATTTATTAACCGATTTGGAAAATTCTTTTTCTGACTGGAAGGGTACACTTCCCGTTTGGTCCCATTGTCATCAGATCAGGATTTGATTACTTCTTAGTGTACTTTGAAGTCGGTTTAAGTTTTTTTTAAAACAGTCCAATTATTGACGTTTAATTTAATCGATTAAACTTTAAGTCTAGCAATCTATCAGTCGTTTACTAGTCGCGGAGTTTGGATCCCATACAGTTGTCATCCAATCGAAATGACGAGAATACGTAGCTTGTTTTGAAAAGAGTAATTGCTGAGTTTATTGCCGGCTCTTCTCAGCAAATGCAACCTTCCATACCGGTTTTAGAGTCAGACTTTTCATAAGTGCCTGCGAAGGTCTATTTGAATAAATGATTTTGAATTTGAATTTGAACACAATTCATTATTTCATCCAATGACGACCGATGACGAACGATGAACATTCGTGGGCCCTGATTGGATGAAATTCATTAATGGTATTCGTTACGATTACCACCAAAGTTACGCGGTAGAGCCTATAGATACGCATAATTTATCTATAGTCATGACCAGTCTTTTAATAATGAAAAATATTGATATTCCCTATGTAGCATCTGTAAGTTTTTACCTTGTCCCATATTAAATTCCAGTGATTTTCCACCGTCCAACGATATTAAAAATGATAAGTATTTGGGTCCGACCTTAATACAGACTTATTGGTACAGATTGGGCCCACGGGTTTAAAAATCCTCCTTTAAAAAGGGCTGTTTTTGTAAGATCATCTCTTTATGCTCGAATATGAGTTCCCTTAGATTCAGAGATCCCTAATTACGTTTGCTGGCGCTTAGGGAGAGATTCCGAGTAACTGAATGATTAAAATTGGATTAAAATGTAAAGTTTTGGTTGGGAGCATTTATCTAATGGATCGTTTAAGAGATTGTAATTCTATTTAGTTTGAAATTTAATAATTTATTCAGTAGAATATCTTAAATATATATATAGGGTGACTGGTAAAAATAGTAAACGACACTTAGGCAGATGGTAAAAAACTTTTTTTTTTTAATTTACTTAACACATGACATATTGAGTAACTAACAAGAATAAGAATACACCATCAGCTTTTATTTAATTTAGTTAGGTAGGTACTTATCCTCTACTTACTATACAAATAATTGACCTCCTAGTGCTATTTCAAATCGAGGGTTTCCGTGCTTCAAAAGGCATGTAAAGCCGTTGATCCCGGTTATCACTTAATTGTGATAGTCGTTAGGCGGCTTGAAAACTCCAACAGTAGGTTGACCGCTAGCCTACCTCCACCGATCCACAGTGGGCACGCGTGGTGGAGTATCTTCCTCTCTTTCACCCTATGCCTGTGCACAGCAGTGGGACGTACATTATAGACTGATGATGATGATGATAATGATTAATAAACATATAGTATAATATAAGTAAGTATATGATCTACAACTAATCTACCAACCTATATTCCCATACTGTATACCTATATGTACAGGTGTATTTCGCCATTAGCCCTGGGCGGATATGAATGGAAGGTCCCGCTATCGGTTGGTACATCAACGAGATACCGTTTCGTATCCGCTCAGCGAAGTGTGGACGCGGTACTTTAATAATAAAGCTAAATGTAAAAAAACCGACTTCAAAGTACACTAAGAAGTAATCAAATCCTGATCTGATGAAAATGGGACCAAACGGGAAGTGTACTCTTCCAAACAACAAAACTTTTTCAAATCGGTTTATAAATGACGGAGTTACAAGATAACAAACACAGAACAGAAAAAACAGTTAGAAAGCGCAAGTGGGCGGAACCGCCGTAGTACATAGTAAGCGTAGTTCCGCGCACTTAGAGCTCCGCTCAATTCAGTCGTGATTTGTCACTACATTGTTTTGGTGGCGTCGTAAAAGATTTAAAATGTTAGTAAAATGCATTATATGTTTTACAGTGCAAAAACGATAGCCGTACAAAAAATTTAGCGAAAGGAGGTATATCATACCATCCGTAAGTTATATTTTGTGAGTAAATTAATTTAAAATTAAGAAAAACCTAATTGTCTTCAAGATGAAAGATCGCGAACGAAAGTTGACTTTAAAATTTAAACTTTAAGGTCTAGTTTCTTTCAAACTTAAAACTTACTGCTTCTCGAAGTTTCCATACATGCACTTGATGTGACGGTTGCTACTCGATTAGAGACGTGACACACTTCTTTATAGTATGAGTTATCGATAGTTTAAACTTTTACAGTTGTGATTAGTAGTGCCATTTTGATTTTATATTTAAATATTATTATTATTTATTTGAATGCGTTATGTTATATTTTTGTGATTTTAGATTTCCTAAGGCTCCAGATATAAAGGAAAAATGGATTCAAGCTACAGGAAGGCAAAATTGGTTTCTTTCAAAATCTAGCACAATTTGTTCAGAGCACTTTGAAGACAAATATTTTATAATTTTAAAAAAGGGAAATAAATACTTGTATGAAACAGCCATACCAGAGCAAAAATAAAAATATTTCCAATATGTGTCCGTTTAGGCGGAATAGATTTCATTCATAATATTAGTGTCATATTTATAATAATATTAGCTGTCCCGCGCGGTTTCACCCACATTCCCGAGTAATCGTATGATTTCCCGGCATAAAAAGTATCCTATGTGTTAATCCAGAACATATCTGAGAATCTGTGTTCCAAATTTCATCCAAATCCGTTCAGTAGTTTTTGCGTGAAAGAGTAACAAACACTCACAAACTTTCGCATTTATAATATTAGTAGGTTATGCAATAAACATTTATCGATACTTTCACTTATGACGTCATCTATCACCTACATCACTAATTGAGTAGCTGACGAAATCGAATAGCGCATGGTGGTTATAATCAGAATGTTATAAATCCATCGACATGCTACACGAATGTCAACTTTATCTTGAATGTAATTAGGATGATAATAACATCCACTGATAATAACGCCATCTATTGTTGGATAGCGAAACTTACTCGTCAATTGTTTTCCTTCATCTTCATATTACAAAACGTCGTATACACATTCTACAGAATAACAAAATGAATTCTATTTGTACATGTGAAGGTATATTTTCAAATGTAGAATCTGTGATTTCTGCTAGTTTTGTGTTGAATAAAATCTACCAATGAAACGAATTGTTTGTTTGTAGTGCAGTGTAGTAATAATTGTTTATTTGTGTGAGTTTTGCCACACAGGTTCCCGTGCTAATATTGTCACTTGCGATTTCTAACTGTTTTTTCTGTTCTGTGATAACAAACATAAAAAATTAAATAATAATTGGACTGTTTTACAAAAAACTTAAACCGACTTCAAAGTACACTAAGAAGTAATCAAATCCTGTTCTGATGGGATCAATGGGACCAAACGGGAACTGTACTCTTCCAGAAAAAAAAAGAATTTTCCAAATCGGTTAATAAATGATCGAGTTATGAGATAACAAACAAAAAAAAAACAACCGAATTGAGAACCTCCTCCTTTGTTTGAAGTTCGGTTAAAAATAAAGCTGATTGCACAAAACAATCTAGACGGTGCGTCACCTTATCCGATACTGAATGTATACCGGGCCTTATTGTACTTGCACTTCATTCACTTTGCTCAGGGCCTTTAGCGCTGCATTGCTGTCTATGAGGACCCTAATTGTTTAGTCCTGCATATTCCTTTTCTTTATTTCGAAGACCAAGAAGTGAATTACAAGAAGGCCCAACCTTCTTGTAATTCACTAATATATAAGTTCACGTACAAATGTATACATAGTATGCCGATATGTCATTCCGAACTGAGACGTAGACAGTGACCTGCTTGAGCCAGTACTGACTTTTTTTATGGGTAGGATTTTATTTAAACATATAAACAAGCGATGATAGTTCTACAATGAGCTGGAACTAAAGCTGAAGGAATACCGCCTCACTAGCTTACACCTTAAAGTTGAAAATCTATAGCTGCATTTTTTAGAGTCTTCCCTTCTAGGCGTTATGTGCTTACCACCTATAGCCACATCACCACTTATCATATTAAGATTGTGGTCAAAAGCAAGACTACCTAAAGAAACCTCATCAAAAACTAATAACGTTTTCTCACTTCCTCGCTACAAAATTTCATCACATTTCAAAGTATCGACATCATTTTCATCTCTAGTCGAACTGAAAATTACTCCATACAGACGTTCGGTGCTTCAATTAGGATCCTGTCTGAACGTCGACTAAAGCGATGAGATAAAGAGAAATATGGTTTTAGGATTCCGGAACCAAAAGGTAAATAATAATTGACGACTTCAACTAAAAGGTAATCAAATCATGACCTGATGACAATGGGACCAAACGGAAAGTCTATCCTTCCAAACAAAAAAATAATTTTCCAAATCGGTTATCAAATAACGGAGTTATGAGGTAACAAACATACTCCACTCCGTTCGTCTGTTTCATTGGTATATTTCAGAAACCACTAATGCTATTGATTTGAAATTTGGAATAAGTAGGTTTAAATATTAATGAAATATTAATTTAATTAATTTGTAAAAGTGGCCGGAATGGGGGACCGAAATTTCAAAGCAGGGTTAAATATCTATCATACGATAGGGCTTCATTTGTCGGGCTTCATTGACGGGCAAAAAGTATGGTGCACAAACCCTTTTGTCCGACAGACTCCATCGCCCATAATCATAAAGTATCTAATGTTTGCAATGTTTTACTCATAATAATATTGCATCGCTTTGCCTTTCGTAAGACAGACGCCTTACAGTGCAACTATACAAATGTCACGTGAAAGTCGAAGCGACTTTTATTCGCAGAAGTGGAACCATTGCGAGCTGTCGATCGACATTGTTATCGGCAGACTTTTTACCTTTTTCAAACGATTGCGAGAACTTAAAATGTTATTAAGGAATTGAAAATAGATTTCGTAGCTATGTGAATTGAAGTTGCACTTCTGGCATGATTGCTATTTATTTTAGATTAGTAGAAGTATATTAGTTCATTGATGCAGTTTTGATGTTTTTTTTACTTATTACGTTAGTAAAAGCTATTAGAATTTGTTGGTTAGATACATCATCATCATCAGCCTATAATGTCCCACTGCTGAGCACAGGCCTCCTTTCACATATGAGGGTGAAAGGGAATGGGCTGGTACTCCACCACGCGTGCCCACTTCGGATCCGTGGAGGTAGGGTAGTGGTCAACCTACGGTTGGAGTTTTCAAGCCACCTAGAAGGCCTCCAACTAGCTTTACGACTATCACAATTAAGTGATAACTGGGACCAACGGCTTTACGTGCCTTCCGAAGCACGGAAACGCTCGATTTGAAATACCACTACGCGGTCACACATCCAGGTACCAACCACTACGGTGGTAGCGTAACTTGCCGATCGATTAAGAACGGCTAATCATGTTACAACACGAGCGCTTCAAACTTATGTATCTAACCAGCCAATCAATGGAAGAGCTCGTTGAAAAATTCCTACAGTAGGTTGACCATTAGCCTACCTCCACCAATCGCAGTGGGTACGCGTGGTGGAGTATCGCCCAGTCCCTTTCACCCTCATTTGTGAAAGGAGGCCTGTGCTCAGCAGTGGGACATTATAGGCTGAGGATGATGATGATAAGTTAGATTATATTACCTGATTAATTCAATATTCTCTATGCACTGAAGATGTTTATGCGGTCACCCATCTTAAATTCAACCTCTGCTTTGTGTGCTTACAACTTTCAGTCGCAACATCACTAGCACCATGATTATTGTCGCCATTAACAGTAACTATATAGCAAGTATATTTATATTCATTTTAAACAGCGTACGTAAACACTATTATTATTATTATTAAAATTACCTATTATAAATATTGTTTAATTGAGCAGTGTATTCAATTATAATGTAGGTATCTATTTACTGTGTTTAATAATGAATATTGTATTTTTGTATCAATTATTATTATTATTTGTACTTATTAAAAAAAAAAAAAGTGTTTTTTTATTATTTTTATCTGTACTGTCTGTCTATACTATTTGTGTTAATACCTGTATGTCGATCGTCGGAAAACCAGCGTTGTGGCGCTTGCCCTCGCAACTTCATGCTGAGCGATTACCTTTTTACGACCCACCTTAATTTAAATTATTTACTTTGTTATATACTATACCATTTCTTGTATTACGTGTCTCTAAATAAATTATTCTTATTCTTATTTTGGATTTCTCACTGAATATAAATTGTAGAATGCCCTTTTCCAATCGGTAAATATTTGTCTAGTGACAGAAAACTACACAAATGGTCAATTCGTTTGACAAACGATCCGGTTCTACCCGGGTCTTGTCCGCCGGGTAATGTGGCTCAATCATCTTGATCACTCCGATGATCGCCCTGCTCGGTCTACATTTCGTCAGGCTAATATTTCTTTTGTGCGACAAAAAACTGAAGCGATCATTTCATTGGCTTCAAGTCTGTAATGTTTGTAGGTTTTTCAAAGTCTGAAAATATCATGTAGGAAGATTAACGATGATGTCACAGATCGTTTATGATATAAATTGGACTGTTTTACAAAAAAACTTAAACCGGCTTCAAAGTACACTAAGAAGTAATCAAATCCTGATCTGATGACAATGGGACCGAACGGAAAGTGTACCATTCCAAAAAAAAAAAAGAATTTTCCTAATCTCTTAATAAATGACGGAGTTCCGAGGTAACAAACATAACAAGAAATACAACTGAATTGAGAACCTCCTCTTTTTTTTGAAGTCGGTTAAAAAACCATGGTACTTTGTAGCACCTACCCGGCTGGCTAGCACCCTCAAGTTCTAAATCTACCAATCTTTTCTGTCTCTCAGGATATATATGATTAAATCACTGCCACATCAGCACTTTGTGGTCAAATACGGGCCTATTCATAGTAAAAAACCCGCGAAGTGCGAGGCAGATTCGCACACGCAAGGTTCCGTACAATATTAATTAACTCATTGTGCTATGAAAACAAAATACCAAAAATAAGACTTTTTTTGTATGGGCGTCCCCTTTAATTTTTAATATTATTTGTTAGACACTATTACATATTATCTGAAAATATCTACCTATTACCGTTCATGAGATACAGCCTGGTGACAGACGGACGGAACGGAGTCTTAGTAATAGGGTCCCGTTTTAACATTTGTGTACGGAATCCAAAAAGCCGCATAAAGTTCCATTGCACTTTCCTATCTATACTGATTACCTAATCATTTCCGTGGACACCTTCGGTGCGGACCCAAATTTAAGAAACCCTGTTATAATAATTTATTTATTTAACATTCATCCTAATTTAAAACTTTTATCGACGCAATAGAGTTCTTTATCAAAAAGCTGACTACAATAGACCCATAAGTCATAGTCAGAGATACTAATCACAGATAATAAACCGTCTAATACCTAACACTAAACTAATATTTCTAATTAAGATGCTATCCATAACAATAAATTCCCACTATCTTTATTCCAATTACATTTTCTTTAATTAATTAACTGAATGAATGATAAAGCGAGTGGTTGAGCAAACAAATGAAGAATGAATGAGCGAATGAAATGTATTTTTTTTCAGTCGTAGAGTAGAAACCTTAGCAATCTGTCCAGAATGGCATGCTCCAGGTTTTTTACCTCACTAATTGAAATCCCCGTGAAAAACGTCCCAACGACATGAAATAATCATTACTACATGTACCTACTCGATAGTTTCTCGCGTGAGTCAATTAATGACTCGGTCTTGAGCAATGTAAGTACCTACTGCAACTCGAAAGAATTTGCGTTTGAAAGCGTCAATTATATTGGTGTCCATTATGGTTTGTCTTTCTATAGGTAGGTACTGTAGTGCTAAAATATATATATATATACTAGCTGCCTCGCGCGGTTTCACCCGCGTTCTCGTGATAAAAAGTAGCCTATAATACTTGGGGATAATATAGCTTCCTATTAGTGAAAGATTTTTTTGAATCCGACTGGTAGATCCAGAGATTAGCCCGTTTAAACAAACAAACAAAAAAACTCATCCGCTTTATTATATTATTAGTATAGATTTTACACATAGTGTTTGTTCTCTATTATGGATGAAATACTAGGTATAAACGCAACGCAATTCTAGAATATCACTTACTTCTACTCTACTTCTATCATTTTTTTTATTGCAAAATTATAAATTTAATATTAACATAATAGATTGTATTTTGTACATATTTGTTGTAAATAAATAAATTAATATATTGCTATAACGTCAAGCCAAATTCTAGAATGACTAATTTCTTACTCACTTGAAAACTAACGTACAGCTAAGAATGAATCCAACGGTAGGGGTTTGTAGGTAGGTTAGTAGTTGCTCTGGGGGCCTACCACAAGCTCTTAAAACAAGGTTAAAATAACCTTATTTGCCTTTTGTCCCTCTTTGACATCCGGCGTCAAAGCAGGACCAAAGACAAATAAGGTTATTTCAACCTTGTTTTAAGAGCTTGTGGTAGGCCCCCTGGACTGGGGCAAAAGGAGTTTTTTTTCTTTAATTGAAACATTCGTAAACGGACAGATAAAAAGCGCAAAGCTGGTTCGTACACTATAAATGGAAGCTGTCGTCGTACACAGTAATGAAGAGGCTCTCGTTGTTTGCACACTGCACCTCTTATGATCTGTGTCACTTGTTTAGGTTTATTTATACTAAGTTTTATTTTTAAATTTAGCATCGTTTTATATATCTTTGTTTTATAGTCTTTATGGTGATTCCATGGTTTTGTAATATTTTCGTTTATTTGAAAAGAAAAATATATCGGCTGTGAGCAATATTTTTTTTTTTTTTTATACAACTAAGTCGGTAAACAAGCATACGGCCCGCCTGATGGTAAGCAGTTACCGTAGCCATATGGACGCTTGCAACACAAGAAGCATTGCTCACGCGTTACCGACCTTTCCCCCCTCCCCTATGAGCTCTACTACGTTATTACTACGTTATTAGCTATTACTACGTTTTTAATTAAAGCTTGAATCGTTTTGATTTTGTTTGCAATAGTCGAGTGGTTTACAGAACAAAAATAACAAAGTACCTTTTGTAGGTACTTTTAAAAAGTTTAAATTAAAAAGAATGAAATTTTTTAAGAAAACAAAATTCTATATAAAAATCTTCGATTAAGGATACATCCAGATAGAGTGTCGAAGCTGTGCACGCGTCGATAAAAATAGCCCCTAACTGTCAGGGGCTAAATCAAATAAAAATAAATAAAATTGCAAAATAATGTTCAATATTTAAATTTCTCCCGATTTTTATTCGAATATTTCAACAACTGCTATGATTCTGAACTTCACTATGACAAGCAGAATGACGCAGAGGGCGCGTAAAACGTAGCTGTCACGCGCAGCAGCCTATAAAAGTTGGCCTGTTTTATATATTCTTGTAGTATGGCGACCTTCTTTCTAGGTATATTTATTTCTATGATAATAATTGGACTGTTTTACAAAAAACTTAAACCGACTTCAAAGTACACTAAGAAGTAATCAAATCCTGATCTGATGACAATGGGACCAAACGGGAAGTGTACCCTTCCAGACAAAAAAAGAATTTTTCAAATCGGTTAATAAATGAAGGAGTAATGAGGTAACAAACATAAAAAAAAAAAAAAAAAACATACAACCGAATTGAGAACCTCCTCCTTTTTTTGAAGTCGGTTAAAAATAATGAAAAAGGAAGTGTTGTCGAGTCGCTAGAGAATCAAATATTCGCGAAGCAAAAAAAATCTTTAGGGCTGAAGAAATCAAAATCATGACTACAAGTTGTCATGACAACGAATGTTATGTTAGTTGTGTGTTTACTATGTTCAGCATGTTTGAGTATTAAACTCCCAAAAGAGTCAAAACCGTACAGAGGTCAAACGAATAGAGAAGTTCCACTTAAAACAAGTCATAATTTGGATTCACATCACTTTAAACCAAAACTTTAGTCTTTAAAACTAACGGAAGGGAGTTTTAAGTGTTCTTCAAAAGTGCAATTCTAAGTGACAGACAGACTTTCAGGGAAATGAATAATGGGATTCCGTCCATTTTACTGATGTGGTGTCAATTTAACGTTGCCTGCGGTTTTACATGATTCTGTCCTGGGTGGGAATCGAACCCACGACCATTGGCGGGACAACCACGCTAAACGTACAGTAGCCTAAGAGGAAATCTAATCTAATCTAAAACGAGTTCAAGTCAATTGAATATAAGTGGCCATGACCTGTGTTAAGAACTCCTTGAATTTGATTTATAAATAGAATATTGATTCTTTTTGACATGTAAAAAAAAGAGTGATGGAGATGAGAGCAAATAAAATGACTAATGAGAAAACCTGAAAATTTTGTATTTTATTGTTGGTGGACGCGATCAATCGCCCACACCTGTATGTAAATGCCTAGCTGTCTCTCCCGGCTTCACCTGCGTTACCGGAGTAAAAAAAGAATATAGTACTCGGTGATTAAGCTTCCTTTTAGTGAAAGAATTATCAGAATCGGATCAGTATTTCCGGAGATTATCCCCTAGTCAAAGATTTTCATAGGGCATCGTGCCTCTACCCAGATGGATAATCCGCCTTACTAAAGCATGACATTTAATTTCACTCCGCTTGAGGGGCTCCCTGAGCAAATCGCTCTCAGTTCGTACTGCGCACAGCTGTCAAATACTGTCAATTCTGGCTTGTTTATTTCATGTTCCCATAGAGGCGACTATCCTTCTGGACGTTTTAAATTCTTTGCCCCTAGTCTAATCATTAGCTGTTTATAATATTAGTTTATAGATAAGGTTGCTAAGTAGGTATAGTCACTTCGAACCTATTTCCCAATTTTTTTATACAACTCGGTAGCGAACAAGCATACGGCCCATCTGATGGTAAGCGGTCACGGTAGCCTAATAACACGTGCGTCACCATTATCACTCGTGCATTGCCAACCTTGCAAAAATCTCTCTACCCTTCTTTAAGAACGCCATGATAGGAAAACCACGGCAGCAAATCTAATTGTTTAATTCTTCAAATATTCAAAATTGAAACATGCAATTTGCATTGGCTAATATCCTGTTAAATTGCTGTTCAAAATGTAGTATTTCATCGCACACTTTTGACGCATCAAGTGAAGATAGAACAAAAAGTAGCGCGGTATCAATTAACGAAAGTCGGCCACCTGTCTGATTAGTGATGTGCCAAGTTTTTATCGAAACTCGATGCTTTGTAGTTTTGTTTTCGTTGTTTTTTGCGAAAATCGTGTCATCGTGGCAGGTTGGTGGTGAGTATTCTTAGGCTTTTATAGAACGAGTATCAAAACTTAAGTCATGTCTCAAGAATATAATGTTAATCGAAAATGTACGTTTTGTAATAGGTCCTAAATTCTATTGTTTCTCTCGGAACTCAAAATTTATGTAATATGAATCTTCTAATACAGAGTCTCAAAATAAACTTTTGACTACTGCCACATTACGTTAGCATATTATGTTTTTAAACGGAAATTTGATATTATATCTATTGAGAGGTCTAAGGTTGTTGTTTTAATTGATTGAAGGCGATAAGAACTGAAAACATAAAAATCCATTTCACGCACTTCACAGTGACTATTTTTAAACATCGGTAATCTCTCCGGATCGTATTAGTGGAAATGTTTTTACGGTTTTTTTTAATCGGAATTGAATCCGAATTTTTGTTGTTTTTCGTGAGTGGTTTCGGATGGCGTGTAGTTTTAATGAATTCTGTTGGTTTGTTTTTAGGTTCATTTTTAACTTCATCCGTTAAAAAGATTCAGGGAATTTGTTTATGTTGAAAGTTTTAGAGTTTTTTTCGTGTTATTTAAACAGATTAGTGTAGAGTGATTTTAAGTACTAAAAAGCTTGAAATTGAGTCAAAAGAATTTATAAAGAATACAAAATACCTTACAGAATACCGCAGCCAAATAACTTTATGTTGTGTCGTCAGAGCTCATAGGGGAGGGGGGAAAGGTAGGTAACGCGTGAGCGATGCTTCGTGTGTTGCAAGCGTCCATATGGCTACGGTAACCGCTTACCATCAGGTGGGCCGTATGCTTGTTTACCGTCCAAGTTGTACCGATCAATAAAAAAAAAAGGTAATGAGTTAAGTTTAATAAGGTAAGTAGGAAAAATTTTTAAAAGAAAGTACGCAGTAATGTGCTAAATAATATTATTAGTTTTTATATTTATGTACATGAATAATAAACAAATTATGACACAAGCAGCTGCTAGTCACATTTTAATCAGTCAATATTTGTTAATAATAATACCCTTTTACTTATCACTGAGTCGCTGAGACCTGATTGCTTTCCGCTTAACTTAATTACGCGACGAACAAAATTTATAATCAAAATTTCAAACGTCTGATTGGCAAAACTTCGAACTGTGCCTCTTAAAGCTTTTCGGTAGATTGAAATCAATATATTTTATGAAAGACAGACATCAAAGGCAATCCATATTTATAAATTTAATTAAGGTATAAAAGGAAACTAATATTTATTGATAAATACATTTTAATAATAACTAATCCTTTGTGTAGTAGTTGTGATTTATGTATATAGATATATTTTCAATTAAAATGTAAGATACTTTCTTTGGACTTATTATTACTAAGAACTAGTTTTCCCCGCGGTTGGATCCGTTTTTTGGGCTGAAAAGTAACGTTAGATAATGTACAGAATCAAATCAGTTGTTCCGGAGATTAATTTCTACATCCAAATTCATAAACAAACTTATAAATATACATGATAATATATGGTTTGTATTTATTTGTACAGTATCTATTATATTCATTTATATATATTTTAACTATGTACTTATTTTATTTATTGATTTTACTTCTTTTATATCTTTTACATAAAATGACACCACCGTCTTTTTTAGTATATTGATTCCTCTCCATCCAAAGGTTGTCTGGAAGAGATCGCTTCTTAGTGATAAGACCGCCCATTGTACAGTAATTAATTTTAAGTACTTTTGTTATCTATGTTGTTTTTGTTTTTTGGTGTATAATAAAGAGTTATCTATCTATCTATGATAAAGTTAAAAACGCTTGCTGTATGTAAAAATAGTAACAAAAATTCATTAACTTAAAACATTCGATGAACCGATAAACCGTAAAGGTTTTACAATGCTACATCACTATGCAGTGGGAGCGAGATGTGCGGCAGTCAATCAATTTGGTCCAATAATTAATCAACAGTTCAGGAAATAGCTGACTATTTATTCATCACTATTTTTGCTTTAATTTTCGGAATAAGCGAAAGTTTAATAGGTTTTCGATTGACTTTATGTCAAAGAGTATTTGTTAATACATATAGAATTATCGATAAGAAATATTTTTTTTTTTTTTTTTTTTTTAATTAAATGGGCTTGCGTTTGGCCACTGACCCGCCCATAAGGGGCGATGACGAAGCCTAAGATGAAACACGCTTACCCAGAAGAAACCTATTCACTCTGGCCTTGATGTAGGCGTCAGGAAACACAGACGACATAAGACAGATTTGAATAAGTATTGAATTGTTGAATATGTGGTATCTGCCCCACTTTAGGGCTTTCACATGATAAACCTAGGTATCAACATATGGTTTATATACAACATTATTTGAATATTTCAAATAACTGATAGGTTTCGCCGATATCCAAGATATTATCATTTCATACTATGAAACTGTGCTATTGATATATTGAACCTTATATAACATGAAAATAAGTAACACATACGTTAATTTAAATATTATAAATTCGAAAGATTGTGACAATATTTTTTTCGCAGTAATGTTTTAATTTGTTGACATAAACCGTAGGCTGCTTTTCCACCAAAGATGGATGGCTACGTTGCTATGGATGCGTTTGATATCCACCAATCATTTTCATTAGTGCACATAGCTTAGTACTAGTGGAAACGGATTCAACTAAGATATGTTTTTTATATGGAAGGATGCGTGCTATGGATGTGTGCTATGGATGTTCGCGAGTGGTGTAGCTTTGTGCAGAGCAGAGTACCTACAGTAGGCCCGCGTTTGTCGCTGAAAGTACACATGCCATCGTGGAAGCAAAAAGTTATACATCGCATAGCTCGAGCTGCGCATCTTCCTCGCGCAGCTACTTTGCGGCGGCGCATCTTCATAGCACATCTTACTCGCACCGCTACATAGCTTAGTATTAGTGGAAACGGTCACATAGTTTCACAGCTTAGCTTATTACATCCTCGCAGCATAGCTGGAAAAGCAGCCTTAAACTTAATTTCAAGAAATCATTATGATCCCGTATTAAGACAGTTAAAAACCGGGGGCAAAAGCTCAGAAATAATAACCGTTTTACTTCACAACGTACCCTCACCCTCCTTTGTAAGAAAAAACTTAACTGTCAGTAGTGAAGATCATTAGATTACCGAGAAAACCGGTAATTTATCGACAGTGTCCCAGCGCTACTCGAAGTGCACGCCAGTCGGTCAACTCTGCCAATTAATTAGTCAACAGGCCGCAGCACCCGCAAGGTTTACTCCGCCATTTATTAGTTTTTTTGCTAGGTTATTTTGCGCTTTCAAACTAGTGAAGTCGCTAATATAATAAATGTTTTTTTTTCTCTAATTAATTGGTGTTTTTCATGTTGTACTATAAATAAAGTAAACGTGACAGAAACACCATGATAAAAGGATACAGACACTGTAGCACCAGTAGGATAATATCAAGTTAAAAACCAATCGCCTACTGGCGAGTGCATCTGCACTGGATAACCGAATCCTGGTTACATTTTCTGTTCTCATCACCGTGAAATTAAAATCAAAAGTAAGCTCAAAATACTTTAAATGTAGGTAATATTCCATTACACAGTAAAAAAAATACAAAAATAGATATAACAAGCAGACTCTGCAATAATGTAAATGTCAAAAAAGAATCATGACATGACTCAGCTTTACTCTGACCTTACAACTGATTTTAAGTCGAAGCTTTTGCAACTTCTCAAAAAACCGGACCGAAATATTATAAGGGCAATTAATCATCATCATCAGCCTATAATGTCCCACTGCTGAGCACAGGCCTCCTTTAATAAATAAGGGTGAAAGGGAATGGGCAGATACTCCACCACGCGTGCCCACTGCGGATCGGTGGAGGTAGGCTAGTGGTCAACCTACTTGTGGAGTTTTCAAGCCACCTAGAAGGCCTCCAACTAGCTTAACGACTATCACAATTAAGTGATAACCGGGACCAACGGCTTTACGTGCCTTTCGAAGCACGGAAACACTCGTTTTGAAATACCACTAGGTCACCCATCTAGGTACCGACCACGACGGTGGTAGCTTAACTTGCCGATCGATTAAGAACGGGTAATCATGCTACACCACGAGCGCTTCAATTATAGTGCTTAAATTTTAAGACTGGATTTGAATAAACGGTTTATACGAATACATATCACATCACTGTTCATCATATTATGTTGTCAAGCCAGACCGACATTGAAACCAACCCGTTTCCGTTTTGGCACTCCGTTTGGACATTTCTCAGTGGCTTGCCTATTATGGAATGAAATGACTATATCTGTCGGTGCTTTAGTACGGTTGTAACTCGAAAACAGTTTGGGTGATTTCCGATATAGACCGGTTAACTAACAAATACCTACTAACTATTACTACGTAAAGAAAACTCACACACCCCCGCCAGTACTAAGTCATTGCTCTTAAAAATATTAAGTCATTTTTGCAAATTAATTCACAATTTGTTTTTATTTTCATTAAACTACAAACACTGTACGTAAAAAGCTTTGAAAAGTTTAATAGGGAGGCTTAGTTGCCTTTTTTCCATCCCTTTAATGAATCGTTTCCATTCATTGGAGCCAATGCAACCTACAGGATGTTTGTATTAGACGAGGTCAACTGTGAAAACCGCTTTTTTTTTATCGGTTCTTGTTTATTTTGTAAAACACAAGGGAAGTGCCAATGGGTTTTGTGGCATATTTAACAATGTGAGAAATAAGTCAGTGTTTATGTTTAGAAATAAATTAATATATTCTTCACACACGGCCATATATGCTCCCATACTAAGCACAGCTTTTTCTATGGAAACCAGATTACTGATAAATTAATAATATTGACTCTACATGTGTTTCTATACGTGTTATATATGTGTTACTATATATAGCATGCAATTCTTCATATTTTATTCAAAGTGCTGTTTCTACTTCAAAGGAGCTTTCTACTGTGGATGCTTAAGTTGTGGAATGAGCTCCGCACCGATGCTCCTTCCCAAGTGAGTACAGCGTGCAAACCCATGCTGATGCATAAGGACATTTTTGCAGTGACAGCAACATGTGAAATATACCCCTTGGTTATGCAAGCGTCAATAGACCAAGGCAACCGTTTACCATCTGACGGTCCGTACGCAGGCGTATTGCACGCCCGCATATTTACTTCTTTACAATTATACAAAAATAACCGTACGCTAGAGTCAGACAGTTCACAAGTCGAATAAAAATATTTCATTTCATACCGAAAATAGAATTTTACTTTGTAAAATAAAGTGTTATAAATAAACACCTTTTCATTTTTATCACAAACCCGGTTTTCCTTCACCTCGATAATAAATAACGAGGAAAAAATCTTACCTTGAAAAGAGGAGGAAATTAAAATTCATCACCCCAAAACGTAACGAATTGTTTTTTTTTCTTATTTTAATTTATTCCTTAGGAAAGAAGGAATAAGGATAGCTTCGGAGGTTACGATTTTGATCATATCTTGTAACTTTCATAATTAAATATTCGAATGCTGAAGAGATCAAGCGGTCTCGTACTAATGAGGGAAACTTTTGACGATTGAAAAAAGGACCGTGTATCTTTCTTTATCTTTTTACGGTTTTCTTTGTGTGACGTTCGAGTTTATCCTGACTTAATTTATCTTTTGTTTATCTATAGAGCCTAATATTGTTCTAGCACTGGAATAAAATAATAAGGTGTTTCACTTGTATATATAATAGGTTTTCTTTAACATAAAAACGAGTATGCTCACTTTTTTTTCTAAAAATTAATTAATTAATTTACCTCTAGCAACAGAAATGTCTGCTTTGTGGTAAATTCAATTATCTGGCGCATATCAAGGAGCGCAAATTAATTATTTAACTGTATTAAAAATAAGAGAAACCTCGATAAAACATGTTGAAGGAAATGCTTAAAGGCGCTATTAAATGGCTATTAACTTGATAATAATGCGTCTATTATTATTGTTGCAGGTCGCAGGACGTCAGAGATAACAATCAAGAAAATAACAGTTTTTAACATCATCGGGGACAATTGTACACGCAACATTACACTACAATGAAGGAATATTAATGACAGCTCATTAGAAGCGGACTTGAGACAGTCACGCGGCAAACGCAGCCCAGGCTACTATACCGTCACAACATGTGAAACATGGCCTGAATACAATAAAATTACATCAAAAAATGTTCGCGAAAACCGATCGCTTTTGGGATAGAAGAAAGTGTAAAGTCGCACGATGACGTCCCGTTACCGGTTTTGCGGTTGTATAAAATAACCGGTTTTTTATTTTTACCGATAATAACGTAAACGCTTCGATAGTGTAAGGTCGCTTTTTTGTGTGTTCGCCGTTCGTTGAGTGGTTGCGGTTTTTATAATTGATTTGCGGGTCAATTTCGGTTTTCGGTATTAGATATTTGTTTCGGGGTTTCGTTCCGTCGTTGTCTATAAGCAATATTAGGTAAGGAGCCTTTGTGTACTGCAGTATTTTTACAATCGATTATTTTTACATCAAAGTGTAAATATTGTGTCCGTAAATGTATGTTCAAATAGAATCGCGTAGTTTACTAAAATATTTAACTTTATTCAAAAAAACGCTTGTACAGTTTCCACATAGTTCGGTGAAACGGGTATTAAATTATTGTGTAAAAAGATTTTTGGTGTAAAATTTAGTTTGTAATTCGATTAATCGCATTCGTACACAATACGTTCCTAGTGTTTATTTTAAAAGTCACAACGGGGCCAAACACTTTCAAGTTCATTTTAACAATAAAATAAAATAGCTAGTTCAATTTTACTTCTCGTGACAAAAATAAAAGCTGGCGCCGAAAAAGTCGCAAGCGGTTCGCAATACCGAAACCAAGATGGTTCCCAACGCCACGACTATCCAACTAGCACGGACGACAATGAGCACACATCCTAATGGGACACTGGGACTTAATTCTACATTCCTAGTCCCCACGTATATGAGTCAAGAGGAATTCCTGGCTCTACAGATGACAAACACTTCCGATGCGAACACCACGACGGTTTTTAACGATACTACAATAAATCTGGTATTAAAAACCTGGTATCCGAGTGAGTATTCGCCTGCTCACATTATTATTGCATCGGTGGTTGTGACAGTTCTAATGATAATGGTTGTAGTAGGTAACATGTTAGTGATAATTGCCATTGTGACTGAAAAAGCTTTGAAGAACATACAAAATTGGTTCATCGCTTCGTTGGCTGTGTCGGACTTTTTTCTCGGATTAGTGATTATGCCGTTTTCGTTGGCTAATGAATTGATGGGGTATTGGATTTTTGGATTTTGGTGGTGTGAAATACATTCCGCGATGGATGTGTTGTTGTGTACTGCGTCTATAATGAATCTGTGCCTCATTTCGTTGGACCGGTATTGGAGTATAACACAGGTGAGTACTAGAAATTAATTTTTTACTAGCACAGAATAAGAACTAGTTTGTCACGCACGTAGGCTTTGGCTATCAGCTAACCTACCACCGGAGCATTCAAAATAGTATAGTTGAAGTTGAAGAAAATGAAACTTATAGACTGTCTTCCATACAGTTTATTGAGTAAAATAAAGAACCCGGCTGGGTTCTAGTAGTATGTTAATTATTTATACTATAAGCACTTAGGTGCTGCTTGTACACACGGCTATACATAAGTATTTGTACACTGGTAACTGGTATTTCTCTTTATTCAATAAATATATTCTGATTTGTTTTATTTCACTTGTAAAAACATGACCGCACAATTTAAGCTGTGTCTCAGAACTGATCGAATAGACTGAATGTCTGATGGACATTCTTCATATGAGATTAAAAAAAATTGAAAATTAGAATTCGAAAATTTGATCATTTAAAAATTTGAATAAAGATTTGTGACCAGAAGCAATAATTGAAATGGGAGAGGTCGCATCGTTACAAGTTCATCCGTACAGAAGGTTCACTCCTATGCATATGCATCAAAACATAACAAATGCCTCTCTTTCGAATGCCTAGCTCTGTCTCCTACGGACGTGGGCCTCTCTATTGATTGGTAGCGATCGACAACTCTATTTATTTCAAAATTATCGCTATATTTTTTTTTGACATGAGATCGACATGACAATTCTTGAAATTGTGAATAAACTATAAAGTAATATATTTATGAATTAAAATACCAGACAATAAGAATCACAAGTATCCGTACAATGAAACATTAACTTTACATACAAAGAGACTCATAAAACATTAACAAATTGATAGATCGATATAAAGGCTGATTGATAAAGGCCATTAAAAGGCTATTAGGTGCATCAATAACGAGGAGCTTTTGGTTTTGAATACCTTGGAAATATACACATATATCGAACCATCATTATAGGAATATGAAAAAAGATACATGTGACGGGTCGCTCACTTCCCTCTAATATATGGAGAGGAGGGCGATGGCTGCCACACGCGTCATACTTGTGAACAGGTGCTGCTTGTGGGGGCTGATCTGCTTAAGTATGTTATCGAGTCAGTCTACTTTGTAGATTTTCCGCCGTGCCAGTTGTCAGTGCGATTAGAATATAAATAGGTATTATGTAATAAATCTAAGCTTGTTTTGAAAAGAGTAATTGCTTAGTTTATTGCCGGCTCTTCTCAGCAAATGCAACCTTTCGAACCGGGATTAGAGAATTAGGCGGCTTGAAAACTCCAACAGTAGGTTGACCACTAGCTCCAACAGTAGGTTGACCGATCCGCAGTGGCACGCGTGGTGGAGTATCTGCCCATTCCCTTTCGTCCTCAATTGTGATATTTGGATGTGTGATTTCACATTCTTCTTCCATTCAACGTGTAATGGAAAGGATATAAATTCAGTTCATCAGTCAGTTATATAGTTATGATTTTAATTCAATAAACTTGATAACAAAAATTCGGTGTTGAGCTGAAACGTTTTATACCTCTTAGGTGGCAAACAAGCATACGGCATGCCTGATGGTAAGCGGTTACCGTAGCCTATGGACGCTTGCAACACCTGGGGTATCACGCGCGCGTTGCCAACTCTGCAGAAATCTCTTCACACCCCTTTTGAACAACCCCATGCTGTACTTCATTGGGAAAACCACGCCCGGGGAGCTCATTCCACAGTCTGAGCATCCGCGGAAGGATATGTGAGGATTCAATATGTGAGGATGGACTCCCCGTCGATGGCGAGAGTTGCGATGGTAGAAGGTAGCCGTGGGCATCATCTTAAACAATTCTTCAGAACACCGTCCGTTGTACAAGCGGTAGAACACACATAAGGAGGCAAAGTCTCTCCTCAGACTGAGGGGCTCTAAACCGCTTGTGAGCTCGGGATCGTCGACAATTCTGATGGCACGTCGTTGAACCGAGTCTAAAGGATCAAGCTGGTATCCAGGTGCCTCCGCCCATAGATGACAGCAGTACTCCTTATGAGATCATGTACCTGATATAGTCTTCGGTATTAAATAATTCAACATGTATGTTCCATAACATAGTTTATATAAACAGATGTTTATAGAAACATATATAGTATGTAAATTTAGCGCAGTCTGGCGTTAATTGTCTAGTGGCCCGCCCGCCGGCCGCCCGGCCGCCCGGGGTAATTCCTAATGAAGTAACAATGTACTTCCTATCGCATAATCTCTATTCCCCATACATAATAACCTATTTACAGTGTACCTGAGGTAATTTGGCTGAGGCTTTGTTGTGTAGAAACTTGGATGTAGTGGTTTTGGAGCTGGGCGAAGTAAATGGGGTTTAAGATACTTTTTAACTTCTAATGGTGTTTTAACTAAGAGTAATATATTATTTTAATACCTTTCCATGATGTTTTTAATTGGTGTTAATTTAGGTAGAGGTTCTCAAACTTTTTTCTCGTGGACCACTTTTCAAAATTTTCTCGTTTCGGTGCTCCTTGCATTTCAACCATATTCCGCAAACTCTTCAAACAAATTGAAGATTAGACCTCCTTCGTGTCTCCCGTGAACTCTTGTGTGTCCAATTGGACCACTTAGGGAATCACTGATTTAGGGCAATGGAAACTCATTGGCGGTCATCGAGTTGAAAATCTATTGCCCGCCTAAACCAATCGGTGGCTTTGTTTTTGTAGATGCATTTGAAAGGCAGTTCCTTTCTGTGCATTTGCTTATACCATCGACCATACCATGGTGATCAAGATTGTGGATAAACATGTAAACACATTAAACAAACTAGAAGATTACGAAAAGATGTCTAGAAGATTCACATCAATGACAAGACCGTCCACTTTGTCTTTGTTATCAATTTTATCAGTGCTCTTATTTTAATCGTCTGTTTTTTCTTCTCTTTTAGTTCTGTAACTTTGAATACTAACCTAGAGCTGGATGAAAGAGAATATTAACTCGCTTTCATGTCTATCCGTTGTACCTATACTATTGAAACTCCTCCATCAAGTCAAAACTTTTTACTTGAATGACTATATTTTGTGGAAAGGTGAGTGCACATCAAGGAAGCTAGTGAATGAAAAAATGCAGCTAAGACATGTTTTAAGACATGAGGAGAAGCACAAAATAGATGGAATTCAAAATACCTCAATCTACACAATTGTGTCACGTTGACACAAATCCTTGCTGGACAATGAATATTGAAGTTCCCAACGATATCCTATTGGTAGTTTCAATTGAAAGCGGTTTGTACACGTTTACTAGGTATTTAGTCTATGAGAGTCGAAAATTTGATTACGAATCATATTTTTTAAAAATCATTTAGGTACATAAATTAGGTTTTATTCATATTATTTCAGCCTGAATATTATTATCTGGGATTTTAAGATTCCCTCCTTTAGAGGGTAAAATAAAGTGTACGCTAAATCTCGAGCGTAATCACTGTACTGAACGTACAACTCATAGGCACACACGTATTAGAAGTTTAGACGGAACACGGTCGCGATGAAAGTGAAGCCTAAAAACTTTGCTCCTATCACGTATACATACTACACCAGTCACTCACACATATGCGTAAAAAACTCTGCTCATCTCTAACATTTCATTCATGGATTCAGTTTGCTAATAGCAGCAATCCGTTTGAACTTCTTATCCGTGTTCATAGGTAAAAGATGAACTACAACTACCGATTCTCTTACATTCATTATCATAGAAGCTTACACCAGCTTTCCAGCAGTTCTCAGTCGCGTAATTATTGTATGATATCGTCTATTTGGGTCTTTGCATAATTATAACTCAAAAGAAACTTCTATAAATATGTAGGCACCCTCCAAAACTGAAATAGTTGAGTAAACCTGATGCCGTATGAATATCACAGTCACCTCCTCAACTATTAACCGGTTATCGACGGCTTGAGGCGACTCGAACCAGCTCAAACCGGTTCGACATCGGCTTATTCTGCTGTGAGCGGGAATAAGGTGGCTGTGTGAATTATTTGTGCTTGAAATTTTGCTACTGCAAGCTTACATTTCGGGTTTACTATGGTTAAGTTTTAATCTTTCTGAGCCAGAAATACGTGCGTGATATAAAAGGAAAGGACGATTTCTCTGATATTTTTTTTTTCGTGCCGAATTGATTTACACATAAAAATGCTTTGGAAAATATTATGTGATAAAAAATGAAAATTTTAATTTGTATGTCCGGCCCCATATGGAGTACTGCTGTCATCTATGGGCGGGAGCACCTGGATACCAGCTTGGGCCTTTAGACTCGGTTCAGTGACGTGCCATCAGAATTGTTGACGATCCCGAGCTCACAAGCTGCTTAGAGCCCCTCAGTCTGAGGAGAGACTTTGCCTCCTTATGTGTGTTCTACCGCTTGTACAACGGGGAGTGTTCTAAAGAATTTTTCGACGCCCACGGCTACCTTTCACCATCGCAACTCTCGCCATCGACAGGGAGTCCATCCTCACACATTGAAACCAGAATTGTTTCGAACTGTGCGGGCTAAAAGGAGTTTTCTTCCGTGGACGCTCGGACTGTGGAATGAGCTCCCCGCCGTGGTTTTCCCAATGGAGTACAGCATGGGGTTCTTTAAAAAGGGTCTGAAGAGATTTCTTCTGGGTCGGCAACGCGCGATTGATACCCCTGGTGTTGCAAGCGTCCATAGGCTACGGTAACTGCTTACCATCAGGCGGGCCGTATGCTTGTTTGCCAACTTAGTTATATAAAAAAATAAAAACCGGCCAAGTGCGAGTCAGACTCGCGCACCGAGGGTTCCGTACAAACCTGTAGGTATATAAGTAAATGGTAGTATAGACCTGAGTATTTGATATTAATTTCAATTTATGACCTATTAAAAAAAAACTACTTACTAGATCTCGTTCAAACCAATTTTCAGTGGAAGTTTGCACCGTAATGTACATCATATATTTTTTATAGATTTATCATTCTCTTATTTTAGAAGTTACAGGGGGGGGGACACACATTTTACCACTTTGGAAGTGTCTCTCGCGCAAACTATTCAGTTTAGAAAAAAATGATATTAGAAACCTCAATATCATTTTTGAAGACCTATCCATAAATACCCCACACTTATGGGTTTGATGAAAAAAAAAAATTTGAGTTTCAGTTCTAAGTATGGGGAACCCCCAAAATTTATTGTTTTTTTTCTATTTTTGTGTAAAAATCTTAATGCGGTTCACAGAATACATCTACTTACCAAGTTTCAACATTATAGTTCTTATAGTTTCGGAAATAAATGGCTGTGACATACACGGACAGACAGACAGACAGACAGACATGACGAATCTATAAGGGTTCCGTTTTTTGCCATTTGGCTACGGAACCCTAAAAAGATTATGTTGTTTAGGAACTGAGTGATAAATAAATGAAAATATCGGTAATAATCTTCGGTAAATTTGATAAAAGAAGCTGACAGACAGTGGTCAATCTGCTGATATTAAAACCTACATAAGAAATTAAGGTATAATGAATGGTAAGAGTAAACAAAAGACATTAATTTATAGACCTAAGACGTTATTTGATATTACAAAAACAAAAGCATTAAAATAAGCACATAATGCGAAAAAGAACAAACATAAGCTTTTAAAAAATAAAGAAGTAAAATACAAACAATTAAGAAAACAAATAGGGCAACTACATAATAATTCAGTAAAGTATTCAACTTAAAGACTCAACAGAATCTCACACTAAATAAATCTATATAAATTTGTCTCAACACCAAATCTAAAACACTAAACAAAAGGAAAGGATTGAAACAAGTCGACAGATAAAATAGTAAAACAGATTATTTCGACGAACCGAGCTTTTACTCTTAATAAAACTTAGGCGGCTTCAAGTCTAGGGCGGGAGGAATTTTATCAATTTTAAGCCTTTGCTAATTAATGACTACGTCTTTGGAACTAATATAAGAAGCTGAGTTTTGATTTGAGATGTAGAGCATAGCGCTTATTCGCTCAAAGAGCAGTTCGCCTGGGGAAGTACCTCCACCTTACAGAATACCGCAGCCAAATAACTTTATGTTGTGTAATGTTGTGTTCCTGCGCGTGAGTAAGGTCGCCAGCGCTCATAGGGGAGGGGGGAAAGGTCGGTAACGCATGAGCGATGCTTCTTGTGTTGCAAGCGTCCATATGGCTACGGTAACCGCTTACCACCAGGCGGGCCGTATGCTTGTTTACCGATTTAGTAGTACAAAAAAAAAAACAATTTGGGGCTAATGCACGTGAATTGGAATGAAGAACCGTAATCCATACTTCCATACTAATATTATAAATTCACAAGTTACTCTGTCTGTTACACTATCATACATACACCGATCGCGATTAAATTTGGCACGTAGATAGCCTATAGTATGGAGAGGGATATAGGCTACTTTTGATCATGGAAACGCGGGTGACACCACGGGGTACAGCTACTTTTATTGTAAGGGCAAGGTTGAGGCAGAGTGCGTAGTAGAGATCATCGCATAAGATGGACCGACCAAATTAAGTTGCAAAAAGCGGTCCAAATCAACGACTGTACCAGAAGGGCAGCATTTAGGATCCTCGCCCACGTACCTACGACTTTTTATATAGTATGGTGTTGATGAGCGATTCTTGTAGCACGTGGGCGTTTTATATTTGGCGACATAATAATCGCTAAGTGATTATTTCGTGGGGCGAAGAATAGCGCCAGAAAACTGCTCTATATATTTCAACTATGTTTACTGCGATCATACGCCCTATGTAAATACACCCAATATAATGAAAACAATATTTACATTTGTTTAGTTTTTCGAAGAACTGGTAGAGAATTACAAAAATATTACATACTTCTCGAGAAATGATATTTACTTTCATTTTTTAACCGACTTCAAAAAAATGAGGAGTTTCTCAATTCGGTTGTTTCTTTTTTTAATGTTTGTTGCCTCATAACTCCGTCATTTATTAACCGACCTTTTTTTGTCTGGAAGGGTACACTTCCCGTTTGGTCCCATTGTCATCAGATCAGGATTTGATTACTTCTTAGTGTAATTTTTGTAAAACAGTCCAATTATTTTTTTACCGTACATAGGCAAAAATACATTTTAATTACATACTATTTCAAAAAGTAGATATAGTTTTCCCTCAGTTAAAAAGAAAAAGATTGATACAGTTTGGATTCTCAAACGTTGACTGCATTAATATTGCCTCATTCGCACTACATTCTGAGTACGTCATAATATCTCTGTTATGTGTCAATTTTAAAAACATGATATAAGAATGTACTAAAATTCTTTTTTGCTGTAATTTTTGGGTTATTTAGCATACTTACATTAGTTGTAGTTCATCTTATCCTACTTCCGTATGTCAGTATGTCAACCCCGTAAATGCTAAACTCAGCTCCGTCACATAGATAGATCATATTCTAGACTAACATGTAGGATAAGTTATATCTCATAATATAAAATCGTGAGTAAAACCATAAGGCGGATGCTAGGTACATTAATAAAATTTGAGTACCCAATATCCAAATAATTAGGTAGGTACTTACCGAATTATTCCAATTTCTGACTTTTAGTCTGAAATTGGAAAGTAACGATTTCGATCGATCAGTACGCTTGGGACATAAATTTAAAATTACCGAACTGTTTGACCTGAAAATTGCAATTTCGGCTCGTTTCGCGTATTTCACAAAAATCACATAACTTATAACTGTAGGGAAGGTTCCATTAGCCTACTTTTCATTTTGATTATGTTTTAAAATGTACAAATTGGTAATTTTGAGTTCTAGGTGTAATTTGAAGGATGAGAGCTCAGTTATCGACTACTGGTCCTGATGTAATGTAGTCTTAATTTTTATTGTCTTCAAATTCAAAGATATTTTCAACTAAGGCCCTGAGAAGTACCGGCAATAAACTTAGCAAGGCTACATTTTATAATAAGTACCTATTATATTTCTTATAGGAATGTTTCCTGGGTAAAAAAATAACACTAAATAGACTTTTTCAGGAAACTAGCCTATTTTCTCAAAATATTATTAATATTGGTAGTTTCTAAGTGAGTTTTGGTGATAGTTTCGTCTAATAACGTGTCTAAATTCCTCTCCATCCCAAGGTTGTCTGGAAGAGATCGCTTCTTAGCGATAAGACCGCCTATTGTACATACAGTAATTTTTTATTTTAAGCTTTTATTTTTATAGTTTGTTAAATACTTTTTGTACAATAAAGAGTTATCTATCTATCTTTCTATAGTTTCTACTGATGTTTTGTCGTTCTTGCATAAATTTTTTGACTATATGACATGTTTAAAATGACGGTTTTTTGTGTGGTGATATAAGAATTTATAAGGATATCTAATCTATGGAGTTAAGTATATTAATTTATTTTAGTATTACACCTGTATTTGTACCTGGAGTACAAATGCAAGCATTAAAAACTTTATCTAAATTCCAAACTCTGAGTAATCCATTCTTTGTTTAATACGAGAAAAGAAAAGCGCGCGCAGAGGAGAGTCCGATTGAATCCTGGAAAGCGATATTTTAAAATTCAAACTTAAAAAAATTACGAATTACCGTTGAGTTTCCCACAATGAGCGACCATTATTATTATTTCTTCTGTTATGCCATAAAGAACCGACACGTCACACAAAAGTACTTCTGCTTTTGACCATGCATACTCTATATCTGCGATGCATAACATTAAAGTTAGATTTTTCCAATTTGACGTCACTGTTTGCTTGTTAAAAGTTAATAATCACTTGTCACACGGATGTCACTTCACGTTTGTATTGTGTCTGTTCAACTGCATTCTATTCTGCGTCGTATTGCATCATTTGTATAATGTATTATTATGTCGTACCTACGTAGATTGTGTACCGGGCCGTGATAGGTTGCTTCCAGGTTTTATGAATTCACTAGCTGTCTCCCACGGTTTCTCCCGCGTTCCCGGTATGAAAAAAAGTTGCCTGTACTGTTTCTCATGAATCTGGCTATCATATAGAATAAGATTTTATGGAATCCAACTGGTAGTTCCAGAGATAAGCACATCTAAACTATAATATTATAAAGCTGAAGAGTTTGTTTGTTTGAACGCGCTAATCTCAGGAACTACTGGTTCGAATTGAAAAATTATTTTTGTGTTGGATAGTCCATTTATCGAGGAAGGCTTTAAAGGCTATATAACATCACGCTGCGACTAATAGGAGCGAAGCATAAGGAATGAATGAATTAGGTAATCCTATCCATACTAATCTATACTAATATAAAAAAGCGGAAGAGATTTTTTGTTTGTTTGTTTAAACGGGCTAATCTATGAAACTACCAGTCGGATTCGAAAAATTCTTTCACTAATAGGAAACCACATTATACCCATGTATTATTAAAGGAACCACGGGGAAAAGCTAGTACTTTATAAAATGACTGAATGAATGTCAGACTTAGAGCCTTTAGACTTTTCATAAGTGCCTGCGAAGGTCTATTTGAATGAATGATTTAGTTTTTATTTAATGCCCTGTCTTTGAACATAGCTCATATTTATTTTATCTTTTCTAAATAAGGTCTATTTGAATAAATGATTTAGGTTTTTTTAATGTCATGACTTTGAACATAGCTCACATTTATTAACATAGCATAAATACATATTAAACGCGGTAAAGTTATGTAAATTAAAATTGATCTAGTATTGATATTCTGATTATTGAATCTATTTACGGGATTCAGTTGTGGCGTGTTATGATTAGTATTTGAAATATGTTTGTTTGTTTATGCTTCAATCACGAAGTTTGCCAGCTTTGTTGAAAACAGAATTAGCTGAAATTTGAGTTAATTACACGACTGAATAAAAAAGAGGTTTCAGGTGTCAGGTGTTTTGATGTTTGTCAGTTTTTTTAGTCCAATATAACTTCTAAATGCTTATTCTGAATACATACATATATAAAAGTGTTCGGTTATTTTTAACCGACTTCAAAAATAGGAGGAGGTTCTCAATTCGGTTGTATTTCTTTTTTGTTACCTCATTACTCCGTCATTTATCAACCCATTTGGAAAATTCTTTTTTTGTCTGGAAAGGTACACTTCCCGTTTGGTCCCATTGTCATCAGATCAGGATTTGATTACTTCTTAGTGTACTTTAAAGTCGTTTTAAGTTTTTTGTAAAACAGTCCAATTATGTTATTATAATAATTTTGACATCCCGGGTGCCTAAACTGACAAACTGTCACTTCGTAATGACAGTAAACATTTTGCACATTTCAGTAAGCTTTTTGTAACGACAGTTGTGTTTTTAATTCGTGTATCAATTGACGTAATCTCGCTTGCAAGTTGACTAGTTTATTTTTTACTAGCTGTCCCCCGCGTTCCCGGGATACAAAAAGGCCTATAACACTCGAGAATAATGCAGCTTCCTATTTGTGAAATAATTTTTCGAATCCGACTGAGTTCTAGAGATAAGCACGTTTAAACAATCAAAAATACTCTTCTCACAAAACTAATAGTACCAAAATGAGTGTTAGACACATTTCAGTACTATTAGTTTTTATGTAAAAAGGCACATTTTCTATCTATTACGGTTAAAAAGAGACAGCCTATTAATATATAGTCGGACGGTACTATTTATGATGTCTTATTACCGTGTTTTGATTTCGCAACCCTGACTGACTAAGCACCACTTGCTTAAAGTTTCAAAAGGGCATTAAACAAAAACTCGCCACTTTTCCGTCGACTCAACGACCCTTCTTGTATCATAGCTTCGTTTCTTCATGTAAAACTGCACGTCACATATTGTATTAGGTCTGTGTTGCCCTCGAGTTACGTAACTAGTTAATAAAACTTTAATAATTTATCACTCTAGCAACACCCGTCACCCGGCTCACTTGTGACAGGGTTTTGTTACTGGTATTATTTTGCGTGCAGATAGGTTTTGCTTTGTTTCTTTTTTGGGAAAGTCTAAGAGTGCGGTTATAGTGAGTAGTAACTCACTATAACAGCACGGCTACGCCTCGCAATTTACCTTGACATGCAAGTGAGGCCTTTAAATTGTATGCGGAAAAGTAAATTTTACAGTTTTTAGTGTAAAATTATTTATTAAAGTTACAGGTGATTAAGATCCCCGCCCGGACGCCCTCTAAACTTAGACAAATCCGGCGTAACCCGGTCGGATGGCAACCCTACACGCAAGGGACGTATTTTTCCCGAGATAAAAATAATACTATAAGTGTTAGCATTAACATTATATTATTTGAATATTATTTAATTTCATACCATTGAATATTGATTAATTATAATTAATTGTCAGCATTATTTATTTAGAAAGTGTAAAACGGTTTATTTTGATATTGTGTATTTGAATATCGAGGAATGACAACACCAGAAAAGTATAATTGTAATAATGGCGGCCATTGGAGAAAGTGTTTTAATTCATTTTGTGGTAATTACCAAGTTTACCAACGGTGTAAATACAGATTTAGCTTGTTTAAGCTAACTTCTTTTCAGTAAATAAGGGATAGTTAATATAAGTTTTAATTATGAATCAAGTAACCAACATTACAGAGCGATTAAGCAACAGACATCTATACAAACTTTCTCAAACTCGTAGGCTACCTGAAAAACCTTGAGACTTACACAGTATTATTATTAACAACGCAACAGAAGCTTAATCTAGCTTCCCAATTACCCGAGAAGCTTCCAAATTAACAAAACTCTCCAAGTAAGGGCTTGAGCTAATGACATTACTACAGTCGGAGTCATCCTTCTTAACTCATTACAGTCCCAATTTGCTCGTAAAATACGCAATGAATACAAATAAATTTGTAATTACTATTAGGTACGTGATAATTAGGGTGTATACCTTCTGACATCGATGGATTAAGTCTATTTGATTCGTGACTGTCATGGGAAATGGTATAGAGAGGCGGCGTAAGCAAATGTTTGCCGTAAGGTTCAGCTCACACCAAAAAGCGACGAGACGCGACGCGGCGTGCACTTGATAACATAACAATAAAATGGTGCTGATTCTGTTGTACACAACTATACTTATTTTGTCTCTACGTCTCTTTCTAACAAAGAACATAAGAAAAGGATATAAGAAATGTAGTCCTGTCAAATAAGTCCAATGCTTGTTTTCAATATAAAAGTCGCCATCTATCGCGGTTACGTCTGAATACCCACAAATGAAGACGGCAAAGACTAATTTGACAGCTTTACATATGCTCTACCCTTTTTCAATAGTGTGTGTAAGAAAGAGATGTGATGTGACTAAAATTAGTTTAGTGCGATTTACAACAGAATCGGAGCGAGTCAGGCGTACTCTTGGCCAGTTTTTGTTTTCTTTTAATGTTCCAAGCGTGGAGCATTGTGTTGTGTACCGCTCACTCATTAGTGATTCACCGAGCCGTTGTGACATGACTCTTAAATTTAATATTACTCATTTGTGTAAATATTTTAACAATATTAATACATAAACTGTTAATTAGTGTATTATTTGATCGATATAATCTTCTATATATATAAAATGCTTTGTCCTGAATGACTGACTGACAATCAACGCACAGCCTAAACCGCTGATCGTAGAGACCTGAAACTTGGAGGGTCTGTTCTTTGTATGACGTAGGCATCAGATAAGAAAGGATTTTCCGAAATTCTACCCCTAATGGGGTGAAAAACGGGGTAAAGTTTGTATGGGACAACGTGATTCCTTGGTCCGATCTACTTCAAATTTTGCATAAACCTTCCTTAACAGAATTGATGCAAGATGTGTTTCGTATTTTATTGAAAATCATCGCCTAACGGGGTCAAAAAGGGGAAGAAAGTTATTTTAGGGGTGATTTTCATCGAAGTTGATATCAATACTCCTTAGTACTTTTGATTTAAATATCATTTTTTATTTTGACACATGTTTGAAATCCCAATCCGATTTTCACAGATTACAGAATAAGGCAGATGGAGCGAACGGAACACGGGAGCGAGGCCAAAAAAAGCAAATACAAATTGAAAAACACATACCTGGTATTCTTTATTAAATTTGTATTTGCTTTGTTTAAAAAACTTTATTTAACGGAAAACACTCTCTTTTAAATAAATTAGCATACAGCAGATTTTAAACATAGCAAATACAAAAGCGAATACCAGGTATGTGTCTTTCAATTTGTACGGTACCTAATTGCTTTTTTTGGCCCGTGTTTCGCGCGCTCAATCTGCCTTTTGTTCTGGAAACTGAAATGCTCTTTAAAATTGAAATGTCAAATATAAAAGAATATTTAAATCGGATTAGAATTCGAAATTTGTTTGGAAGTTCATTTTCTCGGAGTTTTTGGCGGGAACTAGCAGAGTGACGTTGCGTTTAAATTTTTAAATACATAAATTCGTGTATTTTGAATTTTATTGCATATTATCCGTGGTATTTTATCCAATAAAGATCAATCCATTTGCACCAGTGAAGTGAAATGAAATGAATTATGTGTATCGTGTCTTTTCAAAAGTCCGTGAAGAGTTTTAGTACATGACCACCACTGTAGGTATAACATGACTTTTATGGACAGTGACTGACTGCATGAGTTGAGGACTATGTGAAAGTGATTTATTGTGACTAGAACTTATATAATATAACTGGAAATTGGCAAAATACACACCCGTGTGACGCCAAAAAAAAAGTACATTTTCTCTATTTCATTAGAATATTTTGATTGTAGTTAATTTAATTTCTTTCTCATTTGTTGTTATAATAATTAAATAAGATTTGAGTTCGTTTTTTTGTGTAGGTATAATATAGGTTTTAGTCTTTGATTAAGGATACATCCAGATAGAGAGTCGCAGCTGAGCACGCGTCGATAAAAATACGCTCTAACTGTTAGGGGCTAAATCAAATAAAAATGCAAAATAATGATCAATATTTAAATTTCTCACGATATTAATTGGAATATTTTAACAACTACTATCATCATGAACGTCATTATGACAAGCAGAATGACGCAGAGGGAGCGTAAAACGTAGCTGTTACGCGCAGCAGCCTATAAAAGTTGGCCTGTTTTGTATATTAGTGTAGTATGGCGACGTTCTTTCTAGGTATATTTATTTCTATGGTTTTAGTTTTAATTTGTAAAAATATCTGTGTTCGATTTGTTGTGTCTAATAATCAGTGGCGTGCATTGGTTTTCGAAGCGGAAAATTTAAACCGTACGCGGGTGAAACCGCGGGGGTCTGCTAGTGTATCTATATATATACAATTCAAAGTCCTGCTGACTGACTGACTGATATATCAACACACAGCCTAAACCACTGGTCTTAGAGACATGAAATTTAAAAGGTATATTTTTTGAGAAGAGAATCCACTGAGAAAGGGATTTTCGAAATTCCATCCCTAAAGGGGTAAAATAGGGGATGAAAGATTGTATGAAAGTCAGTTCCGTCAGTTTCGAAGTTAGTTTTATTCTGTGTTTAGGCTGAAGATAGAAAATTAATTTATACGTGTCCCAGCGTTTTTAATAACTCAACCCTCGAAGTGGGATGAAGTTGTTTTTTTTTTGTTTTTTTTTCTGTATAAAAATATGTCATTTTTTCCTGTAGGCCACGCGGGCGAAGCCGCGAGCAGAAGCTAGTTATGACATAAATGAGTAAATTAAATGAGGGCTTACTCAGGATACAACACTATTTTTACTTTACGATAAGGTGGTAACCCACCATATGTCATATTAGTCCACGGAATAAAACACATACTATAATAACAATTGTTTATTTAAATATTATATGAAAGAAACTGACAGATGCACGCACAGCGGTTCAGTTTTGCACACAGAAAGAATTTTCAAAATTCAATCGCCGAAGGGTTAAAAGCTAGTTAGTATATATTGAATACAAAATGTTTTGTTCTTCAATTACTAAAGGTAATTCTATATAATTTACAAAAAAAATATCGTCTGTTTTTCTCAATAAAATATCAATATAAAAAAATCCTTTCTCAGCCTAGAAATTTCCCGTCGCCTTGTTCCTAATAACCATGTGAATCGTGATCCGCTTACCAACGTCTTATAACCTTCTATACATACAGGTTATTTTCTAAGCCAACATAATTGCGAGATTTCGCCTAAAATCACAATGTGTGTGTATAAGTCCTTGAAAAAACACCCAGTAGCTATTTGATTTCTTTATTCTAACGAAACGAAATGTTGGACGGATTTTATTTATTTTCCGAAATCCCCCGGGGAGGCCGTCGCCACTTCTCCTGGCAATGATATACAGTGTACAGCATTTTGAATTATACATGGGGTCTGCGCCTTTTACGTTGTATCTTGACAGGGATGTGCGAAAAGACTATGACCTAGATTATATAGTACCTATACTTATTTATGCCACGCGCTTTTTACCCTCGTTGGCGAGGTATCTTGTGTTCGGGATATGTAATTCCAGAACATGATCTATCTGAATGCTAAGTTTCATTAAAATCCGTTCAGCCGTTTCGAAGCTGTGTGGTAACGAAAGTACATGCGTAAATTTTCGCATAAAAAAATATTATATTTTAATACGGGGATTTTTACAAAATTACAAATAATATTAAATTCTATGAACATGAAACTTAGTCATAATTACTCATAATCAAAAAAACATGTTTTTGTTTTTATGCCACTAAGGTGGCAAACAAGCATACGGCCCGCCTGATGGTAAGCAGTTACCGTAGCCTATGGACGCTTGCAACACCAGGGGTATCATTCGCGCGTTGCCGAAGAAATCACTTCACGCCCTTTTTGAAGAACCCCTTTCAGAAATGGGGTTCTTCAAAAAGGAGATCTCCATTGGGAAAACCACGGCAGGGAGCTCATTCCACAGTCCGAGTGTCCGCGGAAGAAAACTCCTTTTAGCCCGCACAGTTGGAAACAAATCTGGTTTCAATGTGTGAGGATGGACTCCGCGTCGAGCGAGAGTCCCCGTTTTGAGAAAATTCATTATTCATTGTACAAAATACAATCAAATTTATAGAAGGCTAACTCTGCAGCTGTTCGGATTCGATTATATAGCGTCATGAGATTTAACTGTGCACACTCAAAAGCCGCATCCATATACATTATAGCGTTTATTCCTCCACGTGCTGATGTATGGTGTATTTTAGGACATCAAAAAGTAGAAGCCGGCAGTTTCAAAGCTTTGTTTGTTTCACATTAGTTTGCGTTATCTTCAATGATGATTAGTTTCTGTAGTCGGAAAGCTAACTGGGGCAGTGTTTTATGCATTTTATTCATTCTTGTTTGGGAAAAAAGGTATATATAAATGCTTCACAAAGTATAAGTCAAGGCTAATGATTGTGAGGCAAGGATGATGATGAGGTTATGAAGTCACCTGATGGTAAATGGTCAGCTGCCTATGGGCTTCTGAAATACCAGGAGGATTGCAATGTGTTGCTTAACTTGAAGAGCTCTTTTTACGCCCCTTTTGAAGACCTCCATATCTCAATGGTCCGCAGTAGGAACATCATCTCCCTGCCCTATTCGTAATCATTTGGGGTCGGTGCAATATGTACGCTTCTTCCATTTGTCTGTTCTATCCGTCATACCAGCATCCACACCTTTCTTACCCATACCAAATCTCTTCTCAGCAAATGCAACCTTCCGAACCGGTATTAGAGTATTAGAGTCAGACTTTTCATAAGTGCTAGCGAAGTTCTATTTGAATAAATGGTTTTGAATTTTGAATACCATCTTTCTCACAATCCATCCATCTCCTTTTCGGTCTTCCTCTTTTATCAATCCCCGTTCATATTCATAACTCTTTTCGTCAGGTGGTTTTCATTCATTCTCATAACAGCAGTAGGAACGTCCGTCTGAATTTTTGGTGGGTTTACTGGATATCTGTTACGTCTTACTATGAGTGATATCTAAGTAATTAAGAATCTGAAGAAAAAAGTTAGTGGCTTGCACTCATAAAATCTGCCACGCAATGTTTGATAACCGAATGTTCCCGAAACGCCACAAACAGACAAACATGAAAGTGATAATCCATGACCACGACCACTTTGTCAAGAGTGCACGATTAAGAAGATAGAGTATAATAAAAAAGTAGCTAATAATGTTACTATTATATTGATCAATAATCAATCATGTGTTATTCCTTACTTACCAACTCGACATATGCCAAACATTTGTGATTGATTGATGACTCATTACTGATTACGTAACCTTTATTGGAAACCGTTATCAAAGTTAGGGAAAGTCTATTGTGTTCTGTGGTTATTATATATTTTTAGGTACAAGCTGCCCAGCGCTACCTCGTTTGCGTGATGTCCTAGTAGGACCGTCCTACCCATCCTATTCTACCGCGCTTAGGTTACATTAGAAAAGTTTATATAGTCGTTAAGTTTTCTTAAATTTTCTAATTTTCGCAACTTTCTTAAAAAAAAACCATAAGAATCTTCTACAAAAGTTATAGAAAACTTTAAAAAAAGATGGATGAATTCGGTAAAGTCGTTCTGAAGTTATGGCGTGACCAAGGGAAATAGGGATTCATTTTTATATATAGAAGAGAAAAAGAAGATAGATTACCGTTAGACTGTAGGTCGTAGTGGCTTAGTTGAGAACCCCCCATGCATCTTTGGCGCCGGAAACGGATGATAATGAGCCAGCAGAGCAAATACTACAAAATATCACCACCATAGAGTAATTTTCTCACGATGTTTTCCTTCAACTCTGTGTTCGAAATTACAACCTTCACCAGTCTGACATCACGTATTTTTTATAAACCAGCCAGAACAAACAAACAGCAATCATCCACGCAATTAAATATGATTAGACTTCAACACTCAATTATAGGAAATTAAGTGCAGTTACCGGATCCCTTTGGATCCATTAAAGCGGTACATGGATGGAATACATTAAAATCCGCGTCGTGCGGATTTTATTAATGAATCCAGTTCGATGCTTTTTGCGCATAAATCATTTTTGCGATTCGGGATATTGAAAGGAAGTGAAAATGTGTTTGCAAGTCATCAATGGGTTTAATGTCCCTTTTTAGAGAAACGGGTAGGGTTTTTGTACAACCGTCTTCAGGTACTTACTGCTTGCGACTTTCTTTGCATGGAATGCACGTAGTAGTATCCAACTAATATGGCTTACCGATGTACCTGCGCGGAAGACACATTTTCAAAGCGCGGGAAATGCTATTGGTCGGCAGCTGCCGCCATGTGTGCGGAGGGGCGTGACTTGCGAGTACGACGGAACTAACAGCTGCACTGTATTATTAACCTTATAGTAGTTAATGATCTAAGGTTGATTGTAAGTTTTAAGCATTCTGTCGTTAATCTTCGGGCCATACTTTCTTTTCTGTGCGAACGAAGATTCACGACGCGCCTTATCAGTTGGGTACTACTGTGCATTTTGTACACAGAGATCTGTGATTTTGTATATGATTTATGAATCTGAATTGTATATTAATTTAAAGATAAACCATAGTTCTTTACCGTGTCTAAACTCTTTTCCATCCTAAGGTTGCCTGTCTTGTTTAAACCGACTTATCTTTGGAACTACCAGACGAATCTGAAAAATTATTTCACTAATAGGAAGCTATATTATCCCCGGGAACGCGGGTGAAACCGCGGGGGACCGTTAGTTAACCATACCATCGATTTTCAGATTATATTATTATTACCATTAATAATGTTGATCGGAAAAATGGAGTTATTAGAATAGAAATCTTATTTAACGTTAGAGTCATAGATTAATACCGAGATAAGGGTAGGTATGGGCATAATAAATCTCTATCGGGGTGTATAAGGGAAGTCAAAGGGGGGTTTGGTTAATAAATAGGTTAGGGGACGTTTTTGGAATGTTAATTTTTCCTTCGCGTTTGATTTATTTTTGTCGATTGCGTTTTTTTGGCGACAAATTGGGAATTCGATTTTTTTGATCCGTTTTTTTTTATAATAGCTACGATTTTTTTAAGCTAGTGTCACTAACTATTGACGTCGATAAACGATAAAATAAGCTTCGGTTGTCCATGTAATAATTCAGGCAGAGATATTTCTATTGCAGACCATTTCGGTTTCGCGAAGCGCTACGAGACATGAGATTCTCTGTAAATGAAAAAGCCCACGTTTCTGATGATACGAATTTTCATAGTGTCTTGTGGGTTTGTCTAAGAAAATTAAATACATAAAGATGTTTTACCTTCCAAGGCATTAAGAAAATTAAAATACTAATGAAATACTATACTAAATACTTATTCGCCCAAAGAGCAGCTCGACTGGGTAAGTACCTAGGGTCGGCAACGCGCGCGTGATACCCCTGGTGTTGCAAGCGTCCATAGGCTACGGTAACCGCTTACCATCAGGCGGGCCGTATGCTTGTTTGCCACCTAAGTGGTATAAAAAAAAAAAAAAAAAAAAACCTCCACCTTACAGAATACCGTAGCCAAATAACTTTATGTTGTGTAAAGTTGTGTTCCTGCGCGTGAGTAAGGTAGGGGAGGGGGGAAAGGTCGGTAACGCGTGAGCGATGCTTCGTGTGTTGCAAGCACAGAACAGAAAAAACAGTTAGAAAGCGCAAGTGGGCGGAACCGCCGTAGTACATAGTAAGCGTAGTTCCGCGCACTTAGAGCTCCGCTCAATTCAGTCGTGATTTGTCACTACATTGTTTTGGTGGCGTCGTAAAAGATTTAAAATGTTAGTAAAATGCCTTATTGTGCTGTTTTACAGTGCAAAAACGATAGCCGTACAATAAATTTAGCGAAAGGAGGTATATCATACCATCCGTAAGTTATATTTTGTGAGTAAATTAATTTAAAATTAAGAAAAACCTAATTGTCTTCAAGATGAATGATCGCGAACGAAAGTTGACTTTAAAATTTAAACTTTAAGGTCTAGTTTCTTTCAAACTTAAAACTAACTGCTTCTCGAAGTTTCCATACATGCACTTGATGTGACGGTTGCTACTCGATTAGAGACGTGACACACTTCTTTATAGTATGAATTATCGATAATTTAAACTTTTACAGTTGTGATTAGTAGTGCCATTTTGATTTTATATTTAAATATTATTATTATTTATTTGAATGCGTTATGTTATATTTTTGTGATTTTAGATTTCCTAAGGCTCCAGATATAAAGGAAAAATGGATTCAAGCTACAGGAATACAAAATCAAGCACAATTTGTTCAGAGCACTTTGAAGACAAATATTTTATAATTAAAAAAAAGGGAAATAAATACTTGTATGAAACAGCCATACCAGAGCAAAAACAAAAATATTTTCAATATGTGTCCTTTTGTTATTCCAAAAGGTGTCTCACTGGGCTTCCTACAGAACACTCAAAGAACAGAATCTGTTTAATTTTCATAAATTGAATAAAGAGAAAATCTATCGACAACTAACAATTTTTATCCTTCTTTACCAAGCGTGAATTTTTACAAAACGTGCTTACAGTTTAAGGCCTTTGAATTTTATACTATCCTAGCTTCGCCCGCTTTGAATTCGTTTATAAGTGTAATTTTAGTAATATGTGTAATTCGTTTATCCTACGGGAACTTCTCACTTTTCCGGTACAAAAAGTAAATATATATATTATATTTGATTTGTTGTTTTTTTTGTTTTTTTTTTTATGTTTATTCGTTTTGATGATTTTGTATTTAAAATTTTGTAAAATAAAAAGTATATATGTTTTGGAACTATACTAATGTTTTGGAAAAAAATAGCCACTGGTGCCGATTCTGTTGTAAATCGCACTAAACTAATTTTAGTCAGATCTCATCTCTTTCTTACGAACATTATTGAAAAAGGACAGAACATGTTTCAAGCTGTCAAATTAATCTTTGCCGTCTTATTTTGCGTGTATTTAGGCGTAACCGCGATAGATGGCGACTAAATTTAAATTGAAAACGAGCATTGGACTAATTTGACAGGACTAAATTTCTTACATCCTTTTCTTATGTTCTGTGTTAGAAAGAGACACAGTGAGATTAAAATTAGTTTAGTTGTAAACAACAGAATCAGGGCCACTATATAGTCATATTTCTAGATCAACGAGGGGATTATGTAACGGTTTTGATTCAAACTCAACATGAATATATTCATTAATTAATATACATAGTCAGATTGTAAAAAAAAAGAAAATATTAAAAAATGTACCTTCATAGGTGCCCTACTTGGGCTTAAATTGAATAAATGGCTTTGACTTGACTATAAGCTGTGTGTTAATCTAGTGTGTCCATCTATCTACATACCAAATTTCATCGAAATCTGTTCCGCTGTTTAGGCGGAATAGATTTCATTCATAATATTAGAGTCATATTTATAATAATATTAGCTGTCCCGCGCGGTTTCACCCACATTCCCGAGTAATCGTATGATTTCTCGGCATAAAAAGTATCCTATGTTTTAATCCAGAACATATCTGAGAATCTGTCATCCAAATCCGTTCAGTAGTTATTGCGTGAAAGAGTAACAAACACTCACAAACTTTCACATTTATAATATTAGTAGGATATACAATAAACATTTATCGATACTTTCACTTATGACGTCATCTATCACCTACATCACTAATTGAGTAGCTGACGAAATCGAATAGCGCATGGTGTTATAATCAGAATGTTATAAATCCATCGACATGCTACACGAATGTCAACTTTATCTTGAATGTAATTAGGATGATAATAACATCCACTGATAATAACGCCATCTATTGTTGGATAGCGAAACTTACTCGTCAATTGTTTTCCTTCATCTTCATATTACAAAACGTCGTATACACATTCTACAGAATAACAAAATGAATTCTATTTGTACATATGAAGGTATATTTTCAAATGTAGAATCTGTGATTTCTGCTAGTTTTGTGTTGAATAAAATCTACCAATGAAACGAATTGTTTGTTTGTAGTGCAGTGTATGAATAATTGTTTATTTGTGTGAGTTTTGCCACACAGGTTCCCGTGCTAATATTGTCACTTGCGCTTTCTAACTGTTTTCTCTGTTCTGTGGTTGCAAGCGTCGATATGGCTACGGTAACCGCTTACCATCAGGCGGGCCGTATGCTTCTTTACCGACTTAGTCGTTAAAACGAAAATGAAGTAATTGCAAGTCTCAATTTTAGGAGGAAATTTATACAATTAATATAGCTTAACATTATGTACCTTCTGTTCCTTCAGTATCGAGACTTTTAGTTTTCTAAACGTCTGAATGTTTCATTGCTCATTTTTGTTCCTTGTTATCAATTATTATTTGCACACAGTCTACTCATTATCGCGGTTGGACTTTAGAGTGTACATAAAGCCAGAAAAAAATGCGAATGGCAGATGAAACAAACTTATGTCTAATATTCGCGTGGCATGAGACGGAGATAGCGTGTTTCGCGGAACAAAAATGAACTAAGCGCTTCTAATCTAAATAACTAGTAAAGTATAGACTATTTAAAAAAATCGCTAGTATCAGCCCTAGGCCATACGTTACTGATATTATTTATCGAATATTTGTCTTAATTAGATACACCATGAACGAATAAAAATGAAAATTATTTAATTTAGAGGTATCTATGTGATTTTTTTTATCGAGGAATTTTCATTCCATTATTATTTTACTCAGAGAACCCTTGCATATATAATGAAAATTCCCATATAAAAATATTTTTTCATTTAAATATTATTTACTTGGGTTTCAATTCTAATGGTGCGTCCATGTTACGCGAATCGAGCACGAGCCGAGCCATGAAAGAACCTACAACGAGCATGATGTGAATCCCTTTGTTTGCTTTTTTGTTATACGCACTCTTAATAATCAACGGTAAACTGTAATACTAAGTTGTAAATACACAATGGTGGCCATAAACAAAGTTATACTACATCAATTAAGCAGTTACAATGATCATAAACCACAATCATAAAGCATGGTATAGATAGGGTCATAACAGAATAAACAAATATTTGGATGATAAATTGTTAGTAGTTCATCTCATGTTGCCTCCGAATTGAATGGTAACTTTTTTCATACATTAAAGTACTATTAAGGCTCTTACTCATTTTTTTAGATAAAAAAGTAGTGGTAATACATACCACTTAAGCAAGAAAGCAGTGATCGTAAACATTCTTCTTTTCTTAATAAATTATTATGAACACAATTTAAATGCTTCTGCAGTGGGCTGTATCTCATGAACCGTAATAGGTAGACACTTGAAATTTTCACAGAATATGTATTTCTGTTGCCGCTATAACAACAAGTAATAAAAATGAGATAAAATTTAAATTATTTAATAAATATAATAATAAAAATTAGATTATTGTAGTCCAACTCTTACTTGGCCGGTTTTATTTTTTTATTTTGTTATGTTAAATACTTGGCAAATGAAAATTTACATAAAATATACCTACCTTATTTCATCGATAAGCATTGTATCGCTTTATTCAGCACTTTATTATCTCATTCACATAACATACACCTTTCAGAAATATCCATAAGGCCACGCCCACAAATCAGTAAAAGCCTCTTGCGTGAATTTTCACAGATTTTACCGACTACCAACGGGGAGCATCCATCGTCCTAATCTTTATGTACGGAAAATACATTATGTGATACACACATCACGCATAAAATACGTTTTTTTTTATTAAATTAAATGGGCTTGCGTTTGGCCACTGGGACAGTTTATAAGGGAAGAAAACGAAGCCTAAGATGGAACACGCTTACCCAGAAGGAACCTATTCACTCTGGCCTTGAATGTGCCTATATTGTATGAGTCAGGAAACACAGAAGTTCCAATCAATTGCTGTCCGCATTATAAATGAGGATGCAAAACGCTGTGTCCGTATTTTCGGTATGTCAACAACGTACGGGTGAAACTTTTCCCGGCGTCTTGTGGTTCGGTGTAAGAATGGGGATGGTGGTATTAGGTTGAACAATTCCTGCGCACACTCTCCAAAATATATCCTATAGAAAACCAATAGGTAATATATTATTATTTTTAAAAAGCTATGGTTAAATATCAATCTGTGTAAAAAAAAAAACATCATCGTCAGCCTATAATGTCCCACTGCTGAGCACAGGCCTCCTTTTCACAAATGTGACTGAAAGGGACTGGGCGATACTCCACCACGCGTGCCCAATGCGGATTGGTGGAGGTAGGCTAGTGGTCAACTGTTGGAATTTTTCAAGCCGCCTAGAAGGCATCCCACTAGCTTAACGACTATCACAAGTGATAACCGGGACCTACGGCTTTACGAGCCTTCCGAAGCACGGAAATACTCGATTTGAACCACTAGGCGGTCAACCATCCAGGTACCGACCACGACAGACGTAGCTTAACTTTGCCGATCGATTAAGAACGGCTAATCATACTAAACCACGAGCGCTAAAAACGCGCAAAAAAAATAATGGTCGACTCTAAATAACGGGGTCGGACTATCTTAGCCAGCTACACGTCTAAACGCTGCATTTTATATTTTAAAATATACCAAAATCACAACACATGCTCGACAAACAAATCACCCGTGTGTCCATTCGATCATAAAGGGCGCCTGTAAATATTGACGCGCGGCGGCCTGGGGCGGCTCGTAAAAACAGTTTTATGCCATTCCACGTGACGAGCGCTCAACTACCGGTGACAGTGTGCCTCGAGCGTGTGCGGTGAACATTATGACTGTGTGTATTGTAGGGAAATGATTAGCGTTTTTTTAGTTATGGTCGCGGTTTTTATTGAGGCTTTGGTTGGAGTTGAATACCGATTGTAATGTTTTAGACATATCTGTACGTGGATTACGTAACTTTATTGCAATGGAATTCTGATTGAAATAACCTCTGAATTGGTAGAAATATTACAAAATCGGAAATGATTCCATTTCTAATGAGGTACTGTTTGTATTTGCAATTGTCAGAACGTAAAAAAGTTATCAGAAAACCGCTATATTGAACCGATTTCAATTCGAAAATGATTGAAATTTAGTTACGTAATCGCCCCCACTGTTTTGTTGAATAATAAGGAGCAAGAGTCCAATCTGTCAGGGTGTTTTTTTTTTGTATACCACTTAGGTGGCAAACAAGCATACGGCCCGCCTGATGGTAAGCGGTAACCGTAGCCATATGGACGCTTGCAACACACGAAGCATCGCCCACGCAACCTTACTCACGCGCAGGAACACAACTTTACACAACATAAAGTTATTTGGCTGTGGTATTCTGTAAGATGGAGGTATTTCCCCAGCCAACTGCTATTTGAGCGTATAAACGTTATGCTTTACCTCCCTCAGATAAAAAAAGATAAAGCTAGTTTAGATCACAGGATTAAATAATAAAGCTGGTCAAGCGCGAGTGTCTGCTCAATCTTCCTTGGACGTATATTAATTGTTTGGGAAGGAATTTCAATGATTTCGAAAAAAACGAGTAGTTAGAAACATGTTTATATAATGTTTACATCAATTTCTATGCAGTGTAATTATTTCATATTTTCAGAATTGCGAACTTTGTAGATAAGGGAGGGAATGTTTTTTTTTAATTTCATCATGACTAAAAAACTACGCAATACAAAGGAAATTAAAAACCATTTGAATGTATCAACAAAGCCGTTTCATTATGATACCCCATTTAAACTTTTTCAGTCCCCCATTTCAGTCCCTTTTATATAGAAAATATTTTTTATATTGTTGGGGCAGCAATTTTCCAAATATCAAAGTTTCAGCTTTAGTAGTTACTAAATTATACAAATGTAGACAGACAGACGGACAAACCGACGGAGTGGCACCATAAAGATTCCATTTTAGCTTCGGGAACCTAAAAATTTTCTAATTTTATAGGACTTGACTTTCTAATAATTGGACTGTTTTACAAAAAACTTAAACCGAATTCAAAGTACACTAAGAAGTAATCAAATCCTGATCTGATAACAATGGGACCAAACGGGAAGTGTACCCTTCCAAACAAAAAAAGAATTTTCCAAATCGGTTAATAAATGACGGAGTTATGAGGTAACAAACTTTAAAAATAAAAAAAAATACAACCGAATTGAGAACCTCCTCCTTTTTTTGAACTCGGTTAAAAATGAAACGAAAAATTTTAATACTCACTTCTTTAGATTATTATTCAAATATTCCAAAGAATACATCTATGGATCATAACTATTCTCTCCATCGTATAGCTCTATAGGAATGCATTCATGCGTTCACAAAAGTGAAGAATTTATGGTCCGAAGTGCGATGGGACGGTCGACGCGCTAAATATACCCATGGACTATTTATGCAGATGTAGAAATGTTCACTGAGTCTGTTATTATATATCTTCTGCACAAGTGGATAACGTGGATTCATCCTATAGATTAACCTCTTTTAATTTCAATTCTAAAATTCAATTGTGAGGAAGCCATAGCACGGTGGTAGGGTACTTTGTAGTACCCGCCTGGCTGGCTACCATTCTGAAGAGGAAAGGATGGCTGCAAGACATTTGAAAAATAGTTTTTTAACATATCTATTGCTGTCACGCTGTGCCCGAGCTGTCCCGCCCGAGGGCGATAGAGACAACTAAAGCTTGCACCGATTATACCTATTTAAATTAGACGAAATCGCTATTTCGTAATCCCCGGTTTTCTCATCCAAAAATGGATCTATAAAAAAAAACAAGAATCATAATAAGAAGGCGTTTGGCTATGTCTGTCGGTTTTCCTTTGTTGTTTTATATTCGTCTTTGTTCGCGGGACGTCTGATAAGGGCGTTAAAAATGGTAAGTTTTTGTGATTTTAGATGGCTCCTTATTCTTATAATGAAAAATCACATGGTTTGTTACATAAAAAAACTCTAGCTCGAATGTTCATAAGTTCGAAAAACGTTAGTGCGAAAGTATACTATTGCGAAAAACTCTAGTTCGAATATTTTTAATCGCGAAGTACGTTTTTTCGAAAGTATACCAATGTGAAAAACTTTTGTTCGAATGATTTCCATCACGGCGCGTTTCAAATGTCGAAATTCTGAAATACAGCCGTATTGTTCTTATATTAATTTTAAATTATTAAACTTTGTTTTAGTAATATGTTCTTGTTTATGAAATAAAAACATTATTAACTTGCTGATAAAGCATTGCATGTTATCAAAGCGCGGCACTCCACTGAAGCTCGTTTTAATTCAGTCATTATCGAATATTGACTGATTATTTTGTCATCGTCATTGCATCATGAAATGATTTTATAATGTAAACATGTACGGTCCATAAGGGTTCACTTAAGGTTATTATTATTTTGTGAATTTTGATTTAATCAGCTACGAAATAGCAAATAGTAGTGTTGAAATTTTATAAACTGCGCCATGCGACTGCGACATCACGGCGACTAGACGCAACTATAGACTGTGGCAGTTTTTTTTTTAACTGACTTCAAAAAAAGGAGTAGTTTCTCAATTCGGCTGTTTTTTTTATGTTTGTTACCTGATAGCTCCGTCATTTATTAATCGATTTGGAAAATTCTTTTTTTGACTGGAAGGGTATACTTTCCGTTTGGTCCCATTGTCATCAGATCAGGATTTGATTACTTCTTAGTGTACTTTGAAGTTGGTTTAAGTTTTTTGTAAAACAGTCCAATGATTTTCAAAGCACACTTGTCCTCGATTTGCAGAGACGCAATGGCATGCTAGAGGAGTCGCACGTACTCATTACCTTTTGTAGCAATTAGACGCACGGAGCACGCGCACACTTGACGATAGCAGCATGCAAGAGATCAGCGTCAGTCTTGCTGTCGTCACATTCTTCGTAGTGCAAGTTTAGCTCATCAAAAACCAGGGAAAACTGACGTTCTTCATCCACAAGATGACACACGACCGTTTCTCTGGAATATTCAAAGAATACTTCTGACGTCTGTCGTAACGATTAGTCGCAAACGCAAGCGACAGCCTTGCGTTTCATCAAAGCGACGAGATGCAGATAGAAATGACAACACTTGCAGCGACTAGACGCAAAGTTTGTGCTGGCACTTAGCGTCCTTCATTTAGAAGCAAATTAAGAATCTTACATAAACTGACCAGCAATATAAAAAAGCCACTGAGTTCTCATGAAATATTTCCATATAGATGTATTCACAGATATACGATATATCTATATCGTATACTATAAGTAGATTTCAAATAGCATTAGATCGGTGACACATGGTATTTTATAAGATCTATCAATGATTAATGTTTATTTCGATATCATAAAGGAATACATCCATCGAGGTTTCATGAAATATTGTGTGTACTATTTTAGATTAATCAACTAGAATTTCGGTAGATATTGGTAAAAAACCTTGAACTGTCACAGCTCATCCTACGTGAAATAGATGTGATTTACAGTCAGACAAGTCGATATAGATTCCATGTCATTTGTTATCGGTAAAAGTATCGATAGAAAACGAAATATAGGCATTCATTATATGTATTTTAGTCGTTCAAACTATGTCCGATGGAGTACTCGGGCCCAAGTCTGCTATTTCAATGGTATTCCAATGAACTTTCAGTGGTGTTAAAATTGTGACATTTTACAGTTTTGGTAGTCTACTTACTAACAGAATAGTGTCATTATGGCACAATTTTGACACGACTGAAAGATCACTGGAACACAATTGAAATAGGAGACTTGGGCCCCAGATGTCATCTATGGGCGGGCCAGCTTGGGCCTTTAGACTAGGTACAGCGACGTGCCATCAAAATTGTTGACGATCCCGAGCTCAGAAGCGGTTTAGAGCCCCTCAGTCTGAGGAGAAACTTTGCCTCCTTATGTGTTTTTTACCGCTTGTACAACGGACAGTGTTCTAAGGAATTGTTCGACTTGATGCCCACGGCTATCTTCCACCTTCGCAACTCTCGCCATCGACGGGGAGTCCATCCTCACACATTGAAACCAGAAACGTTTGTAACTGTGCGGGCTAAAAGCAGTATTTTTCCGCGGACGCTCGGACTGTGGAATGACTTTTTCCTCGCCGTGATTTTCCCAATGGAGTACAGCATGGGGTTCTTCAAAAAGGATCTGAAGAGATCTCTTCAGGGTCGGCAACGCGAGAGTGATCCCCCTGGTGTTGCAAGCGTCCATAGGCTATGGTAACTGCTTACCATCAGGGCCAACTTAGGGGTATAAAAAAAAAATACGCGCACTTCATTTCATGACATTTGGACCGTACCGGTGTTCACGGACCGTACTCTAGTACAGTCACTCTATTTATATTCTAACTCTATGGTTTTAACCTTCAAAAGGTAACACTATGAATACTAAATGTAATACACGTAATCAGCCTTCACTCACAGCTCATTCGTCAAACGACGCGGACGCTCTGTGATCGATCACCTTCAGTCCCGAAACGAAAAAAAATAATTGCTTTTTGTTGATAACTGAACGGATGAATTATTAAGCGGCGGTCGGCTTTTGAATTTGTGAAATGAATCATATGGCATTGTATATAGTGATTTTTATTCTGATGAGTTTAATGATTACAGATCAAAATTAGTCTTATAAATTATTCAAATATGAGGTATGTAAATCAATCAAGGTGATACTGACTGATTAACATACCAAAACAGCTCTTTCAGTATCTTAAAACTTGTAATATTGCACACTTGTTATCCTTACAAAGTGGGCCTCAGTTAAGAAAAATACAAAAACTATATTAAAAATTTAGGAGAGGCATTTTGAACTTAAATACCTAAGTGGAGAAAATAGGTAAAACCGTGGGGCTTGCTAATGTTTATATGTTCCTACTGATGTACAGAATATAAAATCTACATTTGAAAAATTCGAACAAATTTTATCAAATAAACTACATTATATACAAAATAAAGGATAAACTTGTCAATTAGCTAAAAAAGTTGTAGTCCGTACTCGTAGCAGAGCTACGACAAGCATGTCTTTGTTGCTACGAGTCTACGATAATCGTAGCCAGTGTGGTGAACTCATGTTAGTTTAGTGACATACATTATATACCATGTTTGATTTGACTAGCTGTCCCCGCGGTATCGCCTGCGTTCCCGGAATTAAAATTATCCTATACTCGGGGTAATTTCGTTAGTTTCCTATCAGTGATAGAATTTTTAGATTCTGATCAGTGATTCCCGAGAATACCTACATCTATATTCTACCTAAATATCTTCGTTTGAACTGTGTAGCTTTTTACAAAATCCTGCTAGATTCGAGTCGGACTCACGTACGGGGTTCCGGACACAAATAATATATATTTTTTTAAATTTTACAACATCACTTGTGTTTTGTTTTTTGATTATTAGCAGTATAGTAGTACCCAACTGATAAGGCGCGTCGTGAATCTTAGTTCGCACAGAAAAGATATTATGGCCCCGAAGATTAACGAAAGAATGCTTAAACTTACAATCAACCTTAGATCACTACAATAAGGTTCATAATACACTGCAGCTGTTAGTTCCGTCTCACTCGCAAGTCACGCCCCTCCGCACGGCGCGCGCTAACATGGCGGTAGCTGCCGACCAATAGCGTTTCCCGCGCTTTGAAAATGTATCTTCTGCGCAGGTACATCGGTAAGCCATATCAGTTGGGTACTACCACAGGGTATAGTTATAGTAATCTGTGGTACTACTGTACTACGTTGTAAAAATAATACGATATTCCGTATACCGCATTAGTAACCGCTTACCATCAGGTGGGCCGTATGCTTGTTTGCCACCTAAGTGGTATAAAAAAAAAGACGTTAGAATGAGTAAAACTGATAATTTAGATACACTCTGACTATGATTATTTGTAACACAAATTTATATACATTGGTTTCGTTTCCCTTCATAATAAACTGTTTAACATTTCAAAGCGAAACATTTTAATTTTAATAAAAACAGATGTCGCCCAAATATGTGACATTCTCTCACGAGCCGCGCCTCTCCATTGACGGGAGTCGTATCATAAAGTATTCAATAAACGAGACGGATGATACGAGCCCCTACTACTGTTTCATTTTTTATTCATTTTATTTTGTTGGCATCTTTTTTTTTGTATAAAACATACTAAGCAATAAATTTCCAATATAAGCTGACCTCTCATTGTACGGAAATCCTATACAATGCTAGATCAGCTTACACTGGAAAAGTTTTTTTTTTTTTTTTGTTATTAACTGGGCTTGCGTTTGGCCACTGACCCGCCCATAAGGGGCGATGACGAAGCCTAAGATGAAACACGCTTACCCAGAAGAAACCTATTCACTCTGGCCTTGAAAGTTCCTAGATTGTAAGCGTCAGGAAACACAGACGCCGGAAGCAAGTTCCACTCCCTTGCTGTCCGCATTATAAACGCTGTGTCCGTATTTTCGGTATGTCAACAGTCGTACGGGTGAAAATTTTCGCGGCGTTTTGTGGTTCGGTGTAAAAATGGGGATGGTGGAATTAGGTTGAACAATAGTAGGTAGGTAGTCGGTATAGCTTGATATTTAGCAGTGTGAACATAGGAAATGTTGTCAATTTAAGAATGGTAGACTATCACGTTTGTTCGGTCAAAGAGCAGCACTGGTGAAGTATCTCCATATCTTCACCTTACAGAATATCGCAACCAAAACTTAATGTTGCTCATTAGGGAGGGGGGAAAGTTCGGTAATGCGTTGCTCGTGTGTTGCAAGTACCATATAGCCACGGTAACCGCTTACCATCAGGCGGGCCGTATGCTTCTCTTTGTAAGAGAGGTAGAGCATAGCGTTTATTCGCTCAAAGAGCAGCTCGACTGGGGAAGTACCTCCACCTTACAGAATACCGCAGCCAAATAACTTTATGTTGTGTAAAGTTGTGTTCCTGCGCGTGAGTAAGGTCGCCAGAGCTCATAGGAGAGGGGGGAAAGGTCGGTAACGCGTGAGCAATGCGTCTTGTGTCCCATATGGCTACGGTAACCGCTTACCATCAGGCGGGCCGTATGCTTGTTTACCGACTTAGTTGTATAAAAAAAAAAAAATGCTTGTTTACCGACATTATTGTATAAAAAAAACAGTTAATAAAATTGCAAGTCAATTTATTTGTCTTCAAGTGTAGTAGCTATGAAGCACGTTCGTTCCTCTACCAAATCGTAGAGGAAAATCGGTAGATTTTTATCCTGATTTATCTATTCAAAAAAATATTACCAATATTTTCTCAGTAAATTTTCTTATAAGGAAAAAAAACTAGAGAAAAAAAGTCGTAGGTATGTGCTACGAAAATCATCCTTATTATGTGTCTTTTGAGGTCAAATTAAAGTGCAACCTTTGTATTATGTAAAATTTCAAAATACAACGTTTCTAAAGGACAGAACATTGATACTTTGGACGGAAAATTGGCACGATCAGAAAGAAAAAGAGATAACTATAGTTTGACTTCTGCCACGACTGAGTTGCAAGCGCTCTTCTTATTGTATCAATGTTTCAGAATAAGGGTCAGGTCACACCGAGACGCGATGCGACGTGGCAAGCAATAGAATAAAGAACTTTATTTACTACACAGCAAGGTGCACATTTCAGTGAGAGAATGAGCGTTTCTTCATTGGACGACACGACACGACACGGCAGCCGTCCACGACATCGGTGGATGCATAATTCTACGAGATTGTACTTTACGCTGTCTCACTGGGTCTGCACGGCAACGATATGTTGTTGCAGGCGGCGATAGACGACCTATCGCCGCCTGCAACAACATATCGTTGCCGTGGCAGCAAGTCTCCCAATGGTGTCGTGGCGGCATCTTTATGCATGACCACACGCAAGATTCCAGCGACGCGCCGCCCGCGCCCCCACGGCTCTCATTATTACTGCGTCGTGTCGTTCCAATGAAGAACGTAGCTGCCGGAGTCGCCCGACGACATGTCGCCGCCGGCAACGAAATGTCGTGTTGTGTCGCCCTAATGAAGAAGCGCCCAATTCGTGACAAGTGACTCGCGCCGCCGCGCAAAAATACATTCCCCCATTAACAATTAAGTATGAAAAAAGAAATCGCGATCAAAAACTCTATGAGTTTCTTGCGGCCGGATCTCTTACTGAAAGTAAATTTCTATATTCTATTGTTATTTTAAAAAGTTCGCGTCGCGTTGCATCTCTCCACGTCTCGGTGTGAGCTGAACCTAATGTTACATTAATATCAAAACTTTGTATTTGGCAAATCATAGTATTTTATGAGAGTTGAGAGAACAATGACGTAGCCATGTGCTACGAAACTGTTAAGAGTTTTAAATTTATGTTCTTGCAACGAAAAGTGTTTCTGTTTTCAATAATCTTCAATATAACGTTTTATGAACTTTATGATAGAGTTATATAATTTTAAAAGAATATATAATATAGGATTATCTAATGTTTTCCACTTATAATAATAATGTTTTATAAATTAATTTGTTCAGATGAATCTATATGAAAAATAATATTAAGTTCACTTTTTAGGGTTCCGTAGCCAAATGGCAAAAAACGGAACCCTTATGGATTCGTCATGTCTGTCTGTCTGTCTGCCCGTCCGTATGTCACAGCCACTTTTTTCCGAAACTATAAGAACTATACTGTTGAAACTTGGTAAGTAGATGTATTCTGTGAACCGCATTAAGATATTCACACAAAAATAGACAAAAAAAACAATAAATTTTGGGGGTTCCCCATACTTAGAATTGAAACTATTTTTTTTTTTAATAAAACCCATACGTGTGGGGTGTCTAAGGATAGATCTTCAAAAATGATATTGAGGTTTCTAATATCATTTTTTTCTAAACTAAATAGTTTGCGCGAGAGACACTTCCAAAGTGGAGTCACCCCCCCTGTAACTTCTAAAATAAGAGAATGATAAAACTAAAAAAAATATATGATGTAATTACGATGCAAACTTCCACCGAAAATTGGTTTGAACGAGATCTATTAAGTAGTTTTTTTTAATACCTCATAAATTGAAATTCATATCAAATACTCAGGTCTATACTGCCATTTACTTATATACCTACAGGCTCAGAGTAGATAAATACTACGTACAACTACAGGTTTGTACGGAACCCTCGGTGCGCGAGACACTGGCAAAAATAAGTCCGAAAACGAATTTTGTTGTCATGCTACAAAACTAAGAAGAAGAAGATAAACAAAAGGGTATATTATATTAGAGTATATGTGTGGTGTGTCCAAGTGTCAAGCGCATATTAGGGTATGTAATGGTGCGTCCATGCTTGGCGAACCGAGCACGAGCTGAGCCCCGAACGAGCACACTGCGAGCACGATTCGCGTAGCGTGGACGGGCTTGCGAGCCTCGAACGAGCGCGATTGTCAGTTTTTTCACGTACAAAAGGATTCGCATTGTGCTCGATGTAGGCTCGTTCGTGGCTCGGCTCGTGCTCGATTCGCGTAGCATGGACGCACCATAATGTTTCGCATTATAGTGCGTGTAACATTTTTATTGTTAAAACAATGTATTTAAAATGCATTATTATAACAAAATATTAGCACTATGTCCCCATACGTGCGCCCAGTAGTTATAATAATGATGGTGCTTTATTTTCACGTTAAAATCATTATATCATTCGAATAATTGATATAATGAAACGTCATGGAACGTCAGCAATAAATACATGTACCAGGACTTGAAAATACCTACAGTCAGAGAGGAAATCGTGGATTATTATGAAAGATATATCTACAGACTTTCAAATCATCCAAACAAAATGGCTAATGCCCTTACATCTACGGAAGACATCTCGTTCACTAGACTGAAACGGCATAGTGTAACAAGCCTACACGACCGATTTCAATAGAATCAGCCAACTGATGAGGAACGAGGTTATTGGATCTCTCTCAACACAAGACGCCTAATCCAGCGAAAGCAGCCAAAAATGTCGTTCATTGCAGTTGAGACTGCAGATAACAACAAAATGAAATGGACATAAGAGAAAAAAAAAAAAAAACATTATGGGGATTTATTGGTCTTTGGGTATATACTAAAAGCGTCATAAACAATATTGATTTTAATTCGTATTTTAATACTATTCCAAATAAACATTACCACAAAAACCATTCCCAAATTCAATTTCAAAATTATACAACAGAAACAGAATTCAAAAGCTGCTTACACAATATGTAAATATTATTTTAAACTAAGCTTTATGTATGTTCAACTTAGGTACATTACAGAGTGCCATAAATCACATTTTCATTTGAAACCTAACATCAACAAAATCGCTTCCAAGCGCAGCTATTGTTTACCATGCCAAGTTGACTTCGGCGGTTGTGGTTCTTATGGTGGAAGTAATAGGGTTTAAATTGGCGTAGTTAATTAGTGATGTTAATGTTGTTTGTACTTCGCTTCCGACAAAATCAGCGCGACAGCTCGAGTGTGATGTCACTAACAGTGTTGTTGAACTATTTGTTCTCGATTCGGATTCATAACTCGAAAGCAAGTGAATTAAAATAACATCTAGCCCGTTTCATCATATTATTATTATACTGGATATTTACGAAGAGCAACAACTATACATTTAATTAAAAAACCGGCCAAGTGCGAGTCAGACTCGCGCACCGAGGGTTCCGTACAAACCTGTAGGTATATAAGTAAATGGTGGTATAGACCTGAGTATTTGAATGAATTTCAATTTATAACGTATTAAAAAAAACTACTGACTAGATCTCGTTCAAACCAATTTTCGGTGGAAGTTTGCATGGTAATGTACATCATATATTTTTTTTAGATTTATCATTCTCTTATTTTAGAAGTTACAGGGGGGGACACACACATTATACTACTTTGGAAGTGTCTCTCGCGCAAACTATTCAGTTAAGAAAAAAAATATATTGGAAACCTCAATATCATTTTTGAAGACCTATCCATAGAAACACCAATGTATGGGTTTTGCTAAAAAAAAAAATTTGTTTCAGTTTTTTTTTCAAAATTTATTGTTTTTTTTTCAATTTTTGTGTGTAATTCTTAATGCGGTTCACAGAATACATCTACTTACCAAGTTTCAACAGTATAGGTCTTATAGTTTCGGAAAAAAGTGACTGTGACATACGGACAGACAGACAGACATGACGGTTCCGTTTTTTTTCCATTTGTCTACGGAACCCTAAAAAGGTAGGGCCATAGAGTAAGAATATTATAGATTGATAGCGGATACTTTAATGCCGAAGAAACATTGAGGGCTGCTAGAAAAATATAGCAAATGGAATTAATTTTTTAGATTTCTCGGCATTCCAATTATTAGTTAACTAGTCACTCATTGTATACAATTCAATTCACTAAAAGATTCGGAATTGATAAATCGCTCGAGCTTTCTTTTACCCCATCCTTACCGGAACGCGGTTAAAACCACGTGAAAAGCTAGTTTATGATAAAGTTTTATTAGGTAATGAATGAGTTAGTAATATCTCGCCACAGCATTGGCGGTTGTCCTTTCTCCCTGACTATTACGAGAGTACCCACGGACAGCTGCCCTGTCGACCGGTCCACTTAGTCTTCTGCTGGAGCAGAGAAACATACTCTAAATTAAATCTATTCCAGAAGTGTTGCTAGTTAATAAATAGTTAATAGTTTCACACAAATAGTAAGGTCATAGTAAATTCAAAATTTATCACACACATCATTTGAACGGGCGAAATGCTCGCGGGAGTGTTGTCCCATTGTGTCCACCATAATAACATCGAGAGGAAAACGCTGAGGTCTCGTGTGATGTTCAATTAGTTCACATCCCACTGCTGGGAGTGGGCTTATAACGATGGGCATAAATGGCTTAATTAATCGGTTTCATAGGAGCTAGATCAGTGGTACAGTTAAAATTATCAATTGATGTGGGGGTGATTGGAATTGTAGTTCGGATTCCTGCCCATAACTAGCATTCTCTTGCATGAAAAATTCGCAGGATTAGTCCTGTCATTAAATTAATAAACACGTGATTCCTGCTTTTTAAAAGCTTTTTATTAACTTGCAATCTTCACTTCAGGTGGAATCTTGCAAGGCGAATTTCACCCACTTCCAGTGGTCGGATTGACCTGATATTTGGTATACATTAGTATATTGGAAGACAATGCAAGTAAGTCAACAAAGAAAGCTTGTTATTAACAATGAAATTTTTAATAAAAACTTATTTTAAATCTGTATGTAAAAGGAAACCGTGATAGATGTATCAAACTTGGCGCGAGCGAAGCCGCGGTCAAAATCTACGATCTCAAAGCGGCCTCCATCTTATTCTTACATTCACAAAATGTCACGTGCTATATAAAGACTTCGTTTTTTTTTTTTTTTGTACGACTAAGTCGGCAAACAAGCATACGGCCCACCTGATGGTAAGCGGTTACCGTAGCAATATGGACGCTTGCAACACACGAAGCATCGCTCACGCGTTGCCGACCTTTCCCCCCTCTCCAATGAGCTCTGGCGACCTTACTCACGCGCAGGAACACAACTTTACACAACATAAAGTTATTTGGCTGCTGTATTCTGTAAGGTGGAGGTACTTCCCCAGTCGAGCTGCTCTTTGAGCGAATTAACGCTACGCTCTACCTCTCTAAAAACTTGAACTATTCAACGTAGCATATCCTTTTTACGAATATTGGGGGCTGGTTTAAATAATCAACAGTATTAATTATAATTCACAAGTAAGTACCTCAACCGCGAAATGAATTGAATAATGCCACCAAATATGGCAGACCATCTGTTTAAACGATCCAATGAAAACCATAGGTTACAAACCGTACACACTAATAACTTTATGTATCGGATGTTAGCCAAAATCTAACAGATTACGCTATTTTAAAAATTAATTAATGAAACGCTCATGGTGTAGCATGATTAGCCATTCCTAATCGATCGGCAAAGTTAAGCTACCAACGGTGAGGTCGGTACCTGGATGGATCACCTTTGTATTTCAAGTCGAGTGTTTTCCGTGCTTAGGAGGCACGTAAACACGGTTTACCACTCGTCTCCACCGATCCGCAGTGGGCATGCGTGGTGGAGAATCTGCCCATTCCTATATATATAGTGAATATACATTTTTTGGATAAGCGAAGCGAGTTGTCGACGAAAAGAAATCCAATCTAGTGGGATTGAGAAATTTACGTAATTTACACACAATTTGAATGAAAAGTCTCTTCTTCTGTCATACTTCGCTTTGAGATATCTCCATATATCTCAAAGCGAAGTATGACAGAAGAAGAGAATTTTCATGTAATGCGGGACCCTAAATTAATTCTTTGGTATTCCCGGTAGTTCAAAATATTAAACTTATAGAATTACTCTTGCAAAGTGTTAAACAACGTAGAAAATAATGAAAAAAGTTGTCAAATTTTAAATTGCTCCGCACTCAATTGAGTTTAGGCAAATTGGGACAAACAGCCGTTATTTGAGAAAAAAAGCCTTTTTGAAAGTCCGATCGGGTGTACTGCCTTTGTTTTTGAATTAAAATTAGGGTAAAGTTTTTGAGGTCAATGTAATTCGGATTAGTGGATATTGCTTTTGTGGATTATTGGCTTTTGCCACCGTTCTTGCTTGGTTGGGCCGCCTCTCTTTGTTAAAAATAATATTTATGTAGTTTATTGTACTTAATGAGTTTTTCTAGTTAATGTGCACATATGAAAAATGTCCCAAGATATTTATTTATGACAGTTTTTTTTATACCTCTAAGGTGGCAAACAAGCATACGGCCCGCTTGATGGTAAGCAGTTACCGTAGCCATATCGACGCTTGCAACACATGAAACATCGTTCACGCGTCACCGACCTTTCCCCCCTCCCCTATGAGCTCTGGCAACCTTACTCACGCGCAGGAACACAACTTTACACAACATAAAGTTATTTGGCTGCGGTATTCTGTAAGGTGGAGGTACTTCCCCAGTCGAGCTGCTCTTTGAGCGAATAAACGCTATGCTCTACCTCTCTCAAGTCCCTGCTCTTTTTGTTATATGACGTTAGAAAGTCCGATTCTGTTGTAAATCGCACTAAACTATTTTTAGTCACATCATATCTCTTTCTTGCAAATATTATTAAAGGATAGAACATATTTAAAGCTGCCAAATTAGTCTTTGCCGTCTTCATTTGCGTGTATTTAGATGTAACCGCGATAGATGGCGACTAAATTTATATTGAAAACAAGCATTGGACTAATTTGACAGGACTAAATTTTTTACATGCTTTTCGTATGTTATTTGTTAGAAAGAGTCATAGTGAGACTAAATTAGTTTAGTTGTAAACAACAGAATCAGCACCACTGACATATTATGTTTAAAACCTGGGAAATTTAATAAGAATAAAGAAAGAAAGAAAAATAACATTACTCTAACTTGACACCATTTAAAATTCTATATCTTGATAAGAATTCATTGAGACATAGCCTAAGCAATCGGCGGGCACTGCTGCATTGACGTAATACCCAAGATTATCCAAATTGAACCCCTTTTAATGTCGAAATTAATCATGGCATAAGAAAATGCTGGCTACGCGTAATTGATGATGATTAATGCAGGAATAGATGAAGTTTTTTTTCCTGGGTTCCGTCGGGATTAGAAAAGTTTTCGTTAGGTATTTTTTGAACGGGATAAATTGGTGATTTAGTAATATTTTTTTTGCACAGATAATTTCTGGGCCATAATCGGTAAAAACGGCTTAATATTTAGGGAAGATGTTAAACTAACTTAATTTTTCACTGATCATAATTTGTGTTTTATGTAAGTATAGAAATCGAATGGTGTATGTCATAATGAAATAGTACGTATGATTTTTTATGTAATACTTCTTTTATTCAAATAGACCTTCATAGACCAGGCAGGCAAGTTTTACAATGGGCTGATTTATCACGAATAAATTAGACTTAACGTGTGGTTTGAGCTATGTGTTGATGTCAGTTCATCATCCTGATAATAATGCTGAAGAGTTTGTTCTTCTTTTATTGTTTAAACTTGCTAATAACTACCAGTACGATTTAAGAAATTTTTAAGATTTTTTCGACGATGTCGAAAACCGATAAGCAAGCAACCTTTCTTCGATGGTCGAGGCTCGTGAGTTTCGCCTTAAAGACTCATCTCCGATGAGTCTCCTGGCTCGGCGGTCTATTGAGTCGAGGGCCTCAAGCTGGTACTTAGCTGATCCATCCCAAAGATGGCAGCAGTACTCCATGCATGACCGGACTTGTGCTTTATACAGTTGGAGCAACTGCCCAGGCGTGAAGTACCGCTTTACCTTAGAGAGGATACCCAGCTTTCTGGCAGCTGTTTCTGCCTTCGACTCAATAGAACAGCCAAAGTTTATTTTGGCTGTTAATGTTATGCCTAGGAGATCAAGCCGATCGCATATTGGCAAGGATATATTTTGGAAAGTAGGAGCCTGATGGTAAGGACTCCGTTTGGCGGTGAAAAGACATGCCTGTGTCTTGGTGGCGTTAAACGTGACCAGATTGGCTTTGCCCCAATCAGAGACTGCCTGTAAGGTCACGTTCAAACGCTCAACCATGGCCTCTCAAAACAATTGGATCTCGTCACTAGTGGCTCGTGCGCTGGAAATGTATCTCTCTGCAACAGTGCTGTCGTCTGCGTACCCAAAGATACCGGGTTTTAACAGATCATTGATATGCAGCAGAAATAAGGTTGCAGAGAGAACTGATCCCTGAGGAACTCCGGCATTGATTGCCAAGAGGTCCGACGAGCACCCGTCTATGACCACTCGTATAGACCGTTCACTCAGGAAATCGGAAATCCAAGCGCACAGGCCATCAGGAATTCCATATGAAGGAAGCTTGCTTAGAAGGCTGGTGTGCCAGACCCTATCGAAAGCCTTAGAAATATCGAGGGAAACGGCAATTGCTTCCCCGTGTCTCTCAATGGCTTCGCTCCAAAGATGTGTGGCATACACAAGAAGATCCCCAGTAGACCGTTTTTGGCGGAAACCGTACTGTCGGTCGCTGAGGAGTTCGTTATCTTCAAGGTATGCCAGGAGCCTCCGATTCAATACACGCTCCATTGTCTTGCAGACAATGGGTTATGTTTTTACAAAATGCGGTTTCTTCAGAACGCAAAATCGATGAAACCAGATATCCATTTTCGAAAAGCTGGACAACCCTAACATACTAGCAACATAAGCAGTATCGTAAAAAACCGTAAGAGAATCCGCTGTCAGAATGCTAGCGGTCCGTAATTACGCGTCCGGTTGGGCTTACATTACGGTATGTTTTTTCCGGTTAGTTAGTGCTCGTTTAATGATCCGAAAGTCAGTGACAACGGGGTTTTTTCTTACAAAAGAATATTTTTGTTGTGTTTTTGTTTTGTTGTGGTAAATCTCTTAGCTGTAGCTTACATTTGGTAGTTTTATTTGGACCTCCATTCATAAAATTTAAAATAAAAAAAAATTATTTCAGTATCATGTAAATTTTAAGTATGGTAAATTTTACACTCTTCTATATGCGCAAAGGGGTCGGAAAATTTCTCTTACATAATAATAGGTACCATAGTATAAAAATACAGACTTTTTTACTGAACTTTATACCGGGTGGATACGAATATACGACATTAAATGAAACCACGTAAAGTACTCATGTATACGATCAACTTTTACTATGGGACCAACTGCGTAATCGCAAAAAAAAAATTACAGCTTTTCATAAATTTTTGCCGAGGAGACATGTACCTTGTATGAAAAGCAGTTTTTTTCGATTTGGAAGTTTGTCCCGTAGTAAAAGTTGTAAAAGTCAACTTAAAACTCTCAGAATCTCAACAGAAACGTTCACTCACCTCTGAAATTAGTAAAGAATCTACACGTCATTGCATGAACCAAACTTTATGTAGAAGAAACTGAATGAAATGTATCAACCATTCACCTGCACTTGGTGATCCGCTTCCTTCTCATTGGGGTACCGCGGCAGATGATGATAGCTCGATAGTTGCGTTCTCGGACGTGTAGTATCTCGTGTTGGCCTTGTATTTGTAGTTTGTGTCGTTTTATCGAGTTTTTATAATTAATTCGGGAGCGCCAGCTAAAAGCAGCGTTTCGGTTTGCGCCGGTTGATCAGATTAATACATTGAAATACGTATTTTTACAGGACTCTACTCTACTCCTTATACACGCACTAGCTGACCCGCGCGGTTTCACCCGCATTCCCGGGATAAAAAGTAGCCTATGTCCTTCTCCATACCAAAGGCTATCTGCATGCTAAATTTCATGGTGATCCGTTGAGTAGTTGACGCGTGAAGGCGTAACAAACAAACAAACAAACTCACTTTCGCATTTATAATATTAGTTGGGATAGTAGGATATTGGAGCTGATTCTATTGTTTACAACTAATATTGGTCTCACTATGTCTCTTTCTAACAAAGAACATAAGAAAAGATGTAAGAAATTTAGTCCTGTCAAATTAGTCCAATGCTTGTTTTCAATATAAATTTAGTCGCCATCTATCGCGGTTACGTCTAAATACCCGCAAATGGAGACGGCAAAGACTAATTTGACAGCATTAAATATGTTATATATCTATCTTTTTTCAATAATGTGCGTAAGAACGAGATGTGATGTGACTAAAATTAGTTTAGTGCGATTTACAACAGAATCGGCACCAGTAGGATATCCTTGAATATGATATATAAAGATTTTATTCAAATATAAACAGTAACATAAATATATATCATAAAATAAGCTCATTTATCCATCGCGATATATTGAAATCGATGTCTTCTTGGTTCGTCGACCGCTTCCACATCAGTCTATGTAGGGCTGCTCCATAGTCGAAGCCAAATAATTTAGCTATCGGTTTAAAATTATGTTTCGTGCCGCGAATGCACATGCTAGTGGCACTGATTATTGATATGATGATTCTTGATCTTAGCCAACCCATTACTACGCTAAAGGACCTGTCCCAGCGGTCAGAGATTGCGGCTCCAATGTATCTATCGGCCATCTTGAATATTATTTCAGTCAGCCATTACATGCTGTTTGTATGTATCTAGCAACCGCCTGTCTACTTAACTATAATGATTTGTAGCTCATGGGCTATTAAAGTTTGCATACGCATGAGTGATGGTGCAAAATTTACTACACGATCTTTGATTAAGGATACATCCAGATAGAGTGTTGTAGCTGTGCACGCGTCGATCAAAATAGCCTCTAACTGTTAGAGGCTAAATCAAATAAAAATTAATAAAAATGTAAAATAATGTTCATTAATTAACTTTCTCCCGATTTTAATTGGAATATTTCAACAACTATTATCATTATGAACGTCACTATGACAAGCAGAATGACGCAGAGGGAGCGTAAAACGTAGCTGTTACGCGCAGCAGCCTCTAAAAGTTGGTCTGTTTTATATATTCGTGTAGTATGGCAACGTTCTTTCTAGATATATTTATTTCTATGTACACGATATACCTATTTACAAATTGCATGGCATTTATGGCATTTCCAACAGAATTTCCTCAAAGCTAATATTAACAGTAATTGTAGCTTGAGTGCAGAATGGGCCTCATTTGTGTAGTTGTTGTACAAATTCTGTATAAGAGGTAAATCAGAGCCTGGTTTATTCTTGGAAGATATATTTGTGGGTTTGATGGGTACTTAGTGGTTTGTGTAGGTGTCTGGGAGTAGGTTTGTTGTATACATTTACTTTATTACCTACTTTATCTATTTAACTTATATTTTTCAACACAGTCGCTCGTAAAGTGACATTTATTGCACCGTTTTAGTATCTGAATGCAGCTTTTTACGCACTGGTGCTTTTTACTTTACATAACCGCACAGTTTTATGATAGTCCCGATTATGATAAGTTTGTACCCCACTGTAAGTGATGTGTGTAGTTTATTATCAAAAATCTACTTAAAAATACAAGTCTTGTTTTTTCCCTTGCAAGTGTGTTGAAAAACGTCGCATGACACGCGTGTGCATTGATTATTACACTCTCGGCTCACTTATCGCTTAATACCGCCTCGAGTGTTAATAACCAACTTTGCACACATGTATCATAATGTACTATTACATAAAAAATATGCCTTAATTACTAAAATGATCGTATGCCAAAAGGTTAAAGCATTTTAATACGATGTCTTTGAATAAGCGTGGATATATAATTGACCTTACATTCTTATACAAGCTTTTTTTAAACAAAATTGACTAGCCCTAAGATGCCATAGGAAACCAATAAGCCTTTTTGTGCCTCCACTGCGTTCTACACTTCTGGGTCACTCTCCGATACCTAGGCGATGCTGAGCTATATGCTATGCTGCGGGATACGGCGTGGAGGGCCGTAGCCTCCTTCTGTGAAACCTTAATGGTCCAGAAGGAGGCTGCTTAGCGGGATCGGGAGAGGGCCGATCCCGCGCGGAGATGACGCCGCCGAGGCGCGGCCGTGCCTCGTGGCGGCCCTCCTGCCCTGTAGCTGGGGCCTAGAATCACAGCTACGGTGTTCCCCTGCCTGTCATAAAAGGCGACTAAACGGGGACCTTCGGGGTCGTGGGCAATCGGGGTGGGGGCCCTGAACGCCCAGAAGCGGCCCCGAGGAGGACGATGAGTCGTTGTGCTCGCGACTCATCGTGCGATAGCACCGCGAGTGTGCTGGAGGGAGGTTTCATACTTCCCCCGGGACGGGCTATCACAGCGCCGCGCGTGGAGGGGCGAGCAGGTACGCCATCAGCACGAGAGCCCGCCCCCCTCTGTAGCGCTGGTGGCGACCACCGTGGGGTTTTAGCCGGTAAAAGTCCGCAATAACCTGACTGCTCTTCCCCAAGGCGGTCGGGTATCCTATGAGGATTTCCCCACGCTAATAAAAAGGATGTGTACCTTTTTGCCGATTTAAATCATAAGTCTATAAGAAACTTACTTTCTTTTGTTAACCGTGGTGTAAAATTTTATACTAAAATCTGTTATCTCATTTTTAAGTGTTGGTTAAATTCATTTGTGAATTTATAATTTTTGAGTTCTTTATATATTGTTATTTATGTAGTCTAGTTTTAAATTACACACATTGTGTGAAAACATAAAACTGTCATATATCATGTGAACAAGTTTTTATCACATTATATGGTTAGTTATTTTAATGGATACATATTTTTGTAACTTTCAAATGTATACATATCTGTGACCTCGACTGTACCTATGTTCAAGTATGTAATAGTTCACATAAATGTAAAAATCGTTGGTGAACCAATTGGTAAACATACTATCAACAAAGAATAAATATGCCAAGCAGAAGCGTGCCCTGCCTAGGTAAGGGTTTACAGCATTGCCGCTCTGAATGGCAATTTATTTTTTGGTCAAAGTACAGTCGCGGACTTTAAAATGTCAGACCTATTTGGTAATCTAGAATGTTGATTACAATAGGTGTAGCAATATTTAAAACTATTCCTTTCAAATCTAAGCATTAGTGGTTGCTGAGATATACCGCTGTGACAAACGGACTGATGAACACAGTGGCCTAGCTTACTCCAAAATACTTAAATTTCAATGTATAGAATTTATTAAATTACTTTACAGTCCATTTCTATATCAATATGATATCAATAATATCATTATCATAGCGTTTATTCGCTCAAAGAGCAGCTCGACTGGGGAAGTACCTCCACCTTACAGAATACCGCAGCCAAATAACTTTATGTTGTGTAAAGTTGTGTTCCTGCGCGTGAGTAAGGTCACCAAAGTTCATTGGGGAGGGGGGAAAGGTCGGTAACGCGTGAGCGATGCTTCGTGTATTGCAAGCGTCCATATGGCTAGGGTAACCGCTTACCATCAGGTGGGCCGTATGCTTGTTTACCGACTAAGTTGTATAAAAAAAAAAAAAAACTAAATAGTTTGTAAAACGACTCTTACCTTTTACTTAGGCCTAACCCAAACAAGCGAGTAGCGGGGTATAAATAATTAACAAATTTTCATTTGTATTCACCTTAAGTAATTGTAAAAGCCCTGCTACACGAGATAAGGCCTGCTAAGTGTTTTGTGACGTTTTTAGGCCTTTATTCTCGGCGCGAAGGAGGCCGTATTTATGTTTAGTGTAAACTGGGCATATTATAGTGGGCTTGGGAAAGTAAATTGTTTGGTGATAAATAATAAATTAAATTAAATTAAATTAAGGTAGTATAAGATTAATAAATAAGATATACGGTCTTATTTGTTAAAGTTCAATGACTAACCATTTTTAACCGGCTTCAAAAATAGGAGGACGTTCTCAAATCGGTTGATTTTTTTTATGTTTTTTACCTCATAACTCCGTCATTTATTAACCGATTTGGAAAATTATTTTTTAGTCTGGAAGGGTCCACTTCCCGTTTGGTCCCATTGTCATCAGATCAGGATTTATATATATATAGATTACTGGCGTAGTAACAATTAATTCGAAGGTCCGCCTGTTTCCTTAACGATTAAACTTCTGAATTGATTGGCGATAAAATTGGCAGATAGCCTGCAGCACAGATTACAGAATAAGGCAGATAGAGCGCGCGGAACACGGCAGTGAGACCAAAAAAGCAAATACAAATTGAAAAATAAAAAAACTTTATTTAACGAAAAACACTTTCTTTTTAATAAACTTTGTTTAAACATAGCAAATACAAATTCAAAAGCGAATACCAGGTATGTGTTTTTCAATTTGTGTTTGCTTTTTGGCCTCACTCCCGTGTTTCGCGCGCAATATCTGCCTTTTGTTCTGTAATCTGAGGCCTGCGGTATGGAGAGGACCTTTTTTCCCCAGGATTGCGTGTGAAATACGGGGGCAGTAGTTGGATAAATAAGTTATAAAATAAAATGGCACGTATATCTCACTGGTTGTTACGAGAAGTACTTCTCATAACAACCTTCTTTAGAATTTACACAACGAAACCTTCAAAATTTCACCGAAAGTTTTACTACCACAGTAGCGTAGGTACTAAAGATAAGTTTAAGCAATTGTTTTAACAATCTCGTCAGTAATAACTTATAACACGTAATAATTTATATTGCAATCACTTAAAAGTGGGAGAGTATCTGATCTGCTTAATATTCTGTGCGGCAAAGCTTTGCTTTTTGTTATCCAGTCGGATTAAGGTGGTGTTACACTGAGTGCAAAATTCAAGGCAGCCTTATGAGGCGTAGAAGTTTGTTACCTCATTTCTATAGTTGTCATTTTTTTTTATACCATGAAGACGTTAAAAAAAGATACGTCACGCCTGATGGACAGCGGTTACCGTAGTTATATGATGCTTGCAACACACGAGGCATCACTCACGCGTTACCGATCTTTCTCCCCTCCCCAATGAGCACTGGTGACCTTAATCACGTGAAGGAACACAAAATAAAGTTCTTTGGATGTATTCTGTAAGGTGGAGGTACTTCCCTAGTCGAGCTGCTCTTTGAGCGAATAAAAGATCTGCTCTATCTCTCCTAAAATCTTCTGCTTATTAAATTAATTACATTATGTTAATGTAACTTATTTATTAGAAATCTACGTGCACCACAAACTTTATCAAAAGATTTTGTTTCCCTTAATTTAAGGAAAAGTTAAGACAAACAAACCTTCGGAATACATAATTATTTTATTTCGTCTTATTCATATTGATGAACCAAATATAAAATATTCAGGTAATATACATTCCTTGAAACTTTATGTGGAGTTTTGTACTTAGTGTTGTAATATTAAAGTTGATTATGGCTAAGCACACCTGACTGTAAGAGGCCATGAATATAAGGAATACTTATTAGCTTTGCCAGTACACCTTCTAGAACTTACAGGCAGGTTGGCTTGGCAGATTATTTTGATCAGATCAGCATGGTAGTCAGTTAGGCAAGTAAGTAATTGTAAGATCCCACGGCCACCATTATGCTTTTCGACTTCAATACCACTGAGTTATAAACTGTGTGTAAAGATATGAGTAAAAGTACATTTATTTAATAACACCTCGGTTTTCTCTGTCTTTTCTACGTTAGTTTTGAAAAGAGTAACTGCCGGCTAATTTAGTCGGTTTTTTTCAGAAAAAACTGTCTGGCAATTCATAAATACCTGTGAAGGTCTATTTTAATAAAACATATTTCATTTCATTTCATTAAAATTAATAGCAATAAAATAAAAATATAAATGGAATGATTTGTTGAAGACGGCTGGCGGAAAACGAACATTCCGTTTTTAGGAACAAGAAGACGTTAAGCCTAGATGTCTTTATCACCCATAGACTGCCTGTCCACTCAATGGAATTACTTATAATAATATAAATCACGTCAATTGTGCAAGTTTAAATTTATCTAGCTACGATCCGCTCCGGGGGCAGGCAACCTTACAAAAAAAGGGATGACATATTCAGAGCGCCTTTTATGTTCTTGGCATCTTGATGTACCTAACCTACTACATTAGATATTATAATATGGATATTCCTACACAACACATTTACATATTTCCAGTCAATTCCTACCACCCTTCTCAAGTCTTCTGACCATGAAAGAAACATTTATTCAATTTTTCCTAATGGAATCCGAAAAATGTAAAAGCATACGCATACAGTCCACAACACCCGCATACGGAACTTAGAATATTTGCGGGCGTTCCGGCTCACTTCGTATTCAAATTCCTTTCCTTTTCATTACTTTTCATTGAATGTATTAAATCTATTTCAATTACTGACACAAAATGGAGGATGGGTCGCGAGGCAAGGCAAGGCTCGCTCGTGTATACTCAGCTTTATAATGGTTGTTGTTTGTACCTTACTTCAGAAAATAACATTTACCTACACCTTAAAAGTCTCTTGTTCCTTGTATCTAGTGTTATTTTTTATTTTCTTTACACATGTCGGTATTTCTAACTTATTGAAAATAACGACATAGGTAGTACTTACATGATCTCAATTTTTTATTTTTTAGTCATCTAAATCGGCAAACAAACATATGTCTCCCCTGGGGCTCTACCGCATAACTTTGGTGGTAATCGTAACGAACACCATTAATTAATTTCATTCAATCCGGGCCCACGAATGGTCATCGTCGCGTCATACCGCGTGCGCGTCATTGGATGAAATAATTAATGGGTTTCGTTACGATTACCACCAAAGTTATGCGGTAGAGCCCCTGGTGGCAAGCGGTTACCGTAGACCTCGCTCTTTCCGACCATCCCCCCTCCCCAATAAGCTCTGACAACCTTAGTCACGTGCAAGAATGTTATTTGCCTGCGGTATTCTGTAAGGTAATTTCTCAATCAAGCTGTTCCTTGAGCAAAAAAACCGGCCAAGTGCGAGTCAGACTCACGCACCGAGGGTTCCGTACAAACCTGTAGGTATATAAGTAAATGGTAGTATAGAGCTGAGTATTTGATATTAATTTCAATTTATGACCTATTAAAAAAAAACTACTTACTAGATCTCGTTCAAACCAATTTTCAGTGGAAGTTTGCACCGTAATGTACATCATATATTTTTTATAGATTTATCATTCTCTTATTTTAGAAGTTACAGGGGGGGGGACACACATTTTACCACTTTGGAAGTGTCTCTCGCGCAAACTATTCAGTTTAGAAAAAAATGATATTAGAAACCTCAATATCATTTTTGAAGACCTATCCATAGACACCCCACACTTATGGGTTTGATGAAAAAAAAAATTTGAGTTTCAGTTCTAAGTATGGGGAACCCCAAAATTTATTGTTTTTTTTCTATTTTTGTGTAAAAATCTTAATGCGGTTCACAGAATACATCTACTTACCAAGTTTCAACATTATAGTTCTTATAGTTTCGGAAATAAATGGCTGTGACATACACGGACAGACAGACAGACAGACAGACAGACATGACGAATCTATAAGGGTTCCGTTTTTTGCCATTTGGCTACGGAACCCTAAAAAACGCTATACTCTACGTCACTCAATCTATACATATAAAAATCAATGCCACTTTTCGTTGTAATTTAATAACTCAAGAACGGGCTCACCTATCCAAACCAAATGTTAGGCTTCGTTCGGACTATTTAGTTTATGATGAAGATGAATGAAGATGGTTTATGTGAAGTTTGCACAAAACCGGTTGAGCGGTTCTTGAACAAATGAATTCAATAAATGGCGGATCATTTTGTTAATGGGGATTTTGCTGTCAGGGTAGGGTAGGGTAGCACCACGCGAACGAAGTCGCGCCGGGCAACTAGTATAATATAAGTATATAGCGATAAATAGCACAAATAGCACCCAAAACATTATCACACATTACACAAAAGTCGTAAAAACAAGTAACAATGCCGTAACAGACATTACGTTCCGTCACGCAATTTACTAGCAAGAGCGTAATTTACGCTGGGATCGTAACCGGAGCCTTTCCTCATCTGACAGCGTAATAATAAAAATAATAATCTAAGACAAATGGCAGACGAACGGCCGTACATTTCTCAATCTCGCAACTTGTTCGAACCTGGATTACGGATGTGGTGCGAGTTATAGGAGCGCGGCATAAGCGTAGCGGGTAGCGGTGAATAAATGTTCACAATCGATCAATTGATTAATGTTTTAATTTTTATTTATTTAAGTACTTATGGCCTGACTGCTTTGCAACACCTTTGTTTATCAGAAATAATACATCTAAGTTTAATCACAATCGAATTTATGTTACAGAAAGACATACATGTTTATATTTTTATATTATTTTGTGCGCACGGAGTGTAAGATTTGGAATAGTTAAGGCTTATATGGAGAAAGAGTGAAGAAAGCTAAAAATTACTTAATCAAACTTAAAAAATATGAATTACGGTCGAATCCTTTGTGCGACCACTATTATACGTATATGTTCTTCCTCAAATTTATTAATTAGAGGTTTTGCTTCTTGACGATAGACACAAGTGCTGCCCTCTAGCATTATGACATTAATACAGCAATATTTATGATAAAAAAATGACTATCGCTCATGACTTACACCAAAATATAACTGAAGCTTAGTTCGAAGGAGCTATTTGGACGGAAACACTCAGTCGTACAGATTAATTTCTTGATATATCGTTAAAATAATATCGAAATGTTTTATCATTGTGTAACTATTGAAGTAATTATGTTATTCTTATTTAATTGACTTCGAATAAAGTACAACTCAATACACGTCCTAGTAGAGTGGAGCACACCGTTTGGTGCTTGGCGATTCCAGAATAGATTCCAAAATGAAAATTATTAACTGGCCATAAATAACTTGCTATTAGAAAGAGAAAGGAAGAAAAACATTTATCCTGAAGTAGCACACAATCGTACAAACAGTCAAGAGAAAAAGAACCCTGATTGAGTATAAGTAATAGAACACAAGTAATTATGTTGAGTGAAATCAGAAATGGGCAGCGACTTACTTGCAAATCGATAGCCCCGTACAAGTACTGTGCTACGATATGATCTATTACTTCCAACTCAAAGCTGATTTGGAATATCCTCATAACAACCACCATATTTTCAAACTACTTCCTTACAAGCAGTTCATTAATAAAAACCTAACAAAGTTATTTTAAATATAAAGAAGAGAAGAGTAAAAATTGTTCATTTTCTTATTTCACTCTTATTTTTAAGATTCTTCGTTTGTAGCGTAAGCTTGTCTTCGCACCCCGACGCCAGACAAAATCCTCTGAGAAAAGATAACTTCAAACATTTTATGAAGCCCCATCTCTCCGCTCTCTCTAGCCGCATACTTTAAAAATGACGTTTTTGTGACTCGACTCTTAATGTATGCTGAAGATAAAAAAAAACTTGTTTGTCAAATATCCAAAAATTTACCGCATAGCGTTTTTTCATTAACTGCCTCAGAAAATACCTAAATTGAAACTATTTCCCGGAAAGCTGTGACATATAAGGTGTGTCTACGCTATGCGAACTGACCACGAGCCGAGATGCTCTTCGTTCGTCGCGATGTCAAGTGTGGACGTATAACGAGCATATAACACAAGCGCGATGCAAATCGTGTTCGTCAAAAACTGAAAATTGGCGGAGCCTCGTTTGAAACTCCCAAGTCTACGCTACGCGAAATCGTGCTCCACTTGTGCTCGATTCGCGTAAAGCGAAAGCAAAAGTAAAGGGCGTGAAGAGATTTCTTCAGGGTCGGCAACGCGCGAGTGATACCCCTAGTGTTGCAAGCGTCCATAGGCTACGGTAACTGCTTACCATCAGGCGGGCCGTATGCTTGTTTGCCAACTAACAAAAAAAAAGCCATTTGACAAGCGGGGGTGTCTTCTTACCGCACTATGTTTGTCTCTTTTTGACAAGTAGATTAATATTAAAAGTGACCTATTAACATGATTTTTAGTAATGTTTACTATCATCATTCAATCTGGTTCCCAAATCGCACCCGCCTAGTATCGGCCCAATAAACTATCATCCATTTAAATTGTTATTCGTCGGATACATTTCAGATTCAGCTGATAGCGCATTCCCTTTGGTTGGCGGTCGGCAGCCAACCACTGCCGGGAGCAGCGGCTTTATACTGCGGTATAATTTATAAACTTTTGCTTAAAAAATGCTTGTAAAATCAGTCAAAGTAGGGCAAAATCGTAATTTAAATAAAAAATACTATGTTCATATTATTACTCACACATAGACGTTTTTAGGATCCTGATTATATAAACCTCTCTCCATGCGTAGACTTTCTTATGTGTCTTCTGTAGAGTAATTCATAACTGCAAGTTAATTAAGGTTGTATTCTTTACATATTATGTAATTTTCCAATTTGTATCTTTAATTTTCTTTACCTACTTGTAATATTTAAGGAATAAAATGTTTAAATAATATAGCGTATATGTGATATTCTCATATAATGATAATATAAATAGTATTAATATATGTATATATAATATATGTGATATTAGAAAATTATCTTATAATAAGCACTGATTTTCAGTCGCTGCGTCGCGGTACGTTTGCAATCAGAGAACATTTTCTAAAGTTATAAAAACTCACTTATAACTTGGACCACTGCATATGTTTCCCCAAACTCGTGTATTTGAGAAAATGTGGTTAATACATTAATACCCGATGCAGGTGAAAATACACACGATATAAATCATCTAGCACTAGAGATGGAGATCCAGAACGATAAATTAAAATCAAATTTCGCAAAATTCAGTTTTTTGGTAAATCTCCGAAGTGGACACTAGTAAAATTTAATTAATTTGTTAGATTTATATTTCGATAATACATTAAAACAAAACTATACTAAATGATTTAAACTATATAATAAAATACTAATAACTAAACTTATGAAAACTAAGAAGAAAAAAAAACTTCACTAAAAATACTAGTTAATTAAGTTGTTAGTTAGACATGGTCAAGTGCAATTTCGCCACACACTATTAAGGTACCATGCACCTAAAGGTGGGTCTACGGTGGGCCATAGATTAGGTGTATGGCTTTCGTCATGTGTTCCATGACTTAAAACTGAAGTTCATTGTAGGATTCGAAACCACGAGATGCTTACGATAAGGCTACGGATTTATCATACGATATGTAGGTTATACTATGTCCAAAATTCGTCTGCCCGACATAAAAATAATGAAAGCATTCGTAGAATATTTACGTCAGTATGGTGAAGTGGCATTCAGGCCACATCCCTCGAAGAGCCAAGTAACCGATGGGGCGGAAAGGCTCTCGAGTGGCTACCATATGTCGGTAATCGCTGAGCGGATTCAGCAAAATACATCCTAAGGTTGAATATGAATCACGGCACATGCACCTTATTATCAACTAGAGTTCGACCTATGGTGTTAACCGATTTTTTTTAACCGACTTCAAAAAAAGGAGGAGGTTCTCAATTCGGTTGTTTTTTTTTTTTTTTTTTTATGTTTGTTACCTCATAACTCCGTCATTTATGAAACGATTTGGAAAATTCTTTTTTTGTCTGGAAGGGTACACTTCCCGTTTGGTCCCATTGTCATCAGATCAGGATTTGATTACTTCTAAGTGTACTTTGAAGTCGGTTTAAGTTTTTTGTAAAACAGTCCAATTATTGTTCATATAATTGTTTTAGAAATAAATTCAATTCCATCTTTAAAAAAAAAGCAACCATTAGTTGTTGAATATCGAGCGCACGCCGAGCAAATGGGACTGAATCCTTATATCAACGCCGCGTGTGAAGCAGCTAAAAATTGTATACTGTGAGGTAATTCTGTAAAGTAAATGTCACAACCTCGACTATACACTGAGCGCTGTCACTATGCTGTGTACCTATCTATCTTTAAATAAAGTGTCAAATACACTAGGGGCAAATAGAGCAATATGTTATGGAACAGGTCCCTCAACAACTTCGTGGAATGTCCCAAGTCGCGGTACATTTTGCAGGACACACTACTCGGAGCGGGAGGAAAACATGTCCCGTTTCACGTAAAATGTTGCGTGTCAATGGGTAACGTTGCAGCGTCACATCGAATGTCCCCAACATGACGCGCAACGCTCAATCTACAAGACGCTGCAACGTTGCCCATTGTTCCGCAACATGCTCTGCAACATGTTACCAAAAAGTGGCCAATTGGCCTTTGCTTTTGCCAAAGTATACTAATTATTACTACGTACAGAAGCGACACTCGCATAATCCCGCTAATAGTATTATAGGCAAATAGATTTTTTAACTTTTTTTGTTTTTTTTTTACCAATGTCGTATTTTTTAGAATGTTAGCAGACCATGGTCTGAACCACGTTTGTTCTAGCGAAACAACGATTCAAAAGTCACCGTGTATACGCACCCAATGCACGTTTCAAATCCAAATTAATACTTTAACATACATACTTTCGCTTCTATAAGTAAATATATCCTGGGACATAAATATCCTGGGACATTCCTCACACACGGTCTGGTCATCTGATCCCAAACTAAGCAGAGCTTGTACTATGGACACCAGATAACTATACTACTTTTTGTTTGTAAATACATACTTAATATACATAATTACACCCAGACTCAGGACATAGACATGTTCATGCACACAAATGCATGTCCTGTGTGAGAATCGAAACAACGACCTGCGGCGCAATAGGTGGAATCTTTACCAGACTCTTAACCAACTGCGCCAACTGGCCCGTCAAGTAGAAAAGGACAAGTAGAATAGAAGCAGTAAAATAGTTCCTTAAGCCTAAAGAATTCCAACAAACAATCTATGTAACAGAAATAGATTGCTAGGAACTCAAACCGTTTCTAAACGATTAACCCCTTTCATTTTGACGGATTTACGTCTACTCAAGTGTAGTGCACAAACAGACAAAGGCATTTAGTTTTCACAGTAGCGAAACTAAGTCGGCGATAGTCAGATCAATTGATTTTAGACGTTAACTAGTTGTAGTTTCAGATGAGTTTTGCCGGAGTTGAGATTTTAGTTATTTAGCGGGATTATGTAGATTATTCTAATGTATTTATTTTTGACGATTTGGATTTATAAAGGAAGTGTTGATATAGTATAATTAAAATAGTTCATTGATTGTCAAAAAGATACAATGTTTGGCAACATATTGGTAATCCCTCTATTATTGGTGATGTCATTTAGCGAAGGTAGTCTTCTTATGGTGCGTCCATGCTTGGCGAACCGAGCACGAGCCGAGCCACGAACGAGCACGATTCGCGCAGTGTGGACGGGCTCGCACTTGCCTCGAACGAGCGCGTTTGTAATTTTTTTCACGAACAAAGGGATTCGCATCTTGGTCGTTGTAGGTTCGTTCGTGGCTTGGCTCGTGCTCGCTTCGCGTAGCATGGACGCACCATTATATGGGACTAACTACCAGTTCCTGAAAGTCAAATAGAAAAGAAAGAAAAAAGAAAGAAAGAAAGAAAGAAAGAAAGAAAACAAATCATAGTTAATCTATAATCAAAACTGTTGCCGTCTTTGTTATTTCAGATGATATTGACAATGAAAGGTATACTGTCAACAAAATATTAACTTTGATTTGGTTTTTAGAAACTGGCATAAGTCTGCTAGTTTATCTAAAAATTTAATTCTGACACGATCCTATTGCAACTCCATGCCATCCGATATGCATTGTCTACAAAATTTATTTTCGACTTTATTGAATTAGTAGACTACCACCACTGATACACTCCACTGGTACCACTTGACACCACTGATAGTTCATTGGAACTCAATTGCAATAGCCGACAGGGCGCCTGCTTATCATCCTTATAATTAAAAAAAAAAGAGTTTCAGTTCTACGTATGTGGAACCCCCAAAATTTATTGCTTTTTTCTATTTTTCTGTGAAATTCTTAATGCGGTTCACAAAATACATCTACTTACCAAGTTTCAACATTATAGTTCTTATAGTTACGGAAAAAAGTGGCTGTGACATACGGACGGAGAGACAGACAGACAGACAGACATGACGAATCTATAAGGGTTCCGTTTTTTGCCATTTGGCTACGGAACCCTAAAAAGAAAATACAATCAAAGCAATCTAACCAAATAAAAAATATCAGTTGAATCGAGAACTCATCAATACTACAGAGGATAATTTCCTATGCAACAGGATATTATCTGATATTAGCTTGATAAATGTCTGGGAGTCGCTCGCAACTCGATATATCGTCTAATATCGGATTAACCTTTGATTTAATGCTTTCAGCGACACGCTGCAGCGCTGAGATCTCCAAGTTGGCTTCTATATTTAAACTTAATATGGAAAGGTCAAGTGTGCAGAGTAATGAAGTTTGTTCAGAGAATATGGTTTTTTTACTCTCATTTCGAAGGTTCAGTTGACTTTAGAATTAATTATGTAAGATTTTTATTTTTTTGTTTTTTCGCTTAGCATTGGCCACATCATCAAATTCATAACCATTTATTCAATTTAGGCCCTAAGTACTTAGTTGCTATGTGCTTATGGGTTCGGAAAATCAGCAAGGTTTATTTTTGTACAATTTGGCATTTTTTTTCATCACAATACCTTTATTTAGGTTTATTGATAAACATAATTGGACTGTTTTACAAAAAACTTAAACCGACTGCAAAGTACACTAAGAAGTAATCAAATCCTGATCTGACAATGGGACCAAATGGGAAGTGTACCCTTCCAGTCAAAAAAAGAATTTTCCAAATCGGTTAATAAATGACGGAGTTATGAGGTAACAAACATAAAAAAAAAAACAAAAAACATAACCGAATTGAGAACCTCCTCCTTTTTTTTAAGTAAAGAAAGAAGAAAAAGCAATTCAGTATCAAAATTAATTCTGTATCTCCAAATCAAGCAATTAAACGCTTAAGCCGCATAGAAATAGCCCCTGAAATCCTTTAATGTCCCCAAGCCAAAGCCATCTTGGTGGGATCCGAATTGTAAGCCACAGGTTGAGGTTTAATATCACTACATGACCTGCCTTGCAGCCGGTAAAGATTAGCTTCACATGCATTATGTATTGTTCTGACGTTCTTGATACGGTGTATACGGAGTGGAAGGATAGACAGTAATGCGTCGAGCATTGTGACTTACCATACTTAGACATTTTTGCGTTTGAATTAGCAAAAATCTTAATTATTCTGAGTGCCTCAATTGATTTTATTTATTTAATTAAGTCGACAATAGTCACCGTTGCTTATTAAAGACACCTCAAGCGGAGGCACTGTTAGTGCATCACCAACCCTGCAGAATCTATTCGGATCTATTTTAAAAAGCTTATACAACGTTACTCTTGTGGTAATGCATTGGCAGGAACCTAGTCGGGATTTTTATTTTCATAAAAACTCCACAATTCTTAGAATACTCAAACTTCAAGATTCGTTCCAATGTCGGGCAATATCTTTCCTAAAATTATTATCTTAAAAATACTTCCTAGCTAAAATATATCAATAACTAAAACCTAAACTGCATATAAATAGACTTGCCCCAAAATTGTTGTCAAACAGAAGCGTGCCAAGAAGGCTGGCACCTTGCCATACTAAATGGCAATAAAAAATAAGTTCGTGATACTAGCTAGACGTTCTATTCCACGGTGTGTCCCCAGCAAGTAGTTACGGGCACGTCGTCGGCTGCATAGAGCTAGAGCTGACTTATTGCAGGTAACATTGTGCGGGCTCTAACTGTGGTGTTATACTTGAACTTGCATGAGCAGGGTACTTCCACAATGTACACGCTGAAATGTTAATCGCTTTTGAAATTGATAGCAGCTTGTATTTTATAGAGTCATGGTATCATTTATTTTATTCCGAGGTTCAGGTATGTTGTGGTAGTTGATTTTAGATATTGTGTGCTTTTACGTACCTTACTTATTAAGGTTCATGAGATACAGCCCACTGATATATAGACGGACGGAAGGATGGACGGACAGCGGAGGCTTAAGGCATTATCAAATGACCGAACCTGATACGGCGAACCATCGCTATACGTCAAAAAGAGAATGGAGTACAGCAAGGCGTCACGTTCTCTTTTTAACGAATGGCGCTGTCTTTCTTCAGGTCGTCTGGTAATACTATTTGTAATAGGGCTTCGTTGGCACCCTTTGATTAGGGAACCCTAAACAACGATACTCTTTGTCCTTTCTAATTGTCGTAACTCAGCAACTGATCGACTTGATTTAATCATGGAAGGGTGGACGGACATTGGTTATTTCAGAATCTCGGGTCAAACCTATGGTGGAAGCTTCAAAACATATAAAACACTATCTTTCATCCCGTAGTTTACCCGTATTCCTGAGGAATTAGCTTAAGCGTGACTTTCAAAGCACGCGAAAATAATCTTAATATTTATCGAAAAAAGAAATAACAAAATAGGTTAATGAATCTTCAAAAAATACGTATACTATTTAGCACTACTAGGAACTACTGGCACACTACCAAACTTAGTAAAATACAGCCGGTTTTTTACATATCTATTGCTGTCGCGCTGTGCCCGAGATATCCCGCCCGAGGGTGATAGAGACAACTACAGCTTGGACCGATTATACCTATTTAAATTAGACGAAATCGATATTTCGTAATCACCGGTTTTCTCATCCAACAATTGCTCGAATAAAAAAAAAAAAGAGTCATAATCAGAAGGGCTTTGGCTGTGTCTGTCGGTTTTACTTTGTTATTTTATATCGTCAAAAAATCATGGCGAGCTCCATACATTGATTTGTACAAAAAAATAAAACATTTTAGAGGGTATTTAATCACTTCCAATGTTGAGATTACATTACCAGCAACATGTTAATATACATGAAATATTTTATTAACCCCGCCAAACATAACAACAACATAATGGTTTTGGTCGCAAATAGTCGTGATTCGCCGGCTTGCCATAGAAATTCGCATTTTTATCCCGGGGTTCTAAAAATATTTTAAATGGCTCAAGTTGTTCCTTAGGCACCAAGGATCATCTATAACGTCATTCCAACGTCTCTAAAAATCTTTATTTTTTTGTACAAATCTCGCCATGATCCTTTGTTCGCTGGACGTCTGATGGTAAGATTGAAAAAATGGTAAGATTTTGTGTTTTAGAAGGCTCCTAATTCATTTATGGAGAAAAACACAACCGAGGGACCTACAGTAGTACCTACAGATTGCATGGTAGAATAAACATTGCTCTAGTGAGATCTAGGAAACTGAGGATTACGTTTGTATGGAACAAACGCCACCAGCATATCCTCCAATTGTACGTTATATATACAAACCACTCTACATTTCTTAGTTCTGTGACTATTACACTCAGCGTTCATCCATCAGGCAGTCAATCAATCAATCAGTCCTCGTTCTTTTATCTTATCTAACTATGTCATGAATAGTTTGAATGTACGCATAAACGGCTGAACGGATTTGAATGAAACTTGGTACATAGATGGATAAGGATACGTTTTATCGCGGGAAAACAAGATCCTTCGGGCTTCGGGCCGTAGAAGTACAGATAACACCTAATTATGATAAATGATACATCAATTAATAGGGACCCAAGTCTGCTTTTACAATAAGGATGTTTCCTGGGTAAAAAAGTTATATTATCAAAAAATATTGACTGATATTCGACTAAGTTTGGGAGTGGGGGCTCGTGACGTCACTTGTTAGTACCACACCGTGACGTCACGCGGAACTTCAACAAACCATATCCCCGTATTTTTTGTTTAATTCACAAGAGAAAAAATACGTGTCTAATATTTTTTGATAATGTGTATGACGTACTAAATAGATTTTTTCAGGAAACTAGCCCATTGTGTTCCAATGAACTATCAGTGGTGTTATTTACAGATTTGACTGTTAGGTAGTCCACTAATTCGGAAAATCACTATGAATTTAGTAGAAAATGCACTTGGCAGTGGAGTTGTGATTGGATCGTGTCAGAAATCATTTTTGATTTAAATTAGCAGACTTGGCAGTACCGCACACAACAAGCTCTTACCACAGAATACTTAATACTTGTACGTAGTATTTATATACTCTGAGTTAATACTAATGCTCTTACAGTAGTACCCTACTAATATGGCTTACTGATGTACCTGCGCAGAAGACAAATTTTCAAAGCGCGGGAAATGCTATTGGTCGGCAGCTGCCGCCATGTGTGTGGAGGGGCGTGACTTGCGAGTGAGACGTAACTAACAGCTGCAGTGTTTTATGAACCTTATAGTAGTGATCTATGGTTGATTGTAAGTTTTAAGCATTCTTTCGTTATACCTTATAATTTCTGTGCGAACGAAGATTCACGACGCGCCTTATCAGTTGGGTACTACTGTAGGGCCCTATGTTCAGCAGTAGACATCCCTAGGCTGATATGATGATGATGAATGCTCTTACACACTCCAAATACTATCTTTTTACACAAACTACAACAACATAGTTGAAGGCCGACTCCCAAATCTCTGCTGGTGGTAGCAGCTTTGACTTTTTTTTTATACTACTTAGGTAGCAAACAAGCATACGGCCCGCCTGATGGTAAGCGGTTACCGTAGCCTATGGACGCTTGCAACACCAGGGGCGTCACTCGCGCGTTGCCGACCCTGCAGAAATCTCTTCACAACCTTTTTGAAGAACCCCATGCTGTACTCAATTGGGAAAACCACGGCAGGGAGCTCATTCTACAATCAGAGCATACGAGGAAGGAAGTTTCTTTGAGACCGCACAGTTCGAAACAATTCTGGTTTCAATGTGTGAGGATGTACTCCATGTCGATGGCGAGAGTTGCGATGATGGAAGGTAGCCGTGGGCATCATCTTAAACAATTCTTCAGAACACTGTCCGTTGTACAAGCGGTAGAACACACATAAGGAGGCAAACTTAATATAGTGCTAAATTGAATAATTGGCCTTGACTTTGAATATATGAATAAAACTAGAACTGTTGCTATTTTCGTAGACTTGGTCAAGGCGACGTCTGGTGCTATTATTATACTACGTTTGGTTTTGGTCAACAACAGACTGTTGGAAGTTATGTATAAATTGTTGTGATAATCGTCATGTTCTTTTATTTGGATACCATTTTGAAACATTTCAGTAGCAGATGCTTTTGAAATTTGAAATAACTTCACTAACTTTAATTAAACTAATAAATTGAGTCTGGGTGTAATTGTGTACATTAAGTATGTATTTGTAAAAAAAACTTGTATATGTATTATATCAGTTATCTGGTTTTCATAGTAGTTTCATAGTTCTTAGTAGCAGATGATGTGAGTAGTGTGATTCTTATTAATTCAGCATACATTGATCATTTACATCCAATAAAAAAAAGGATTTTTATAGGATCATTCTTATATCTAGGTATGTATATCCGTCTGTAATAGCTTATTCTCGCCGGATCTACTGGACGAAAAGAGACTTTTTAGCATGTTTTATGAGTAAGCTGAGCCAATCTCAGACGTAGGCTGCCACACGCGTCATACTTGTGAACAGGTGCTGCTTGTGGGGGCTGGTCTGCCTAAGTTTGCTATTTATTTACTTATTAAATATTTATTCAGTCTACTTTGTAATTTTGCCGCCGCGCCGGGGCACGCAATTGTTTTCACTGCGATTAGAATGTAAATATTATGTAATGAATCTAAGCTTGTTTTGAAAAGAGTAATTGCTGAGTTTATTGCCGGCTCTTCTCAGCAAATGCAACCTTCCGAACCGGTATTAGAGTATTAGAGTTAGACTTTTCATAAGTGCCTGCGAAGGTCTATTTGAATAAATGATTTAGAATTTTGAATTTGAAGTTTGAGGTAAACGAGTAAAAAATGAAGTGCAATATATGGCAGAACTCGTTAACAATAATTCCCGTCGCGGCTAATCGATGGTTGAAGTTTAACATGCAGCTTTATCTAGTTTTATGTAACTGCTAGTATTGCTCCTTCAGTAACTTAGATGGATAATGATAGAAAATTGGCAGAGACCCATTCAATACATATACGAAGTTGCGACCAACAATATGTTCTAGGATTTATTAATATCTATTTTTATTACCTCACTTTATTTATTTACCTTAGTATTTTATTTGGGCGCTAATGTTTGTTTCATTTTCCTTCGCCATGTTTGCCGACAAATACAAAGTTAGTTCTACACAGTCAAATAATAAATTGATTATTTACCGAATGATCTGAAAAGTTGGCAACTACAATTATTGTTTTGTTCTGAACTTTGGCCTGACATTGCCGTGAGTTTCTGGGCTTTTTTTGATACGACATAGTTGTCTACACAATGGGTAACCTTGCATCTTTCAGTACCTATCAATTTGCTACGACAGCTGCACCTGTGTGTCAGATCCCTTGTGGGCTGTAGCGACACATAGACAGATAGATGGCGCCACAACATTCTGCATGGCGCTTACGAAGTTTTCTTGGCGATCTGCATATATACAACTGTCCGACATGTACAGTTGGCCCAGGCACTATGACCCAGCCCGGCGGAAGATCTCCCCTTTTAAAACGAGATTACATCCACATTGCACCTCCATAGCGAAATAATGCGTGAATACCACCAGCCACTGCTAGTCATTTTACAAGTTTACAATCTGCAGACAATTCTAAAGTCACCTAAACACACTCCAAAATACGTGTTCCAACAATTCAACATGTATTCTGTAATTCGGTCAGCGACAAACTTGTAATGTTAACAAAGTTAGCTGACAAACTGCCGCTGGCGACTGGAACCCTGTTTGATATACCTAATTACAACCAACAAATTGTGCAATCCGATTTGGTAATTCAATCACTAGTCAGTACCAAGTGTTTTTGGTGTACCGTCGCTTTGGAAACAATTTGAGGAGCAAGTGCGTTTGATGCAAGGTGACGAAGGTCCGGGGTTCGAATCCAACAATGAACTTGAGCTTTTGGTAAATCGTGTGGACACGGTGGGTACTTTGTAGTAGATGGCTGGCTACCACCCTCAAGTTGAAAATCTGTCGCCAAGCACCAATCGGTGTATTCCGACAGCTGCACTTGAGTGCCAGTTTCTTCTAGGCTTTGTGTGCTCAGTGCTTATAATTTCGGCCACAAAATCACATATCATAATCATTACGGGCCAGCTGGCGCTGTTGGTTAAGACTCTGGCCTATCGCGCCGCAGGTCGTGGGTTCGATTCCCACACAGGACATAAATTTGTGTGCATGAAAATATCTCTATTTCCTGAGTCTGGGTGTAATTATGTATATTAAATATGTATTTACAAAAAAATAATGTACCTATATTTATATCAGTTATCTGATTTCCATAGTACAAGCTCTGCTTAGTTTGGGATCAGATGACCGTGTGTGAGGAATGTCCCCGGATATATTTATAATAATAATGAAGCTTCCTACTAGGATGCTCAGGTTCTAGAGTGAGCTCTCATGGTTTTTCCGAGGAAGTAAAGCATGGGGTTATTCAGGATTCAGATTTTAGCAGGATCGGCAAGAAACTAGCATACGGCCCTCGCAGATTACTAACCTCCTCTCCCCAATGACCTTACTCACGCGCAAGAAAACACCAATAAGTTATTTGGCTACTGTATTTAGGATGGTACTTTCCCAGTCGAGCTGCTCACCGAGTGAATAAAACTCTGTACTCCCTACCCCTTTCAAAATAAGTTACATAATACACTGTTAAATTGCTTCTCCTTCTAGCCTCCTTACATCACACTATTCTTAGGTTTATACCAAACTATATCGATGACACAAAACTATTCATATTCATAAGAAGATGCTTCATATTGGTTTTTTAAAGGTCACTGATTCAGCTGAATGTAAGATAGTACAAGCCTCCACTTATAAAAAAAAGATTAGGTTACTTAGGGAAAAGTTATTTTCTTTGTTATTTTACATGTAGATAGTATAAGTTTCTTCTCAAAAATCGAGTTTAAAAGCTCATAAAATTAAAAATTGAAATTATTTATACAAAAAGACCTTCGCACTTGCTTAAAGGGTCTGGATCTAATATTATATTTTTATAATCTGGAATTTACTTTAACTTAATTCAAGACAATATTAAATTAGCTGTACAAAGCTAAAAAGGAATATAGTACTGCACTAAAAACAGCTTTTAAACACTCAATACTTTATAGCAATCTTATGTAAATGCAAATAAATAGAAGCATTCATGTGGGATAGGAGAAAGAGGTTTGTAGGAGAGAACCGATCTATTTTATATTCGTTTTTTACCTAACGTTCAGATCCGCAAATAAAACCTACCTTTTCTAAATCGAAATAAACAGGTTTAACTGAAACCAATGCTGCGAACAGTACAAATACTTTGCATTCATACAAATTAATTATTTATCGTACGAGAGTAACATCGCGTTGTGGTTTTTGATCTTTCTAACATTCTTGTATTTCATTTAATCTGTTTTGTTCCTTGTTTTATCGTAGAGGATCTAGTGAATGGTAAAGTGGCGAAGAATGCTTGAAAGTACAAGTTCTATTCTCAGTTGTTGAAACATTTGAGCTTTGAGCTACCTAAATACTAGATTTGTTTGTGTGCAATGAAAGGGTTGAATTGAAAGAGTTATGAATATGAAAGTGGATATACGGGAAGAGGAAGACCCAAAAAGAGATGGATGGATCGTGTGAAAGATGATATGTGTAAGAAAGGAGTGGATGCTGGTATGACGGGTAGAAGAGACGAATGGAAGAAGCGTCCATATTGCGCCGACCACAAATGATTATTAATAAGGCAGGTAGATGATAAGAGGGGTCGAATAAAAGAAGTGCCGAATATAAATCAGGAACAGGCCAGACAAATGATGACTCTGATGATTTAGTACTGGTAATCTTGAAGAATGTCGCTTATGATAAAGGGTTTCGACCCGTAGCCGTAGAAAAATCAAAATCTAAAAGTAATTTATTCAGTTTGCGCGTTGAATACTCTTGAATTTACCACCCGGTTCGGAATACACAAAACGCATGTGCATTTGCCTCTGAGCTAAAAACTGACTTTTCATTCCATACAAACTAAATAAAAATTGAACTCATAACAGAAGCACAATTTATTTATGAAGCAGCTATAACAAGTCATAAAAATTTCATTTGTGCAAAAGTTTTGTATCGAATGTTCAATAACAACGGACTTTTCATCGCGGAGTGTCGTAACAAATGGTGAAGTGCACTCGAAGCGAATGTGTGTCGTCGATAACTCGGCTCGGATCTACGAGCAAACGTACACCTAGATTGTGCCTCGGCGCTTATAATGTGGCCCGGTAAATAACTCCTTTCTCTATTGCCAAGCACTCGCCGATATATTGTACAGGGAGTACAGGGCCCCTGATATCAAGTTGCTTTGTAGCTTTATGTTATCATCACTTTCTATAATGTGATTAGCTAAGTACAAGCAAAAATACTTATTGCAATAACAAGTACAGCTTGAGGCTAGTTAGTTTCAGATAGAGTGAATTTGAACGCGTTCCGAAATGTTTCAAAAATGCATTTTTATTTTAAACTAGCTGTGCCGGCGCGGTTTCACCCGCATTCCGGAGGGATCGTATGTTTTCTCGGGATAAAAAGTAACCTATGTGTTAATCCAGAACATATTCTATCTTTGTGCCAATTTTCATCCGAATCCGTTCAGTAGTTTTTGCGTGAAAGCGTAAAAAACATCCACTCATACAAACTTTCGCGTTTATACTATTAGTAAGGAAGTAAGATTGACCTGTATCTTGTACATTCTTGATCGGAGGTTGAAATTATAGAGGTTCTGTTTTCTGATTGGACCATACCGTCCCCGTAGCGCGAGAATTAACTAAGTCGAGTTAAGTAATTCTTTTTTTATTGTATAATATGAATCAGCTTTTCAAGCTCTTTATTTCTGTCTAACTCTCATTTTTGTAGGTGTCATAGATTTTGAGTTATAAAATTCGAAAATTCACTAAGTTATGATTATGGACAATATCACGTAAAGAGAAAATTACCTAATTATGTTAGTTATTTTACATTTCAAATTAAATTACATAAATAGGAATTAAAATCATTTAATTAGTTTTTCCCTGATTTTTTTATTGTATACCTTGCTCTCATAAATCACTAAACAGATTTAGATAGTTTGGAAATCAGTAGTTCGGTTCAACATTTGGATGCGAAAATTAACTAACTTGGTTTGTTGATTTCTCTTTCTCAATTGAAATATAATTCATACAAAAACAAAAATGCGAAAATCCCTTACACAGTTTTAATTATTTTTATTCTAGTAAAATGGGTGACATTGCTTCTGTTTCAAATAGTAATGACATTATTTTAGTTAATATTTGTAAGAATTTGGTGTTGATTTAGTAGTTTAGGTATTTTTCACGCGCGACTTGGTTACTTTATGTGTGCAGTGCGGCGTGTAGGCGGCAGTTGGTGACTTTCATTTTTCACGTATGTGTTGAAGTGTGCGTACGCGTTTCTTTTGCCGCCACACGAATTAGTCATTTTATGAATACAGTCGAGCCAAATTTTTATTCAAATATAATAAATAGACTTGCATTTGGCCACTGACTTACCCATAAAGGACGATTAAGATGCCTAAGATGGAGCACGCTTACCCAGAAGAAACCTATTCACTCTGACCTTGAAAGTCTCTAGATTTTAAGAGTCAGGAAACAAAGCCGGAAGCAAGTTCCACACCCTTCGAGTCTGCAATAAATGAGGATGCAAAACGTTACGTCTGTAGCTTTAGTATGTCAACAACGTACGGGTAAAAAAAAAACGCGTCTTGTTGTTCGGTGTAAAAAAGGGATGGTGGAATAAGATTGAATAATTCCTGCGCACATTCTCCAAAATATATCCTCTAGCTAGACTCTAGAAATCTCTAGGCAAGCAACATTTCTTCGATAGTCAAGGGTCCGATGAGTCTCTTGACATGGCGATCTTTTAAATCAATGGTGTCAAACTGGTGCTTAGCGGATCCATCACAGAGATGGCATCAGTACTCCATGTACGATCGTAATTTTGCTTGATAAAGTTGTAGCAAATTTTCAGGCATGAAGTACCAAAGGAAATTAGACAGAATACCCAGCATCCTAGCAGCTGTTTCTGCCTTTGACTCAATAGAATAGCTAAAGCTAAAAGTGGCCGTAAAGGTCAAGCCGATCACTTAAAGGCAAGGATATATTTTGAATTGTAGAGGCTGTTTGAAAGGACGGCTGATTGGTGGTGTAAATTCTTGGTGGAGTTAAAAATTACCAGATTGGCTTTGCCCTAATTGGAGGTTGCCTATAAGGTCATATCCAAACGCTCTACCATGGCCTCTTGCAACAATTGGATCTTGTGCATCAGTGCTGTCGTACTCAACAGATCGTTAATCTGAAGCATAAATAAAGTTGCAGAGAGAACTGAACCCGGGATTGATTGCCAAAAGGTCCGACAGGCACCCGTCTATCTATAGACTGTTAACTCAGGAAATCGGAAATCCAATCGCACAGGCCACCAGGAACTCCATATGAAGGAAGCTTACTTAGAGGGCTGGTGTGCCAGTATCTTTCGAAAGCCGTAAGTGATAAATCAAATCAAATCAAGCGAAGGATATTTATTTCAAATAGACCTTCGCAGGGACTTATGAATAATCTGACTCTAATACTCTTATACCGGTTCGGAAGGTTGCATTTGATGAGAAGAGCCGGGAATAAACTCAGCAATTTCTCTTATCAAAACAAGCTTAGATTCATAAAATAATATTTACATTCTAATCGCACTGACAACAATTGCGTGCCCCGGCGGAAAAACTACAAATTAGATTGTATCGATATTTAATAAGTAAATAGCAAACTTAAGTAGACCAGCCTCTAAAAGCAGCACCTGTTCAAGTTAAGTTGATGGAGCTTTAAAAATCTAAGAGATAATACCTTGATAGCAAGCTTACAATATCAACAACAACTTAAGCTTTAAATTTAGGAGCTTTATAAAGAGCAACTAACAATATTTATAGGAAGATATTTGGCAGCTAATTGAAATGCAAGAAAAATTAGTGTATGATTAGCACTCACTATGATGGAGCTGATCGACCAGAACAAAAGAGGAATATGAAATCCATATTTTAATAAAAATGCGGCACGAGACTTAGGAATCTGACTAACTGCGGTCTATTTCTGATAACGTAACATAATCAACGATTTTTTACAAACTATACCATCTTTAAGGCTTACGCTTAGGCTTACCAGAGGTATCCGAGGCAAAAAGAAAGATCTTTTGAATAACTGCTTATCTTCAGGCTGGTCATACACTTGTTTGCCACCTTGGTAGTATAAAAAACTATCTCAAAGGGGGTAATTCCCCAAGAGCTTCATCCATGGTACGAATTTTACCTTCATGTAATGATTTTGTGGAGATGATTTCAGAGCCTGATGGCGAGGAAGAAGAATAGGACCCCTCTGCTAAAGTTTGATGGTCTTTTTAGGCTTCCGCACATAAACGGTGCCAACGGGACCCTATTACTGGGCCTACGCTGTCTGTCGGCCGTTCCGTCCATCGTCGTACCTTCAGTGGGCTATATCTCATGAACCATGAGATAGACAATTAAATTTTTCACAGAATGTGTATTTCTATTGCCGCTTAAACAATAAATAATAAAAATGAAATAAAACTTCAAATTAAAGGGGGGCACCATACAAGATACGTCTTTACGGAACCCTATGTGTGCGAATCCGACTTGCACTTGGCTGGTATTTTATATTTGATTAATTTTATGCATCAGGGTTTATCTAATTTATGTATTGATTGCTCAATTGTGGTATCGATTTGTTGATTTTACTATTTTCGTTCATTTATGTGATTATTTATGGAGATTTTTAAATATAGGTAACTGCAAAGGTATTTGCAAACGAAAAAGACTTTGTTTTATTTTAATTTCCTTTAAAATAATAAGTTATAATTGAATTACAGTAATGTGATACAAGTTAGGTAATATTCACCGAACGTAGCTTGTGTGTCTAATGGTAAGCTCTAGTTTACTTAACTCAAGTTAATTTCTTTAATATTAGCCTATTGCCGTGAGAAAAATCACTAACTCAGGTCGATGATTAACTAACTCGAAGTTATGGCAATAGATAAGTAGAGTAAAATTCATTAAATGTTTATTTTATTTATACCTAATTAAGTTACGGTTTTTTACCCACCATTTTTATTTAGTCAAAAACTTTACAATATTTCCTTCAAAACGAGAAAAGAATTTCGAAAATCTGTAATACCTGTAAAAAGTTAGGGCCATTTCAATTTTCCAAACTTTCAAACGCGATTATCTCAAAACTCACTTTTTAGACTTAGTTAATTCTCGCGCTACGGGGACGATACGAGAGGGGGAAGTTGTGTGCTTTTTGTTTCGTTTGCGCTTTTCTAATAGTTTAGTTTGTTATTACATTTGTTGGGGTTACAATGTTTGGTTTTGTCGGAAGGAGGTTCAGCATCGTCAGCTGATTGTGCTTACTTCCACCCATACCCATGAATGGTCTCGTAAATAAAGACATATTGTTTGGCGGTGAATGGTCGGTGGTCGGTAAATTCGTGACAAATGGTACAGGTTTTTTGTTATAATATGGTTTTTTATTATTACTTTGGAAGTTTCTGATTTGGGTTAGTACTTAGTAGACATAAAAAATCTAAAATGTTTCTTGTTTGTAGTGTCAAAAATCAGCTATAGAATATGGTACAGTAATGGTAATTATCTTTTTTGAAGTAGCTCCCATTATCTGGAGTATCCTTATGCGTAGACCTCAGGCCCCGGACCAGTCAACTAAAGGCTTAACTAATTGATATTATTTTGCGTATTTCATAATTATAAGAGTTTCAAAAATGGGAGCTAAATTCTATGAAATAAATTACCTTTTTCTTATGCGGTTGCCCCGTACGTACGTACGTTAACAAAAAATTGCTCATATTGAGCAATTTTTTGTTATTTATGACAGTTATTTATGTAAATTTTAAAATGCTGGTTTTTGTAGAAAAATATGCCATTAGAATTCCAATAAAAGCAACATCAAACACTGAATAGAAGACTTCCTACTTACTTAATACATAGCACCGCTGCCAAAAATTCATACATCATAAAAACTGAAATGGACAAGCAATATATCGTATGATGGATGCCCGATCTTGTCCGAAGTGTGTCCGGAAGTGTTCGCTGTTATACGACACCTCGTTACAATGATTTATATCAGACGGTTTTCTTTCTGATAAAAAAAGGAAATAGAATTTATGGTTTGATCCGGGTTATGTGGGAGTGCTTATTTTATATCCCGAGGTATTTGATATTTTCTCGGCGTGTCGATAGTTATAGTTAGTAAAATCACAGAGCATTGAAATAAAAACTCAAATCGCCTCGCCCCTATCGTAAGGCACTATAACAGTACGGCTACGCCTCGGCATTTACCTTGCCATGCAAGTGAGGCCTTTAAATCTTTAACTAAATCGCGAACTAAATTCTCTATCTATTCGCGCACAGATTATTATCAAAATAAAATCGCTTCCAGCGAGCTGTCCGCTCCCTTGCTGCGTGATGCCAGCAAGCGGTATCTTGCCAAAGCCACCAATTTCACCGCCCCCCATGATCTGCCACCTCGCAGGCGGCGCGCTCGCAGCTAGTGGTTGGATTGAGTTGAGGCGGTACCGCCGGGCCGTTGCTGCAATGGAGCAGTTCTGACATAGTGAGCGATGACCCTAAGGCGGGTCCAAACCTGTGCACGCGCACGAACCGTGCATGTTACGTGCCTCGAATGGCTATGTGTGGCGAGGAGGGCGATGGCTGCCACATACCACGCGTCATAATTGTGAACAGGTGCTGCTTGTGGGGGCTGGTCTGCTCGCCTCACAATTTTACCAACAGATGACATAATGTATTGTCTTATCATTTAGTACAGAGAGTCCTGTTATATAAAGTCGATATTAGATTGACAGCCGCTCGCACTAGTTTATTCGATTTTCACAATTCACAAGGCACGAGTGTTGTCATTGTTTCGTTTCTATATACGTATGGGCGCGCACGAACTCCTTGCTCCACGAGTAGGATAGGATTAAGACGATATTACTTATTCAATGGGTTTGTTATTGATAACAATATCAGCATGATAAGTGGATGCTGTATTGGAAAGTAAGGACACAAAGCCTCAAAGGAAACTGGATCTCAAGAGCAAGTTATACTCAACCGGTGTAACAGCAATTTGAGAACCAAAGAGCTCATTGGAGAGGGGAAAGGTTTGGTAACGCATGATCACTCATACCCCGAGTGTTAGCGTCCATGGCTACGGGAACCGCTTACCATCAGTCGGGCTGTACGCTTGTTTACCGACTTCGTCCTATTAAAAAAAGCTATAAACCAAACTCAAACCTCATTTATTCAGTGTATCGCACTTTCGCCAGCTGATGATGTTGCATCACCGCGTTCGTTCGTTACACATTTTCTCATTAACCGACTTCAAAAAAAAGAGGAGGTTCTCAATTCGGTTGTTTTTTTTTATGTTTGTTACCTCATTTATTAAACGATTTGGAAAAATCTTTTATTGTCTGGACACTTACACGTACACTTCCCGTTTGGTCCCATTGTCATCAGATCGGGATTTGATTACTACTTGGTGTACTTTGAAGACGGTTTAAGTTTTTTGTAAAACAGTCCAATTATTTTCGTCTCATCTCGAACGAACGAAAACCCAGTGCGAATTAGCTTCTCAGGTATGAAGTCCACGAAATATTCGTTCACCGAAATCCATGTGATGAACCCCCTTCGTAAGTTACGCACACTACATAAATACACGTTAATTAAGCATAGAGCACACTAAGTTAGCAGACGTTCAGAACTTAGTTTGGTCCTTACAAATTATAACAGAACTTGTGTAACTTTAAGTTATACAACAATATAAATAAACAAGATTGCACACTTAGGACTGTTTAGTAAATGTTGTTGAAATGTTTGCTATTTATCTTTGCTTACAAGTTAAAATAATGTTTTTTAAGTTTCTGAAATAATTTTAATATGTCCATATTGTCCATTGAATCATCTTATTGAAGCGCTCGTGGTGTAGCATGGTAAGCCGTTCTTAATCGATCGGCAAGTTAAGCTACTACCGTCGTGGTCGGTACCTGGATGGGTGACCGCCTAGTGGTATTTCAAATCGAGTGTTTCCGTGCTTCGGAAGGCACGTAAAGCCGTTGGTCCCGGTTATCACTTAATTGTGATGGCCTCATAGCTGGCTTGACAAATTCCAATAGTCGGTTGACCACTAACCAACCTCCACCATTGCGCAGTGGGCACGTGTGGTGGAGTATTCCTTTTCACTCTCATTTGTGAAAGGAGGCCTGTGCTTAGCAGTGCGACATTATATGCTGATGATGATTTATTATGAGTGAAGAACAAATATTATGATGCATCCATGCTTGGCAAACCGAGCACGAGTCGAGCCACGAACGAGCATTCGTAGCGTGCTCGACTGCGCTCTGCCCGATTGTCAGTTTCTTCACGAATACAAGGATTCGCATCGCCGTTGTAGGCTCGTTAAGTACGTCCACGCTTGCAATCGCGAGCAACGTACGAATCCTGTTCGTTCGAGGCTCGGCTCGTGCTCGCTTCGCGTAGCATAGACGCACCATTTACGTAAAAGCTATGAATAAAGAGAAATAGGCTTTCGTATATTTTAGAATTCCCTGTAAATAAATAAGTTTTATTTGAAAACAAATCTATTGTGTAACACAAAACTGAAATACAGTTTCAGTGTGAAAGTTTTAAATTTTTGTGCAGAAGCTGTTTGCACACTGCTCCTACAATATTGCTATTATACCGCTACTATGGAGTACAGCATGGGGTTCTTCAAAAAGGGCGTGGAGAGATTTCTTCAGGGTCGGCAACACGCGAGTGATACCCCTGGTGTTGCAAGCGTCCATAGGCTACGGTAACTGCTTACCATCAAGCGGGCCGTATGCTTGTTTGCCACCTTAGTGGTATAATATAGTCTAGTACCTCCACCTTACAGAATACCGCAGCCAAATAACTTTATGTTGTGTAAAGTTGTGTTCCTGTACGTGAGTAAGGTCGCTAGAGCTCATTGGGGAGGGGGGAAAGGTCGGCAACGCGTGAGCGATGCTTCGTGTGTTGCAAGCATCCATATGGCAACGGTAACCGCTTACCATCAGGCGGGCCGTTTGCTTTAGTTGACTCTAAAAAATGGGACATAACCTTTGCTTATGATAGCTTCTCTATACGTAGTAATAATAGCTCAATGCGTAAAAAAGAATATTTCTTTTTATAGGAAACTTTATGTAAAAAAGTAAAAAAGTAATATTTATAAAATTCCGCCAACACGAATACTTATTTCAATCTCGAAGCAGGGTTAGTAAAAAGAAAACAATGAAGTCTGTTAAAAAAAACGACCGAATACAGCGGTTTCGCTATCTACATGTAGCGCGTCCATATGCTAACAGCCTCCAGGCATACGGCTAATGGATAAAACGTTTTTGCACCTTTTCGGTAGACTGCACGGACTTTTCACTTAGAACTTTGAACATTTTGCAAACTCAAGTTGTTGATGTATGCTTTAAATAAGTAGCAACGGAAGCGCAGTTTGGATTAATATTATTTTAGCCAGTTAGCGTGGGGGTGCCACGTCGTAGGTTGTGGATTCGATTCTGGACATTTAGTTTTCATGAATGTTTGTTCTGTCTGTGTGTGTATATTTATATTGAACTTGAGCTCTACTTAATGTGGCATTAATATCCGTGTGTGAAGAAAAGTCCCAAATAGATCTGTCATTTGTTGGCTATGGTAACCGCTTACCATCAGTCGGGTTGTATGCTTCATCATCATATCAGCCTAGGGATGTCCACTGCTGAACATAGGCCTCCGAACGGTTTTGGGCCGCGGCTCCCAGTGATTTTGATATACGGAACAGAGACGTGGACTTTTACTGCTGGCCGAATAAATAAGCTCAGAGTCACTCAGCGTGCTCTGGAATGAGGTCTGAATCTCTCTACGTGACAGAGTCCTAAACGAGGACATTCGTAGGACAACAAAGCTACCGAAATAGCTCGTAGAGTTAGTAAGCTGAAGTGGCAATAGGCAGGCCACATCGCTCGAACATCCGATAACCGATGGAGAAAGTTCTCAAGTGGCGACCACGTATATTCCTATAGGCCTATGATTAGCATTGAACATCCTTAGGCTGACATGATGACGATGATGAGTTTCTTGCCCGTTCTTTCCAGGTGAGAATCGGTGGTAACTTAGCTATCTCCATTTTTTATAGGTGACACTTTGATCTTACTTAGCTAACCCAAACAAAAAAAAAAGGCAATCTTTATTTTTGAAACTACATTGGTTGTTTTCCTTTGTCTTGTCCAATTCTCATGTAAACACGCCAAGGCACCCCGAACCCGTCACGAACAAGTTAAATCTAATATGACAGAGCTACGACGCGACGTATCAGCGAGCTCGAAGTTGCTCCGTGTGCGGGACGCCTTTGGGACGCAGCGAGAGTGTGAAATCAGCTTTCTTTACGATACTACTAACGGTTTCAAGGTGTAGACGAGTGAGTTGAAAGTGAATTAAGTAATTAAAATTTACATGAATAAAAAAGTGTAAAGTTTTCAAGGTTCATGTTTGTACTATTCTTGCAACATTCCTTGTTAGAATACGTATCCTTAACTGTCTAAATAAATATCACAATATTGACAATTATGTAATTTTGCAATATCAACAAATCTTTCTAGTTCACCTTTTAAAACGGCAGTCGTCTTTCTTATAAATTAAAAAAATACAAATGCCACATTTTCAAAACCCTGACTTTAGTATCCAATGTCTTACAGACATACGTGCTTTTGATTTAATAACAGATCCCAATAAAATAAATTAATGTAGATATTATTCTAGGTACATTTAAATTACACACGGCTAGCAAACACCCTTGGGTTTGTTTTCTTAATACCTTTAACCACTATCACTTCGAATATTATCACTCAAAACGTTTCCACCTGTTCAAATAATACGTATTTTCACATAAGGCTACATGACATTTTTTTTTTATGATGTCGAGCACAAAAAAATCATAATTATAGACACAGTCAAACAGCCTCGAAAACGCCCCATACAAATTATACTCGAATGTGATGTCACATTTGAGTACCTGGAATGTATGGAGAAAACACGTAAATAAAACCTTAGGTAACCTTAGTCGTAAAAAATAAATATAAAAAAAATAGTTTAAATCATTTTGTTTTTTTTTTTCGTTTTTTTTTTCAGTTTGTTTTTATAATTTGCTGTTTACCAATCCGTATAACTACTTTATGTTGTAAAATTCAACATCTGTCATCATCGCTATTAGCCAAATCTATCATCATCATCAGCCTATAATGTCCCTCTGCTGAGCACAGGCCTCCTTTCACAAATGAGGGTGAAAGGGAATGGGCAGATCACCACGCGTGCCCACTGCGGATTGGTGGAGGTAGGCTAGTGGTCAACCTACCGTTGAAATTTTTCAAGCCGCCTATGAGGCATCCAACTAGCTTAACGACTATCACAATTAAGTGATAACCGGGACCAACGGCTTTACGTGCCTTCCGAAGCACGGAAACGCTCGATATGAAATACCACTAGACGGTCACCCATCCAGGTACCGACCACGATAGACGTAGCTTAACTTTGCCGATCGATTAAGAACGGTTAATCATGCTACACCACGAGCGCTACACGCCAAATCTATAACTACTTCTGAAAACTGTAGGTATCATCACGTGAATGTAGAACTCGATCAATCATGCCATACACCAGTGGTAAGGACTTTCTCGGCGTTGGATGCAGGCAAGAGATTGAGTTTTGGCTGACTTATGATATGTGCAGCTAGGATTAGCTTATGTTATGTTATTATATAACGAACGTACCTACTCTTAGATTAAGGTTCATTATTGTTTAGGAACTCCTTGGTATACAATACAACGTGTAACGTAGAGTGTATATGTACGTTCATGACATCTTTGGTATTAGGCGCACAGATCTCGAAAGAGAAAGTTTTATACTAGCAAGTGACGCAAAGGATAAAGCATCACTGAGTAGTGACACGTTGGTTATGATTGGACGGGCCAGCTGGCGTGGTTGGTTTTGATTCCCAGGACATGCATTTGTGTGCATGAACATGTCTGTATGCCCTGAGTCTGTGTGCAGTTTGCATCTTGTACGGTTTCAACACCGTACATTTTTCTGGGTATGCAGCAACCTACTTTTGTCGCCAGCTAATATTAGCATAAATACACGGATTCTTAACATTTTACGAGAGTGCATTATAACTTCTTACATCAAGAGGAACGAATCGCCAAACATTTACTGTGAATATAGTCAATATACCTTTGATACTTCACAAGTGGTTTCTCTGTGCACTCCAACATCAACTACAATCAAATGTATTGGGCTAACTACAACTAGGCCCTTACAATTTTTTATGAAAATTGCTCTCGCGTCGCACAAAGATCTCTCTATAATATTCTCACTCTATGGATATAACCCTTCACTTTGTATGTAATATCGAATAATATTCTATTTTTGTTTGACTTACTGCCAGTATCTGAAAGCCAAATCAAAGTTAATCTATTATCAAAACTGTTGCCTTTGTCTTTGTCATTTCAGATGTCATTGACAATGATAGGTGAGGTTCCAACAAGAGATTTAACATTGGTTTGGCTTTCAGAAACTGAAAATTTACGATGTATTGGTAATATAATTTGTTAACTGATATTTTTTTTTCCAGGTAATTCTACTTTGCAGATTCAAAAGAAATGAGAATGTAGTAAAGCAGTAGGTATACGTAAGTAAGTTAGATTAGAACTATGGACATCATCTCACTATCTCATCTCACTATATAAAAACGTTGCATAACTAGTTTACCATGATCCATCTCTTGTGTGTACGAGAAAAGTTAGTTTATTTCAGTTACTTTCACAGTTTGATGTCTTACGGTATCCTCCTCTGGGGTAGTGGTGCCGAAATCAATAGAATTTTTATACTGCAGAAAAAGGCTATCCGCGCAATATATAAAATAAGGCCTAGAGATTCTTTGAGAGACCAGTTTAAATTTATTAATATAATGACAGTGTCGTCACAATATGTGAAAATCTTATTCATGTGAGGTAAAACATAAATAACTTACCTAAGAATAGCGACACTCATAGTTTGAACTCTAGAAATAAGCACAAACTTGCTTTACCTTTAACTCGGTTCAGCAAAGTCCTTAACTCTTTCAAGGGGCAATGTATCATCATCATCATCATATCAGCCTATGGATGTCCACTGCTGAACATAGGCCTCCCCCATTGACTTCCACTTCGAACGGTTTTGGGCCGTTTGCATCCAGCGGTGCCCAGCGACTCTAACCAGGTCGTCGGTCCACCTGGTACGAGGGCGTCCCGCTCGGCGCTTTCCGTGTACGTGGTCGCCACTCGAGAACCTTTCTTCCCCAGCGGTTATCGGCTCTTCGAGCGATGTGGCCTGCCCATTGCCACTTCAGCTTACTAACTCTACGAGCTATGTCCGTCGTTTTCGTTCTCTTACGAATTTCCTCATTGCTCATTGGGCAATGTATACGTTTCTATAATAAAGTACCCAAAGAAATCCAAGAGCTACCTATACATAGATTCAAAAAGATAGTAAAACAGAAGTTATGCAAGAAAGGGTACTATAAAGTTTCTGATTTTGTAGATGACAATAATGCATTTGAATGAATTGTTCGCTTCGCAGGCTATTATTATTTTATATATTTTTTTAAATTGTAATACTTGTAAGAACACATTTAAAAAAAAACGACATGCAGAGTTTCTTGCCGGAGTCTTCTCAGTTCAAGTTGTATTTGGAACCGGTGTAGAGTCATTTGTTAACGTTCATAAGTGCCTTATCAGGGCCTAAATTGAATAAATGCTTTTTGAATTTGAATTTACTGTAGCTTATTTTCAACCATCCAAGAACCAAACGACCCTATAATTTACTTTTACTCTCAATTACCAAATCTAATAAAAACCCATAAACACTTTGTAATCCACTATTCCCATTTTTCTTCAGCAGAAACTTTAACCCCTTGCCCACCCCTACGTAACCCCTTCTCCTCCCAATTTGAGCAAATGTCGCCGTCGCTAGACGCGCCATCAAAACCTTAATGGAGGGTAGATTCAGTTTAAAGTGTAGATTGGCTGGCTCACCTCCGACACAGTAACCTTGACCCAGAGCCGATATTTAGCTAGTAATTAAGTTCCCTAACAGTTCACCGGGAAATCTAGATCTTTGAAGTATTTCTTATTTGAATACATAGGTATTATCTAGACACGCGGTAAAAAAGAGAACTGGCGAGCAACATCGTGTGTAAAGTTATGTTGGTTCTACATACATATTATATTATATTTTTATACCACTTAGGCGGCAAACAAGCATACGGCCCGCCCAATGGTAAGCGGTTACCGTAGCCTATGGACGCTTGCAACACCAGGGATATCACGCGGGCGTTGCCGACCCTGCAGAAATCTCTTCACACCCCTTTTGAAGAACCCCATGCTGTACCTACTCCATTGGGAAAACCACGGCGGGGAGTTCATTCCACAGTCTGAGCGTCCGCGGAAGGAAGCTCCGTTGATCCCGCACAGTTCGAAACAATTCTGGTTTCAATGTGTGAAGATGGACATATTCTTCTAATAATTTGATTTGCTAAAAACTAGCCAAGTCAAATGTTAAGGTTAATAGTTCATTATTTGCATTGTGTAATTAGTTTGACAATACAAATTTAAAAAGGCATATTTTTAAATAGCAAACATTGTTGTAGCAGAAAACAAAACAAGAAATAGTGTTTTAAAACTTATGGAAGTTATAGGTACATTCTTATAAATCAATTTCAGGATTGTCTACAGAACTTGGCACCCATTTAGATCTCAAGTCTTTCGTCGGTGAAGTCGACAACTACACCATAATATTATCGTTATATTGACCTTGGCTCCCATTTTAATATTTATGTTTTTGGTGGGATAAATTAGTAATGAATGAGTTTTTTTTTTATTCAACTTTGTCGGTAAACAAGCATACGGCCCACCTGATGGTAAGCGGTTATCGTAGCCATATGGATGTTTGCAACACAAGAAGCATCGCTCACGCGTTACCGACCTTTCCCCCCTCCCCTATGAGCTCTGGCAACCTTACTCGCAGGAACACAACTTTACACAACATGAAGTTATTTGGCTGCGGTATTCTGTAAGGTGGAGGTACTTCCCCAGTCGAGCTGCTCTTTGAGCGAATAAACGCTATGCTCTACCTCTCTAAAAGTGCCTCGAGTCCGGACATCTTTAAGCCTGTCATGGACTTGGCTAGTGCACTACTATGCTCTTATAAGTATATGTCAAAAATACATGCGGAATTTCGGCTAGGGGCAATCAGAACCGATTCTTGTGTCTTTATCACAAGGTTTATGTTAAAAAAAACTTAATTTTTTTACAGCAGTCGGCCATGTCTTTCACCAGATGTCTGATGCGACAATTATGTTGGAAGCGAAATCGTTGACCACAAACTGTTGACTTTTGGCATTTGATATTTACTTAGTTTCCTGTCAAAAACTTAAGATGTGCGGTTGTCAAAGTTTTGTGAGAACAAGGTATCTGTTCTTGAAATTGAATTTAATTGAATAAATTATTTTGGAATTGAAATGACAGCTTAAGCTCATGTCTATGTCTGAGAGAGAGCTAGGGCTTCTAGGGCTCAGATTACAATAAATCTGATGAGGAAAATACTCTCAAGTGACATCCAAACAACGGAAACTGCTGCTTCATTAATTTAATCATTTTAATCATTAGTAAATATTGAGCTATTATTACTACGTATAGAGAAGCTATCATAAGCAAATTCAAATTCAAATTCTTTATTTGCAATACAGGTACATATAAAAGATGGTACAAGTTAAAAGGTAGGTATCACTGTATTCGCCATGTGTGGCGTGCAAGTTGTCGCTGCCGACAATAAAATTAGTACACTAAATATAAATTAATTATGAGAAAAACAATTCAATACAAAAAATACTATCAATACAATTACAATGAAATAAGATTAACAAAAACAAGAAATACAATGTCAGAAAAATGTTTCACCCTCTGTGAGGTACTCATTAATTGAATAATATGCCCCACCTAAAAGAAAATTACTTAATGTTTTTTTAAAAGAATTGTAATCATCCTTTAGCTTTATATCTATGGGAATTTTGTTATATATCTTGGGGCCATTCCCAAAATATTTTTATTATATAGCGCCGTTTTATGTGGTTGAGCCCGAATATTATGCCTATGTCGTGTACTTTGAAGGGTTTGGAATAACTGCATATTTTTCCTCACAAATATAGCCATTTCGTATATATAGAGAGATGGTAACGTCATTACTCGGAGCAAAGGTTATGTCCCATTTTTTTAGAGTCAACTAAAAATCTCTAGTGCTAAAACAATAATTAGTCGTCTAAGCAAACAGTAGAAACACGTAGCGCTATCAGACAGAACGCTTTTAGGAGTATTTTTCTTGCAAACACCGTGATTTTCACGGCGCTTACGTGTTTCGTTCATCGTTCTAGAACAACTAGTGTGTCTGGGTGGTCTCACTTGAACGGTACATAGTTTTGATGTAACAAGGAATAGTAATAATAGATTAGTAGTAAATCCATAATTGAATTATTCATAATACAACTAAATACTTCTAATAGACCTGCTTTACGGATAGTAGTAATGGTTCTCCAGACTCGTTCAGGATAATTTCAACACTACTTGAGTAATCTCGTGAACACCTCTGTCTAATTTAAAATATGAGTTTTAAATGGCAGGAAATAGAAAATTCTACTGTCTTTTGTTAACCTCAAAACATCGTAATAGCAGCGACATCCGAGGAGAAATTCAGAAAAATAAAAATGCTCTGATAAAGAAAAATGCCAGCGCTCCAAAAACTCGTACCTACGTAGTCACACAAAATCAGAATCCATTTAGAGCAATCTCGGGCTGTCATATATACCTACATACACACATATTATGTAGATGCAGACATAATTTCGTAACAATTTCAGTACTCCGGCCCGTCATAACTTTCATTTGGAGTGACAAGTTCACTCGACAAAAACGACGGACGAAAAAAGACGTGGAATTCTTCAGAACATGATATTGCCTGCTGGGAGTCATATTGCGCGATCAAATTTGACATTTGCCATCTGTCACTTTATTATATTCTAAATTGTAATTTCTTTGTATGGGTTATGTTAATCTGGAATGCGATTGAATGGTTGTCACTGTTCTAAGTGGTGAAATGGATAGTCAGGTAGCCCTCCTTCGATTTGTGGAGTCCAATGTAGTATTTTTTTAATGGATTAATCCATGTGGGATATAAACCAAATAATACATGAGTATTATTTGGTATTATAGGTATGAACCTATAGACGCAGATTAAAATAATAATCATCCTGTATGGGCGGGACAATGGCCAAACGCAAACCCAAAGTTGTACAGTAAAATTACACAGAAATAGTGCGTCGGCTAGATGTAGTTTTGTGGTTTCAAGCTCTGTGGACTAAAGGCACTCAGTAAATTCCTCTTTGCAATCATGATGGTGCCGGTTCAAACCAAACTTCAAAACTAACGTTTCTGCAGATTCATCACTAAACTTACCAGGTGCCTCAACTTGTTATAAGCTTTGTATTAACTTGCAATGCATATATGTTCGGGTCAAATCTTTCATGTCGAATTTCATCCACTTCCAGTAGTCGGATTGATTTGATATTTGGTATATTAGTATATTGGAAGACAATGAAGTACTGTCACTAAAAAAAGCTTGTATTAAAAATTAAACTTTAAATAATTGGACTGTTTTACAAAAAAACTTAAACCGACTTCAAACTACACTAAGAAGTAATCAAATCCTGATCTGATGACAATGGGACCAAACGGGAAGTGTACCCTTCCAGACAAAAAAAGAATTTTCCAAATCGGTTCATAAATGGCGGAGTTATGAGGTAAGAAACATAAAAAAAAAAAAAAAAAAAAAAAAAAACACAACCGAATTGTGCACCTCCTCCTTTTTTTGAAGTCGGTTAAAAAAAAAAAAAACTTGAAGGTATAAATAGCTAAATAGCTAGCATATATAGCTTTTCAGAAATTGGTTTTTTTTCTAAGACATAAATGAAAACATAAATATGCAATTTGCCATTGTTGCACTTAATCCACTTTTGTTAGGGGAGGCTGTTAGTTATCGACGATATGGTGGGTCACCAAATACCTTCTACACTTATTCCTAATAGTACAACATTCAGACCACAGACATAAATCTAAATAGATAACGCAAGTCCCTCCGTATCCGTATGAAAACCAAGCGTGTACCTTTTTTTTTTTTTTTTTTTTTTTTTCGTGGGGAAATCCTCATAGGATACCCGTCCGCCCCGGGGGTAGCGGCCAGGTTATGCCGGACTTGTACCGGCTAAAACCCCACGGTGGTCGCCATCTGCGCTGTAGAGGGGGGCGGGCTCTCGTGTTGAACGCGTACCTGCTCGCCCCTCCACGCGCGGCGCTAAGATAGCTCGTCCCGGGGGAAGTGTGATACCTCCCCCCAGCACCCTCGCTGTGCTATCGCACGATGAGTCTGACCACATCGACTCATCGTCCTCCTTGGGGTCGCTTCTGGGCGCACAGAGCCCCCGCCCTGATTGCCCACGACCCCAAAGGCCCCGTTTAGTCGCCTTTTACGACAGGCAGGGGAACACCGTAGCTGTTATTCTAAGCCCCAGCTACAGGGCAGGAGGGCCACCACGAGGCACGTCTGCGCCTCGGCGGCGTCGTCTCCGAGCGGGATCGGCCCTCTCCCGATCCCGCTCAGCAGCCTCCTTCTGGACCATTACGGTCTCACAGAAGGAGGCTACGGCCCTCCACGCTGTGTCCCCGCTCAGCATCGCCGACACTACTGCTGGCAGGGAGAGATTCCGCCCGATCAAGCCGACCAGGATCCGCCGCTCGGGTTCCCACGCAGGGCACACTGCGAGCGTGTGCGATGCGGAATCCTGGCCGCTCCCACCGCAGTGGTAGCAGGCCGCCGTCGCCTCACGTCCGATCTTACACAGATAATCACCGAAGCACCCGTGCCCGGTGAGTATCTGTGTGAGTCTGTAGGTGAGTCGTCCACCTTGTCGCTGCATCCAGGCCTCAAAGACCGGCAGGACTGCTCCGACGACGCGTTTGCGCGCATAACGCTCCTCCCGGAGCCTCGCGCGCCACGTCGCGATCGCGATAATTCGTTCCTGCCGTTTGATCGCCTCTTCTGGGTCGCCTCCACCGCTCTGACGGACGATGCGGATCCGGTCATAGACCCTCGCATCCATGTCCGCCAGAATATCAAGTGGCGGAAAGCGAGCCAGAATTGTAGCCGCCTCAAAGGATACTGTGCGGTATCCTCGTACGATCCGTATCGCCATCCTTCGCTGGACGCTGTAGATTTTCGTCCTACAGCGTCGGATGGCAAGCCTTTTCGCCCATACGGGCGCCCCGTACAGGGCTACGGATCGTATGACCCCCGCATAGAGGCGGCGTACTTCCTCCCTCGGTCCCCCGAGATTGGGCAGCAGTCTGTGCATGGCACCCGCTACCCTCTCAATCCGGGGGACGAGGCGATCAAAATGCTCTTCGAAGCCCCAGCGACTGTCTAAGGTGAGGCCCAGGTACTTCATGTACCGCCCCACCCTGACTTCCGACCCACCTACTTGGACGCGCGAGTCAGGTGGTTCCCTGCTCCTAGGCAGTTTGTGGAACCATAGCGCCTCGGTCTTGTGAGGCGCAATCTCCAGACCCAACTCGCGGATTTTGGCGACGACGACTTCTACCCCAAGCTCGGCGAGCTCCTTGGTCCTCTCGAAGGTATCCCCACCGGCAACCACCAACGTGTCATCTGCATAGCAAACGACATTTATGCCAGTGGGGAGGTCGACACGCAGAACCGCATCATACGCAAGGTTCCACAGCAACGGGCCTAACACAGACCCCTGTGGAACCCCACATGTAATCTCCCTCCGGATTCTGGTACCATCTTGGTCCATGTACAGGATGTACCTGTCGCGCAAGTAGTCACCGACCACGCCTTGCAGGTAGGAGGGCACCTGATGATGTACTAGTGCCCCCCTGATTGCGTCCCAAGGCAGAGAGTTAAAGGCGTTGACGATATCAAGACTTATCGCCAACGCCACTCCACCCCGAGACACAGCCTGCACAGGAAACGGACGCGCAAGACTGCATCTACAGTCGAGCGCCCCTGCCGGAAGCCGAACTGACTATCAGCCAGATCGGGACCGACGCGCGACAGATGCCCGTTGAGACGAGCGGCAACTATTCGTTCGAACAATTTGCCAGCCTCGTCCAACAGGCATATGGGACGGTACGCCGAGGGAGAATCTGCGGGTCTGCCTTCCTTCTTCAAGAGGACCAAACTTGCCTCCTTCCAAGCCGTAGGGAACCTGGCATAACGGAGGCAGCTGTTGAACAACTGCCTCAGCCTGTCCCCTAGGGCAGCCAGACTCAACACCCACACCCGACCCGGTACACCATCGGGTCCTGGTGCAGTGTTTCGGGCTTTCAAGCGGCCAACAGCTCGATCTAGCTCCTGTACTGTCACCCCCATCTCGTCATGCCACTCCCACGACGTTAGGGGGTGGACTGAGGGACCTGACCGGCCCACCGGGAAGAGAGTATTCACCACTCGACCCAGCAGGCCCGGATCTAGGGTTTCCGTCAGCGGGGGCACCCATGGCCTGAGTTTACCTAGGACCATCTTGTATGGGCGCCCCCACGGATCCTCATTGAGTCCCTCCAGGAGCTCATCCCAGCACCGTTTTTTGGCGTCTGAGATGGCGATCTGCATCGCTACTGTAGCCGCTCGATATGCCCTATAGAGACTGGCTGTCTCCTCGGCAGGAGTTCGCCTTCGCCTTCGGGCTCTGGTGTACAGGCGGCGGCTCCGCAAGCAAACCGCGCGAATTTGCGCAATTTCTGCCGACCACCATTACACCGCCCGGAACTTGGGGCGACTGGACCGCGGCATTGATGCATCGCAAATTTGCGTCATCGTGCCGCGGAACCAGTCTGCTTCTCTTTCTGGATCGGACGGAATCTCTTCAGCGGTTTCTGACCATGCCGCGACATTGGCGGCGGCTTCGAGCATGTCTCGATCTAGCCGCTTGAGACACCAACGTCGCGGAGGGCTGCCTTCGTGACGGCTGGTATTGGTGATGGGGCGGCGGAATGCCACATCCATGAGGATGTGGCGGTGGTCAGATAGAGTGACCACCTCTTCTGCAACTCGCCATCCCGACAGCATGCACATGGCAGCAGGAGTCGCCCATGTAAGATCCACGATCGACTCCCCCTGCCATCGCACGCATGTGCTCACGGACCCCTGGTTAACTAACCGGAGGTCCAGACCAGCCGCCCACTCCTGTACGGTCTCTCCCCTTGGACTGTCTCTGGGGTTCCCCCATGCCCTAGCGTGGGCGTTGAAGTCCCCCAGAACAATCAGTCGACGAGATGGGCATCTGCGAACGCAGTCAGCCACCTCGTCCAGGTAAACCTCGTAGTCGGCGAGTGACCTGTTGGGAGAGACATAGCAGCCGACAATGGCCAGGGTGCCCCATTGCACTGCAACGAAGCCCTGCCCTCTACTCAAAAGAGCGCAGGGTGAAGCACCCTCTCCGCCTCCCCAGTATATGGCGACGGAACCCAAGTCGTCACCGAACCAGCGAGGATGTTCGGGGACGCTGTGTGGCTCCGCTACTACTGCCAGGGCAATCTGCCTCTCCACAATGGTCTGCATAAGCAGATGCTGAGCATTGCGGCAGTGGTTAAGATTGCCCTGTAGGACTTTTTGCGGGGGCGGGAATGTTAGGCCTCCTGAACAACCTCCATTTCCGGGCTGGGGCCCGGCTCTGTGGCAGTTGCCACAGCCGTCTCTGCGATGGGAGCCTGCTTACTCCTTTTCTTGCTGGGTGGGGGGCACCTTCGTCCCAGACGATGGTTTGAGGGACGACCTAAATCTGCGCACAAAGGACACTTCAGCGTCTTTGCGGTGCAATCGCGGGCCCTGTGGCCCACCTCTCCGCAGGCGTAACAGCGACCGCTTCTGTCTACGCCCGCGGTGCACCTACAACCGACGTGCCCCTTTTCGAGGCACCGGAAGCAGTGTAAGGGTCTGGCTTCTAGTGCCTCGACCCTCGCTGTCCCCCACCCCACTTGTATGCTCTTAGCGGTGATCAGATTCCTAACCACCGCCAAAGGACAACGGACCCAACAGGTTCCCATCGTGGTGGGTGTTCGACGGATTTCGCCCACCTTGACGTCATCCGAAACACACCCACCCATTACAGCGACCGCTGTTGCCACTTCTTGTGGAGTGACGGCGTCGTCGAGGTCTCGTAGCCTCAAGTCACCCGTCTTAACAGGACGGGCGATGCGCAACCCGAGGTCTACTAGGACCTCCCTTAGTTTAGCGGCCAGGGCATCAGCCTTGGCACTGCATTCAGGGCCGTCAACCTCCATTAGTATACCCCCGGTAACTGCTCTCTTCAGGCGAACGGCAGCTAATCCAAGATCCTTAAGTTGGATCTTGGCTTTTGCGTCGTCCGTCACCTGTTTGTACGTCACCGTGGAGCCCTCCGGAATCATCAGAGTGACAGCAGCGGTCGTTGGGATCCTGGGCACTTTCTTTTTTTTACTCCTTTTCTCCTTGGGTGGAGGGGGAGGTGGCGCCGCAGGGGTTCCGCCCTGGGTCCTGGTCTTTTTTGGTTTCCCGGCCACCGTTGACCAGGTTTGGCTGATCTGGGTGGCGACCGACGGCTCTGAAGCCCTCGGTACGGGGGGCAACTCCTCCACGGGATGCTGGGAAGGATGATTCCTTTTTTTGGCACCCCTCTTCTTACCCTTTCCCATAATCTGCGGCTGTTCCTGCGGAGGCTGCGGAGGCTGCGTTTGCAGCCGCGGTTGTGGCTGCAGTCGTGGCTGTCCCTGTGCGGGTCTCCCCAGTGGGGGCCTGATGGCTCTATCTGGGAAGATTTCAGCTCGGAAGGCAGCAAGCCTAGCATCTAACACGGCCGCAATCCGCTCAAAGAGCTGGTCCTCGTTTCTACTCTGTGGACGTGGAGAGGCCAATGATGATGGGACCTGTACTGGACGTTCAGGCCGAGCTGCTTGAGTGGGCCGAGAAGCTGGAGTAGGTATTACTCCACTCACGCCTTCAGCCGGAGTCCTACGGAGGATGTTAATTTCCTCAGTAAGCTTGTCGACTTTTGTTGCCAGACTAGAGAGTTGGGAACGTAAATCTGCGTTTTCCCTCTCCAGTCTAGACACGTTTTCGTCAACGGCCGTCCTATTCGCCAACTCCATAGCCGCGGCCTTCACCGTTCGGACAGCTAATCTAATAGAGCGGACGTAGGTTCTCTTAAGGTTAGTGGAGTGATCCGCTATCTTCTCAATGTTAAGAAGGTGTTTGTCAATGCAGTCGCCAAGCATAGAGTCTGCTTGCGATTGCATCCCTTGAGCCAGCACCTCCACACTCGGAAGGTTTTGTTTTGCCCGAGTGTTCGTAGGCATCACCGAAGGATCGAGGATATCGTCCTCAGTGTCGCCAACGTCAATGCCTTCCTCTCCAACTGGCGAGGCCGAAACCGCCCTCACTTTGGGCCCACGCGCTGCGTCCGCTTTTGTGGGCAAAGAAGGCCGCTTACGCCTGCGAGAACCTTCCCGGGACACATCCGATGAGATCGACGCAAGCGACATAACTGAGCCATCTGACTCGCCCCCGTCGCTTACATCAGCCATGTTGACTGGCGTACTCGGGCGAATAAACCGCCCGAGCCTGTTACGTGCCGGGACCACTGGTCCCCCCGGCACGACTCCTCCATTCTTACTAGACAGAACATTGCCCCCCCCAGATACGGTGGGGCAGCCCGGGCTAGGCCCGGGGGTGGATTCTCCGGCTACGCCGGTACCACCCTGGGGTAGATTTTTCTTATGATCTGCACTCATTTTATAGGTCCTTTTTTACTAGGGTGAGGTCCCTGTACCCTTCTCCCCTAAGCGCTAGGGACTGGACTCCCACCAGCCATACATCCTCTCAGCACGCTAGACCCTAGGATTGGGGTAATTTTTTATAGAGGTTTTCTTCCTCGTGGCCTTGCAAGGCCTCCGGTCCCGACTGGGATTACGGATCGTCCGACGTCAGCATAAGCCGAGTGCACCTGGCACATCGTCGCACAAAGGAGTGTTTTTTAGAGAGGTTTCCTTCCTCTTGTCCGGCGTCGGCAAAAGCCGAATGCACTAGGCAAATACACCGCACCTGTTACATCCTCTGTCCCCTCTTATAAGAAGAGGGATACGGGGAGCAACCAATGGGCCTCGCAGGCCTCCACCTCGCCCCATTACTGGGGTTCTTCCTCCCTACTGGTTTCTGTTCGCGCCGGGTAAACCCGGTACCCCCCATATCTGGGGGGCTTTCCCCTATCCACAACCCGGGGACGCGCCCGATGGGTGATCCAGTAACACCACACGGGAAGCGTGTACCTACCATAATGGCACTAGATTGATTTAGTTAGGCTGGCATTAGATTTTTAACGTGAAAATGAAGCTATACTATTTGTTAGCTAAACATATATCTCGCTACACATCTCTGGTGGACATGCAGCCATAGTTCCCTGTCCGCGCGAAACAGTTTCAAAAGAAGAACATTGTGCCCCATTTTTGCACAGATTTTGACACGCGAACTACATACACTCGCGGCATCTATTTATATGTATATCTGTGATTCAAACAATGTATTACAAACCAAACAATCCTAAATCATTCTTTCAATAACTCACAGATGTTCCGAAAACAATTTGTCGCCTCCGTGAATAACTTTGCAACCCTCAACCTGTCTTATTCCATTTTAAAGTCCAAGTTTGTGTGGCTGCGACGGTTCTCATGCATTTGGAGTGTCACATCTGATTCACGTTCAGGCGGTAGTCAGCAGGCGGTGTGATGCGAGCGCCTAGTGGATTCAGAGCTTTAGGAAATTTGGAGGTGCTGGATGAGGCTTAAGTTGTACACTTTCTAGTATGTGTTTCTTTTTAGGGTTCCGTAGCCAAATGGCAAAAAACGGAACCCTTATAGATTCGTCATGTCTGTCTGTCTGTCTGTCTGTCTGTCTGTCCGTATGTCACAGCCATTTATTTCCGAAACTATAATGTTGAAACTTGGTAAGTAGATGTATTCTGTGAACCGCATTAAGATTTTCACACAAAAATAGAAAAAAAACAAAAAATTTTGGGGGTTCCCCATATTTAGAACTGAAACTCAAAAATTTTTTTTTCATCAAACCCATAAGTGTGGGGTCTATGGATAGGTCTTCAAAAATGATATTGAGGTTTCTAATATCATTTTTTTCTAAACTGAATAGTTTGCGCGAGAGACACTTCCAAAGTGGTAAAATGTGTGTCCCCCCCCTGTAACTTCTAAAATAAGAGAATGATAAATCTATAAAAAATATATGATGTACATTACGGTGCAAACTTCCACCGTAAATTGGTTTGAACGAGATCTAGTAAGTAGTGTTTTTTTAATACGTCATAAATTGAAATTAATATCAAATACTCAGGTCTATACTACCATTTACTTATATACCTACAGGTTTGTACGGAACCCTCGGTGCGTGAGTCTGACTCGCACTTGGCCGGTTTTTTCTACTGTGTATACGCCTGTGTTTGACCGCTGTCTCACCATGGTAAGTGATGATGTGGTCGAAGGTGGTCAGCGCACAAAGCCTACAAATAAATGGCTCTCAAGTGCAGCTGTCGGAATACACTGATTGGTGCTTGGCGACAGATTTTCAACTTGATGGTGTTAGCCAGCCATACAAATTATATGCTATGGTTTTCTCACGATGTCTTCCTTCCCCGAAAGCTCAAACTTATCGTAGGATTTGAACCCGAGACCTTCGTCTTGGCATCCGACGTCACTAGCACTGAGCTTTAATCGCCGGATATACCTAGATACTGGAGATCTTTGGGTAAATTTTGTATCATCATCATCATCAGCTTATAATGTCCCACTGCTGAGCACAGGCCTCCTTTCACAAATGAGGGTGAAAGGGAATGGGCAGATACTCCACCACGCATGCCCACTGCGGATTGGTGGAGGTAGGCTAGTGGTCAACCTACTGTTGGAATTTTTCAAGCCGCCTAGGAGGCATCCAACTAGCTTAACGACTATCACAATTAAGTGATAACCGGGACCAACGGCTTTACGTGCCTTCCGAAGCACGGAAACGCTCGATTTGAAATACCTACGAGAATCCCAGATATTGAGAGCCAATAAGGCTCTCAATATCTGGGATTCTCGTAGGAGAAAGAACCAGTTGTGAGAAGCCATAGGCCAGGGCAAAGTCGTGAGCAGTCCTCCCCGCGAAGTCAGTGGACCGAGAACTAAGCCACTCAACGTGGTGAGCGTTGAAATCTCCTAGTATCACTAACTCCGCGGAGGGGTACTGCTCCAGTACTTTGTCAGTCGTAAAAAGTCTTTTCTGTTTTGTTAACTGTTTTTCTGATGTACAATAAAGAGTTATCTATCTATCTATCTATCTAAAATATACTGTATCGTGAAATAGCATGTGTGTGAACTGTAAAAAAAATATGTTAATTTAACTTACTATTAATATATAAACCGACCAACCATCCTAGTTAGGTATCAGTAGTTGCACTAAAACTGTACTTATTCTACCTTCATCCGAAAATCAGCGCTGTAACATTCTGCAGCTTATGCTGAGCTGGGGCCTTTTAGACCCAACTAGTACAATTAATGTTATGTTTATTTTTAACCGACTTCAAAAAAAGGAGGAGGTTCTCAAATCGGTTGTATGTTTTTTTTAAATCATATAATTTGTTTCTCTTTTGTGTAATTGTACTAATTTGTTGTCTAATAAATATATTATCTTTTATCTTTACCTTTAAGCTATCTGTATATACAAAAATGTTTTTATTTGTATTTTTGTATTAAGGTGCCAATAAACATTATTATTATTATTACTGTGAACGTGCCAGCTTTCGGTAACCGACACATAGTAACGTAATTTTCACCAAGCTTGAAAAGCGCTCCATTGTTCTCTAAAACTAGTGAGCAATGTTTTGATTTTAGGACGCTGCAAAAGTCGCGCTTTTTTGGTTAGTGAAATGTTTTTATCGTGAAAGAAACAAAGTCATATTTCCACATGTCCTGTTTCGATTTCGTAAAAGCCAAAAAAATATAACGCGTATACAAAATCTCTTTCAGTATTTAAGTTTACGAGTTGCCATTTGACTAAATTATTCGCAAATTATTCATTGAGTAAATATTGAATCGTCATCAAGGTGGAATAGAATAGTATTGGCAACTTCGGAACTAGAGGTCTTAGAGAAAAACGCTGAAAGGAACCCCGAGCTGAATTTTGAAGAAAATAAAAATGGCATAAAAATTTATTTAAAAACATAGTATTTTTGGAGATATGGATTTTTTTCAAAAATGTTTAGCCTTAAAGAATTAGCTCTTAGCATTCTGACAACCAATTAAAGGTATTTTTTTTGGCTAGTGAAATGTTTCTATCATGAAAGAAACAAACAAAGTCATATTTCTACATGTTCTGTTTCGATTTCGTAAAAGCCAAAAAAAATATACAAATACATTTTCAGTATTTAAGTTTACGAGGAGCCATTTGACTAAATTATTCATTGAGTAAATATTGAATCGTCAACAAGATGTAATAAAATATTTACTGAATAAAATAATGTAGTAAGCTGATTTCAGGTTTTTGTTTATATTTAAAGCACTTATTTGAATTAGGCTGCTTGAGCAGGTTTGAGCAAAGTTGTTTACTTACCTTTACATAATTACAAACTGCGCCTCGCGACTCCAGCGTTAAACATCATATACGAGGCGGGTTTGAATTTTTTCGAGTCTTTATTTTTTTATGGTTAGATATTTCAGTGATTCGCGATCATAGTAATTCATTTAGCATATTGTGGAATTTATACTTTTTGTTTAAGATAAACTATTTTTGTACATTTCCCAAAATAGTAAGTTTTGCGTTTTTTAGACACAACTCACGCCATCGACGGGGAATCCATCCTCACACATTGAAACCAGAATTGTTTCGAACTGTGCGGGCTCAAAGGAGCTTTCTTCCGCGGACGCTCAGGTTGTGGAATGAGCTCCCCGCCGTGGTTTTCCCAATGGAGTACAGCATGAGGTTCTTCAAAAAAATGGTGTGAAGAGATTTCTGCATGTTCGGCAACGCGCTAGGGATACCCCTGATGTTGTAAGCGTCCATAGACTACTGTAACCGCTTACCATCAGGCGTCCCGTATGCTTGTTTGCCAACTTAGTGGTATACAAAAATATAAAATGTATATAGAAGTATCTAATATCATTACTCTTTTTACCCTTGTCGCAGTCGGGCCATTACTTTATGTATTTTCTGTTTGAATGTATTTCCTAGCATTTGTTTACTAGGGTAAATCAAATTTTTAAATATCTAAAATTTGCAATTATTGTGTGAATTACCCTGCGGGACATTGGGAAGTGAGCCATAATGACTAAAGACCCGTATACGAAGCGGGAAATTTTAATTTTTTCGAGTCTTTATTTTTATATGGATGGATATTTCAGTGACTTGGGACCATAGTAGTTCATTTAGCATATTGTTGAATTGATACTTTTTGTTTAAGATTAACTATTTTTGTGCATTTCCCAAAATAGTAAGTTTAACGGTTTTTAGACAAACCCTGAGAAATGTTCAAATATGACTAATATTATAGTGAATTTAAAAGCATCGTAATGCAATTCCAAGACTGACTATATTTCAGCAGCAATTCAGATGGAAAAAATACTCTCAAACCTCATTAGGGCTGCCACCAAGCTCAACCGTAGTAAATGTAGAAAAATGATATACAGTGCACAAAGTGTTGTTGACTGGTGACAAAGTTACGTAGATGTTCGCATTCACTAATACAAACTGACAACGAGGTTAGTTGGTACAAAGTCCCTTGATTGCGGCGGCAGTTCGTCGCAGAATAGGGTTGCCACCGCGTTTATAGGAAGTAGTATGTTTATTTCGAAGGGTAATGTGATGTTGTAGTTCTGTAACTACGGAAAAATCTTTAAAGCGTCTATGGTGAAACTGTTGTAAACACAGGCGTTTGAAAGGATCATGGCGAGATTTGTACAAAAAAATAAAGATTTTTAGAGACGTTGGAATGACGTTATAATTGATCCTTGGTGCCTGAGGAACAACTTGAGCCATTTAAAAGATTTTTAGAACCTCGGGATAAAAATGCGAATTTCTATGGCAAGCCGGCGAATCATGACTATTTGCGACCAAAACCATTATGTTGTTGTTATGTTTTGCGGGGTTTATAAAATATTTCATGTATGTTAACATGTTGCTGGTAATGTAATCTCAACATTGGAAGTGATTAAATACCCTCTAAAATGTTTAATTTTTTGTACAAATCAATGTATGCAGCTCGCCATGATTCTTTAAGTCCGTATAAAACTTCAATCAAAGCTTCAGTTTCTAAAGGCGATAACAGCTCAGTGTTTCTCACGTCACCGCGTCGGATGCCGAGACGAAGGTTCCGGGTTCGAATCCTACAATGAGCTTCAGCTTTTGGTGAAGGAAAACGTCGTGAGGTAACATAGCACGATGGTAGAGTACATTGTAGTACTTGCTTGGCTGGCTACCACCCTCATCTGTCGCCAAGCACCTTTTGAAGTGTTCGGACAGCTGCACTTGAGAGCTAGTTCCTTCTAGGCTTCTTGTGCACCTTCGGCCACATTAAAAAAATATTTACTGGAATTTTTATTCTTGCTCTTTAATAAAGATTGGGCCTTGATCTTAGATCAACATAGATTAAAGTGCCTTTAGATTCTTCCAGTAGATTTTAGCTATTAGAATGTTTCATAGAATGTGCTATTGAAATAAAATCCAAACATAGATTGTCCAAACAATAATTAAAAAATGTAACCTTGCTGAGTTTCTTGCCGGATTCTTCTCAGTTGAAGGCTGAGTTCCGACCGGTGGTAACTTCAGTAAATGTGACCTTCATAGGGGTCCTTCTGGGAACTAAATTGAATAAATGGCTTTGACTTTGACTTGTAAAAACACAGACCGAATGTTAACTTGCAGAGTGACTTTGCGTTTTCATTTATATTTTCATAAATTCGTGTATTTTGAGTTGTATTGTATGTTGTCGGTGGTATTTTATCAAATAAAGATCAATCCATGTGCACCAGTGAAGTGAAATTAAATGAATTATGTGTATCGTGACTTTTCACGATGTCTCAAAAAGTCCGTGAAGAGGTTTCGTACAATGACCACCATTGTAGTAAATCATGATTGGAAACTATAATATTACTTGACACCTGCAGAAATAAGTCCTAATTTGGATTTGCTTCTCATAAAAAAAAAAACCTAAAGGTTTGACAAAATCTAAGATAAAGAAAGACAGTACAACATCATCTAGTATACAAAGGATGTTTAAAACCACCCCTAATTATCTGTTGTGTGCAAGAAGACAAACAATTGTCAATGGCCCCGCCGGGACTCGAACCCTGGGCACGTTTTGTTTCTTTCATTTTAAAGATTGCTGTAAAGTGTGTACCATATACTACGCAACGTAAAGACATTATGTAAACACACATGTTTGGATTTATTTAATTTACATGTAACTTATACATTAAATTTAGTAGCTTCGGTGATAGGGTACAACTTATTAACCTTTTTAGAGTGTACTTACGACTATGATATCCATAGAATTTAGAGCTACTCGCTCTAAATTATATAATAGGCTTCACTATAATAGTGAGATTCAAAGATAGATAGATAGATAATACTTCATTCTCACACCAAAAAGAAAAGAAAAAAAAACAAACAAAACTTAAAAATAATAATGAAAGTACTAATTTTTTATAATTAAATAATGTAAATAAATAATCTTAGCGTAGTTTGTACCTAATCCTTTATAGCCAACCACTGGGAAAAGCTGAAATTATAAACTTTAAATTGTTCCGATGAAAGTTCTGTAAGGAAACATTCCGAGCAAAGGATCTTACTGGAGCTTATTAAAAACTGTCTGAAAGTACATGATTTTGTAGAATTAATCTTAATATAAAGTGTCGAGAATTTCTGCTCAGTTAAGTTATCGAGGTTTCAAGCTGTGGCTTACCTTATCTTTCAGTTTGCTTTTGTTTTTAACTATATCTGTATATATACTAATAACCCGTCGGTTTCACCCGCGTACCCGCATATTCTACATTGTCCTACTTTAAACTTTTTTCCGTAAGAACCTTCACGGAGTATAAGAAAAAAAAAAAAGTTGAATGAAATCGGTAAAGTCGTTCTCAAGTTATGCCGTTGTTGCACCCGATTCCGTACTTTCAAAATGTCCTACATTTTCATCATGTCAATGGGCTCTCGAGTCAGAGTTTACAATGCAGGAGATGGAAGGCTGTTTAAAAAAAAAAGATACTGCTCCAGGCATTGATGAGATAACTTACTCGATGATTTATAATCTTCCTTGTTCAGGTAAAATGTTTTTATTAAAAATTTACAATATCATTCTTAGTACGGGCTATGTACCGTGTCAGTGGCGTGACATAAAAATTGTGCCAATTCCAAAGGTAGGAAATAACATAAATAATCCTCCAAAGTTGAGACCAATATCTCTTATATCATGCACATGTAAAATTTTTCATTCGATGCTTGTTAAACGTATCGAATGGTTTGTTGAAAGAAACAAAATTCTATCTCCACATACTACTGGTTTCAGAAGAGGGCAGTCTAGTCTGGATTGTATTTCGAGACTTATAACTCATGTGCAAATTGGCTTCTCTGTCAATATCCCTACTTTAGCATGTTTTTTGGACATAGAAAATGCATATAACAATGTATTAGTAGATAGAGCTATCAGTATAATGGATGAAATTGGTATTGGATCTAAAATTTGTATATATCTCTGGTCCTTCCTATGTGAAAGGCATTTACACATAGAAGATGAGTTATCTGACAAAAAGATGAGTAGGTGGACAAACAGGGGCCTTGCTCAAGGAGATCCTTTCTCTCCTTTGATTTTTAATATTATTACAGCGCGTATTTGTCATATGATTCAAGATGTATCCCTATGCCAATATGCTGATGACTTTGTCCTTTTCTCAAGTAATAGAAATACTCAAATGAGCGTTATTAGTATGCAGCATGCATTTGATGTGTAGCGACATCTATGAGCCATCTATCAGTAACACTGAGATAGTTCACACACGGAAAGATAGATGGCGTGGCGCCACATTATCGTGCATCGCGCGCCTACATCCTGCATCGCGCTTGCGAAGTTTTCCCGAGAATCTGCATATATACAACTGTCCGACATGTACAGTTGGACCGCGGTCCCCAGGCACGATGTCCCAGCCTGGCGGAAGATCTTCCCTTTTAAATGGAGGTGTCATCCACCTTGCACCTCCATAGTGGTGACCCCGACGTGATGGATGGGAATATTTCCAACCCTCCAAAATCACGGAACATGCAGTAGCACTTCTGAGCAGATTCTCCAAGCTCATCACTCCCCACCGGCAAGCAGTCACACAGCAAGCCAACTTCGCCTCAATCAGGTCCATCGCAGCCGACTCACCGTGCTTCCTGGTCCTGCAAGGCAACACTGCGACTAAGCTCCTCGCCCGCACAGTCCACCGCAGCACACGCCCGGATCATCTCTCCGGCGTGGCGGTTTCTGCATTACGTGGACCAGCCGGCTCAACCTGTCGCAGCATCTGCGCTCCGTCTCGACTCAACGTAGACTTCGAGCAGCACTGGCACTTGCAAGCTTAACGCAACGACGCATCAACAGATCGACCTCCGGTCTAGGAAGGGAGTGATGTAGCGACATCTATGAGCCATCTATCAGTAACACTGAGATAGTTCACACACGGAAAGATAGATGGCGTGGCGCCACATTATCGTGCATCGCGCGCCTACATCCTGCATCGCGCTTGCGAAGTTTTCCCGAGAATCTGCATATATACAACTGTCCGACATGTACAGTTGGACCGCGGTCCCCAGGCACGATGTCCCAGCCTGGCGGAAGATCTTCGCAAGCGCGATGCAGGATGTAGGCGCGCGATGCACGATAATGTGGCGCCACGCCATCTATCTTTCCGTGTGTGAACTATCTCAGTGTTACTGATAGATGGCTCATAGATGTCGCTACATCACTCCCTTCCATAGATGCAATGGTGGCGTTACTCGATCAATTAGGGTTGGTACTTTCACCAAGTAAATCAAAATATTGTATTTTCAGTAGGGGGCGTAGGAGACAAGAAATTAATTTAAAAGTTGGTAGTAATTCATTAAATTCAGTTGAGTGTATTAAATATTTAGGAATGTGGATAGATAGATCGTTACTCTGGGGAAAACATATTAACGAAATTTGTGAAAAAACAGGTAAATTTCTAAACTTGTTGAAAGTACTTGCTGGATCATCTTGGGGAGTGCATCCCAAGCATCTCAGACGCATATATATTACCCTAATTCGTAGCCGAGTAGATTACGGGTCTTTTTTGTATCACAGTTGTGCAAAAACACATGTTACTAAACTCGACAGAATCCAAAACCAGGCAATGAGAATAATTGGTGGTTTTATTAGATCGACGCCTACACATGTCATGGAAGCAGAATTGTGTATTCCTCCTCTATTTGTCAGAAGGTTATATCTAGCCTACAAATATATCCTGAAGGTTCAGTCTGTTAAGAATAATATACTAACTGTTAAACTTCTTAATAAACTTAAAGATAATTGTGAGTTGCGATATTGGGATTCTAAAAAGAAACCTCTATTGGTAACAGTTTATCAAGAAACTAAAGAGGAGAATATCTACTCTTCAGATGTAATAGACATTTTTAGGCTGGATACTTGGGTCACAAATATTAAATTAAACCAGGTCATAAATGTTAATTTAGATAGCGTTCAGAATGCAAAGGCATATTACAATACTCATTCATTAAAACCATGTGTAATAGAAGAGTTAATTACTAAATACAATGGGTGGTACAGTATATATACTGATGGATCTGCAAGCACTGCAGGCATGGGAGCTGCTTATTATGATCCACACAATAAATTTGGTGAATGTCATAAAATTATTTCTCGACTATCAATTATGTCTATAGAATTGTTTGCTATTTCTGAAGCTTTGACCTACGCAAAATCCTTGGGTTGTAGACATCTTGTCATATTTTCGGATAGCAAGAGTGCCCTTCAGCATATAGCTCGATGCGCCTCTGGAAAACGAGGTGTTTCGATAGCTTATGCAATATTGCGCAAAATTCAGGAATATGCTGAAAATAACACTATAGTTAAACTTCAGTGGATACCGTCCCACATCGGCATAGCCGGCAATGAGGAGGCTGATCGATTAGCTAAATTATCAATAACAACGGGATCGGAAGTTTATATAGCTCCAAATTATACAGAAATATTAACTAACTTTAAAAAAAAAAGCTATTTAAACTGGAAAGAATATTTTGATGTTAATTCAAGGGAAAAAGGAATTTGGTATAGAACCTTTCAGAGCGAGCCTCCTCGAATTCCGTGGTTTGCTGATGTGGGACTAAGCAGATCGCATGTAGTCACGGCTTTTAGAGTGCGTTCCGGACACATTCAGCTCAATAAGTTTGCTTTTCTCATGAAAAAAAGTAATTCACCGCTATGCGAGGTTTGTGGTATTATCGAAGATGTGCAGCACTTGTTGATGGAATGTGTCCGCAACAAAGTTGAAAGAGAAAGGCTTTTCACTGAGCTTAATGTAAATATAGCTAATATGGGTACTCTAAATGAAATCTTGGCCAAGCCCACAAGTGGCGCGGCTAAGAGATTGTACAAATTCGCCCATGAGTATAAATAAGTTGAATTTGTGAAATTGTGAATGTAGGTATATATTCAAGATTAGGGTATGATGGGACTGGCATGGTCAAAACTGACAAAAGTCCCTAAATAAAAACAGAAATAAAAAAAAAAAAAAAAAAAAAAAAAGTTATGCCGTGACCGAGGTAAATAGGGATTAATTTTGATATATAGAGATAATGAAGTTGAAGTGTTTGTTTTGTTACCGCCCACCTCTGGAACTACCAGTCTGATTCAAAACAATCTTTCACCGATACTATTCATAAGTGCCTGCGACGGACTATATCTAAAATCTTTTTGATTTTAATTGCACGAGAAGTAATATGAAAGACTTAAATCCAATTTTATAATCTTTTTAATGATATAATTTCATAAATTATTATGATAACTTATTAAAGAAACTGTAAAAAAGTTTTGCTACAAAATAAATCCATAAAAATAAGTGTCAGTCAAAAAGTAATAACGAAGATAATAAGAAATGAGATTGGTTTCAGTTTTAATTATATTATTAAAATTAACGAAGATAGCATGACGTAAAATTGAGGCTACATTGTAACGAGATTAAAATAAATGGTATGCCAACCAAATTGTAATTAACTTAATTATTAAAGTAATTAATTAAAAAAATAAAACAAGAACTCGAAAGAAACATGCATAATCGTACACTTGTGTTTTTTTTTCAATGTGGCTATTATTATTATGGTATATTAAAAACGCAGTATGAAGCTGTTGGCTTTCAATCAGTATAGAGCAAAATTGTCCATAGACTTACAGCTCCACGGGGATACGTAACTTAATGGAAATTTCAAAGCGTAAAATTTCCCATAAGTTTTTACAAAAAAGATGGGTGAATTTGATTTAAAAGTTGTATAGAGTCCTCTTTTGATGTTTAAATATCAAGTTTATAAAATGTTAATATATGGATAGCGCAGTGGGCTGCATTATTATATATACGTATGTTACTTTATTTATATAAAATGTAATAATGTTGTTGTTTGCTATTCCGAAAAATAAAAAATATAAAAAAAATATAGAGTTTTTTTTCGTAGAATAATATGGATAGATGTTTCTGTGATTAGAGACAGTAGAAGTTAATTTGGCACATTGTGTTATGAATGTTTTTTGTATAATATGATATATATAGCATATATTTGAGAATTTCTCACGGTTTCTCTAAAAACCGTAAACTTACTATTTTGACAAAAAGTATCAATTCTACAATATGCTAAATGAACTACTATGGCCGCGAATCACTGAAATATCTATCCATATTGTTCTACGCTCGCTCGAAGAGCCGATAACCGATGGGGAAGAAAGGTTCTCGAGTGGCGACCACGTACTGGTGCGCGCCGAGCGGGACGACCTCCCACCAGGTGGACGGACGACCTGATCAGAGTCGCTGGGCGCCGTTCGAAGTGGATATCAATGGGGGAGGCCTATGGTCAGCAGTGGACATCCGTGGGCTGATATGATGATGATGATTGTTCTACGAAAGTGAAGAAAATCTCGAAAAAAATCAAATTTCCCGCCTTGTTACTGATGTTTGACCTTAATGTAGAAAAAGGTTTTTAAATACCTACATAAAAATATGGTTTTTATTCCTGAGGTGAATATGGCTTTTTTTCGTAAATTATATACTAATGACTGTGAGCTGTAGACCTCGCGAATCTCGATTTAATTAAATCTCTAATAATTACCAACCCTAATCACAAAATTTCATGACAATCGGTTGAGAAATGCGACCTGTAGTAAACAGCTGGACAGAAAAACTAAAGCATTTTCGCTCGATTAAAAAGAAGTAAGTTTGAGTTAACTACCACATCGTTTATCTTTCTCCCATAGATAGACGACTTTAAGCACAGTCTATAAAACCATACAGTCGTTCGACGAAGACTACTAGAAAGGGCACTCATGCGGGGTGTGAGGGGCGAGACGCGAGAAAGCCGAGCCCGACCTGCAAACAAAACGATGTTAGTAGCTCGGGACACAGCATACTTTATATGGACGTCGCGATACTGTCTAGACGTTGTCGGCATTTTCCACGAGATCAAAGGCGTCGGACGACTGTATGGTTTTATAGACTGTTCTATAAGCCTGGCTGGCTACCACCCTCAAGTTGAAAAGCTGTTGCCAAGCTCCTATCGGTGTGTTCCGACAGCTGCACTTGAGAGACAGTTCCTTCTAGGCTTTGTGTGCTTACCACCTTCGGCCGTATCATCATCATTGCACGGCAAACAAGCATACGGCCCGCCTGGTGGTAAGCAGTTACCGTAGCCTATGGACGCTTGCAACACCAGGGGTATCACTCGCGCGTTGCCGACCCTGAAGAAATCTCTTAACGCCCTTTTTGAAGAACCCCATGCTGTACTCCAATGGGAAAACCAACGCGGGGAGCTCATTCCACAACCTGAGCGTCCGCGGAAGAAACCTTTGACACAGTTCGAAACAATTCTGGTTTCAATGTGTGAGATTACTGTCAAGAACAGTAAAAAAAAAACATACTCTATAGTTATATTTTTTTTTGACGTCATTCTTATAGCTCGACCTATTTTATCTTGTCAACGTGACCTTCATTATACCATTGAAGTCACATTAATTTTGTGTCAAAACGTTATTTAATAACCGCAAGGCACGACTGGAAACTTTGGAATAATTAAAAGTTTGTCCTGATTTCGTTTATTATGAGCTTGGTAAGTTAACTTTTAATATCAACTGACGGCGATGTTTAATTCCTGGAATTCTACATTTTTGGGGAGGTTCTGATTTATTTAGAGAGGTAGGTAAGTAGGTTTTTGGGTAATATGTATGTGTATTATGTATGCATGGTGATTTTGTGAAAGCGTTTTTTTTTTTTTAAATAGTTAATTCAACATAAAACACGTATTTACATAAACTATTTCAAAATAATTACAATATACGTACACAGATGACAGGAATGTACAACGCATACAAACAAATCAATAATAATACCTCAGAGTATATAAATACGTACTTAATACTAAAATAGACACAAATAAGTATAGTATAAAAAAAAACTAAACAATTAAAATTAAAAGAAGAAGTCGGGATGTATGGGTGGGTGTGTGTAAGTGTGTTGCTCAATCACGGTTTGATGAAACCTTCCACAAATATAGATCATACCTGTATTATTTTTTGTGTTTGGCCACCGCAAATGCCGATGAGACGGTTAGAACATAAATATTATTCAAGGTATATTCTTAAAATTTTGATCCCTCAGGTCTTGTTTGTGATTCTGTGCTGTGAAAATATTATTGCTTGTCCATAATAACAAAAAAAACTTTGTTTGCTGTACACAAATATTAAAACTTACCTGATGTCTGCAAACTTTTTCAAGCTTTGTTTATAATGCCGAGGTTAGCAGTAAGTTTAAGGCGATGATAGCTCAGTGGTAGTGACGTCGGATACCGAGACGAAGGTCCCGGGTTCGAATCCTACAATGAGCTTGAGGTTTCGGTGAAGGAAAACATCGTGAGGAAACCATAGCACGGTGGTAGGGTACTTTGTAGTACCCGTCTGGTTGGCTACCACCCTCAAGTTGAAAATCTGTCGCCAAGCACCTATCGGTGTGTTCCGTCAGCTGCACTTGAGAGCCAGTTCCTTCTAGGCTTTGTGTGCTTACCACCTTCGACCACATCATCACTTACCATAGTGAGATTGTGGTCAAACACAGGCCTATACACAGTAAAAAAAAAAAATAATAAAAAAAAAAAAGTAATAAAACCTATTACAATTCTCGCGTCTGCGGAACCTAAAACCAGCTAGAACAAAGCAACCAGTTTTTGACGACAGCTATCTAGAAACGTTAGAAACTAAGCGAGCTACAGACAATAAAGTGTGCTATCTAAACTGTTGTACCACGGCGCTGGGTGCAGAGCGCACAATTACGTTCTCTACTCTGTGGATATTGAGATTCGTTTTGAGTGTTTGAATTTTGAGCGTTGGCAAAGATGTGATTGTTTTTACAAGATTTTATTTGTTTTCTCCTGTCCGGTGTCTGTAATCGAATAGTGCAAGTTAAATTTGACCCAGTTCCCAGTGTCCGGTTGAGCTGAATTTTGGTATACATTAGTATATTGGATGAAATATAATGGTGCGTCCATGCTACGCGAAGCGAGCACGAGCCGAGCCTCGAACGAACAGGATTCGTTCGTTGCTCGCGATTTCAAGCGTGGACGTACTTAACGAATGGGAATCCCCATGTTCGTGAAAATACTGTCAATCGGGAGGAGCGCAGTCGAGCACGCTACGAATGGGATTGTTTGAAATGAAAAAAAAAACAGAAAAATAGTTTGAACTACGGAGATAGAGTTGCCCTGGGATAATTTTTAACTTGGAAATACTGATGAAACCGCAAGGGACCGATAGTTATTTTATATTTTTGTAGTAAAATGCATTTCCGCTCTCAGTTCCCGCATAATCTTCGAATCTCATAACAAGAAATTTCAGCCATTAGCGAGTAAGTAAAACTCACACTTTAAAGATAAAGATAAAGATAAAGATAATTTATTGCAGGGAACATGGTACATTTGGATGACAAGTATTCATAAAATATCTACATGTTTCGCCTTAACATAATGTAGGCATGCAATTATATAAATTGAATTGAATTCTAATATAACAAGTAATAATTTTACTAAAAATAAAAAATATAACTAATTAAACCTTAGGATGTCAACTGATCATAAAATAATTAATCCATAGTGACAAATTACATACCTATTAGAAATTATGAATAAATAAAAAAAAATAAAAAAATGTCAAATTATAATTATTCATTAACAAAAAATTCATTCAGGCTATAGAAACACTTATCGCTCAACCACTTGTATAATTTTGATTTAAAAGTCACTATATTTAATTCTCTTATGTCTTTTGGAATATTATTAAATATCTTGATAGTCATAAAATAACAGTTTTTCTGGTAAAATTTAGTCCTACACATAGGTAATATAATTCTAGTAGGATCTCGCTTTCGTAACTTACTATTTTCGTTATTGTTACACTGACTATATAAATGTATGTTCTCTTTAACAAAAACGCCAGCTTGAAAGATGTAAGAGCAAGCAAGGGTGAGAAGGTTTAATTTTTTGAATAGAGGTCTGCACGATTCAAGTGGACCGACTCCACATATTGCACGAATACATTTTTTTTGTACAATAAAAGTTTTGCAAACATTTGTAGAATTACCCCATAGTAAAAGCCCATACCGGAGAAGTGACATTACGTAACCGTGATATGCAGTTATGGCTGTTTTAATGTCGGATAGCCGACGCAATCTCTTGAGAGCAAAGACAAAGCGGTTCAATTTTTTGCAAAGGTAATCGATATGTGATTTCCAATTACAATTTTCGTCCAGCATAAGTCCTAAAAATTTTATGTCTTTTACTTTACTAATTATTTCATTATGATATGTCAAGTGGAATTCAAATTTATTTTTATTATTATAATTATGAAAGTGAATAAATTTTGTCTTAGATAGATTGGCACATAAATTATTGCTTTCTAACCATTTGAGGATTGATTCTACTTGTTGGTTAAGGACTTGTTTATAAGTTTCCTGGTCACCTTTTTGAGCTACGACTACCGAAATGTCATCTGCAAACAGGACGCATTCTTTTGTTACATTCGGTAAATCATTGACATAAAGCAGGAACAATAAGGGTCCTAAGATACTACCTTGAGGAACTCCATATCTGTTTTCCATAAATTCTGATTGGTAAGTTTCAATCATATTATCTTTATCTATTCTTTTTATTTCTACGCATTGTTTTCGATTTGAAAGGTAGCTATCTAACCATTTTAAAGCTATACCTCTAATTCCATATGACTCACACTTATTTAATAGTATTTTATGATTAACGAAATCAAATGCTTTACTCATGTCAAAGAAAATTACTGATACAGGGATGCTCTTGTCAATATATTCGGTAATAATTCTTATTAGATTAAACGCAGCTAAAGTAGTTGATTTTTTCTTTTGAAAGCCATTTTGTTCGTCTTTAATGATTTTGAATTTGTCTAAAAAGCCAGTAATCCTCCTATGCATTGCCTTTTCAAATACTTTGGCTAGAACTGGGATAAGTGTAATAGGACGATAGTTATTGCGATCAGTTGTACTGTCTTTTTTATGTAAAGGGCAAACGACCGAGTATTTTAATTTATTTGGGAACGTCCCCGTAATAAATGAAAGATTTATTAAGTGACTCAGAACTAGACTAAGATTGGGTATACATTCTTTGAGAATGTGAGTGGAGATACCATCAAACCCAACTGATTTTGTATTATTAAGAGACATAATTAATTTTGAAACTTCAGATTCAGTGACGGGTCTTAAGAAGATACTACTAAAACATGAGTCCTGTACTCCATTAATGCTATTTTCCTCGTTATCAGCTATGTTATTTTTATTAGTAAGACCAATAAAGTAACTGTTAAACGCAGTTGCAATCCCTAAAGGGTCTGTAACGTTGTGACCATCTACAGTTATTTCCTTTATACCTTCAATTACTTGTACCCTATCCTTTTTCTCCTTTATCACATCCCACGTAGCCTTACACTTGTTCTTAGAATTGTTTATACATTTAAAATTTAAATTTCGTCTTGACATAACAATACATTTTTTTAAGATTCTACTGTAATTTTTATATGCTAATTTTGCTTCTGATGATTTTGACTTATAAAATTTAAAACGCAATTCTCTCTTTTGTCTTGAGGATTTTCTTATTCCAGTAGTTATCCATTTTGCTCTAGTACTATTTGACTTTATTTTTATATTTTCTATCGGAAAGCACATATTGTACAAAATAACAATTGTATCATGAAAAGAGTCAAATGCAGTATTTAAATCATCACAGTTAAGCACCTCTGACCATGTTAGTGCAGAAAGAGATTCCTTAAATTTGACCACATTTTCATTGCTGTAATTCCTCGCTTTCACATACCACTGTTGCAATTGTTCTTTTTTCTCAGTAATTGGGAATGTTATTATTTGGCATGTATTGTGGTCTGAGAGGCAGGTACCATATACATGACCTTGAGCATCTTTGATATTGCTGAGAATATGGTCAATGCAATTGTTTTGTCTTGTCGCTTCTTCTATATGAAATGTTAAGTTATAATTCGATACAATATCCTTCAGACGTAATGTTGCATAACTGTCTTTTAAAATATTAATATTAAGGTCACCGGCTATAACAATTTTCTGAGCTTTTTTTACAGCTAGTTTATGCAATAAGATTTCCAATTTATTAAAAAAAAAATTAACATCACTATTTGGAGTCCTATATAAACATAATAAAAAACATTGAATAGATGGAATGTATACGCCACAGCATTCGAATATTTTTTCTACTGAAATATCCCTACACATGCCCAAAATTTTAAACTCTAGGTATTTTCGTAATAATATGCATACCCCACCACGTTTTTCATTTTTTCTCGAGTAGTTTAAGTTTAAATTGCTTATTTTTGCTGACATTTTTAAAATACCACAGCATGGAATTTCGCCGCAGAATGTTGCTTATTACAAAACTATTGTCAAATCTGCTGACGCTACAATAGACACCCCTAGCGGAGTCAGACGTAGCGGTCGGGGACAATGCACCTATCTTGCACAATTTCCAACTTGTGTAACTTCTGGAATATTTTTAGTCTGTGCACAAAGGTGATTGGTACTTTGGTGTGTGAGAGAGAATCCATGTTACATGCCACTTACTATAAATAAATAAACATCCTGGGACATTCCTCACATACGGTTATCTGATCCCAAAATAAGCAGAGCTTGTACTATGGAAACCAGATAACTGATATAATACATATACTACTTTTTGTTTGTAAATACATACTTAATATTCATAATTACACCCAGACTCAGGACATGCAAACATGTTCATGTAAACGAATGCATGTCATGGATGGGAATCGAACCCATGACCCGCAGCGTGATAGGTAAGGCCAACCACGCCAACTGCCCGCCCAAGTCACTGTGGTGAAGAGAAATTGATGAAAGTGAAAGAAAATTGACGAAAGTTTACTTACCTGGGAGATTTTTTAAGAATATTTACCTTTTTGGACCCTAAAAACTTGGTTGAATAAGTCCAAGTCCTTTTTTTTATTGTTTATAGGCCTGTGTTTGACCACAACCTCACCATGGTAAGTGATGATGTGGCCGAAGGTGGTAAGCACACAAAGCCTCGAAGGAACTGGCTCTGAAGTGCAGCTGTCGGAACACACGATAGGTGCTTGGCGACAGATTTTCAACTTGAGGGTGGTAGTCCGCCAGGTGGTACTACAAAGGACCCTACCACCGTGCTATGGTTTCCTAACGATATTTTCCTTCACCGAAAGCGGTGAAATCGGTATCCGTCACTACCACTGAGCTATCATCGCCTTACTTTGCGTAATAAAGGTTAATATTTACAAGACACATTTCCAAAATTGAACAAATGATATTCAGCACGATATAACCTACTTTGAAAATAATGTTGCGATAGCGCTGTCCCAAAATAATAATTTTTTATGTGATACGATTATATAAATGTTTTCTTTGAAATGTAGATAAGGAATATACTCTTACGATATGTTATCAAAATTGAAGCGTAATTTTGAAGAAAATATGTATGTTGAAAACATTTTTACAAAGCCTTTTTAGGGTTCCGTAGTCAAATGGCAAAAAACGGATTCGTCATGTCTTTCTGTCTGTCTGTCGTCCGTATGTCACAGCCACTTTTTTCCGAAATTATAAGAACTATACTGTTGAAACTTGGTATGTAGATGTATTCTGTGAACCTCATTAAGATTTTCACATAAAAATAGAAAAAAAAAAACATTTTGGGGTACCCCATACTTAGAACTGTTTTTTTTTTTCATTAAAACCATACGTCTTCAAAAATGATATTGAGGTTTCTAATATATATTTTTTCTAAACTGAATAGTTTGCGCGAGAGACACTTTCAAAGTGGTGAAATTTGGGTCCTGTAACTTCTAAAATAAGAGAATGATAAAACTAAAAAAAATATGATGTACATTACCATGCAAACTTCCACCGAAAATTAGTTTGAACGAGATCTAGTAAGTAGTTTTTTTTAATACGTCATAAATCGCAAACCGCAATTTACCTTTCTTTCAATCGACTCAAATTACACTATTAAATCATCGATCAAAGTTACAACGAACTACAAGAAATTTTATATTATGTTACTTGCTGCTACGGAACCCTTCATGGGCGAGTCCGACTCGCACTTGGCCGCTTTTTTTTGCTCTGATCAACTCGACTGGGGAAGATTCTCCAAGCCAATCGAATGTAGTATTTCAGAGCTTGAGAAAGAGCTCATTGGGAAGAAGGAAGGTTTGGTAATGCGTGAGTGATGCCACGGCTGTTGCAAGTGTCCTTGCTTCCAGCTTCTTTTCAAAAAAAATTGAAGAAATTATAACCCTAAACTCCTTAACTTCTCTGGAAATTTTGATCAGGGGGCAAAAGTCTGCTATTTGTTGTCCACGCATATCTCCGAAGATATTAATCGGATTCTTCCATTCTTTTTTTATTGGTTTACATTTACTTCAGCTGGAACAGTGTAAGTTTCATCGAATCTAAATCAAAATTCTTTATTTGTGAGTCACAGGTTAAACAATGACAACATAAATAAGTCTTATAAATAGTTCCACTGTGACTTGCCTAAATAGGCGTACAAAATAAATTACACAAAATTAAACCGACTCAATTGAAAAAATACAACAAATAGGCAATAATAACAATGATCAAAATTTAAATTATTTAAAACAAAATATCAACATAAAAATATGTCAGAAAAAAAAGGTGTGGTCAAAAACAATACTCGAAATCGGTTTAGTAGTTTTCAAGATATGGACAATTATGTGTGATGGCCTGGCTTATTGATACGAGCTGCGGGTGTGGTGACAAAGGAAAAACAGTTCAAAACCTTGGTCAAATTCTAGTGCATTTAAGAAAAACTAAAAATGACGAAATAAAATAGTTAATTAAAAAAAACGACTTCATATAATACACTAAAAAGTATAAAATAACTCTAATCAGCGAAATATTTTCAATGGAATACGTCTTGCTCTTTCGCTGACTTCAAATCAGTGTCAGATTAGAGTTATTTTATACTTTTTAGTGTATATTATATGAAGTCGATTTAATTTTTTATTACATTAGTTTTTTGTATCTTTATATCAAAGTAAATACACTTGAAAATAAACGAAGTTTTTCATATAAATCTCATTTAGCCTTAATTGGGAGCAATTTAAGGAAAAACGAGCGAGTTTTGATTTATCGTACTTGTTTGCAATTTCCGAATATTAATTTTGTTGTAAACATAAAATATTAGTTAGATGAAATTAATTTCGTACCTGTGAAGTTTTCTACCTGCCAGATAGAATATAAACTTTTTTGTTGTACACTTATTATTTATTTCTTTTTAATTTAATGTTTTGGAAGAAATTTCGTTTTTTTTTTAAATCAATTCTTCTTTATTGGTAAGAGAGTTGTGAGTTGGGGGCAAAGTTGTTGCTAAATCAAACAAAAATAAATAAAATTGCAAAATACCTAATGTTTGATATTTAAATTTCTCCCGGTTTCAATTGGAATATTTCAACAACTGCTATCATTATAAACTTCACTATGACAAGCAGAATGACGCAGTAGGAGCGTAAAACGTAGCTGTTACGCGCAGCAGCCTATAAAAGTTGGCCTGTTTTATATATTCGTGTAGTATTGCGACGTTCTTTCTAGGTATATTTATTTCTATGCACAATTGTATTTTATTTTTTATTTTTTTATACAACTTAGTCGATAAACAAGCATACGGCCCGCCTGAGGGTAAGCGGTTACCGTAGCCATATAGAAGCTTGCAACACACGAAGCATTGCTCACGCGTTATCGACCTATCCCCCCTCCCCTATGAGATCTGGCAACCTTACTCACGCGCAGGAACACAACTTTACACAACATAAAGTTATTTGGCTGCGGTATTCTGTAAGGTGGAGGTACTTCCCCAGTCGAGCTGCTCTTTGAGCGAATATACGCTATGCTCTACCTCTCTTATTATCAGACAGGATCCAAAATCTGGGTATAATTCAGAAACATAGTTTACCCCCTGACTTGACTTACTATTCAGTGATGTAATAGAGTAGTGAATGCGATACTGTATCTTACTGTATTTGTTACTGGGAAGAGGCTATTATGTAAATCTAGTAGAAAACGCCACGAGGAGTATCGGCAAAGAGTAGATAAATATCCGATATGCGGTTATTGCTGATAGATTTTGGTATGTGATACTCCAATCAGGTTTTGTTTGAAACAAATAGTTTTATCGTAAACACTGCTTGCAATAGTAGTCAGAACAAAGGTTATCGCAAAATTTCGCAAAATTATTTTGCCGGTTTTTTTTTTTTTAGGTATAGATTTGCACTATTAAGGCATAGCATAAACTCATTCGAGTTTTACCGTACACTATAGCAGTCATCATTTTAAAATAAAATAAATAAATATACTGGGACATTCCTCACACACGGTCATCTGATCCCAAACTAAGCAAAGCTTGTACTATGGAAACCAGATGACTGATATAATACATATGCTACTTTTTGTTTGTAAATACATACTTAATATACATAATTACACCCAGACTCAGGACATACATACATGTTCATGCACACAAATGCATGTCCTGTGTGGGAATCGAACCCACGACCAGCGGCGCTATAGGTCAAGAATCCACGTCTTAACCAACTGCGCCAACTGGCCCGTCATCATTTTGAATAGGTAAATGCCATATTATTGGTACTTAATGACGGTTAACCTTAATGAAATAATGTTCACTAGTAGGTACCTACAGCAATAAAAAAAAAGTTCGCAAAGTAACTTATACAAATAAAATAATATAACCAATTCCCCCTCTGCCATAACTTATTCTGTGTCAACCCTCATCTACGATAGAGCTCTTGTCGTAGCGCCGTAGCACCATAGTTTCGTAGCACTATCTACGAACACAACACTACATAATACACGCTCTATTTTCACGTCGGGCTTCAAATGTTGGAGTCAATGTTGGCTGGCACGTTGGCAAAAGTTTTGTATAGTTTAGAAAGCAAAGCTTGGTAACATATCTGATTGTATATAAAATGGTTTCCCAAAATATGGTATACAACGTGTAAAGGAAAGATAAAGAAACAATATGTATAGACTCTCTGTACAAAGTTTCTGCTCAAAATAAATTACTCAAAAATTCATACCAATTGCTTCCAAGTTAGACAAACAAGTGTCACCACCAATGAGGGTAATTATATTAGTATTCTTTGATTAAGGATACATCCAGATAGAGTGTAGCAGCTGTGCTCGCGTCGATAAAAATACGCTCTAACTGTTAGGGGCTAAATCAAATAAAAACAAATAAAAATGCAAAATAATGATCAATATTTAAATTTCTCCCGACTTTAATTGGAATATTTTAACAACTACTATCATTATGAACGTCATTATGACAAGTTGAATGACGCAGAGGGAGCGTAAAACGTAGCTGTTACGCGCAGCAGCCTATAAAAGTTGGCCTGTTTTGTATATTAGTGTAGTATGGCGACGTTCTTTCTAGGTATATTTATTTCTATGTTAGTATTATTATCTTTTCGCTTTACTTGCTAATATTATTATAAAATAAAAAAATAATAAAATTTTCTCTTTCGCCATCTGTGCGCATGGTACCTACCTAACTACCAAAGAAGTCATGTAATTTGATGGATATACGTTGTATATGTATACGTTGTATATGTATACGTTGTATATATATACGTTGTATATGTATACGTTGTATATGTATACGTTGTATATGTATACGTTGTATATAGGTCTTATTATAATTAAAATGTAAGCAAGCGTCCAATTTTTGGATCACTAGACATTGGCCTTAACTCATAACATGCCAAAATAAAAAATAAAAAAATTAATAGTACGACGTATTCCATTGAAAATATTTCGCTGACTTCAAATCAGTGTTAGATTAGAGCTATTTCATACTTTTTAGAAGTCGATAAATGATTTGTTTGGAAGCTCTAATAGATTATCATATGTGAATATAATGCATACATACATGTCGAATTCGAATGACATGTTCGAATCCTTTTTTTGAAGTCCATTAAAAACGATTCAAAGCAACGTTGGTTCGAATAGTGTTCCCAAAATCAATTAGCTGGCCACAAACATTTGCACCAATGTGTGAAGCCAGTACATCGTAAACGCTTGAATACTTCTACTTCTGTACCTATGCTTATTTATGGCCAGATTCTTGTGACGTCATATCAAAAATGCAACAGTAAAATGAAATGTTTACCTAGTAACAACAAAGTTGGGGTTTGCATTTAATTTTTACTGAAATGGACTGTGTCGTAAAGTGAGACGGTTGAATTTTATATGTGAATGAATTTTTTAGTTTATAGTTTTAGCGGGGTAGGCAATTTTGAAATGAAGTGAACTTTCGACTAGAAACAGATTTTCTCGACTTTGCGTTTTTTTTATACAACTAAGTCGGTAAACAAGCATACGGCCCTGATGGTAAGCGGTTACCGTTGCCGTATTGACGCTTGCAACACAAAAAGCATCGCTCACGCGTGACCTTTCCCCCACCCCTATGAGCTCTGGCGACCTTACTCACGCGTAGGAACACAACTTTATACAACATAAAGTTATTTGTCTGCGGTATTCTGTAAGGTGGTAGTACTTCCCCAGTCGAGCTGTTCTTTGAGCGAATAAACGCTATGCTCTACCTCTCTCAATCTTTTCGTTCATATATATATATGTGTGAGTAATACTTCAACAGCTGTAGATTATTCACCGTCTGTAAATGAAATATTCTTTTTTTCGTGATTTTTGCTGACAGTACAGTTAAGACCTTTCTTAGATCCTTAAAATCGATCTATTCGGAGTCTCCCCGAGACGTTTCCACCGTACAAAGCATTACTCCCTCGAATCGCATCCCATTTCCATTCCGTCCGTCCGTCCGTCCGACCATTCAGTCCTGCGTAAGCGCGCTCGTCGCACGGACGCGTGAATATAATACCTACCGGTAATCCTAAACTGACTTGCAGTTTGTGTATTTAAGTAAACTTACACGTTAACATTTTGCTAAAATGGTGCAATGTAAAAAGTGTAAGCAGTTCCTGTCTACATCTAAGGACGAAGTGGTTAAGTGCAAAGGAGAATGCAACGGTGTATTTCATAAGAAGTGTGTAAAAAATATGAAACATTTCTTGCAAAAAGAATGTTGCGAAGACTGCCGAAAGGGTGGTAACTCACCGAGAGTACCCGAAATTACTCAGGAGGAAGAATACTGTGATGATAGTCCGAATATAGGTAAGGGAGCGAGAAACAGTGTAATAGAACCAGAGAAAAACACAATGGAAAAAATGGAAAATACGTTAAAAGAAGTGAACCAGAAACTAAATATTGTGTATAAAATGGAAAAGAATCTGGAAGAAATAAGAAACACTGTTGCTTTTTATGCTGAGAAATATCAAGAATTATTCGAATTTAAGCAGCAGGCAGAAAAGAAAATAAAAAACTTAGAATATAATATTATAAGAATAGAATATATAATATTATAATAATATAACGTTCATCTGGAAAAGTGTAATAAAGCACTAGAAGAAAGGGTTATTGTAATTGAGCAAAAAGAAAAGGAAAAAAATATTGAAATTGTCGGCTTAGAGAAACTAGAAAAGGAGGACTTAAACTCAGTAGTATCAACATTAGCAATCAAATTAAATCTGAACCCAAAAGACATTGAAGACGTTAAGAGGGTAGGTGTAGAAAAAACAATAAACGATTCACCTCGGCCTCAGCCCGTGATTGTCACGCTACGCACGAAAATGGCAAGAGACGAATGGCTGAGGCAACGTAAACAACGAATAACCAATGCAAAAGTCTATGATAATGGTAAAGAGCTTAATATTTACATAAATGAAGACCTTCCTAAGTACCTCCGTCAGTTATTCTGGTTAGCTAAGCGAGATCTTAAGGTATCTTATAACTATATATGGATACAAAATTCACGAATATTGGTTAAGGCGAGTGAAACAGAGAAAAAAATTCATGCAGTCAGATGCGAAAACGACATTCGACGGCTATTGGAGGTAGCCGGCAAGAACCTCGCACAATAATATAATACTGCAAATAAGCATAAGAGTACACTATGTGATTAACATTAGAAATAAAATTCGATCCCATACAACTCAAAGAAAATGAGTATGAGTTTAATCAATATAATAGTTTAGAGGAATGGAGTAAATATATTAAAAGTAAGAAAAGTTGCAATGAATTTGATATAGTACATTTAAACATAAGATCATTAAGAAAACAATTCAATCAATTACTGGTATTATTAAAATCAAGTAGCCGAAATATAGATATTATTATATTAACAGAGATAAATATTCAAATAGAAGAAATATCGATATACATGATAGATGGGTATAATACTTGCGAATATACAAGAAAAAATAAGAGAGGAGGAGGAATACTTATGTATATAAAAAGAGAATTAAGCTGGGTGGAAGAAATGACATACACTTTTGAAACGGAGGCTATTCATGGAAAATTACAAAAGGGACCTAGCTTACTACATATTATTGCTATTTACAGACCGCCTGATAAGAACAAAGTTACATTTATCAAACAAATAGACTTGCTAATAAAAAGTATACCAAAGCGAGATAGTTTAGTAATCATGGGAGATATTAACTTGGATTTATTAGACTTAACAGGCAATAATCAGAGTTTAGTTTGTAATGACTACAAAAATACCCTGTGTAGCCACGGCTTAGAAATGGTTATACCTACATCAACGATAACGCGAGAAGCGATAGTCGATGGACAACACCAGTCGTCATGCATTGACCATGTGTGGGTGCGTGCACAATGCGGCGGTATACAATGCGTCTCCGCGCACACATTCAACTGTTTGTTGTCCGATCACCATATGATAGGTGTGAGACTATTTTATGGGCCAAGTGAAAAAAGTAGTGACAATAGTAACGTAGTGCATGCGATGTTCAATAATAAGCTAATTAAGGAAAAACTTGATAATGTGTCGTGGGATAATATATTTAGGATTGACTGTCCCGTATTATTGTATAGTGAACTGTGCTTTGTTTTTCGCAGTATATATGCAGAATGTTTAGTTACAAAATCGTGTAGTACAGATAAAAGGGAAACACAACCGTGGGTGAGTAAAAAAATTTTTATTTTAATGGAAACAAAAAATGAATTATTTAGAGTATGGAAAAGTGATCCCTCAGATATGAATAAGAGATTAAAATATACGAAATTTAGAAATAAAACTAATAAATTAATTAATACTGCGAAAAATAAGTATAGAAGAGATCAATTAACCAATTGTAAGGGGGACTTTAGGAAAATATGGGCTAATATAAATCAATGGATAGGAAAGAGTAAAACAACTATAGATAGTACGATAAATAAATATTTGGGAAAAACAGATAGCATGTATAATATTTGTACAAAGTTCGCGAATACTTTTACACAGGAAATAGAAAAAATTAAACATGATTGTAACGTCAAGTTCTTGGATAGAAATAAGTATGTTAAAAAAAGATTACTATCATTTAGGTTTACAAAAGTTAATCCGGGAAATATTGAGAAAATAATAGATAGCTTAGAAAATAAAAAAGCCCCAGGGGTGGATCAAATAAGGGTACAGGATTTAAAATATGTTAAAAGAGAGATTAGTAGAATATTGTCAAAATTTATCAATATGTGTGTGTCTAAGGGCGTCTATCCGGATGACCTAAAAAGGTCACTGATACGGCCAATATACAAACAGGGATGTCATCTCGATTATACCAACTATAGACCGATTGCAGTCTTGTCGGTCATCAATAAAATTGTAGAAAAAGTTGTTGTTGGACAAATAAGTTCTTTTTTGGAGAAAAATGCAATGATAACAGATTGTCAACATGGGTTTAGACGAGGCAGGAGTACTAATACCATTCTCATTCAATTCACAGACTATATTAATCAAAATCTAGATCACAGGAACCAAGTATTGGCACTCTTTATTGACTTCAAAAAAGCGTTTGACACCCTTGGTCATAGTCAGTTACTTGAAGCCATGGATGAGTGTGGTATTAGCGGCCCGGTAAATGACTTTTTTCGTAGTTACCTAAGAAACAGGACGCTCTGCACTGTTGTAGAAGGTACAAGGGGAGCAGAAGCGGCCGTCACTCAGGGAGTACCCACCGGCTCAGTGTACGGACCGGTGGGCTACATAATACACGTGAATAGTGTAGTTAATGTTGTAGAACACTGTAGGGTGTACATGTATGCGGACGATATGTGCCTGTTGGCCACAGGGAAAGATATAAGCCAAGCAAATTTGCTATTGCAAAATGATTTTGATAGAATTACCAAATGGGCTCATGATAACGGTATTATACTCAACACCAGCAAAACAAAGTGTCTGCACATATGTTCACCCTATAATAAAACAGCAAGACAAATTACTAGCGACTGTATACAGATTGTTGGTCATTCATATGAATGCTTACATAAAATAGAAAAAATATGTAAATGTCCGAAACTTGAAATAGTTGACAAGTTTAAATACTTGGGTCTGTTGATTGATAATAGGTTTAACTGGAAGCCGCATGTGGCGACGGTTTGCAATAGATTGAGGTCAATTCTTGGTAAGTTTTACCACCTCAAGAAAGTATTGGACAAGCGTACCTTAATTATGGTCTACTATGCTTTGGCTGACTCATTGGTTGGTTATGGTTTGAGCTGCTATGGGTTAACATTCAGGACGTATATAGAAGAAGTAAAAAAAATACAAGTACGGTTCCTAAAACTTATTGTTGACAAAAAAATTAAAGATAAATTTAAAGACGATTACAATCATTTATTTGTGGAGTGTAAAGTGTTGCCAATAGATAAGAAAATTGAATATTTAATAATGCTTGAAACATATTTTAAGGAGGAGTATAAGAATAAAAAAGTATATAAATATAGTGTGAGATCGCTAAAGAAAGGGATGCTATTACAAACAAGAGCAAGTAATTATTATGGGGAGAGAACCCGTCAATATGTAGTTCCAAGATTATACAATAAGTACCGTGTATTGAGAGATGCGAATATTAAAAGTAAACATGTTTTGAAAAGTAAAGTAAGGGAATTGTTTTTGTCAAAAATTGTCTAAATATGTATTTGTTGAAGTGGTGTTAGAATTCATGTGCAAAATAGAGGTTAAACAGTGTTATAGTTAAGATAAGAGAAAGGTAGTGAGCAAATGTACCTACTTATGTGTATGATCATGTCATTGTATTGATTGTGTTGCAAGGACATGCTGATATACGTATGTTTGATGTGTCAAGAGCGTTACGCCTACAAACCGCATTAGCAGTTTGGCGTTGTTTTAATTATGTAAATTTTGGTGATGGTTGGGATTAATAAATATTTAAAAAAAAAAAAAAAAATTACTTCTAATGTTATCCAAAATTACGCTCGCGAGTTTAATATACCCGAATAAAACCTAAAAGATTGCTCTTAATTTTTTCCATATACTACACCTGGATGGTTTGCATTCCTTTTTAGGGTTCAATGCGTTGGAAGTTAAAATATATATATTAATAATATATCATTAATTTTTGGAGGCCTATTTGAATGAAAATTAATCGATATATTTTATCATTTTACAATTGTAATATTGGTAAAAATAAACCAATCTATGAAAAAAAGTGCTAAAAAAACAGAAAACTTTTTCATTACAAAATAGGTTTCACAAACAATTAACTCTGACAACTGCAGAACCGTATATTCATTCTACCGACTCGTACCTAACGGATTACTATCGCTCGGCAAAAAGACGGAGAATGCCGACGAGTGCCGAGGAACTGTGGGATACGCGAGGGAAATCCGAACTGGCAATTTTAGCTTGGGGCACACTGGGTGCATTAGCCTTTATTAAGTTTCCGTTTTGTTGTTGAATGTGCGGTTTAGTGAAACTTTTGTTTATATGGTTTACGAGGTCTTTTGCATGTTTCATGCGATTAAAATATACGTGTGTGATATTTTAGCCTGTTTGTAAAAAATTACGATATTTTGAATACTAAAATTAAGATCTTTAAACTTTACGGAAAACTTATGATTTCTAAAATAAAATAATGGAAAGCTAGGTATAATTATAAAAATGTTTTAAAATTCAATTAAAATTATCTGTACTTTTATAGTGAGCTACTTTTCATTTTTTTTCTATATGTACCAATATAGACAGATACCTATTATACAACATTTTAAATAATATTATTCAAATAAATTTTGATTTCAAATGTATGAGAAAGCTTTAATTATTCACGTGGTTTTAAAAGGGATACTAAAACAAACACTTCCTTCTATCAGCACATTTATATCTCAACATTTGAAGCACAAATTAATAAGAAATTAAATACAAACCCAGTGTAACCCGAGCATTAAGCCCGTCGTTCTACCTCCGTTTTTATTCGCGTCAATTGAAATTTATTTGAGGCGCGTCTATCTCAACAGCCGACATTAACGCCAGAGATGTTTTATCGATATCGACTGCCGCCCATCCCTATTTCTTTACCGTGTAATTTTATTGACGTACCGAATACCAACTGATTTGTTTCTAAGGTATTCTCTCTTGACATAATAACTTCAGCCATGATTTTTGTGATCTTGTATTTTCCTCTTATTATTGAGAATTCCTTCGTTTTGTCAAAGGAGACTTTGATAATGATCCATATATATTTTGAAACAAAATCCCCCAGCTGCGTTTATCTGTTTTTTGAACGTGATAAACTCAAAACCTACTGAAAGGATTTTCATACGGCTTTCACCAATGGAAGGAGATTTGTAGGTCTTTCTTGGGTGACCATCGGTCGGTAACGCGTGTGTGGTACCCCTGGTGTTGCAAGCGTCTATAGGTTACGGGAACCGTTTACCATCAGGCGGTCCTTATGATCGTGGTATGAAAAAATGCAGTTGAAATCGAAACTAACATTAAACAAAGCATTTTTAGCAAAAGCTTAAAGGAAATCGAGAATTATAAGCATTTACTTTGAAATATATAAACAGTGGCTCAAACTTTAGTATGCCATGTTATTGTTCAAGCTCACTCAATCGGAAGTATAAGACTTAAACACATAACAACCTCTCAAATAAGTCGGTAAAGTCGGTCGGCCGTGAATGCGCCGATGAAACTTCGTAAGGGGTCAGAATGAGTTTTGGAAGTTTAAGTGCTGACAGATTCAGGCGTTTTGTTTTATCTTTTGCTGCGTGTGTCTTGTATATTTTCACTGAAATTAAATTATCATCCGCTAAATAGACTGATGGATGACATAGTTCTTTGCCACATAGGTACTTTTTTTATTTATTTTTATACCACTAAGGTGGCAAACAAGCAAACGGCCCGCGTAATGGTAAGCAGTTACCGTAGCCTATGGACGCTTGCAACACCAGGGGTTTTAATCGCGCGTTGCCGACCCTGAAGAAATCTCTTCACGCCCTTTTTGAAGAACCCCATGCTTTTCACAGTCCGAGCGTCCGCGGAAGAAAACTCCTTTTAGCCCACAAGGTAGCCGTGGGCAATGGGCATCATGTCGAACAATTCTTTAGAACACTCTCCGTTGTACAAGCGGTAGAACACACATAAGGAGGCAAAGTCTCTCCTCAGACTGAGGGGCTCTAAACCACTTGTGAGCTCGGGAATGTCAACAATTCTGACGGCATGTCGCTGAACCGAGTCTAACGGCCCGAGCTGGTATCCACATAGATGACAGCAGTACTCCATATGAGGCCGGACCTGTGACTTATAAAGTTGTCAGCATCTATCGGTGTGTTCCGAGAGCTGCACTTGAGAGGTAGTTCCTTCTAGGCTTTGTGTGTTTACGACCTTCGGCCACATCATCACTTACCATGGTGAGATAGTGGTCAAACACAGAAAAAAAAAGCCAGTGGTTCAGTACCACTTTTTCTATTCTGAGGCTTCATCATCATCATCATCAGCCTATAATGACCCACTGCTGAGAACAGGCCTCCTTTCACAAATCAGGGTGAAAGGAAATGGGCAGATACTCCACCACGCGTGCCCACTGCGGATCGGTGGAGGTAGGCGAGTGGTCAACCTACTGTTGGAATTATTCAAGCATCCAACGGAAAGCAGGAGGCATCCAACTAGCTTAACGACTATTACAATTAAGTGATAACCGGTACCAACGGTCTTCTACGTGCCTTCCGAAGCACGGAAACGCTCGATTTGAAATACCACTAGGCCGTCACCCATACAGGTACCGACCGCGACAGAGATAGCTTAAATTTGCCGATTGATTAAGAACGGCTAATCATGCTACACCAAGAGCGCTTCTATTTCTATTCTAAGGTTTATAAATTATGAAATGCAATAAAAACAAAATGCCCTTAAATGGAAACCTCTCTCCTCTAGAACCTACATCTAAAAGAACACCACACAAAACGGCTCCCAAAGCATACATCTCGTAAGTATCGGCAGCTGAATACAAGCAAGATTGTTCGAGTACTACTACTTAGTGCTGAAAAGTGTAGGTCTAACGCAGCGCCGGCTGAAGGTATGGGCTGTAGGCCTCAGAAAAATCATGATGATCTTATCAGATATGATGACATAATATATATTATTATACCATTGTAGCAAGAGTACCAGTCCCTTGCTTAGATTTGGATTTAAGGAGTAACTCGGTTAGGCAGAAGGCAGGAATATCTAAGTAATACTGAATATCGAGAAGCGATGAAAATAGGTAATACTATCGTGAAGCGATGAGGTGGAATGATTAAGAAAGATGAAACAAATGAAATGAAGGATGTTATTTGAATATAAGAAATGATTTTAATGCAAATCAATTTAAATTATGTATAACAGAAAACAGAAATATTACAATAAGCTAAGAAATGAATACAAGGTAAAAGCGCGAGTGATCGTAAACGCGGAGAGAAACCGAGTGAGCTCCGTAGGTGTCCTCTCCAGTACTTGTTTGGTGGCGAAGTACGCCACACCCTTATATTCTGCCGTGTTATGAATTAACTCATAAACTTTGTTTTTCGATATTTATTTAGTAGTCATGTTTATTTTCTAGTAATAAATTATTATCTTTCTTTGTTGAAGAATATCCAGTTCTCAGGTATACTATAATGTATAATGTGTATAAATTATGTTCTCTTTACCTATGTACCTATAATAATAGACAATATGTATGTATTTAATGACCCTCCAGGTCTTTGCTTACTATATTATTTCTGGAATTTATATTTGTATACGTGACTGTATGTATCCTATTTGACATAATGTGTCAATTAATATCTATAATAATACATTATATGTTCTTACAAATAGAATATTAGCTACTATAATTTTCCAACATGAAATATAAAATTGTCTCCTCGCGTACTATAATTTATGGTCAATTCCTAAAATAGATAGCCCAATAGCCTTCAACCTAAATTCGTCCCTGTCTGAGATGGAAATATTGTAGGAATACAAATAAAAGTCGGGGAGCCCCGCGTACGTCCCCCGAGGCTTTTTGCTAACTTGTTTATTGAGTGAGCCTCGCAGTCTCTGATATTGAGACACTTATAATATTTTCAGTCCTGCTACTGTTTTACAGCAGTTTTGTTTAAAGTTGGTTTTGAATTTTAAACAAATGTATGAAGACTTTTAAAGCTGCAGAGACGCCATTTAAAGCCCATCCCACACGTAGCTATCATCATCATCGTCATCAGCCTATGATGTCCCACTGCTGAGCACAGGCCTCTTTTCACAAATGAGGGTGAAAGGGAATGGGCAGATACTTCACCACGCATGCCCACTGCGGATTGGTGGAGGTAGGCTAGTGGTCAACCTACTGTTGGAATTTTTCAAGCCGCCTAGGAGGCATCCAACTAGCTTAACGACTATCACAATTAAGTGATAACCGAGACCAACGGCTTTACGTGCCTTCCGAAACACGGAAACGCTCGATTTGAAATACCACTAGGCGGTCACCCATCCAGGTACCGACCACGAACGAAGTTAAGCGACGGCGGAGTTAAGCTACAGACGTAGCTTAACTTCGCCGATCGATTAAGAACGGCTAATCATGCTACACCACGAGCGCTTCTGATTAATAAGCCGAGCTATAATATAAATGCCAGTACAAGTTGGTGAAGTAACAGAAATGTATATTAAAGCTGCGAGTGCGGTCACTCAAAGATTAGTATTGAAATATATCGTAATATGCTTTGCTATGATTCATATTAATATATATTATAGCTACGTCTGTGATGGGCTTAAATTCTACTAACACAATAATACAATCTACGTTAACTCATCAATAGCGATTGACGCAGAAAAGATACATAATAAAAAGGTCAGTCAATCCTGAACCCAATTCAGGATTAAATACGGTTGAGAGCGTTTCATCCGTCGATTTTGGACCAATTGCGGAGACCGCCCGGAAAATCTGCCTAAGCAACTCACTGCCTGTTTTTGTTTTAACCGTTTCGTTTCCTGTTTTTGTTCTCTCGGCGAGAATCCTTTGATATCAGGGCTATTCAATTTTTACGGGAAAATGTCCTCTTTATAAAGGTACAGTTTTCAACTGAAATTGTTGTCTGTTTGTCGTTTATTAACGAATGAGAAATGATGTGAAGTTAAGTGTTGGAGTCATGGTCTGAAATACGTAAATACGTACGGTAGGTGTACTGGGCTTACAGTTTGCAACTGAGTCGCTGTCCATTTCTGATGTCACACAACACAATTCCAGCGCGCTCGTGGTGTAGCATGATTAGCCGTTCTTAATCGATCGGCAAAGTTAAGCTACGTCTGTCGTGGTCGGTACCTGGGTGGGTGACCGCCTAGTGGTATTTCAAATCGAGCGTTTCCGTGCTTCGGAAGGCACGTAAAGCCGTTGGTCCCGGTTATCACTTAATTGTGATAGTCGTTAAGCTAGTTGGATGCCTCCTAGGCAGCTTGAAAAATTCCAACAGTAGGTTGACCACTAGCCTACCTCCACCGATCCGCAGTGGGCACGCGTGGTGGAGTATCTGCCAATTCCCTTTCACCCTGATTTGTGGAAGGAGGCCTGTGCTCATCAGTGGGACATTATAGGCTGTTGATGACAACACAATTATTGTTTTTTTTTTACATCTTTTGGCTGCTTTATATAGGTACAACTTGTGTTTTGAGATTTCAGAATAAAATATTTTTCTTTCTTCTTTCTTTTCTTTCCAAATTATGGTACAGTAAATTCGTTCGATTCCCGGCAAGTGCAGATGATTTTACAAAAATCTATGGATGCAGTTGTGCTTTGTTTTAATTAAAATCTCGCTGTAAAAACCCTTGTACTAAAAAGTTTTAACGATGGTACCAAATTATTCTATTGTCATCGATCCTTGATAAGTGTGCAAAGTTTCTGTTTAATCTGACGTTTTGAAGTCGATGAAAATTACGTTTGTAGATTCCATTAAATATATACATACATTTGAAGCTAATAAAAGTGTAGAAAAAAAAAGCGAACTCATTTTTTGTAAAAAAAAAACTACCTATAATATTTTAATTATTTTCTCTCTGTATGGCATCGCTGTGGGAAAACCTGAAATTATAAACGCGTATTAATAGTATGTAAATGTATCATTATTTTCGTGTTTGTTACGCAATCACGCCTCACACTTAAATAAAACATAGGATATTTTGTTATCCCGGCAAACATCCCCCGGGATGCGATAAAAAAATGCAAAGTCACTCTCAAATGTGGCTTATGTATCGTTTTGGCATGCCTCAAATTACTTTTATAATAGAAGAGACTGGGGCGAGAGAGAGATTAAATTGATCACTCCAAAATATTCACGATTTTATTAAACAGTACAGCTAGCGGTAAAAAAGTAACAAAAATGGAAACAAACCAGCTTTTGCATTTGTTATAGGTAGGATTTTAATAAACGTTATGGTGCGTCCATGCTTGGCGAACCGAGCACGAGCCGAGCCTCGAACGAGCACACTGCGAGCACGATTCGCGTAGCGTGGACGGGCTTGCGAGCCTCAAACGAGCGCGATTGTCAGTTTTTTCACGGACAAAGGGATTCGCATCGTGCTCGTTGTAGGTTCGTTCGTGGCTCGGCTCGTGCTCGATTCGGGTAGCATGGACGCACCATTACATAATTTATTTGTACAGCGTGCTACTCTAAATAATTAATGTATCGGAGTGGCCACTCGCCGATGCAAATAATCGACTAATAAAATCGGATACATGTAACGTAGTCGAATGATTCGCAACGGAACGGAACAAACGCTAAATCAGTCGGAACATTCAACAGATCAAACCGCTTAGTGTGAACGGTGGTACAAGTTAGAAGAGTAAGAGAGTTTTGGGTATTATTTATGTATCTTTGATTTTTGAAAGGCATCCGTACAACATGGACCTCATACTGTTTTACTTAGGATGTTAATCCTAAATAATTTTATAAATGCGGAAAATTAGTTTGTTTGTTTTTACGCCTTCACGCCTCAACTACTCAACGGATCATCATGAAATTTAGCATGCGGATAGCCTATAGTATGGAGAAGGACATAGGCTACTTTTTATCCCGGGAACGCGGGGGACACCTAGTATCAAATACTAAGCACCATTGGAGGTTTAAAAAAATTAAGATTAATAGTATTTCAACGCCATCATAAAATATGGCCATTTATCGTATTTCCCCATTATTACGTCTAACCATAGCACCGGTTTTTTTTACCTGTACGTTGTTGACATGCAGAACGTTATGAATGGACAAAGTTTGACACTCTCATCAAGGGAGTAGTAGATGCTCTAATTAATAAGGGATGAGGTTACTGCATGAATAATGTTTCATAGTTTTTAGTCGATAAATATGAGTATTTTTTAACCGACTTCAAAAAAAGGACGAGGTTCTCAATTCGTTTGTATTTTTTTTTATATTTGTTACCTCATAACTCAGTAATTTAATAACTGATTTGGAAAATTATTTTTTCGTTTGGAAGGGTACACTTTCCGTTTGGTCCAATTATCATCAGATCAGGATTGCATTACTTCTCAGTGTACTTTGAAGTCGGTTTAAATTTTTTATAAAACAGTTCAATTATTGTTAATTAATCTCACACTCATATATCCAATCGCTCTTTAATCAAACCATACACAAAATGCATTCATTCTAAATTCGTCCGGCTGGCTCGCGGGCTGGTATGGCAGCCGCACTCGTAAACCGTGATGTATCGACTCTAACGGATCACCAGTAATACGTATCTTCATAATTTTGAAACGGAAATATCTTGCCGAAGGCTTTACTGACTGTAAACTGGTTTGATTCTAAATGGACATACCTGAATTGTGACGTCGATACTATATATAGTAGTCTATAGTTTATTTATTTATTACATAGTTCCCAGTACTAATAGTATACTATTACTTAGGTAACCTAAATTGAATAAATTGACTGACTAAATTTGTCATCATCATCATCATCATCAGCCTATAATGTCCCACTGCTGAGCACAGGCCGCCTTTCACAAATCAGGGTGAAAAGGAATGGGCAGATAATCCACCACGCGTGCCACTGCGGATCGGTGGTGGTAGGCTAGTGGTCAACCTACTGTTGGAGTTTTCAAGCCGTCTGGAAGGCCTCCAACTAGCTTAACGACTATCATAATTAAGTGATAACCGGGACCAACGGCTTTACGTGCCTTCCGAAGCACGGAAACGCTCAATTTGAAATACCACTAGGCGGTCACCCATCCAGGTACCAACCACGACGGTGGTAGCTTAACTTGCCGATCGACTTAGAACGGCTTATCATGCTACACGCTGCCACGAGTGCTTCCACGCAAAATTTTAGTAACTATTACTATTATTTCTATATCAATGCAAAAATAATCAGCATCAAAGACTTAGTCACAATGCCTCAAAAGATACAGTCTTATGACAGTCCAACAGATGGATAGACGGACGAATGGGCGGACGGACGGAAGGAAGGCGTAGGCTTAGCAATCCTCATTATAACTGACGTACTAGCGCCTGTCTTATAAATATGAAACAATAATTTAAATATGCTAAATGTATACTGGATGTAACGAAAAGGGGAAATTCATCTGAAAGGGATGAAAACTACATCAGGTACCTACAGACTCTCTATAAAAAAATCAGCTCAAAATAAATTACTCAAAAATTCATAAAAAAAATTTGCATCCAAGTTTATTGAATTAAAATCACAGTCAACATGTCACCGGTAAATGAGGGCATTATCATTTTGTGTATAAAATTGTGTCTTCCACGATCTGTCCGCATAGTACCCAAAAAGTGGACTACTGTAATGTATCAATTTGAATACTATTTTCTCAGGATATTGCCAGCCCTATGAATCATAAATCAATAACCATTGTAGTAACTGCCAAGTTCTATGGCCAAACTATTAGTCTAGCATTTCATTACAATAGCCTAAGTACCAATAATATCTTGTAAGAATAATGAACTAGATCACAAGTGCCTGTTGGATGTGAAAATGGTTCTGTAGTTATTTTAAATAATAATAAAAATAATTTAATTTTCAGTTTAATTTTTTTTTTAAATTAAATTAATTATGTGTATAAAACTATTTCGTATTATAGTAAGTAGGTACTATAATCAAAATAATGAAATTATTAAAATGTATAAATATGAAATTGAATTAAATGCATGTAGATATGTATTGTATGAATTAGTTATTGTATTTGTTAAATGAAATTAATTGTAATATTGGGAAATAAAGGCTTATTTTCAGTAGTCTGCAAAAGAATCATTGAACACGTGGATTTCATGCATTTTCTTGTTAACATATTTTGTATTTACAAATCCTATGGAAAACCCATTTCTTAATGCACGAATGCATGAAATGTTTTAGGTCCAAAGTGTCAGTCAGTCCGAAACTGATTTTAAGTAAAGTTAAAGTTCAATCCATACTAATATTATACATGCGAAAGTCACTCTGTTTGTTACGATTTTACGCATACGCCGCTGAAGCGATCGGATCATAGGCTACTTTTTATCCCGGGAAAGCGGGCGAAACCGCGGGTGACAGCTCGTTATCTATATAAATTGAAACCAGATTTGCTTCGAACTGGGGGGCTAAAAAGGAAGCTAAAGCAATATAGCTACACAATTCATTTTTTCGAATTCTTGGCAGATCCTAAGTGATTCCAATATGTTTCGGTAAAATAGTTACTCATTATATACAATTCAATTCATTATAAGATTTGGAATTGATGAATTGCATAAGATCTGCTTTAAATTCGAAAAAATTAATTGTGCTAGCAATATTGCTTAGCTTCCTTTTTAGGGGGCCTGTGCGGGCTAAAAGGAGTTTTCTTCCGCGGACGCTCAGACTGTGGAATGAGCTACCCGCCGTGGTTTTCCCAATGGAGTACAGCATGGGGCACTTCAAAAAGGGTGTGAAGAGATTTCTTCAGGGTCGGCAACGCGCGAGTGATACCCTTGGTGTTGCAAGCGTCCATAGGCTACGGTAACTGCTTACCTTCAGGCGGGCCGTATGCTTGTTTGCCACCTTAGAGGTATAAAAAAAAACAATTGCATGTATGTAAGGGCATCACTTGAGAACGGCTAGACCGATATGGCTGAGAAAATCTACCAAAAACTCGGAAATTTCACCCGGGTGACGCCAGGTATGAACTAGGTATATATATTTGGGATAGTTACAAACACACTACTGCACACAATCTATATATATAAAAATCAATGCCACTTTTCGTTGTAATTTTATAACTCAAAAACGGGCTCACCTATCCAAACCAAATGTTTAGGCTTTGTTCGGACTATTTAGTAGATGGTATATGTGAAGTTTGCACAAAATCGGTGGAGCGGCTCTTCATTTATCACATTTTTTGTAACAAATGTATTCAATAAATGGCGGATCATTTTGTTAATGGGGATTGTGCTGTCAAATTTAAACTTTTTTCAGTGTTGACAGTACAAGCATGTTGTTATGTCATTCATTTATGTCATTTCATTTTGGACGTGCTTTGAATAAGCTTGCAGTCGATAATATAACCTAGATACCCACTGCAGCGCCATCTGCCGGGATGATTTGTGAATCTAATGTGATGGTTGAGATAGGGTAGGGTAGGAGAGTAGGGTAGGGTAGGGTAGGGTAGGGTAGCAGCATAGGGTAGGGTAGCACCACGCGAACGAAGTCGCGCCGGGCAGCTAGTACTGCATAAATTCAAGCTCAAGTGCCAAATTCGACATCACTACAAAAATATATTTCAAATAAGAATTTACACGCAAGTGAACCCTAAAACGTCATTGTTCTCTCAAATAGTCTTGTATAATAAAACGACTACTTTTTTGCATAAAATGATATCATACAAACATTCACTCCTACAACATTTATGTATATTTTATGCATAACTTTCCCACAGTAATATACTTGGAATTGGTAGGAATCCAAATTGAATTTGGTTTTATAAGCTTGCTACTTATATGAAGGAATTTGTCTAATAAAACGATATGTCTAGTGCGGTAAATTTGGAATAGAATAAAACGCAATCATTATGTTGGTAAATAGTATTTATTATTTTTGTTCCAGATAGACATAATATCAGGCGAATTTTTCCACTGGGCATGGATGGCCAAATCCTAATACGGAATAGCTAATCCTCAAAGAAGTCTCGGACCTAACTAAAACTTTATTCTTGGATTATTCCTGGAAAGTGTCCATATTTTAGCATATTATTTGGTATTGCAAATGTTCATAGGTAACGGTGACCACTTTCCACCAGAAGGACTATCTACCTGCTTCTCAACCTATTGACATGATAAAACAGCTTATATTTTATCAAATTCAATTCAAATTCAAAACCATTTATTCAAATCGACCTTCACAGGCACTTATGAAATGTCTGACTCTAATACTCCAATAATTTTCGGAAGGTTGCATTTGCTGAGAAGAGCCGGCAATAAAGCAATTACTCTTTTCCTAGCACAGTATCTTGTGCCATACCCTTCACGTAATGAGGCTTGATTGAGTAACAGACATGCATACAAACCGACACACAGTCTTTTGCATATGTATTATTATTAGTAGGGTTATATTAGAATATTAATTTGAACAAAATCTTTAAAATTGGTTTAAAATTTGCATTATAACGACACCGAACCGCTTCCAACCGGTTTAAACCAAACTAATTTAGATAAAACCGGAGCATATTGGTTTCGCACATACACTTTCATACTGAATATTGAGTAGGCACTTTTCACAGTTTACTCCCAGTATTTTAAGCAAATTAAAGTTTAATTGGATTTTTGAATTGGCTTTTCCAATTACAATTTTCTATATTTTTGTCATTGGCCCATTGTTCTCAGTGCGATTAGAATGTAAATATTATGTAATGAATCTAAGCTTGTTTTGAAAAGAGTAATTGCTGAGTTTATTGCCGTCTCTTCTCAGCAAATGCAACCTTCCGAACCGGTATTAGAGTATTAGAGTCAGACTTTTCATAAGTGCCTGCGAAGGTCTATTTGAATAAATGATTTTGAATTTGAATTTGTTCTAGGCTTTGTGTAGGTTGGCAACATATTGCCAATCCCCCTGCTAATGTCCATAGGCGACGGTGACCACTTGCCATCAGATACGAGGCCTTTGCGTTGTGTTTTTTTAGGAGGAGAAATTTCCTTTATTTTGCACGGATTTTACACAGTAAGGACCAATCACTACATCTAAATGTTTTGTGGGTCCTTGACTTCGCTAATCAGAGTGCATGTGTCCTGGTGGAGAATTGGTGGGAAAGATTTCAAACAAAATGAACTTGGCTTCACTTCTTTGGGTTATTGCTCCACACTTGAACATTGTAACATGTCAAACACACCGTCGATTAATGTCTGTTAATAAATCAACACTCGAAATTCAGAGTTTCGTGAAATTCATAAATTTAAAGGCTTCGCCAATAAAACATAAGTGCATGATGCATATTTTAAGGGTATGCAGACGAGCTACTTTTTGAAAGCAAAGTCACACGATTTTTTATTTTACCCACATGAATTTGATTTTAGTAAATGATGATGTGTCTGAAGTTGGTGAATACACAAACTCTTAGACTAAATAAAACTGATGAGCTTAATTTGATGATAGGCAAATAATTAGTAGCACTGAACTAACGAATGATTATAGGTATAATTTAGCTCAGTAGGTCGGATACTGAAAGCATAGTACTGTGACGAAATTTCTCGCGAACCATAGATCATTGAAATCGAGTTAGTACTTAGTCGTATGATCTTCATAATCTATTTATGTAATGATATCTATATTCCAATAATTTGGTAATTGGAGCACAGACCTAATATTGACGGGCCAGCTGGCGCGGTTGGTTAAGACTCTGGTCAAGAATCCACCTATCGCGCCGCTGGTCGTGGGTTCCATTCCCACACAGGACATGCATTTTTGTGCATGAACATGTCTCTATGTCCTGAGTCTGGGTGTAATTATGTATATTAAGTATGTATTTACAAACAAAAAGTAGTATATGTATTATATCAGTCATCTGGTTTCCATAGTACAAGGTCTGCTTAGTTTGGGATCAGATGACCGTGTGTGAGGAATGTCCCAGGATATTTATTTATTTATTTATAATAATATATTATATTACACTCGTACCGTCTTTAGTCGTTGGTATAATTTATTTTGAAAACACTAATCGCAAAATCGCGTGGCAAAAAGTAGCAAGTCTATATCGACCTTATTTTAAAACGTATCGAAATGCACTTTGCCACGGATGCAATGTAAATCTGGATAGTTCGTGATGAAAGATCTTCACTGCTTCCATATCGTAAAATTATTATTTATTTTAGTTGTAAATAAATGTTTCGACCCCATAAATATAAGTTTGAATTTCAAATTGAAAATATTTCACGTAAAATTGATGTAAAATTGATTCATGAACATTATGTGGGCGAAGTATATGTTCAGTAGTTTACATACTAATGTTGAATATTATGATATGATTCCTGCATATTAAAAAAAATACATAGCATACATTGAATATTCAACGTACAACTACCTATAGAATATTGACACCTAAACAAGCCACCGCTTTCCTGACAATAAAAGATCCTCTTTAGGGTCATCGCTCACTATAACAGCACGGCTAGGCCTCGGCGTTTACCTTGCCATGCAAGTGAGGCCTTTAAAGTAAATTTTACAATTACTAGATAAAATAGTTGACACATCGCGACAAGAGCGCTTCCCGCTACATTACAAGCCACTAGTCCTGCTGACCACACGCTTCCAGCGAGCGGTCCGCTCCCTTGCTGCGTGACGCCAGCAAGAGGTATCCTGCCAAAGATGCGCAACCAAGCTGCCACCTCGCCGGCAGCGCGCTGGCAGCTAGTGGTTGGATTGAGTTGAGGCGGTGCCGCGCCGGGCCGCGATGGAGCGGTGCTGATATAGTGAGCGATGACTTTATGTTTTTTTTTTTTTCACCGAAAACAATGGGAGTTCTAGAGACGTAGAAAGCCATGAAGAAGGTCACAGCTTCGAATTTTTCAATGAACTTCAGCTTTCTGTGTAAGAACCCACCTGGCTGGCACCACCCAAGGTGTCTGTCGCCAAGTACTTATCCATAATATCCATTTCCCGACAGCTGTACCTGAGAGGCAAGTCCCATCTAGGCTTTGCACTTATCACCTCCAACTTCATCGTTACTAGGCTTTTATTCGTATTTTTTTTGGCTTTTTTTATACAACTTAGTCGGTAAACAAGCATACGGCCCACCTGATGGTAAGCGGTTACCGTAGCCATATGGACGCCTGCAACACAAGAAGCATCGCTCACGCGTTACCGACCTTTCCCCCCTCCCCTATGAGCTCTGGCGACCTTACTCACGCGCAGGAACACAACTTTACACCACATAAAGTTATTTGGCTGCAGTATTCTGTAAGGTGGAGGTACTTCCCCAGTCGAGCTGCTCTTTAAGCGAATAAAGGCTGTGCTCTACCTCTCTCAAAAGCTTACGTCAAAATTGTGTACCTATGCGTCTCTTTCTCTCTCGCAGTGTTCATAAGGATAGTGGTATCTCTTTTCCATGCTTCGTGAGTCTGCTTTGGTTAGCGAAAATATACTGTTATTGCACCTATAGCAACTAATTTCCAAAGTCTCAAATCTAGAAAACACAAGCAGCTAATATTAATTTAGCCAGAAACGAAGGCCAGGCTGTGGTTCCCCCGGCTCCATTTGTGATATATCGAATTGTTGGGCAATGATTTATTGTAGCGGTACGCGCCCGTCTGAGGGCTGTCAAATACACGCGGCACGGACGTAAAAGTCACTGGATAGAACCGGTTTTATGCGGTCTCATGCTGTATTTTCTGGTTTAGGGTGGTGTAATTATGAAATGTTTGAGTCTTGAGGTTTTGCTAGGGTGACATGGCTTTCTTATTCTACTAATGTCACAGAAAAATGCATCTTATTATCATTACAATTAGGTTCATCTATTGAATACGTTTTTTTTTAACAAGTAGAACTTATTTGCTGTGTTAATAGGTATCTCATTTCTGAGACATTTCATGACTATATCAGACTACAACAAACATTTTTCGTAAACAAACAATACAATGCTGGTAAAAAAAAACTTTATTCTTCAACACATAAGGATCATGCACAAAATAAAACAAAAAATATTATTTATCTACAGCAATAACCAAAGGCTTGCCTTTAAGGAAAAGCTTTTGTATTCTAACAGTTTCTGAATCCAGTACTTACACCTAACCAAAATTACCCCACAAAAAAAATAAAGCCGCTTCCAGACTCCTAATACAGCAGCATCCACGTCATTTATTATATTCTATTTCATCTTAAGATCGCTTGACTTATTCCGGGGGCAGGGCAAACACATTACTCCTCTTGCATCCACGAGAGTCGTTAAGGATGTGGTTTATTTTATATTCTTGCACTTCACTTCAGACTAACGTATAATCTTTTACAGAATGTGGAGTTTGGTCACGGGAGTGCAAACGCCAAGTTTGGTTTAAAAGTAATCTGTACCTTGTTTCTCTGGGGTAAACTTCAATTTGCACTACGTAGCTTGCATAATATCTTAGTACCCAGGCGACCGAGCTCGCTTTAAAACTCGGAACGCGTTTTCCCCGAGATGAAAACTCTAGATCGATTTTTCGCCCCCAAAAACTAAATTTCATCGAAATAGAGTCGTTTTCGAGATTACAAGACATTGTTTATTCGCGTATATGTATAAATAGAAGGTTTTTTGATGGTGATAAAAAAACACAAAAATTTAGCTTTAGCTAGATTACCCTTAAATAACTTTGCTTCAAAACTCTGAAAAACGCATTTTGCTAGACATTAAGCTCGGCTAGATCGATTTTTCACTGCCTTAAGATAGAATTTCCAAAAAACCCTTCATAACGGATGGATGCCTATGTTATAAAAGGAACCTGTGTTCAAAATTTTATTTTTTGTTTGTGGCCCTGAGGTTTAGGCTCTGCGTTGATAAATCAGTAGTGAGTTAGAAAAAGTAGTTAGTACAGGATAAAATATATACATTATCAAGTAGACTACTACAATACATACAGTAATTATTATGGGGAGAGAACCCGTCAATATGTAGTTCCAAGATTATACAATAAGTACCGTATATTGAGAGATGCGAATATTAAAAGTAAACATGTTTTGAAAAATAAAATAAGGGAATTGTTTTTGTCAAAAATTGTCTAAATATGTATTTGTTGAAGTGGTGTTAGAATTCATGTGTAAAATAGAGGTAAAACAGTGTTATAGTTAAGATAAGAGAAAGGTAGTGAGCAAATGTACCTACTTATGTGTATGATCATGTCATTGTAGTGATTGTGTTGCAAGGACATGCTGATATAAGTATGTTGATGTGTCAAGAGCGTTACGCCTACAAACCGCATTAGCAGTTTGGCGTTGTTTTAATTGTGTAAATTTTGGTGATGGTTGGGTTTAATAAATATAAAAAAAAAAAAAAAAAAAAAAACTAATTATTTCACCGCTTATTATTTTCATTGTATTTGTTCCAAGTTACGTGCAAGCAATTAATACCTAAATGAATTTGAAAATTTTACACAGTTTAAATGAACAGACATTTCCCCTATAGTTTTCATACTGTCCCATACATACCTCTTCGTTATTGGTATGCACACTTGAGTACTTTGCTTTGATACCTTCTGTTTTGCGTGTAAGCACCGAGATAGCCCGTCAATCTATTTTACTAGCAATAAAGTTACTTAGTTGCCGATATAACGCGCACTATAATGTATTTACAGCCCATTCTATATTCAGAATTCGTGGTCCATTTACCATTACTCGAGTTACGAGAGTGATAAAGTGAACAGACTACGTGTGTGCTTAGCTATGCGATGTTCTTTGCTGGTTGAGGGATGGGTTTATTAACTGAAAATCTCGATAATAGTATATTATGATACATGTGTGCAAAGTTGGTTATTAACACTAGAGCCGAGAGTGTAATAATCCATGCATACGCGTGTCATACGACGTTTTTCAACACACTAGCGAGGAAAATAACAGACTTGTATTTTTTTAAGTAGATTTTTGATAACAATTAACTACACAATGAAAACGTTAACAAATATGGCGCGTTATAGTTTTCTTTTCTGTCTAAGAATGCTCTACACACATATCACTTGCAGTGAGGTACAAACTTACCATAATCGGGATTATACCTATCATAAAATTGTGCGGTAATGTAAAGTAAAAAGCACTAGTGCGTAATAAACTGCATTAAGATACTAAAAACGGTGCAATAAATGTCACTTTACGAGCGAGTGTATTGAAAAATATTAAAAGTTTGTATACTGGTAATTTTAATGCGTTAGGCTCAATTTACTCTTGCCGCAGAATGGAAGTTTTTTCAACACATTCGCTCGTAAAGTGGCTCATAGGTATTGCACCGATTTTAGTATCATAAGACAGCTTATTACGAACTGGTGCTTTTTACTTTACTTTACACCGCACTAGTGTTTTATGATATTATCCCGATTATGTTAAGTTTGTATCTCACTGTAAGTGATATGTGATGTGTGTACGTAAACGAAGCATTCTTAATTTAAACGGATAAATCAGTCCGACAGCGCATCGCTGTCAAAAAAAAACCTACGCGCCATATTTTTCAACTTTTGTATTTTTGTATTTTTACACATTGTGTATTTTTTCTCTTTGAGCGAAATAACGCTATGCTCTACCTCTCTTAATTCCTGACAAAATAATTAAAGAAAATGGAGACATAAAATAAGTTTCGTCAAAAAGTTTCATTATTAGAGGTAACCAAAGCGCCATGAGGCGGCTGTGCTGGCAGTGTGAGGATCAGTGTTGGTACCAAAAGTTCTCCTTTTCGCTGCTGTCAATGACTCCTCCCAACCGCTCTTCAAACTCTTTCTAGATGTGAAGAGATATTTTAAGGGGCAGCAAGATCGACGGGGAGTCCATCCTCACACATTGAAACCAGAATTGTTTCGAACTGTGCGGGCTCAAAGGAGTTTTCTTCCGCGGACGCTCGGTCTGTGGAATGAGCTCCTCGCCGTGGTTTTCCCAATGGCCTGCATTGGGTTCATCAAAAAAGGTGTGAAGAGATTTCTTCACGGTCGGCAACGCGCGATTAAGACCCCTGGTGTTGCAATCGTCCATAGGCTACGGTAACTGCTTACCATCAGGCGGGCCGCATGCTTGTTTGCCACCTTAGTAGTATAAAAAAAAAGAAAAAAAGAAATAAATAGTATTTTTCCTTTTTTCAGGCAGTGGACTACTTAAAAAAGAGGACGCCTGCGCGTGCGGCGCTCATGATCGCCGCGGTGTGGCTCATGAGCGCGCTAGTGTGTATACCGCCCTTACTCGGCTGGCGCGTCAGTCGTCCGCCAGAGCAGTTTCCACAGTGCAAGGTAAGAACTTTGCGATATTTTAACATCATTGTTATACGACCGTACTTGGTACGGGTTGTAAATATGTAAGATTTTAAATGATAAGTTATCGTGCACATACAAATGTCTCCTTTTATATATGTTATTTTTTTTTAATGTAAATGGGCTTGCGTTTGACCTTCGACTGACCCCATGAGGAGCTATGACGAGGCCGAGGATGTAGCACGCTTACCCAGAAAAAGCCTATTCACTCTGGCCTTGAATACATCTAGGTTGTAGTTGTCGGGAAACACAGACCCCGCGAGAGAGTTCCACTACTTTGCTGTTCGTATAAGAAACGATGAAGCGAAGCGTTGTGTCCGGGTACGCGGGATGTCGACAACGTATGGGTGGAAATTCTCCCGGCGTCTTGTGTTTCGATGGAGAAATGGGGATGGAGGAATAAGATTGAACAATACTGTAACACACTCTCCAAAATATATCCTATAGAAGACCGACAAACACGAATCTTACGCCGATGTTCAAGGTTCGTTAATTTCGCCTCAGTTATCGAAACATCGCCGACTACTCTCCTAGCATGACGGTCTATTGAGTCAAGGGCCTCCAGCTGGTATTTAACAGATCCATCCCAGAGGTGACAGCAGTACTCGATGCACGAACGGACTTGTGCTTTATTACGTCTTTTGTTTATTTTAGAGGTTGCAATGAGTGGAAAGATATGAAAATGCAAATCATGATAAGGAGAGATATCACCAGTCATTCTTCTATATGAAGCTTGCCAAACGATATGTATGCCAAAGTTACTGCACATATAGTCTGCTCTTCGAAACCTGTTTGTTCCACTTTTACCATGGAAAAATTACGGAGAGGAAAGTTCGCTGATGCGTGAGTGATAAAATGCAACCTTCCGAACCGGTATTAGAGTCAGACTTTTCATAAGTACATGCGAAGGTCTATTTTAATAAATGATTTTGAATTACTTAATCAAAAACTGTACCTCGTGTGTTGCAAAAAAAAACTATGGCTATTATCTAAGATTATTTTGAAAAGAGTAATTGCTAAGTTTATTGGCGGCTCTTCTCAGCAAACGCAACCTTCCGAACAGGTATTAGAGTCAGACTTTTCATAAGTACCTGCGATTGTCTATTTGAATTAATGATTTTTAATTTGAATTGCTTAATCACAAACGATTTAAGAGTTAAGTAAGCCATCTCATAGTATAAATCTAAAAAAATCTAATGGTATAGACCTAGGTAGAGACGAAGTGATGGGCTATTTACAAGAAACTCTGGAAAAGAGACATAGAAGTTTCTTCCCAGCAGGTGAAAATATTCTTCGTAATAGTTAATTTTGAACTAAATTTTCAATTGCAGAAAATAACAAACTTCAACAAAACTATATTACCCAAGACCTTTAAACATTTCAAGATAGTCGGGGACATATGCCTCCGGGCTATGTGGTCACCAGCAGATGTGTGCGACGCTACAAGTCCTGAAAAGTAGTCTAGAAACTAGACATAAGTATAACCACAGGACTATGTCTAAAACTAGGTTTAATGTAGTTTGGAATGTAGATTTTGGTGCTATTTGAGTGATTTCGCATTCAAAAATTGAAACGGAATATAAAATTATTTGGCTGCGGTATTCTGTAAGGAAGAGGTACTTCCCCAGTCGAGCGATCTTCGAGCGAATAAACGCTGCCCTCTACCTCTCTTCATCATCATGATCATCAGCCTATGATGTCCCACTGCTGAGATCCGGCCTCCTTTCACAAATCAGGGTGAAAGGGAATGGGCAGTTATTCCACCACTCATACCCACTCCGCAGTGGGCATAAGTGGTATACCTACTGTTGGAGTTTTCAAGCCGCCTAGAAGGCCTCCAACTAGCTTAACGACTATCACAATCCAAGGCCTCCAACTAGTTTAACGGCTCTTCTCATCAAATGCAACCTTCCGAACCGGTATTAGAGTATTAGAGTCAGACTTTTCATAAGTGCCTGCGATGGTCTATTTGAATAAATGATGTTTGAATTTTTAATTTTGAACAATTAAGTGATAACCGGGACCAACGGCTTTACGTGCCTTCCGATGCACGGAAACGCTCGATTTGAAATACCACTAGGCGGTCACCCATCCAGGTACCGACGGTGGCAGCTTAACTTGCCGATCGATTAAGAACAGCTTATAATGCTACACCACGAGCGCTTCTACCTCTCTTACATTTCAAATAAATGTCCTGGGACATTTTTCCATACACGCTCATCTGATCTTAAACTAAACAGAGCTCGTACTATGAAAATCAGATAACTGATATACTACTTCTGTATCTCTATTGAGTCAAGAGCCTCCAGCTGGTATTTGGCAGAACCATCCCAGAGGTGACAGCAGACTCGATGCATGAACGGATCCCATCCGGACCCATCAAAGGATCCGAGATCCCAGGGCCACCAGACCTCCCTTATTTTCTGATGGACAAAATGTGTAGAATTGACTAGTGTTTCAAAGCTATACATACCTGCTAGCTTAGCTCAACGGCCATCCAACCGTTAGGATGTTTCGAGAATAAAATAATCACATATACATAGATATACAAAGATCCACGTGAAAAACAAAATCCTGTCTTTGCTGTCGCGCAGTTTTGGGCCAAAAGAAATAAAAACTGATATAGCTACATAGTTACTTTCATGTATCTTTACTTTAGAAGATCGATCAAGCTATCTTATAAGTTTTGAGTGTAAGTGTGTATAACTCATAAACGATGAGCTTCAAACGAAATGTGTAAAGTTTGAAGTTTCCAACTAAAAGTTGAAGCAAGGTGGTAAAATTTATTGGCTGAATGCAAGAGGTGAAAGACCACGTCTCGTTAATACAAGTTATACCTGGTTCTAGTAAGCAGTTTAATTTAGAAACTATCAATATCAAAATGATCTTCATTTATTAATGAGTTTCTTGCCTGTTCTTCTCAGTTGAAGGCGACTTACGAACTGGTGAACACTTCAGTAGCTTTGACCTTCATGAGTACCCTTCTAGGGCCTAAATTGAATAAATGGCTTTGACTTTGACGTTGATTTAATTTACTAGATAATATTTCAAAACAGACTTTTGCATAATAATATCCTGGGACATTCCTAACACACGGCCATCTGATCCCAAACTAAGCAGAGCTTGTACTATGGAAACCAGATAACTGATATACTACATATACTGCTTTTTGTTTGTAAATACATAATTACACCCAGACTCAGGACATACAGACATGTTCATGCACACAAATGCATGTCCTGTGTGGGAATCGAACCCACGACCAGCGGAGCGATAGGTGGATTCTTGACCAGAGTCTTAACCAACCGCGCCAGCTGGCCCACTTTGTAGACAGAGCGAGCTAATCATCTTCCGTTTCGGGGCCAGTAGACATCCCATACAAAGGTTGATCGTTTAATAATGATGACTATTGTCGACAACTATCTTGTCTAGGGGTGCAGTTTGGATAAAAATATTTTCGTATGTCTGTCCGGCTGTTCTCCTCCACAGGTCGTATTTCTCAAACGATTCTCGTGTTTGTCAGCAAGTTTGGTAGTACATACATAGTTTTTTTTCGTTCTGGTATCTTTTCAAAATGGTTCTGCCCTTTTGACAAAACTGAATCGACTAAAAAATAACATACGTATCGAGACTCACGAGGTCTACAGCTTGCAGAGACACTTGTGTTTATTGATTTATGTAATAATATGGCATATTTTAATATAATCACTTGATGAAAGCCAGTAGTAAGCCTGTCAGGCTATCGCACATGAACTGTCACCGGACACATAAGTGTCCATGGTGGAGACTCCCGAGGTCTACAGCTCGCAGAGACACATGTAATAATATGGCATATTTTAATATAATCACTTGATGAAAGCCTGTCAGGCTATCGCACATGAACTATCACCGGGTACACAAGTGTCCGGTGATAGTTCATTTGCGATATATTTACAAGTGTTTTGGCAATGTACCTGATAATTTTATGTAGCTCTACGCCAACCAACAAGCTATTATTCTACGTATAAACCACCTTGTTAATCAAGGAAATATATACAAAATGCAAGAGCATCCCAACGAGTATATTCCGTCTTCAATTGATTTAAGAGATGGAAGAATATTGACTTAGGAAAATAAAACCTTGAAGATATTCTGTAAACAGCCGACCCTCAGACATATACAAGAAGGTAGTTGCCATTTACTGAGATTAGGTGAAGTAATAGCCTTTGTACAGAGTTGGGATATACTAAAGGTATTCCGTCTTTTACTTACGTATCCATATTCTGATTAATTTTGTTATATTTCTTACTATTTTTAAGTTTACATGAAATTGTATTTTGTATTCAATATGTTTTGAAGTGATGTTCAAGAACTTTTAGGTTTTTAAAAAGTAATGGAGTTGGCCCTCTAAAAAGGAAGCTAAGCAATATTGCTCACGCAATTATTTTTTTCGAATTTAAAGCACATCTTATGCAATTCATCAATTCCAAATATTTTAACCCTTAGGCTCTTTTATTGTCTACAGTGAATTCTAAATCTCTGCTACAAACAACAAATTCAATTATAAGTCTGCCTAATTGGCTACGAGCAAACAATGAGATTTCATCGCACAATCTCTTTAGAGTGCCCTAATTTAAGCTCGCATGTCATCGCGCGATCACAGATCATCACGGCACGATCACTTTCATCGCGCGATGAAATCACATCGTTTGCTCTTACGATCGGTGCGCTTATGTCCAACCAGTACTTCCAACCTTTCACTAATCAATCCTTGCACCTACTCATTCGACATACAATAGCTAAAACCATTTAGCAAGGTTGCTGACAACACTCTACATTTCAAATACTATCGCTATCAAATACTTGAATATATTGGTTTAGATATCTGTATGTTCTGGCAGCTGCATTTGAGAGGTTTTTATTTTCTTACTGGGTATAGATAGCCTGTGTTTGACCTTAATCTCACCATGGTAAGCGATGATGACCTTACTCACGCGCAGGAAAACAACATAAAGTTATTTGGCTGCGGTATTCTGTAAGGTGGAGGTATTTCCCCAGTCGAGCTGCTCTTTAACGTATGCTCTACCTCTTTTAAAACTCATTTCCCTTTTTCTTTTGTTTTTCTCTTAAAACCTCTTTCTGTTTTTGGTGATAGTTAGGTGCATACTTCTGAATCCTATTATATTCCTTATTTTCTTAAGTGACGTGTAAACTTAACCCTTCCAAGACTAGAAAAAAATACCTTACTACTAGGTACTGTATCATGTACGAATTTTAAAACATCAACTTAACTTTTGACCGCAGTTGTGATCAAGTGTCTTATAGCGCTCGCCAACTGTTCTCAAACTTTTCCCGTTACCCGTGGTAACGTAATGAAATGTACATTAGCGTTAGTGCACACTGGCTAGGTGGCAAAGATTTTTGGTCACCAGTCGCGAAAAAAAATTAGCATTCTTGTTATTTTCTTGTTGGTTATTTTCTCGAGGTTTATTCAGCTTTTTAAATGCATTTTAAACAGGCGTGCAATTGTTCTCACTTGTAACCTCCACTTGCAAAAATAGTCTTAAAACCTTGTAGTTTTTTGCTGGGGCACGCAACTGTTCAGTGGGATTAGAATGTAAATTATATGCAATGAATCTTATCATGTTTTGAAAAGAGTAATTGCTGAGTTTATTGCCGGCTCTTCTCAGCAAACGCAACCTTCCGAACCGTTATTAGAGGTAGTATATTTGTAAGTGCCTGCGAAGGTTTGTTGAATAAAAAAGTTTAGATTTGATTGTAATTCTCCAGAGGTAGTCAGGGACTCTGACTCCACAGTCACAAGTGAATTTAACACTGGCTCACAAGAAATTTTGCCACAAGTTTTGCCACTCCAAAAGTGTGTACGAACCCTAAACTGCACCTCAATTTGTTAACGCTACGTGAGTAATTACGTGTTGAGTTTTCTGCTAGACTTTTTGACTTAGAAACTATTTGTATGTAACTTTGTAGGTAATGTTGGTAGGTGTTTCTTTAGGACGGGTTCTTTTGGCTCGTAGTTGCTTGAAGAAGAGATAATTTGTTAGACCTAGGGTTGTCTGCTTTTGTTTGTGAAAATATTTTGTGTATTTTTTACCTTTGCCATTTTTTATAAGTTCAAAACCTTCAAGAAATAATAAAACAAAGAATGCAATCTATAAAATTTTATTACATAAATCTTTTTTTTATACGACTAAGTCGGTAAACAAGCGTACGGCTCGCCTGATTGTAAGCGGTTACCTTAAGCATATGGACGCTTGCAATACCTGGGGCATCACTCATGCGTTACCGATCCTTCCCCCCCCCCCCCCCAATGAGCTCTGGCGATCTTACTCATGCGCAGGAACACAACATTACTTGGCTGCGGTATTCTGTAAGGCGTAGGTACGAGTAGTTCCCCAGTCGAGCTGCTTTTTGAGCGAAACCGTGGAATAAATGCTTCGTTACCCCTCTTTGTTTATTACTATTCTTTACAATAGCAGTTTAAAAATATTTTGATATTACCCATAGACATATAAAAAAATCAAGACGCAGGGTCACCATATAAGAAAGTGAAGCGAGAAAATTTCCTACGTGTGCGTGAGTAAAATCAGTAGGCCCAAGCAGGTACAAATTGTACTGAACCTTATTGTCGCCGTCAACGTCTCAATGTGAAATGACAACCGATCGGTTTCCTATGGTGTATATGTGTGTGTGAGGTGTACATGTATTTACAAGAACGCCGGCTTCCTATTACTTGGGTCACTTAAGAACAGACCGTTCCGTCTTAAATTTTTTCTTGGTCTGAGAATATACCACCAACTACATACAAGTCACACCCACAGAATCACTATCCGTTCCTATTTCTTTGCACTTACACATAATATATTCTGAGCGATTCCCTTTGATAGTGTCAAATTAAAGAAACATGAAGTGTGTGCTGTCAAAGGACATTTTTGCTTTTATTTTTAATATTTGCCAGTCTGTGAGTTGAAGATTCTTGATTTATATTTAAGAGGATTTCGTTCAGTGACTATTCACTATGAGGATGAATTATGTCCAGCATTTTTTTTTTTAATTTAGAAAATGTTTTCGGCTTTTTTGGAAAGTGTTGTTTTTATACAACAAAATCGGCCTATCAAATAGACAATAGACAATATACATAGCTTTATTTGACATCACAAAAATAGAATTAAAAAAAAAAATTGTATCTAATACGTGTCTAATATTTTTTGATAATGCAAAAAACGAACTAAATCGTATTTTTTAGTCATCTAGCCCATGTAGTAGTGACGTCGGATGCCGAGATGAAAGTCCCGGGTTCGCATCCCACAATGAGCTTGAGCTTTCGATGAAGGAAAACATCGTGAGGAAACCATAGCACGGTGGTAGGGTACTTTGTAGTACCCACCTGGATGGCTACCACCCTCAACTTGAGAATCTGTCGCCAAGCACCTATCGGTGTGTTCCGACAGCTGCACTTGAGAGCCAACCCCTTCTAGGCTTTGTGTGCTTCGACGATGAGTCGATGTGGTCACGACTCATCGCGCGATAGCACAGTGAGGGTGCTGGGGGGAGGTATCACACTTCCCCCGGGACGAGCTATCTAAGCGCCGCGCATGGAGGGGTGAGCAGGTACGCGTTCAACACGAGAGCCCGCCCCCCTCTACAGCGCAGATGGCGCCCACCGTGGGGTTTTAGCCGGTACAAGTCCGGCATAACCTGGCTGCTACCCCCGAGGCCGTTGGGTATCCTATGAGGATTTCCCCACGAAAAAAAAAAAAGGCTTTGTGTGCTTGCCACCTTCGGCCACATCATAATTTACCATGGTGGGATACACAGTAAAAATACATATTTTGCTGCGATCTTCACAAAAAACTCATATTTATTATAGGATTCGTACTCACCACCACTATCATCGCCTAAATTGCTTTAAAGTTAGTTTGGAAGTTTGACAAACACAATGAACCATTTAACATCATTACATACATAACTAAAGCGAGCAATATCCTTTCTTTCTCGAATCCAAAGTTTTAGAACGAATATCTTTACGATCGTTTCGGCTTTCTTTATCGTGAAATCATCCTTCGGCTGAATATTAAGGTCCTTTATCGTTTCCAATGGGATTTCGTTCCGATCTAGTGGCTATTGAACAAGCGACTGTATAGGCGGTTTCATGAGCTATAGCGATTTATTATTTATATTGCAGAAACAAAAAAATGAAACTACATTATAGTTTCTATAGACTGCTCCTTTGCTGACTTATATAACAGTTCTAAGAGTTCTTACATGTACAAAATACAATCTATATATAGAAAATTTCCTGAAGTCTGCCGCTGCTTCCGATTAACGGCAAGGTTCCCAGAAGGCTGGCAGCGTTTCCTCTTTCATGTTTATTTCATAAATTGTATAATTTGATTTTTTTAACCTATGCTTATTGCTTTGAAGCTTTGAAGAATAACTGATTTAGGATTATTTACACGTCTACATTTGTTGACAATACAGATTTGCTGTTGTGTGTTCCTCTTTTCGGTTTTTTTTTTTATTATGTGGACATGCGTTTGGCCTCCGACTGACTCCAGGAGGAGCTATGACGAGGCCGAGGATGTCGCTTACCCATAATATGCCTATTCACTCTGGCCTTTAATATATCTAGGTTAAAGGTGTCGGGAAACACAGACCCCGGTAGAGAGTTCCACTCCTTTGCTGTTCACATAAAGAATGAAGAAGCGAAGCGTTGTGTCCGTATAAGCGAGATGTCGTATTGATTTAAGATAGTTTTTATATAAAATCTAGGAGTCCTTTTACTACCAAACAATTTAATAACTCAGTCAATTTAGACAAGGCGACGCAAAGCGTTCAGTTTGATGCAGTCCCCCCTCCTACACAGTTTCCTTAGAAGTAAATTTAGTTGACTAGCAAAGTTTTGGGTACGGCTAACTGCTAAGTAATATAATTCAATTTTAAAATACAACTCGCTGTTTTCGTGACCTCAACACAGTCGGCACAGACTCCTATTAGTGGACTTTTAATTTTAACTTTTCCCGTCTTTGGGGCGTGACGCGACTCTCAATCCAGACAGATAGATATTTTATCCAATCAATTATCAGAAGTAATGCTCTCTTACTGTTTTTTAGGGTTCCGTAGCCAAATGGTAAAAAACGGAACCCTTATGGATTCGTCATGTCTGTCTGTATGTCCGTCCGTATGTCACAGTCACTTTTTTCCGAAATTATAAGAACTATACTGTTGAAACTTGGTAACTAGATGTATTCTGTGAACCGCATTAAGATTTTCACACAAAAATAGAAAAAAAAACAATAAATTTTGGGGGTTAATTAGAACTGAAACTTAAAAAAAAAAACATCAATCCCATACGAGTGAATACGTCTATGGATAGGTCTTCAAAAAGATGTTGAGGTTTTTTATATCATTTTTTTCTAAACTGAATAGATTGCGCGAGAGACACTTCCAAAATGGTAAAATGTGTGTCCCCCCTGTAACATCTAAAATAAAAGAATGATAAAACTAAAAAAAATATATGATGTACATTACTATGCAAACTTCCACCGAAAATTGGTTTGAACGAGATCTAGTAAGTCGTTTCTTTTAATACGTCATAAATTGAAATTCATATCAAATACTCAGGTCTATACTACCATGTATTTATAATACCTGCAGGTTTGTATGGAACCCTCGGTGCGCGAGTCTGACTCGCACTTGGCCGTTTTTTTGCTTATACTTAGATTAAGATTGGAAAAAAAGTATAGGTTCTAGTTCGGAAATGATATCTAACCTTTTTCAAAGAGGACTTCTTGCAGTAGCATCCAGTACTAAGAAACTAATAAGATGTAGTTCACCAGTTCAGATTAGTTGATTATTTTAGACATTCTGAAGATGATTTTACTAAGGTGGCTGGCATAATTAAACGTCATGGAGTTTTAATGATCAAATATTACTAAATCAATAAAGACAAAAAAAAATCTTTTGCAAAAAACATAAACCGACTTCAAAATACACTCAAAAGTAATCAAATCCTAACCTGATGACAATGGAACCAAACGGTTAGTGTACCCTTCCAAACAAAAAAGAATTTCCGAACGGAGTTATGAGGTAAAAAGAAAGTATTGAGAACCTCCTTCTATTTTTGAAGTCCGTTAAAAATAATGCATTTTCAAAATATCTTCTTTATATATAAAATTCTACTGTACGCGTGTCGATAATATAATCTAGATACCATCCGCCATCTGCCGGGCTGATTTGTGAATCTAAACCATCCAGGGCGCCAACCAAACGCATACAAAAAAAATCATTCAAGTCGGTCCAGCCGTTTAGTAGGTCTCATAAAATCATCAACAAGTTGTTCCCTCAGTGAATGCACAGTGCCGCGAATAGAGAAAGATGGAGAAATCTCACAAAAGGCGCAACAAACTCATCAGACGATACATAACCACGACCACTCCGCCAGGAGTGAACGACTGAGAAGAAGTTTAGGAGGAGTTCAGTGACATACACACGTAAAGTAGAATTAACTCCCTGGATGGTTTAGATAGGGGAGGGTAGGATAGCACCACAGGGTAGGGTAGCACCACGCGAACGACGCTCAAATATTATAATAAATAAATAAAAAAAATCTTTTTAAACTCTTCAAACTTAGCAAAAGCAACCTTCCGAACCGTGCATTAGAGTATTAGAGTTTGACTATTCATAAGTGCCTGTGAAGGCCTATTTGAATGAATAAAATTATTTCAAAAAAAAAAATTATTTCAAACATTCTGCATTTATTTACCTCATAATCTTTGGTAGGTACATGGTTAAAAACACATGAACGAATGAACTCAAATAATGGTGAAAACTTGGCAAATTGCAGGCAAGATTTATTTTCCCAGGACGTGGCCATGTTAATAATTATAGTCTTGCGTGCCAAGTTCCCATGAACACTTTTAATGGTTAATTGCGTTAAATTATTTTTAATATCTGATCTGAGCGTTACGATAAATGCATTTACTGTAAATAGATTAAAATAAACACTGCGTTTGTTTTCTAAAATGGCTCTAACAATTTCAATGATTTTTTAAAATTTTTTGAGGGAGAAAAATCGATCTAGCTAGGTGTCATCTCTGGGAAAGCGCGTTTTTCTGAGGTCGGTCACCCAGATAATATAACCTATCCCCCTTATTAATATATAAGGTATAAGCCAAGTATAGTAATACCTCAGAGTATATAAATACTACGTACAAGTTTAGACACACTTTACAATTACACTCGAAAATTCAAAATTACTAAATTACTTCTTGTCTTGCATGTTAGTTTTAAGGTTTAAATTTAGTAAAAATATGTTTTAGTCTTTGTTCATGTTTGTAAAACGTAGGAGGGCGTTGATATCTGCGAAATAGTTTTATACTATTGTAGAGATGTTATCGTTTCAAATGTAATTTGTAGTATAGTGTTGTATGTGCCTCAAATAAAACTTTATCTTATCTTTATCTTAATACCTAGGTTTTAAATATATCCGCAGTGTCTTTATACCTGGGTGTTACAAGACTGACTTACAATTATTTATTAATAAGGGGTTTCAAAATCAAAAAGTCATTTATTCAGTTTAGGCCCTGGGTAACTTTGGTGGTAATCTTAGCGAACACCATTAATGAATTTTGTAGCGGAAAAATGACATCAAAGTTATAAGTAATGTTATTTTTATATTTTAGGATGGAAATTTTTGTTAGTCGGTAAAAAAAATGTGGTGGAATTAATGTGTGTCACGGGACACATTTTTACTAGATTGAAATTGTGTATCCCGGTTATTTAAACGCTATTTTGTCAACCGATATTTTTGTTCGCAAAATATTTTATATTAGGTTGTATCCTGGACGTTATTTGTTCTTTTTTTTGTGCTGGCATGCTGGCTGGTATGAAGAAATGGATATATCAACTGGGTGGAGATATCGAGATGGCATATTTCCGAAACCTATGTTGGGTTAGCTATGCTGAACAATACCAGGGGTATCGCTCGCGCGTTGCCGACCCTGAAGAAATCTCTTCACACCCTTTTTAAAGAACCCCATGCTGTACTCCATTTGGAAAACCAGGGCTCTTACAATGAGCTTGAGCTTTCGGTGAAGGAAAACATCGTGAGGAAACCATAGCCCGTTAGTAGGGTACTTTGTAGTACCCACCTGCCTGGCTACCACCCTCAAGTTGAAAATCTATCGCAAACACCTATCGGTGTGTTCCACTGCACTTGAGAGAAAATTCCTTCTAGGTTATATGTGCTTACCATCTTCGGCCAAATCGTCATTAACCATCATATTGCGGTCAAACATGGGCTTATAACCAGAGATGTTTTTTTTTTTTTTTATACAACTAAGTGTTGTCTTGTAACACAGTAGCGCCCTCTCCCAACTTTTGTTGGGAGAGGGCGCTACTGTGCAACGGTAAACATCGACTCCGTAAACATTTTTGATTAATAATATTAATAAGTGCATTTTGCAACAAATAATTGTGTAAAGTGGTAATAATACTCAGTGAGCTAGTGATATATTGAAGATATTGACAATAAACAACAGCAAAATACATAAAATTGAAATATCTAAAGTGTAGAACAATCGCTAGTGCTTAATATTCGGTGGAACTATCGCGCAAATCAAACGAAATAACCTACATCGAACTCATATCCTATGAACAGAAGGGTAAATAAACAACTATAAAACAGTGAAGTGCAATATCTTGTGAAAAAACATTCGAAAAAATAACCTCAATTTAGTGATTTGCATATTTTATTTATCGATCATCTTCAGAGAACATACAGTGCCATCTATTAGATTAAGTGCATACTACGACACAATACAGAAGATCTACAGAAGTTCTTACCGTAGTTCGTACCGGTCGGGTTCGTAGGTGAGCTAAGAGAGGGCGACACAAGTACCAAAACAAAGCTGTATATTGTGTTGTAGTGTCGGGTAATTTAAAATGATGGAAGAAGTATTAAATGCACTTAGAAAAATACAAAATGAACTGGATGAGCAAAAAATAATGATACAGGAAAGTGGCAAAAATGTGACGGATCAAGTTACACAGAATATTAACAAATTATTGGAAGAAAAATTTTATAAATGGGAGGAAAAACATGAAAAACTGAAACAAATAGTGGATAATCAGGAGAAAAGAATTTATTTCTTGGAAAAACAAGCAAGGCAAAGAAATATAGTATTTTTTGGTATTGAGGAGGGTGAATCGTCATCGTATGGGGCCTTTGAAAACAACTTCATCAAATGGATAGGAGATCATCTCTCTATCAAACTATCCCACAATGATATACAGGAGATCAAGAGAATAGGAAAGAAAGGCGAAAGACCTCGTCCGATTATAGTAACATTCTTAACTCAAGGCATAAAAATCAATTTTTTTAAGCAAAAGGCAATGCTGAAAGACACTCACTTCTACATGAAAGAGGACTATCCACAATATGTGTTAGAAAAGAGGAAAGAATTACAAGAACAAATGAAAATAGAAAGAGAAAGGGGCAATAAGGCTACAATCAAGTACGACAAATTGATTGTCACTAGAAATAACAATAAAAGAACACTCCCAGCATCACCTGAAAATATCTTACCACTAGCCAACAACAATTCACAAGCCAGCAACAACTCACAAATCAATAAAAAGAATAAAACCCAACAACCAAATTCATCGGTTCAAAGGTCAAATAGTATCTCAGAAGGAGTCATAAAACCTGGCATACTAAACTATTTAGTAAATAAAAATGCAAAAAATTCTATCAACAATCAGGGCAACCAAGACAAGAATAAATAGCAACTAGCCTTCCTCTCGCAAAAAGATCTCATAAACAAACAAACTCAAAAAAGCAACATAAAACATCTTCCAACCCGGCTGGTCACCGTGGAAGATTATGACCACAACCCTCCGAAGAACAACACACTAACAAAGAGCAACAAAACAAAACAAAATCAATTATATATTGCAACATATAATGTCAGAACTTTATCGTCATATGACCGATTATTAGAACTAGAAGAAGCCATAAGTGAAATAAAATATGATATTATAGGTATATCAGAAATGAGAAGACTTGGCAACAAAATAGAAGAATATGATAACTTTATAATCTGTCATATAGGACAAACACCAGGCAAATATGGTGTTGGTTTCATAATTAAAAAGTCCCTGAAAAACAATATAGAGAGTTTCACTGGAATAACAGAACGCATCGCAATACTAAATATGAACTTTCAAGGTTACAAGGTATCCATTATACAAGTATACTTCCCAACAGAAGCAGCAAGCGAAAAAGAAATAGATGAGTTATATTCGGCAATCAGCAAAGAAATGGAAACAACTCATAAAAATATCATATTAATGGGAGACTTTAACGCGAAAGTTGGAATACCCAAAAAAGTAGAATACTTGGTTATGAAGCAGTACGGATACGGTACAAGAAACGATAGAGGACAAAAACTAGTAGACTTCGCACTCGAACACAAACTAACAATCATAAATACATGTTTTAAGAAAAAACGAAACCGAAGATGGACATGGCGATCTCCAAATGGGAAATACAAAAACGAGATAGACTATATTCTATCAAACCAGCCAAGAATATTCCAAAACATCCAAACTATGAATCTCAACTACCCTTCCGACCATAGACCAATTAGAGCAACAGTAAAACTCACCGAATACAAGACAAGCAGAGTCAAATTCACAAGCAATCAAAAAGTCCCACTTAGGAGCGAAGACGATAAAATTAAGTACAATGAAAACCTAACATCTTTATTATCTGACCCATCAGTTCACCAGAAAAGCACCTCAGTACAGACCTACTATGACAAAATAATAAACGCTATCACCCAAAGCTTGAAACACACCCGTAAAAATAATGAACATAAAACTCACAAAATATTATCAGGACGTACAACAACACTGCTAAAAAGAAGGAAAGAACTGCAGAAAACTAAAAACAAAACCCGGTCCATGAGAAATGAACTCTCCGCACTATACAAACTAGCTAATAGATATATCAGAAAAGATTATATGAAGTATAGACAGTTCGGTTTTGCACTCCGTTAAATCGATACGTATATTGTGTTTATTGTGTGTGAAGCGCGAAAGGTCTTTGTTAATTGTGACATAATAAAAGGTTTACTACCTGGCTCGTCGGCCGGTAAGGCCGAGCGGCCGGCTTGTTTTGTTTGTTATTCAATTATGATTTATAACTACTATGAGTGAAGACTTCAATTTTAATGAAAATATTACGGATGAAGTTACAATAATCAATTCAACAGAGGAGATTGCAATTGAACAACATTTATGTAACTCACCGAGTTTAGAAGGGAATAATGAATTATTAGAAGAATCATCGAGGCGAATACTTACAAAGAGGAGACGAATTATGGAAGAAGAAGGAAATTGGAACACTGTGGCAAGGAAAGGAAAGAAGAAAGATGAAAATCAACCATTAAAAATAGAAGTTACGATAACAAATAAAGAAATAATACCAAAACAGTTTGCCCTTGCTAAATGGTTTAAACAAAACAATATTCTAAATATATTTAGTGTCAAATACATTAATGCTTATAAGATTTCCGTTAAATTTGATAACGAAGTTGATGCTGATAATTTAATCAAGTGTGAGGCTATATTGGAAAAAGGATGGAGATGTCAGAAAACTTCAGAAGTTGGATCATCGTATGGTATTATCAGAGACATTGATTTAGAACTTACTGAAACCGAAATGACTGAAATGATTACAAGTTCGATTGACCTAATCAATGTTAAACGCTTGAAGCGCAGAATTGATGACTCCTCAGAATGGACAGATAGTGAATCAGTCAGGCTAGGCTTTAAAGGTGCTTCTCTTCCATTATATGTCTATATTTATGACATGAGAATTAAGGTTCATCCGTTTGTTTTTCCCGTGACTCAATGTTCAAGATGCTGGAAATTTGGACATTCAACTAAAGTGTGCACATCAAGAAAGGTCGTTTGTCCAAAGTGTAGTAAGAACCACGCCAATTGCGAATCAACATCTTTTAAATGCTCGAATTGCTTCGGAGGTCATATGGCGTTATATAAGTCATGTCCTATATATTTAAAAGAAAAAAGGGTCCGTGAGCTAATGGCTGAATTTAATTGTCCCTATAAAAGAGCTAACTCCATGTATGTGTCCCCATCTCCGGTTCATGATGCCACTGTTTATACAACTTCTCAAGAAAATCCCATACCTATGGCGTCTGTGACAACAGAAGCCGTACCAGAACAAAGCTCACATGTGAACAACACACCATTTTATTCAAATATCTTAGCTTCTAGACAGATAACAGAGGAGAGTCAAAGCTTACATAATACTATGCCGGCCAATAAAGAAAAATCTGATAACAAAAAAAAAAAGAAAAAACAAAAACGTAATATTGATAAAGACGATTTCTGGGATTCATGGTCCGAAACTGAGTCTAATAATTCTGCACCACAACAAACTAATAATAATGACGAAGAAAGTAATAAAAAGAAGAGGAGTAAGTCATTTATGAGTCTCTTGAACAAAATTAAATATGTTATTTTTGTCAAGAATGATTGTGTTAAGAATAAAATTATGTATATTGTGCAATTAGTTATAGAGTGGTGTATGATATGGGTGGGTGAAATAATTGGTGATATTCCGTTTTTTAAATCATTCTTTAATGGATAAGTACACTAAAATGAACATCCTGCAGTGGAACTCACAGAGTATCAGGCCCAAGTTACTAGCATTTGAAAATGTACTACTTCAAGAAAAAGTGCATATAGCTGCCCTTAGTGAAACATGGTTGGAGGCAGAAAGTATTGTCAAAATGAATGGATATAATATTTTTAGGAGTGACAGAGACGACTCTTATGGAGGTGTGGCTATTATTATTCATGAATCCATCAGAGCTCATAGTTGTCCTGTTCGAAATTTCAATTCCGGTATAGAAGTTATTCATGTTAAAATTTTTAATTGTGCGTACCTTGAAAATGTTATATCTGTTTATTGTCCGTCCTCCGTTCAAACATTCCAAAGAGATTGGGATCAAATCTTTTCGATAGCCTCCACAAAGGCACTAGTACTTGGCGACTTTAATGGGCACCACTCAAATTGGTCTTACAAGACTGATTCTAGGGGCTCTTTGATTTTTGATTCACTTTGTGACAATAATTTTGTAACTTTAAATAACGGTAAACCTACTCGTGTAAAAGTTGTCAGCGGAGTGTTACAAGAATCTTCGCCGGATATTTCTGCAGTGTCAACCGATATAGCTTGCAAATTTCAATGGAATGTCCTAAATGAATCTTTAGGAAGCGACCACCTTATAATTAAAATATCCAATTTTATTTCATTTTCACCAAACTTTGCCCAGAAACGTAATTTTAAGAATGCCGATTGGAAATCATACACTCAATGTATTGAAAATAATATATCCAACTATAATTTGACTAATAATATTCAAGAATCATACAATCAATTTATAAATATATTAAATAATGCAGCCGACTTACATATTCCTTCATACAAAATTAGTAAAAATCCATGTAGTAAATCCACGCCTAAATCATATTGGAATCCAAGTTTATCAAAAGCGGTCGCTGAACGTAGGTTAGCGTTAGCAACATTACGTAGAAACCCTACCCCATTTAACTTAAATATTCTGCAAGAAAAAATACGGATTTCTCAAAGGCTGATAAGAAATGCAAAAAGTAGTGCCTGGTTCCAATTCTGTTCATCTATAGATAACGTCACATCGTCTAATGAAATGTGGCGTAGAATGAAATGGCTTAAAGGTAATAAAATATCCAGAAACCAAACAAACGGTACATTAGCTAATGAACTTCTGTGCAATTTAACCCCAGATTATGTGAACCCCCATCAACCTTCTTTTACATCCTGTAATCCAGCATTGGAAATAAAAATTTCACTACATGAAATAGAAAAATCTATAAAATCAAAAGATACTGCCCCGGGGTCTGATGATATATCTTACACAATGATAAAGAAATTACCTCAAAATGCTAAAAGTATTTTGGTTTCTTTTTTTAATATTTTCTTAGATACTGGGTTCGTTCCTAATCAATGGCGACAGATAAAGATTGTACCTATACCCAAACCAGGTCGCGATCATAACTCTGTAACCTCACTACGTCCAATAGCTCTAATGTCTTGCCTATGTAAGATCTTTCATAGTATTTTAAATAAAAGAATAGAATGGTTTTTTGAGAAAAATAATGTATTCAGCGAGGATACAACGGGTTTTAGAAAAGGTAGGTCATGCCTTGATAATTTAAGTTCTCTAGTCTCCCGGATCCAGATAGGGTTTTCAAAAAATTTTGTTACTCTTGGATGTTTTATTGACATAGATAACGCCTACAATAATGTAGATATTACAATATTATTAAAATTATTGGATCGTCTAGGAGTAGGTTCTAAGGTTTGTTTGTATTTGTGGTCGTTTCTTAAAGAGAGAATTCTTAATATTCAAACTGATAACGATAATTCTTTTAGAAGTACGGGACGGGGCTTGGCTCAGGGGGACCCTCTTTCTCCGTTATTATTTAATATTTCAACTTTAAATATCTGTAAATTGATCCGAAATGTGCATATTTCACAATATGCAGACGACTTTGTTTTATATACGTCAAAAAAAAACATTTCTGAAGCTTCTGAAGATTTGGAGATGGCAGTCAATAAGGTTTATGAATTATTAGAAAATATAGGCTTACAGATATCGCCATCAAAAAGTAAGGTGTGTATCTTTAAAAAAGGCGTTAACAGAACTCCTATTCAAATTAAAATAAAGGGTATTTCTATGCAAGTCGTTGATACTGTGAGATATCTGGGATTATGGCTGGATCGTTCACTTAGATGGAAAAAGCAAGTAAATGAAATAAAGGAGAAGGTACTTAAATTTCTTAACATATTTAAAATATTGGCAGGGTCGGGTTGGGGGATACATCCGAATCATTTAAGAAGACTATACATTAGCATCATTAGAAGTCGACTAGACTTTGCATGTTTTCTGTATGATACTAGTAGTAATACTAACCTTCTCCAATTATCAAAAGTGCAGAATCAAGCGATGAGAATAATTGGTGGTTTCATCAAAAGTACTCCTATCCATGTTATGGAGAGCGAACTATGTTTATGCCCTTTGTATATAAGGAGACAATACCTAGCAAGCAAATTTTGGTTAAAATGTAAATCTATTAAAAATAATACACTTCTAAATTTAATTAATGAACTTTCTTTGTTATCTAGATCTCAATACTGGTACAGTAAAAAGAAGCCATTGTTAGTAGTCTTGGATCATAAGAATAGTTCGCTTCCAATTTATGCGTGTAATCAGTTAGGTATGTTTTCATTTGGTACGTGGATTGACAATATAAACATCTCCGATGTTATTAAACCAAGCATAGATGAAATATCCTTGCCTAAGCGCCTATATAATGTTTTAGATTTAAAATCAATATGTGACGAATTTATCAATCAAAATTATTTAAATTACACTAAAGTATATACAGATGGTTCTAAAAATAATAACTCTTTCGGTGCAGCCTTTTACGATTCACAATCAGGTGATATTATGAAATTCCAAATCAATGTAGATATATCCATAATGGCAATTGAATTAATAGCTATTTGTGAAGCTTTATCTTATATTAGTTCGATAAATAATGATAAATTTGTAATATTTTCAGATTCAAAAAGTGCGCTACTTCACCTGGCTCGGTGCACTTCGACTTTTCGAGGCATTCCGATAGCCTACAATATTCTTAATCTATTATTAGATTTGAGAAATCAATCCAAAATCATAGTATTACAATGGATCCCATCTATAGTCGGTAATGAGACGGCGGATCTCCTAGCTAAACAAGCTACAACTGATGGCGTACCAATCCCGATTTTGCCGTGTCATACAGACTATATTAAAAAAATGAAAATTGATTGCTACAATGAATGGAAGGAGTACTTTGATAGAAGGTCTACTGAAAAAGGCATCTGGTACAAAACGATTCAGCCACATCCTTTAAACACTCCGTGGATCGATAATAATCTATTAAATAGACAGGATATTGTCACTGCTCTCAGGCTTCGTTCGGGACATATACCATGCAATAAGTTTAGCTTCCTAATGGGAAGGGAGCCGTCTCCAAACTGTTTGCTATGTGGTCGGTTGGATGACGTTTACCATATATTGATGGAGTGTGTTCGGGGCGAGGCTTTGAGAGTTGCTCTTGGTCCTACACTAATGCAAACTGGAGGATGTAATAGTGTTCTGGCTTTACCGTTTTCGGATAAAGCCAGAATACTTTACAAAATTGTGGATATTAATCGTAGCTCTAGATCTGATCCCAATACTACTTAAAATAACTAAAATTATATTTAACTACTTTTTGATTTTGTAATTTTACAGGGTGGCATAATCGTCTATACGATTAAACCCTTAAATAAAGAAAAAAAAAAAAAAAAAAAAAAGTATAGACAAGATACTATAGAAAAACATTTATATCACACGGGAAGTACAAAGAAGGCCTATAAGGAACTCAGAACAAACAAAACTTGGATAGAAGGATTGAGGAAGATGAATAAAGATCTGTATCAACGAAACGATATCAGCACTGCTGCAACCGAATTCTATAGAAATTTATATAGCAACAATACCGATATAACCACCATTTCATACACAAAAAAATATACCGGGCAGCGAAAACTACGTTAACCCAGTAAGCGAACTAGAAACTATTGAAGCGATAAAGAGATTAAAGCTTGATAAGAGCCCTGGGTCCGATCATATCACAAACGAAGCACTGAAAATAGCACACACAACTTTGGCTACACCGTTAGCTGAACTATTTAATTTGATACTACAAAGTTCTGAAACTCCCTCACAATGGTCGGAATCAAATATCATACTTATCTATAAAAAGGGCGACCCAAGGGATATTGGCAACTATAGACCAATAAGTCTACTACCGAGCCTCTACAAACTCTTCTCCTCTATTGTAAACAAAAGAATCAGTACTGCGTTGGAAGAGAAACAACCCATCGAGCAAGCAGGCTTTAGGAAAGGGTTTTGTACAATCGATCATATCCATACCCTAGAACTGATTATAGAAAAGTATCAAGAGCAACAGAGACCCCTGTATATTGCTTTCATTGACTACCAAAAAGCATTTGATACGGTATCACATATAAGTATATGGGAAAGCTTACGAGAACAAGGAGTAGAAGAGAAATACATAGAAGTCATAAAAAGTATATACCATAATAATAAGGGTAGAGTCAAGCTAGAAACCCTAGGTCCAAGTTTCCCCATAGAAAGGGGAGTAAGACAGGGTGACCCGCTATCTCCAAAAATATTTATAGCCATCCTTGAATCCATAATTAGTAAGCTAGATTGGAAAAAATCTGGACTGGACATACAAGGTACGTATCTAAGCCATCTGAGATTTGCAGACGACCTGGTGCTCCTATCAGAGACAAGCTCCCAGTTACAGCTCATGATCGAAGCCTTAAGTGAAGCTAGTGTAAAAGTGGGTTTGGAAATGAATCTCACTAAGACTATGGCCATGACTAATAGCTTGAAAATACCAATAAGACTTAATAACAACCTATTGGAGTATACAGAGAACTACATCTATCTAGGGAAAAAAATTAGCTTTGATAAAAAAAATAACGAACTAGAAATAGAAAGAAGGATACAAAATACATGGAATAAATATTGGAGTCTCAAAGAAATATTCAAAAGTAATATGCCAATAGCTATAAAAACAAAAATAATGAACTCAAGTTTATTACCGTGCTTGACATATGGCTGCCAGACATGGAAATTTACTGCCCAAGCAAAAAATAAAATTAATTTCTGCCTACGAGGAATAGAGCGAAGCATGCTCAATATAAAAATAATTGATAAAATACGACACACAAAAATACGAGGAATTACTAAAGCAATAAATGCTCTGAGCTATGCGCAGAAACAGAAGTGGAAGTGGGCAGGCCATATTGCGAGACTTACAGACCAGAGATGGACCGTAAGAACGACAGAGTGGCGCGGACCACTAGGCAAAAGGAATAAAGGGAGACCATTAACACGCTGGGAAGACGACATTAAAAGAACAGCCGGCCCACTATGGAGACAAATAGCAAAGGACAGAGATAAATGGAGATCTTTGGAGGAGGCCTTCACCCACCTTGGGGTTCTTGTAGATCAAGAAGAATAATTAAAAAAAAAAAAAAAAAAAAAAAAAAACGATAAACTACAAGTAGTTCTTAAACAAAAATAATGTTAAAGTATAATAATAATGTGAAACTAACAAAACAAAAAAATAAGAATACTAAAACTAGCAATAAGAAACTTTTTTATATAGTTACATGAAATAGATAAGTAAAATTACAAACTATAGATTGGATACACACTGTAGACTAATTATAAATTGAGATTTATTATATATCGGAACTGTTAATTATCTACAAGAAATAAAAGGCTTTTTTATTTTTATTTTTTTATTTATAAGTCGGTAAACAAGCATACGGCCCACCTGATGGTAAGCGGCTACCGCAGCCATATGGACGCTTGCAACACAAAAAGCATTGCTCACGCGTTACCGACCTTTCCCCCCACCCCTATGAGCTCTGGCGACCTTACTCACGCGCAGGAACACAACTCTACCCAAAATAAAGTTATTTGGCTGCGGTATTCTGTAAGGTGGAGGTACTTCCCCAGTCGAGCTGCTCTTTGAGCGAATAAACGCTATGCTCTACCTCTCTAAAAAATGATGTAATAAAAATACTTTTAATTTTGGATGTAAATCGTAGGATGTACCAAAAATCCAATTAGAACACACGTCCCTACGGCATGCTCCGAACATGCATATTCAAGCGAATTTCTCGCTAAGCAGTGCGAAAAAGCTTATAAAAGGACAGTATCTCTCTCTACATCCCTAAATCCGTTTTAGAAACCCCCCTCTACTGAATTAATAATACGAACTGGGTTTATTTGTACAAATATGAACGTGACTGATATTTTAATCTAGAGATTACGTTATTAAGTAGATTTTATGCAGGGAGCATTATAAAAATGAATATACTCGTATTTGTGAGGTTGATAGAATTATTTTGGGATATGTTTTTTTTTAATTTTGATCTTTATATTTTAAATGCGAAAGTAACCTTGTCTGTTTGTTACCTTTTCACGATTATACTCTGAACTGATTGTGATGTAGTTTGGCCCGCAGATAGCCTATGTTATGGAGAGGTCATACTTGTGACCAGGTGCTGCTCATGGCGGCTGGTCTGCTTAAGTTTTCTAGTTACTTATTAAATATAGATTCAGTCTAATTTGTAGTTTTTGCCGCACCACCGGGCAAGCAATATTTGTTTTGAAAAGAGTAAAATTTGCTGAGTTTGTTGCCGGCTCAGCAAATGCAACCTTCCGAACTGGTATTAGAGTATTAGAGTCAGACTTTTCACCAGCGTACTTACGCTATATATTATAATGTTAAATTCAAAATAATTTATTTCAATAGACTTCTATTGAAATAAATTATTTTGAATTTAACATTCATTAATCCCGGTAAAGAAAGAAAGAAAAGCATTTATTTTTGCGCGCCATTCGACGCAAACACAGTAAATAATAATTAAAAATACACACAGTCATAATGCTAAACAATTAATTCATTAATATGCACAGCAAAAAAAAGAGATCATTTGATGATGCCAACTTATGAAATGTATAGCCAGCTACAACTTCAATTTTGTACCGAATTTTTGGCTCCTTTTTTGCTACCGCTAGAATGGTACAGTTGGCAACACCGCATATACATACCTTCCATATAAAATAAAGCTGACGGAACCGCTAAAGAAAGTACTACAGCAACCTGTATAAGCTATTAAACCTGACCTTTAAATGTACCTTTTATCAACCCAAAATAGCCGAGCAACCTCTTCAAACACATTAGTGTCTGAAAAATACCTAAAGTGATACATTCCCAAGTTTTCTAGACCAAACATACATCACTGGGTAAGCGAGTGGGGTAATAGATCATGTGTGGGTCTGACTCCCGTAATTTATGTACTTATACCACCACTGTAACAGCGGAAAAGATTAAGAAACAATTTGTTCAGACTGCCAAGTCCTTTGTGAGAGAATGACGACGGCATATATGCCTATGTCGGTTATAAATTGCGAACGGATGTTTCTATTACGCTTTCGAGAATTTTGTAATTACAATGTATGTTATTGTTTTTAAGGTTTTTGGAGATTGGATTAAATTGCGGCGTGAAGGCTAAATGTTTATTAACATTCGCTTTTAAAAATCTACTTTACATATATTTTATTCTTCATAATTATCATCTCAAACTCGGAAAAACGTGTTTGTTTTCCCTGAGATGCTAGAGCGATTTTTATGGTTTAAGTTTTTTTTTTATACAACTAATTCGGTAAACCTGATGGTAAGTGGTTACCGTAGCCATATGGACGCTTGCAACACACGAAGCATCGCTAACGCGTTACCGACTTTTCCCCCCTCCCCTATGAGCTCTGGCGACCTTACTCACGCGCAGGAACACAACTTTACACAACATAAAGTTATTTGTATGCGGTATTCTGTAAGGTGGAGGTACTTCCCCGGTCGAGCTGCTCTTTGAGCGAATAAACGCTACGCTCTGCCTCTCTTAAAAGTATCTTATTTTTAATTTTTCGCCCACAAATAGCAAATTTTATCGAAATCTTGAAAGCCGCTTTCGATATTTCTAAACATATATATATATATTTCTCGTATAATATATACAATAAATAAGGCACTTAATTTTAGGTATGTACAGACTTCATTATCATGTCATCTCTGCAAATTATTTTAGCTATGCCTGTTACCTTCTGTAATATATCACTTGAGATGTAATAATTAAGGATGGATTTCCACCAAATATTATTTCCTGAATTTCAGGATGCTCAGAATGTTACTGAATAACTTTATGAGCCCCAGAGTAATTTAATAGAGCTCTGACATTATATAGTAACTATGTACATTATTTATGCTATAGTAATAAATTTTCATAAAAAAAACATTTTTTAGGGTAGATTTTCGATAAACCCAAAAACACATATTTCTTTTTTTTCTATCCAAAGTTTTAATACCGAGTTTCAAGTTAATCGGACTGCGCGATAGGTTTCTTCCGTACAAAACTTTAACCCCCTAGATTCCCTTGTAGATAGTTATAAAAAAAACCGGCCAAGTACGAGTCCGACTCACACATGGAGGGCTCCGTGCAAAAATAATAATAATGCAACCTTAATAAAATTGACTGTGAAATGAATTGTAGGCGCAAAATTTAAAAGTACCAAAATTTACCTAAATTACCACCTTTTTTTTTCGGAATTTTCCCTTTGCTTGACCTTGCTTTTAGCCAAATTTCGTGAGTCTAGGTCAACGGGAACTACATACCCTATAGGTTTTGGGTCGAGGGTACTTCCCATTGACCTAGAATTGTCAATTTTGGTTAAAAACAAGGTCTTACAGCACAAGTAAAGGGGTTATATAGAAAAACCGGCCAAGTGCGAGTCAGACTCGCGCACCGAGGGGTCCGTACAAACATGTAGGTATATAAGTAAATGGTAGTATAGACCTGAGTATTTGATATTAATTTCAATTTATGACCTATTAAAAAAAAACTACTTACTAGATCTCGTTCAAACCAATTTTCAGTGGAAGTTTTCACCGTAATGTACATCATATATTTTTTATAGATTTATCATTCTCTTATTTTAGAAGTTACAGGGGGGGGACACACATTTTACCACTTTGGAAGTGTCTCTCGCGCAAACTATTCAGTTTAGAAAAAAATGATATTAGAAACCTCAATATCATTTTTGAAGACCTATCCATAGACACCCCACACTTATGGGTTTGATGAAAAAAAAAAATTGAGTTTCAGTTCTAAGTATGGGGAACCCCCAAAATTTATTGTTTTTTTTCTATTTTTGTGTAAAAATCTTAATGCGGTTTACAGAATACATCTACTTACCAAGTTTCAACATTATAGTTCTTATAGTTTCGGAAATAAATGGCTGTGACATACACGGACAGACAGACAGACAGACAGACATGACGAATCTATAAGGGTTCCGTTTTTTGCCATTTGGCTACGGAACCCTAAAAATTAAAAAATATGAATATTAAGGAATTTAAAAAATATTAAATTATTTATTTATTTTGTACGTTGGTTTTGTTTTTGTTTTTTTTTATGTTAATTCGTTTTGATGATTGTGTATTTTATTTTGTAAAATAAAAAGTATGCATGTATACTAATGTTTTGGAAAAAATTGCCAATATAAAGTAAGATTGTAAAAAAAAAAAAAAAAATACCGTGCTGAGTTTCTTGCCTGTTCTTATCAGTTGAAGGCCGACTTACGAACTGGCGGTAACTTCAGTAGCTTTGACCCTCATAGGTGCCCTTCTAAGGCCTAAATTGAATAAATGGCTTTGACTTTGAAGGCAAATTTTGGTACTTACAAGTTTTAGCGAAAATCCAAATTTGCCGATATCTTTTTATCGTGTTGATTCATTATACACCTAATAGGGACTATAGACTATCTGGTCTGGTATTCAATTTGCTGGGTCCACCCGTTCCAGAGAAAATCGGTGGTGACACACGGACAGACAAACGGACAAGAGAATGATCTAAATCGTAGGATGTACCAAAAATCCAATTAGAACACACGTCCCTACGGCATGCTCCGAACATGCATATTCAAGCGAATTTCTCGCTAAGCAGTGCGAAAAAGCTTATAAAAGGACAGTATCTCTCTCTACATCCCTAAATCCGTTTTAGAAACCCCCCTCTACTGAATTAATAATACGAACTGGGTTTATTTGTACAAATATGAACGTGACTGATATTTTAATCTAGAGATTACGTTATTAAGTAGATTTTATGCAGGGAGCATTATAAAAATGAATATACTCGTATTTGTGAGGTTGATAGAATTATTTTGGGATATGTTTTTTTTTAATTTTGATCTTTATATTTTAAATGCGAAAGTAACCTTGTCTGTTTGTTACCTTTTCACGATTATACTCTGAACTGATTGTGATGTAGTTTGGCCCGCAGATAGCCTATGTTATGGAGAGGTCATACTTGTGACCAGGTGCTGCTCATGGCGGCTGGTCTGCTTAAGTTTTCTAGTTACTTATTAAATATAGATTCAGTCTAATTTGTAGTTTTTGCCGCACCACCGGGCAAGCAATATTTGTTTTGAAAAGAGTAAAATTTGCTGAGTTTGTTGCCGGCTCAGCAAATGCAACCTTCCGAACTGGTATTAGAGTATTAGAGTCAGACTTTTCACCAGCGTACTTACGCTATATATTATAATGTTAAATTCAAAATAATTTATTTCAATAGACTTCTATTGAAATAAATTATTTTGAATTTAACATTCATTAATCCCGGTAAAGAAAGAAAGAAAAGCATTTATTTTTGCGCGCCATTCGACGCAAACACAGTAAATAATAATTAAAAATACACACAGTCATAATGCTAAACAATTAATTCATTAATATGCACAGCAAAAAAAAGAGATCATTTGATGATGCCAACTTATGAAATGTATAGCCAGCTACAACTTCAATTTTGTACCGAATTTTTGGCTCCTTTTTTGCTACCGCTAGAATGGTACAGTTGGCAACACCGCATATACATACCTTCCATATAAAATAAAGCTGACGGAACCGCTAAAGAAAGTACTACAGCAACCTGTATAAGCTATTAAACCTGACCTTTAAATGTACCTTTTATCAACCCAAAATAGCCGAGCAACCTCTTCAAACACATTAGTGTCTGAAAAATACCTAAAGTGATACATTCCCAAGTTTTCTAGACCAAACATACATCACTGGGTAAGCGAGTGGGGTAATAGATCATGTGTGGGTCTGACTCCCGTAATTTATGTACTTATACCACCACTGTAACAGCGGAAAAGATTAGGAAACAATTTGTTCAGACTGCCAAGTCCTTTGTGAGAGAATGACGACGGCATTTATGCCTATTTCGGTTATAAATTGCGAACGGATGCTTCTATTACGCTTTCGAGAATTGTGTAATTAAAATGTATGTTATTGTTTTTAAGGTTTTTGGAGATTGGATTAAATTGCGGCGTGAAGGCAAAATGTTTACTAACATTCGCTTTTAAAAATCTACTTTGCATATATTTTATTCTTCATAATTATCATCTCAACCTCGGAAAAACGTGTTTGTTTTCCCTGAGATGCTAGAGCGATTTTTATGGTTTAAGTATGTTTTTTTTATACAACTAATTCGGTAAACCTGATGGTAAGCGGTTACCGTAGCCACATGGACGCTTGCAACACACGAAGCATCGCTCACGCGTTACCGACTTTTCCCCCCTCCCCTATGAGCTCTGGAGACCTTACTCACGCGCAGGAACACAACTTTACACAACATAAAGTTATTTGTCTGCGGTATTCTGTAAGGTGGAGGTACTTCCCCGGTCGAGCTGCTCTTTGAGCGAATAAACGCTACGCTCTGCCTCTCTTAAAAGTATCTTATTTTTAATTTTTCGCCCACAAATAGCAAATTTTATCGAAATCTTGAAAGCCGCTTTCGATATTTCTAAACATATATATATATATTTCTCGTATAATATATACAATAAATAAGGCACTAAATTTTAGGTATGTACAGACTTCATTATCATGTCATCTCTGCAAATTATTTTAGCTATGCCTGTTACCTTCTGTAATATATCACTTGAGATGTAATAATTAAGGATGGATTTCCACCAAATATTATTTCCTGAATTTCAGGATGTTCAGAATGTTACTGAATAACTTTATGAGCCCCAGAGTAATTTAATAGAGACAGAGAGATCTGACATTATATAGTAACTATGTAAATTATTCATGCTATAGTAATAAATAGCCCAGTTAAATTTTCATAAAAAAGCCATTTTTTTAGGGTAGATTTTCGATAAACCCAAAAACACATATTTCTTTTTTTTCTATCCAAAGTGTTAATACCGATTTTCAAGTTAATCGGACTGCGCGATAGGTTTCTTCCGTACAAAACTTTAAACCCTAGATTCCCTTGTAGATAGTTATAAAAAAAACCGGCCAAGTACGAGTCCGACTCACACATGGAGGGCTCCGTGCAATAATAATAATAATGCAACCTTACTAAAATTGACTGTGAAATGAATTGTAGGCGCAAAATTTAACAGTACCAAAATTTACCTTAATTTTCAACTTTTTTTATTTTTCCTTGCTTTTTGCCAAATTTCGTGAGTGTAGGTCAACGGAAACTACTTACCATATAGGTTTTGGGTCGAGGGTACTTCCCGTTGACCTGGATTTCTCAATTCATCAACAGCACAAGTAAAGGGGTAATTTCGAAATATTAAAAAATATGAATATAAGGCAAATTTTGGTATTACCTACAAGTTTTAGCGAAAATCTAAATTTGCCGATATCTTTTTATCGTGTTGATTCAGGACCTTGATTATACACATTTTTTTTTTTTTTTTTTTTTTTATATTATATAGGTTTGCGCTTGACCGCAATCCCGCCTGATGGTAAGCGAAGATGTAGTCTAGGGTGGACCGCGCGTACCCATAAGATGCCTGTTCACTCTGGCCTTGAATAAACTCATGTTATAAGTGTCTGGAAACACGTTGTCCGGGAGAGCATTCCACAACTTGGCCGTGCGTATAAGGTAAGAGGAAGCGAAACGCTTGGTACGGCAAGATGGAATGTCGACGACGAAGCGATGGAGACCCCCCCGACGCCTAGTGGTCCGATAGAAGAACGGGGATGGAGGGACAAGATTATGGAGTTCTTTATCGCATTCTCCGTGGAACAATCTGTAAAATACCGTCAAACTTGCAACCTGACGTCGATGATCCAGGTTTTGCAGTTTCTTGCTCGTTAGGTCGCTATCGTCAATTATCCTTCGAGCGCGCCTCACACCTAATAGGGACTATAGACTATCTGGTATAAATTTCAATTTTCTGGGTCCACCCGTTCCAGAGAAAACTGGTGGTGACACACGGACAGACAAACGGACAAGAGAATGATCTTATAAGGGTTCCTTTTTTTACCTTTTGAGGTACGGAACCCTAAAAACGAATAATGGAAAAAGCACCTAAACATATATGTTTAAAGATCCCTCAAAAAGAATATCGCACACCGACGCACGAACAGCTCAAGGTACTTTTTTGTAAAAATAAGCTGAGTATAAATAAAATATAGAAAATTAACCTATCGTATCTTCAAAGATTTAAACATTACGTTTGTGAATAAAGATTAAGAATCCTTGGAATATGTATTTTTAACCTTTTTTCGCTGTCTCAACTCGACTTGACGTTAAACTCAGTCCATAAGCAGCATTCTTGTGCGAATTCCTTGTTTTATTGCGACGTGGTACGAGCTACAAGCTGTAAGCGTAGCGATTAACGGGAAAATAAATACTTCTGAACCAAAAATAATATAATTGTTAAAATGCAGAGAAAATAATTAATACAACAATATCCATACACCCCCTTATTAATAAATAAGGTGTAAGTCAGTCTTGACCCAGGTATACCCAGGTATTAGGATAGCCCCAGCCCTTTTTGTTTATATGACATTAGAAAGTGACGGATATATTTAAAACCTAGGTATTACTATACTTGACTTACACCTTATTTATTAATAAGGGGGACATTGTTTATATTTATTTCAGTTAAGTTATTTATTAAGTTCTCGAGTGTTTTTGTTTTCCGATGTTCCCAAGGGATTTTCATATTATGATATTTCTATGCGCTTTGTTTAATTGAAATCTACTCAGCAATTACAGCTAATTTGAGTATAAAATTTTCAATTTTTTTTTCTAATGAGAGTTTTGTACCAAAAACACAAAACACATGTGATGCGAGTCCATCCGTCTGCATGTCTGTCTGTCCTTCTGACACTACGCTTTCAGCAACCACTATGATCTATCGATTTGAAATTTGGTATTGTTTGACTTTGCTTACACAATCTTCGTGCAAATATAGACGGGCCAGTTGGCGCAGTTGGTTAAGATTCACCTTATGCGCCGCAGGTCGTGGGTTCGATTCCCACATAGGACATGCATTTGTGTGCATGAACATGTCTGTATGTCCTGAGTCTGGGTGTAATTATGTATATTAAGTATGTATTTACAAACAAAAAGTAGTATATGTATTATATCAGTTATCTGGTTTCCATAGTACAAGCTCTGCTTAGTTTGGGATTAGATGACCGTGTGTGAGGAATGTCCCAGGATATTTATTTAATATTTAAATGAAAAAAAACTGTACCTAGTAGATTTTTTTGTTATTTATTAACTCGCTGAATTCTTACAACTTGTGCCCCTGCCACTTAAATAAAAGGCGGCATGCGTATTTCACGTGCTTCGCGTGAAACGACCTCTAATATTCTATGCTCTGTGACTACGTGAAATGGGCTGTTGCACTCGGGTACGCCGGGTCGTCGGTTCAGTTCCCCGCACTTCGGAATTTATGAGCGATATTAATATGACACGCGCCAATGGTCTATATATACGAAAATAACGTATAAAATGACTATTTTACGCCCTACGGTTTCACCCGTGTTCCCGAACGATATCCCGAAACAGTATTAGACTTTTTACAGGATAACAGTTTCCTTTAGTTTATTCACTAGTAGTATGATTACTACTAGCGTGAAATTTATCACTCACTCTATCAAACCACTCCAGTAGGTAGGTTTAGGTGTGGATGGGATAGTAGAGACCAGAGTGTAAAGTTTGCTACTGAGTTTTATTGGGCTTTTGATACTTATCATTATTACAACATCGTCATTTTGACAATTTCTCGGCTCATACAGTATGAGGCACGAATGGTGAGCACATATAGGCAGTAGTGGGGACAAGCTCGCGCATGTATACTTTTGGCCAAATCACAGTAGCCAAATGACACGCAAGAATCCAATAGATGACGAGCATCGACTAACGAACCAATCGTGTGCAGCTCGGCGCTCCCCCCTTCTTCATTCCGCCAAACAGACCGAAAAATTAACTGCTGCGCATCTTTGCTCACCACTCGTGCCCCTTACTATACAAAACTTAAAATCAAAAAATTCGTAAGAACTTACAGAATACCTCAGCCAAATAACTATATGTCGTTTTACTGCGCGAGAGTAAAGGCTTCAGAGCGTGGGGAGACGAAAGAGTCGGTAACGCGTGAGATGCCTCGTAAGTAGGGCATGAATCTCGGAATCTCGGAAATCTCGTAATATCGGAATCTCGGACCGTTTTTTCCGATATTACAATATCGGAATTGAGTGATCCAATATCGTAATATCGGAATCGGATATTTTATCTATTTGAGGTTTTAAATAAAGCTTTTAAGCGCGCCACAAGGTATGGTCACCTAGAGCTATAAAATTAACGTATCGTACATCAATTTTGCCGACCAGTGTTGCAAGCGAGCACGTAAGTTTGACGACAGCCTCCCGAACAAGCCGGTTTCCGTAAAGGCTTTAGTACCATAGACCACATACATACACTCCACCAGATTATACAGAAGACTGAGGAGTATAATCGGCCATTATGCCTGGCGTATGTGGACTATGAGAAAGCCTTTGATTCAGTCGAGACATGGGCGGTGTTACAGAGTCTACAGCGATGCCAAATTGACTATCGCTATATCGAAGTGTTGAAGTGTTTGTACAGCAAAGCCACCATGTCAATCCGAGTCCAGGACGAGAGTACGGTACCAATCCAGTTGCAGAAGGGTGTAAGACAGGGTGACGTAATTTCCCCGAAACTCTTCACCACTGTAATGGAGGATGTATTCAAGCTCTTGGACTGGAAGGCATCGACATCAATGGCGAACATATCACTCACCTTCGATTTGCCGACGATATAGTCATAATGACGGAATCGCTGGAAGCTTTGAACATCCTGCTCAATGACCTCAACAGAGTTTCCCAACAGGTAGGCCTAAAAATTAATATGGACAAGACAAAAATTATATCTGTATGTCCTGAGTCTGGGTGTAATTATGTATATTAAGTATGTATTTACAAACAAAAAGTAGTATATGTATTATATCAGTTACCTGGTTTCCATAGTACAAGCTGTGCTTAGTTTGGGATCAGATGACCGTGTGTGAGGAAATCCCAGGATATTTATTTATTTATTTATTTATATCTAATGTTCATATTCCGCCAATGCCGGTGATTGTTGGGAGCACCTAGGACAAATTGTCCAATTATGTAGGTCCAAATTCGACAAAGAGGTCAATCGAAGAATCCAACTAGGCTGGGCAGCGTTCGGGAAGCTGCGCCATATCGTCACGTCCAAACTACCTCAGAGTCTGAAGACAAAGGTCTTCAATCAGTGCGTGTTACAATGATGACATACGGGACAGAGACGTGGTCTTTCACTGCTGGCCGCATAAATAAGCTAAGAGTCACTCAGCGAGCTATGGAACGAGCTATGCTCGGAATTTCTCTACGTGACAGGGTCCGAAATGAGGACATTCGTAGGAGAACAAAAACGACGGACATCGCTCGTAGAGTTAGTAAGCTGAAGTGGCAATGGGCAGGCCACATCGCTCGAAGAGCCGATAACCGATGGGGAAGGAAGGTTCTCGAGTGGCGACCGCTGGACGCCGCTGGATGCAAGCGGCCCAGAACCGTTCGAAGTGGAAATCAATGGGGGAGGCCTATGTTCAGCAGTGGACATCCATGGGCTGATATGATGATAAAGGGTTTTTTGTTTGTTTAAACGGTGAAACCGCGGGGGACAGCTAGTTTTAATATAATGAAATTGAAGATTTTTTGTGCATTTGTTTTAATGCATTTATCTATGGAACTACCAGTCGGATTCGATTTTTTCCCACTAATAGACGAGGAGATTTTCCAATAATAGCATGGAGGATCTCTTGGCTCATTATGAAACCACTAATCTCCAATTCGGACTTGCAATCAACACACTAGATGAAAATGTTAATAATAGACCGGGCCTAACTTAATAGAATGGACGTACTGCGAAAAAGATACATCTACCTCGGCTCTACCACTTCCAACATAGGAGACTGTGAAGATGAGATCAGAAGACTATGCGCAATGACAAGATCATCAGTAGGAAGATTTGGAAAGACAGTAGGATAACCAGGAAAACAAAGATTCGACTTATGAGATGCCTGGTCTTTCCGATCTTTCTGTAAGGAGCTGAAACTTGGTCCTTAAGCCTACAATATCGCCGGAAAATTAACGCACTGGAGATGTGGTGCTGAGGACGCTTCTTGAAAATTCCGTTGACGGTTTTCACACCAATAACTCAATCCTGCAGGAGCTTAGAATAACAGATAGTCTTTCATCGACTATGCAGCTTCGAATTATGAAGTTATTTGGTTACATGTGCAGAAACGAACACTCGATGAAGAGTCTTATTGTCCAGGGTGGGAGAGTGTACTCGCAACGCTACGAAAGCTGTAACCCTAGTCAAGGAGAACATTGAAGATCACCACCATGTACACTATCTATTGCAACCACGACCACTTTGACAGGAGTGCTCGACTGAGCAGAAGATGTTTTCAATCCAACTTTATAACGAACTAGTTGTCCCCGAGGTTTCACCCGCGTTCTCGGGATCAAAAGTAGCCTATAATACTCGGGAAGAATGTAGCTTCCTATAAGTGGAAAAAAAACGAATCTGACCGGCAGTTCCACAGGTTCCAAACTGGCTAAGTTTAACCAAAAAAAAGTCTTCCCTTTATAATGTTAGTATAGATAGATAATTATGTGAAGTTTATAAGGAATATGTGCTATTTATAAGGAATATGTGGAATTTTTAATAAAAATGTCTAATTCCGATATTAATATCGGAATTCCGATATTGAGATCCAATATCGGAAATCAATATCGGAATTGAAAAACATTCCGATATTACATGCCCTACTCGTAAGCGTCCATTTGGCTACGTAACCGCTTACTATCAGGCGGGCCGTATGCTAGTTTACCGGCTTCGTCGTATAAGAAATATCCTTGGATGTTAATTTAAATGAATCCTTATCCTTACTAATATTACGCGAGAGTTTGTATGTGTAGATGTTTGTTACTCCTTCACGCAAAAACTACTGAACGAATTTGGATGAAATTTGGTATACAGATAGAATATGTTCTGGATTAACACATAGGATACTTTTTATCCCGGGAAAACATACGATCCCTTGGGAATGCGGGTAAAACCACTCGGGACAGCTAGTATTACATAATTTCACACAACGTTAAATTCCCTTACTTATAATACGTTATTTAACTAATATACCTACCCCCTTACTCATAAAGCGCTATTTATCTAATATACTGTTAAAAGTGTCACGTAAATAACGTCACATTATTTGACAATGACAATAGAGTGACAATATTTACGTGACCCTTTAAACAGTATATTAGTTAAATAACGTTTTATGAGTAAGGGGGCTACTGTTTAAAGGGTCACGTAAATATTGTCACTCTATTGTCATTGTCAAATAATGTGACGTTATTTACGTGACACTTTTAACAGTATATTAGTTAAATAGCCCTTTATGAGTAAGGGGGTAGATAGATAGTCATTTAATGTGGCTATCACTGTAAATTCCTTCAGACACTGTTAAATCCCTTTATCAGATTTAGTAAAGGGATACTAAAAACTAGTCTAACTCGGTATCAAATACACTTAACCCTACAAATTCAATTATAACCCTATCTCACTTCGAATGCGTAATGAAATTACCCCCTATCGTAATTACCCTAGCTTTAGGGGTAGTTCTCACCTCGATCGTAAAATGGTGGTTAATGAGGAAAGACAACGTTTTATTGGTTCAAGGTATTAGCGAACCAAGTTTATAAGTTTTTTTTTTATACCACTTAGGTGGCAAACAAACATACGGCCCGCCTGATGGTAAGCGGTTACCGTAGCCTATGGACGCTTGCAACACCAGGGGTATCACGCGTGCGTTGCCGACCCTGCAGAAATCTCTTCACACCCCTTTTGAAGAACCCCATGCTGTACTCCATTGGGAAAACCACGGCGTAAAAGATTATGGTAGTTTTGAAAAAATGTGTTTTCACTATAGGTCTAACGTGAAACGTCAAGGGTATATATACCCGAAGGGTGTGAAGATAAAATGAATGACTCTGTAATAAGTTTCAGCCCAAAATAAATTACTCAAAGAATTGATACCATAAGTTTATTGAATTCAAATCATAACTAACGTGTCACCGCACCGCACATAAAGAAATCTTTTTTTTTTTCTCACACACGGTCATCTGATCCCAAACCAAGCAGAGCTTGTACTATGGAAACCAGATAACTGATATAATACATATACTACTTTTTTGTTTGAAAATACATACTTAATATACATAATTACACCCAGACTCAGGACATACAGACATGTTCATGCACACAAATGCATGTCCTGTGCGGGAATCGAATCCACGACCTGCGGTGCAATAGGTGGAATCTTTCCAACTGCGCCAACTGGCCCGTCGATTATCTCTTTCGCTATGACGGGCCAGCTGGCGCGTTTAGTTAAGACTCTGGTTAAGATTCTATCGTATATCGCCTATCGCGCCGCAGGTCGTGGGCTCGATTTCCAAACAGGACATGCATTTGTGTGCATGAACATGTCTGTATGTCCCGAGTCTGGGTGTAATTATATGTATTTACAAACAAAAAGTAGTATATAAGTAGTATAGTAGTATATCAGTTATCTGGTTTCCGTAGTAAAAGCTCTGCTTAGTTTGGGATCAGATGACCGTGTGTGAGGAATGTCCCAGGTTGTTTATTTATTTATTTATCTGTGAACTTGTGGAGTATGAGCCGCGCACCGCTGTCATGTCTCAGCGAGAATTTATTTTTATAAACATAAATAAAATACTTGAAGATTATATAAACTAACTTATGTTCGAGACAGAGTTCTTTGGTTCTAAATGTACTATTTGAAAATTTATATTTAGGTACGGTACTAAATGCAATAAAATTATTGTTGAATCGTATAGATAAATAAATTATTATAATGATTTTTTGTTTTGTTACAGGTAATAGACGGGTATATAACATATATTGTGAGGTAATTTCATGTTTATTTTCTAATAATGTATTTCGCTGTTTCTTTAATTGGCCTACTAGTGATTGACTGCAAAGACCCTGTGCTAATGATGATTCCGAAGGTAAGTACACAAATCTCAGGTGGGGACTGGCAAGAAAGCGGTAGACTAAGCGATTCAGCTTTCCAGTTAGTTACTTAAAGCAAATGCCTGATTCCATGTTTTATATCTACAAGCAGGCATTTGGTTCACCTGATGGTAAGCGGTTACCGTTGCCATTGGTAATACCAGAGAGATTGCCAATGTAATGCTGACCTATGAGGCAACACTATGGGGTTTTTAAGGCGATGATAGCTCAGTGGTAGTGACATTGGATGTCCAGACGAAGGTCACTTGAAGAAGGAGCTTGAGCTTTCGGTGAAGGAAAACATCGTGAGGAAACCAAAGCACGGTGGTATCACCCTCAAGATGAGAATCTGTCGCCAAGCACTTATCGGTGTAATCCGACAGCTGCACTTGAGAGCCAGTTCCTTCTAGGCTTTGTGTGCTTACCACCAACGGCCACATCATCACTTACCATGGTGAGATTGCGGTCACATACAGGTACACAGAAAAAAGAAATATATTAATTCTTATTGGCTATATCACGGAAACGGCTAATCTGATTGTGATAGGACTTTAACTAAACCATGCCTAAGAAAATACGGAACCTTTCTGTGATAGCCCCATCGCAATAGGATAAGCGGTTTCCGAGAAAAGCCCAAAACAGCTGACAGAAACGCATTCTCTCGGAGCGCGCTGCCGCAGGCGCACGGTTAACTCGCCTCAATAGAACACAATCTGTGTAAAAAAAAACAAAGACTTTATTACATTAGTATGATGTCGGAATGGGGAATCGAACCCAGCACCAAACGAGTCTCGTAACAAAATACGGCGGTGATGGAATCAGCCCCTAAGAAATTAAATCTCTTCCAAGCTTTGGCAGACTTTACATTTTAATGTGAGGAGCGCTGATACACCGTTGTGTAAGGTCGAAATTCTTTAAAAAAAGGATATTTAGTCATGTTTAAACAGCTATTTGTTTTTTGCAATCTTACAACCCGCGAGAGTCGTTTTGTCCCGGGTTCCTGAGGGATCTATAATATTTCTCAAAAGTATCTGTTGTTTTTTGTTTTTCTTTCAATTTCAATAAAGTTGGCCCGTTTTATATAGTCGTATAGTATGGCGAAACTCTTTCTAGGTATATCTATTTCTATGATATCCTTTCACAAATGAGGTTTAAAGGGAATGGCCAAATACTTCACCATGCATGTCCACTGTGGATCGGTGGAGGCTAGTGGTCAACCCACTGATGGAGTTTCTAAAGTATAAGGAATTACTTGCGAAGATAAAATATAAGTATACATTTTTTCTTTTCGTCCTTTGTATTACCTTCTTTTTTTAAACCACTAAGGTGGCAAACAAGCATACGGCCCGCCTGATGGTAAGCAGTTACCGTAGCCTATGGACGCTTGCAACACTCGCGCGTTGTCGACCCTGAAGAAAACTCTTCTTGCCCTTTTTGTAGAACCCCATGCTGTACTTTATTGGGAAAACCACGGCGGGGACCTCATTTCACAGACCGAGTGTCCGCGGAAGAAAACTCTTTTTAGCCCGCACAGTTCGAAACAATTCTGGTTTCAATGTGTGAGGATGGACTACCCGTCGATGGCGAGAGTTGCGATTACCTCGTCCATTAGTTTTATTACATAGTTAAAATTGTTAGTAATAAAACAAACTAGACTTGAGTGGTTTCCACTTATTCCTACTAAAGCACCACGATGAGGTTAATCAAATACAAGTCTGTTTGAAATAATAAGTTTTTGTTAAAAAAAACATTTTTCATACAACTTTTTTTATTGTAAATACTTGCATTTTCTTCCAATATACTAATGTAGATCAAATATCAAGTCAATCCTCCTACTAGAAGTGAGTGAAATTCGACTTGCAAGATTCCACCTGAACAATAGTTACATACATAAATTGTAAGTTAAAATAAAAGCTTGTAAAACAGATTATTTTTCTGGACGTTTTTTTTTAATTATGAACACTACTTACTCAGATATTCTGTCGGTTGGTTAACTTGGTTCAGTAATAAGAGAATCAAGATTTGTACGTGAGACTGTTTAACAGACTTTAGCATAATAGATTAATATCTATTAGCTTTGGTGACTATCACTTGTCCGGACGTATGGCCAAAACGTCCCACTGGCGCCGGCTGAAAATCAACGCTGTGTGCTGACTGTACACAGCATTATGCTGAGCTGGTGGCCAATTTGTCTGCACACAAATTCCCCATTTTTATACGTTTTCCTATTATGTTGTTAATTTTAAGGTGTGTGGCAAATATATTTTTTTTCTTTCTTTCTTTCTTTCAAAATCAACGCGTTCCTACACACCTGTACGAAGTGAAGCAATGACAAATATCGAAACTCACATATTTATAAAGATTTTTAATCAAAGGTTTCGACTGAAAAATCGATAAGAACACAAGATATCTACATGGTAAAGTTACGCCTTGGTGTGACAGGCGCCGTCGCTTAATATATTTTCGTGAAGGCGACGATGGCGGACTCCGGTATTAAATGACGTGGGAAAAATTATATATTTTCTCGCTCCCAACCATATTGCTGTCCTGCTTTCACTTAACACATGCTTAGCATGTTTTATTCCTTTATTGTATTGCTCATTTCCTCATGTTGGTATGTGCCGTTTCTGTTTAGTATAGCTCTATATAATGGTGCGTCCATGCGACGCGAAGCGAGCACGAGCCGAGCCTCGAACGAACAGGAGTCGGTCGTTGCTCGCGATTTCGAGCGTGGACGTACTTAACGAGCCTTCAACGAGCATACAACGAGCGCGATGCGAATCCCTATGTTCGTGAAAAAACTGACAATCGGGCGGAGCGCAGTCGAGAACGCTACGAATGCTCGTTCGAGGCTCGCAAGCCCGTCCACGCTACGCGAATTGTGCTCGCAGTGTGCTCGTTCGAGGCTCGGCTCGTGCTCGATTCGTCAAGCATGGACGCACCATAACGTAATGTTTGCTTCTAGCTCTATATTCATCGTGAGAATAACTATACTATTAGTTTTTTTTTACTATTGCCCGCCTGATGGTAAGCTGTAATCATAGCCTTATTGACGCCTGCAATAAGTAGCATCACTGACACGTTACTGACCCTTTCCCCCTCCCCAATGAGCACTGCCAATCTGACATACGCAGGAACACAACATAAAGTTTTTGGCTGCGGTATTCTGTAAGGTGGAGGTACTTACCCAGTCGAGCTGCTCTTTGAGCGAATAAACGCTATGCTCTACTTCTCTTAAAATCTGAACTATATCTTTAAAATCTTAAAAAAATATTTCTTGCGACGGGTCGCTCACTTCCCTCCAATATGGCGAGGAGGGCGATGGCTGCCACACGCGTCATACTTGTGAACAGGTGCTGCTTATGGGGGCTGGTCTGCTTAAGTTTGCTATTTATTTACTTATTAAATATTTATTCAGTCTACTTTGTAATTTTGCCGCCGCGCCGGGGCACGCAATTGTTTTCAGTGCGATTAGAATGTAAATATTATGTAATGAATCTAAGCCTGTTTTGAAAAGAGTAATTGCTGAGTTTATTGCCGGCTCTTCTCAGCAAATGCAACCTTCCGAACCGGTATTAGAGTATTAGAGTCAGACTTTTCATAAGTGCCTGCGAAGGTCTATTTGAATAAATGATTTTGAATTTTGAATTTCTTACCACTGCTAACTTTTGGCCTTCTTCTGTATTCAAACGCTACCCATTTAAAAAAGATAAGTATATAATATTTAGCTCAAAAGCATTAAGCTCGCAATTCTCACGTAAAAGCACGATAAGGCGATGATAGCTCAGTGGTAGTGACGTCTAATACCAAGACGAAGGTCCCGGATTCGAATTCTACAATGAGCTTTCGGATGTCCACTGCTGAACATAAGCCTCCCCCATTAACTTGCACATTGAAAGGTTTTGGGCCGCTTGCATCCAGCGGCGCCCAGCGACTCTGACCAGGTCGTCGGTCCACCTGGTGGGAGGTCGTCCCGCTCGGCGCTTTCCAGTACGTGGTCGTCACTCAAGAACCTTTCTCTCCCATCGGTTATCGGCTCTTCGAGTGATGTGGCCTGCCCATTGCCACTTCAGCTTACTAACTCTATGTGCTACCAGCGTCTATAGGCTACGGTACCCGCTTATCATCAGGCGAGCTGTCTTGTTTTTTACCTTAGTAGTATAACAATACCATCAGCTTTCGATAAAAATTCCTGCATCTCACTGCTCAAAGAATCATGGCGAGATCCATACATGGATTTGTACAAAAAAATAAAACATTTTAGAGGGTTTTGAATAACTTCCAATGTTGAGATTACATTACCAGCAACATATTTATATACTTGAAATATTTTATAAACCCCGCAAAACAGAACAACAACATAACGGTTTTGGTCGCGAATAGTCGCGATTCGCCGGCATGCCATAGAAATTCGCATTTTTATCCCGGGGTTCTAAAAATATTTTATATGGCTCAAGTTATTCCTTGGGCACCAAGGATCAATTATAACTTCATTGTAACGTCTCTAAAAATCTTTATTTTTTGTAAAAATCTCGCCATGATCCTTTGTAATGTTACATTCCATATCAAAATACTTTTCAAACAAAAACAGATACTTCTCAAAAAATACACCCCAAACTTTTGAAAGCACTCCGTAGTAAATTAAAAACGTAACTACAGGGCCTGAGGAAAAGGGCCGCAATCTATTCCCCTTTAGGTCGTGTAATTTAATAACTCAGCCATCCCCTCTGATAAGGGCTATCGATTTGCAATATTTACCCCAAAACGTTTCCACGCATAGACTACTTTGTATTAAAATTGCAGAAGGGACTACGGTTGATATTTATTTGTGTGGACTCAGCTGAAAATGGGGAAGTAACGTAAGCCGAGATATATCTTACGTCACGGTTTAAAGCTATGAACTATTTATCATTTTGCAGCGATGTCTTGAATAAACTTAATTAATTATAAAATATCCTTTGTTGTTTACAAATAGAATAGATAATAAAGGTTTATGTGTAGGTATACGGGTGTAGGTACTTTCTTACAAATACTTCACTTTTTAGGATCAATAAATGTTAGCAAACTGATAAAAGTAATGTAAAAAAAAGGTCTTTTGTGTTTCACACATTTTCATCACAATTGTGAATTGCAATTTGTGCATTTTATGAAGTCAAAGTCAAAGCCATTTGTACAATTTCAACCACCAGTTCGGAAGTCAGCCTTCAACTGAAGAATCCGACAAGAAACTAAGCAAGGATACATTTTAAAAATATTTTTTGGACAACCTGTTTGTTTTTTTTCCAAATTACCTATTAAAACAACACATACCTAAGCATTACTACAGACGAAATAAGAACAAGAAAATAAATAAAAAAAACCGGCCAAGTGCGAGTCAGACTCGCGCACCGAGGGTTCCGTACAAACCTGTAGGTATATAAGTAAATGGTATTATAGACCTGAGTATTTGATATTAATTTCAATTTATGACGTATAAAAAAAAACTACTTACTAGATCTCGTTCAAACCAATTTTCGGTGGAAGTTTGCACCGTAATGTACATCATATATTTTTTATAGATTTATCATTCTCTTATCTTAGAAGTTACAGGGGGGGGGACACACATTTTACCACTTTGGAAGTGTCTCTCGCGCAAACTATTCAGTTTAGAAAAAAATTATATAAGAAACCTCAATATCATTTTTGAAGACCTATCCATAGACACCCCACACTTATGGGTTTGATGAAAAAAATTTTTTTTAGATTCAGTTCTAAGTATGGGGAACCCCCAAAATTTTTTGTTTTTTTTCTATTTTTGTGTGAAAATCTTAATGCGTTTCACAGAATACATCTACTAACCAAGTTTCAACATTATAGTTCTTATAGTTTCGGAAATAAATGGCTGTGACATACGGACGGACAGACAGACAGACAGACAGACAGACATGACGAATCTATAAGGGTTCCATTTTTTGCCATTTGGCTACGGAACCCTAAAAATAAACCTAAAAAAATAAACAATTTAAAACCGGTTCAATAATAATATAAATATGAGATGACAGTACCCCTAAGGGCCTTATCATACTAGCGGTTTGCGAAATTTTTCAAAGCGGAACGCAATGAACACGCCGCGGTTGCACAGCAAAGACGCGTGGCGAGTTCGCGACGTACAATACACTCAGCAACATACTGGATTTCGACGTGGAAACACTGCTGTTAGCTTTGCTAGACGCAGGAAACGAAAACGAAAGCAACGACGAATTTTGGAGGATCCATTATTAACTAATCGACTGAAAGAGAGCGACTACTTTGTGCTTTTTTGCAAACGAATAAAAAATAATCTTAAAAAATTTCGTTCCTATACCTACATTTTATGAGTTGTTGCATCTGATTCAAACTGACTTCAGACATGAATACACATTTGAGATTATCAGTTTCACCTGTAGAAAGGCTCCTAATTACTATAAGGTCTGTTTTGTACGACTGTACAAAATGGCGTTCCCGGCTCGTTTAGCGTCCATTCGTTGCACATGCGTGGCATGTTCGCTGCGCGTCCGCTCCGCTTTGAAGACGCACTGAAACCGCTTGTGTGATAAAACCCTAAGTTGTCATCGACTTAATGTTTACAAGACGCTCTGTTTCGCTGTTAAAATTAAGCTATCAAAGGAGATTGGTAAAAACACAGTCATGTTCAAGTGTTATTAGCTGGAGTGTCAATTACTTTGAACACTCAAGTGGGTTGGGGTAACGTTCCTTTCTTGACGCTCTTTTCATAACCACCCTAATTTTTATTCAAGTTACCAGCATCAACCTTTGTTTACTCGCTTTTGGGAGGGATCTTAATAATATGTTTTCTTGGGACATGAGATAGCGTTTGTTTTATTCCATGTTATCTATGTGCTGAACACAGATATATACTTCTTCAGTGTATATACTTCACGTGCCAAAAGCTCTTCGAAAACGGAGAGCAATGCTCTTCTTTCGAAACTGTTTCGCGCGGAAAGGGAACTCGCATGAGGTTGCACTTCCACCAGATTTATGTATATGTAGGATAATCACATCCTTTTAGCGGTTTTGGCTATGGTGTCAGTCAATCAGTCTATTTTTTTCTAATAAGAAGACTAGCTTACCGCTTCCGCGTTCACATGAATCTCCCTCTCCCTCTTCTTTCAATTTCGGAATATTCTTATAGCTGCCAGTTGCCAGAATTTCAATCTGAGGGTAATGCGCCGTCGGCAGCTAGCTAGCTAGACATATACATAGTTGCTAAAACTATAACAAAATTTCAATTGATATACTAATAATATCCTGGAACATTCTCAAAGACGGCTATCTGATCCCAAGCTAACGAGTTTGTACACACGGCTACAGATCAAGCTATACAATTCTAGTATAAGCTGACCTACCATTGTACGGAAATCCTATACAATGCGAGATCAGCTTATACTGGAAATGTATAGCTTGATCTGTAGCCGTGTGTACTATGGAAACCAGATAATTGATATTACGAGATCTTTTTTGTTGTAAATACGTGGTGGATACGACAATACGACATTAAATGAAACCACGTAAAGTACTCATGTATACGATCATTTACTATGAGACCAACTTCGAAGTCGCAAAAAAAAATTACACATAAAGTCAAGACATAAAGAATTATTTTTTCATTCACACAAAATACATGTTCTGGGTTGGAATTGAAACCACGAACAGTGTTGTGATGGATAGGGGATCTTACCAACCAACCCAAATGGTCCATCAATCCTTACTTAATATTATACATGCGGAAGTGATTTTGTTTGTTTGTTTGTTACTCATTCACGCCTCAAATAGTCAACTGATCATCATGAAATTTGGCATGCAGATAGCCTATGGTATGGAGAAGGACAAAGGCTACTTTTTATATTTTTTTATCGGGAACGCGGATTAAACAGGGGGGTAAAGCTAGTATAAATATAATAATGGAGATGTATCTGTATTATTTACATATTCTATGAAACAAGTGTACCGTAAAACGTACGTTATTGAGTAGACATTGACATTTGACCTGGTTTACCAGATATTGTTTTAGAGTACTATCTTGTGTACGTGACTGTGTTTGCGTAGAATTTTCACATCTATTATGCCAGTTTTAGGGATGGCTTTCAGTCATGTTTTCCTTATATATTTCGTCTTATAGTTCGTAGTTAGTACTTTTTAACCGACGAAAAAACGGAGGAGGTTTACAAGTCGACGAGCATATTTTTTTTATGTATGATCACGCATAACACGAGTAGTATACCTCGAAGTTGGTCCCATATAAAGGATACAAAAAACCTACCCTAAGGGTGGGAAAATAGGGATGATTTATTGTTCCTTCACAGATTTCAATGCTGAGTTGTGTATTATATCAAAAGAAATCAAAAATTAAGCATGTAGTAATTAGTAGATTATAGCCACAAAAAATTAAAAAATAAAAACTTTTTAACAAAAAAATTAAACCACCGAAATAACTGAAAAGCAAAAAATTATTTATAATAATATTATTTTATTGGGCCATATTTAATAGTTTCCAACTTATAGTTTGTATAGATGTTTGTAATTCAATAACGCCGTAACAGCTGCACATATTTGAATAAAATGCACATAAACACATCATATCCTGACATAATATCCCTTACGGAGATGTAACCATGATGCAGAACTATTTACCCATAAATCAAGGCCATTTCCTACTACCTATATGCAATCAAATTTTATACTAGTAAGGTATCAAACGAGCTTCTGGCTAGCCTGATGGTAAGCGGTTACCGTACCCTATGGACGCTTGCAGCACTAGAGGTATCACTTGCGCGTTGCCGACACTCTCGCAAAAATCTCTTCACACCCTTGGGAAAACCACGGTGTGGAGCTCATTCCACAGACTAAGCGTCCACGGTAGGAAAATCCTTTGAAACCAGGACGATTTTGGTTCCAACGTATGAGAATAAACTGTCCATTGATGGCGAGAGTAGCGATGGTAGAAGGTAGGGCATCAGGTCAAAAATTCTTCAGAACCCTGTTTTTTTTTTTTTTCTGTATATAGGCTTGTGTTTGACCACAATCTCATCATGGTAAGTGATGATGTGGTCGAAGGTGGTAAGCACACAAAGCCTATCAAGAACTGGCTCTCAAGTGCAACTGACGGGACTCACCGATAGGTGCTTGGCGACCGATTTTCAACTTGAGGGTGGTAGCCAGCCAGACGGGTACTACAAAGTACCCTACCACCATGCTATGGTTTCCTCACGATGTTATCCTTCACCGAAAGCTCAAGCTCATTGTAAGATACGAACCCGGGACCTTCGTCTCGGTATCCGACGTCACTACCACTGAGCTATCATCGCCTCAATCGCCTCTTGTCCGTTGTAGACGCGGTAGAGAAATTCCACAGAGTTAATAATACATACAACTAAAACTTACATAATTGATATAAAACCACCCCATAAACACCTCATAGCACAATCAGTCCATTAATGATTTGCGGCCGGCAACCGGAAGCCGCCATTATCGCGGACACGCCAACTTCCCGCCGATGGAAACGGTCGCGGTAAATACGTCCGGTTGCGTTTTTCAACGGAAACCGTGGTAAATAGTTGTGCGTGAGAGTTGCCAATTGACATTGTGCTATTATTGTTAAGGCAGTTGGTCGTGTAAGTTTTTAGAAGCTTTTATTAACTTCCAATGTATGTATGTTCAAATTCAAATTCAAAATCATTTATTCAAATAGACCTTCGCAGGCACTTATGAAAAGTCTGACTCTAATACTCTAATACCGGTTCGGAAGGTTGCATTTGCTGAGAAGAGCCGGCAATAAACTCAGCAATTACTCTTTTCAAAACAAGCTTAGATTCATTTGTTACATCTTCTACAACCCCCCGCCATAAACCAAGAAGCGGATTGCAACATCAAACCAATCCGAACTTATATAAGGACGTCACTAAGTACAGCGGACGCTCTTAGCTCGATTACCTACCTATCGGGTCGACTTCGCGCGATTTAAATTAAGTTTATTTATAAGTAATAATTCATTGTGAATTTAATTAAAGTATATTCTTTTATTTTAAATATTGGTTTTTTTTGGGATCCTCCGTTGTGCATCTCGTAATTGGCGCAGTCGGTAGGATCGTCGAGTCAGTGCGTCGAACTATCTTCAGTGAACTTTAAAATCATAGACTCGCCTGTGAAACTGTGATAAACTGTACGTGCTGATCAGTGTTTTAACGCTATTCGACGAATCCTAAAACCGGGAGACCAGCGGACCACACACGCTCATCCAGCCATTGATGACTCAGTGCCGCCGTCGTGGAAAATGTATATGTGAGTTGCACAATATTTCCGATACGATTGGTTGCTACTCCTTTGCGTGTCCCATAAAATATTACCAACATTTTCCATCCACGGAAAAACCGGGGAACTGATACCCCTAGGACGTCCCTCCGCATCGCGCAGAGAGACGCTAATCGTAATTTAGGTAATTTAGAAATAGTAGATATAGATATGGAAGGTCAAGATGCCATGTTAGACAAAATTTATAAAGCCCTTCGATTTGTACCTGAATTTGATGGCACACCTAGCACACTGACTAGATTTTTAGGACTATGTGATAGATTAATACTGACTTATGTAAATCCCGCAGCCGGGAATGAATTAACCAACTTATCCTTATTGAACGGTATCGTCAATAAAATTACTGGTGCCGCAGCCAAAACATTAGCAACGAATGGCATTCCACAAAATTGGAATGACATACGGAATACACTAGTGAATAGCTTTTCGGACCATAGGGACGAAGCCGCACTCTATACAGACTTGTCTCAGCTGACTCAGGGATCGGAAACCCCTTACCTTTTCTATGAACGTGTTCGCAATTTACTTTGTACCATCATGACTTACATAGAATTACATGAGACTGTTGACACGACGACAGAGGCTAAAAGGACTTTGTACAGTAAACTTGCTCTACAGACATACCTAAAAGGACTTGACGAACCCCTTGGTTCACGTATACGGTGTATGAGACCACCAACAATAGAAAAAGCACTTCAATTTGCTCAAGAAGAATTAAATGTAATTTATCTTCAAAGTAAAAACAACACCCAAAGTTTTATAAAGAAACCAAACTCATCTTCCATACCTATTTTAAAACCTTTTAACCAATACCCTTCGCAAATTCCAAAGCAGTATTCTAATTTCCCACGGTTCAATAATCAATTTAACCCACAGTTCAACAGACACACAGTACCAATTTATCCATCCAGAACACACCAGATCTTTAAATCGGTACCTGCCAACATGTCTACTGGCTTTAAAATAACTCCTCGTCAGCCGATGCCTATCCGAGCCCCACAGAATAATTACCCTCAGCCGATGAGTGGTATTAGCCACCCCGTAGCTCGTGTCTTACCTCCAAGTGGGCATGACTGGAGAATCCACGGTAATCCACCTCCAGGAAATTATTTTAAAAATAGACAAATAAATAATAATGAATTACATGACCCTTTGATGAACTTTTATAATGAGTATGACTATACATCTGAAGAATTATATTATCCATATGATAATTATTATCAGATGTATGATGACTACGACAGTAACTTACCTAACTATGACTATACCGAAAATGTAGCTCCTGAAATCTTTGAATTGTCAGCCCCTGACCATAACGTTGACTCTGGAATGACAACGACTACCGAGTCCCAAGAACAAAATTTTTCCAAGGATCGGAAAATCGATACCTTAAGATAGAATTAAATATTCATAGTCAAAGACAATTGCCCTATATACAAATTATAATAAATCCGGAGCTTCCACCTTTAAAGTTTTTAATCGACACAGGAGCTAATCAGTCTTTTATAGGACCGGAAATTACTGAATTGTATTTCCCTAATTTTGCACTCAATTATGATCCATTTATAGTGACGAATGTACACGCAACCACTAAGAATGAATACTCCATAACTATACCTTGTTTCAAGGAATTTCAAGATAACGATTTTATTAAATTATACGTATATAAATTCCACGATTACTTTGATGGTCTTATAGGTTGCGATCTTCTCGAGAAATGGTCAGCAAAAATTGACTTAGGATCTAGACAGTTAATCACTAAATCTGCTTGTAATCCCATACATATGTATATGTCTCAGAATGTTAATTTATACGAAAACATTATTCCAGCTAAATCCACAAAGTTAATTCGAGTTCCAACTACTATAACTAAAGGTGATATATGTATCAACGAACAAAATATAGGTGAATGCTATATTAGTGAATGCGTTACCAAGGCAAAAAATAACCGTGCTATTTTAGAAATTACTAATCCTACTAACAGTGACATTATTTTTTATTTATCTGAACCAATTAACGCACATATATTTAACGAACATACTATTCCCGCAGTGTCATATGATACTTACAATAACAATGCTCGTCGGTCTCGCGAAGTCTTATCGCGCTTGCGCATAGATCATTTAAATGCAGAAGAGACAGCCAATATAAAAGCGGTTTGTACGGAATATTCAGATGTATTTTACCTTGAAGATGAGTCGCTAACATTTACTAACCAAATTAAACATAGTATACATACATCCGATGAAATTCCGGTTCACAGTAAAACATATAGGTATCCATACGTCCATAGGGAGGAAGTCCAAACTCAAATCAAGAAAATGTTAGATCAAGGCATAATTAGGCCTTCGACCTCCGCTTGGAGCGCACCGATTTGGGTCGTACCTAAAAAAAGTGACGCTTCTGGCAAAGTAAAGTGGCGCTTAGTCATTGACTTCCGTAAATTAAACGAGAAGACAGTCGATGACAAATATCCGATTCCGAACGTCACTGATATTTTAGATAAACTAGGTAAATGCCAGTACTTCTGTACTTTAGACCTGGCTAGTGGCTTTTACCAGGTGGAAATGGACCCTGGTGATATTCATAAAACAGCATTCAATGTGGAGCATGGTCATTATGAGTTTCTTAGAATGCCCATGGGTCTCAAGAATTCACCGTCAACCTTCCAACGAGTTATGGACAATGTCCTTCGAGGCCTACTTAATAAAATTTGTGTTGTTTATCTAGATGATATTTTAGTATTCGGGACATCCCTACAGGAAGTGATGATTAATCTTAAACAGATATTTCAGCGTTTACGAGATTCAAACTTTAAAATCCAAATGGATAAGTCTGAATTTCTTAAGCGTGAGACTCCTTACTTAGGTCATATTATTACTCCCCAAGGTGTAAAACCAAACCCTGACAAAATTAAAGCCATATCAAAGTACCCCATACCACAAACTACCAAACAAATTAAGGGATTTTTAGGACTCTTAGGTTATTACAGGAAATTTATACCGGATTTTGCACGAATAACAAAACCCCTTACATCTTGTCTTAAGAAAGGAGCTAAGATAAGCCTATCCCCTGAATATGTCAAATGTTTCGAACACTGTAAATTGCTTTTAGTGAACGACCCCATACTTCAATATCCCGACTTCACAAAACAATTCATACTTACTACGGACGCGTCGAATGTTGCATTAGGTGCAATTTTATCTCAAGGTTCTATAGGAACAGACAGGCCAATAGCATATGCATCGAGAACTCTTAACGTTAGTGAACAAAATTATTCAACCATCGAAAAAGAGTTGTTAGCCATTGTGTGGGCTACCAAATATTTTAGGCCTTACCTTTTCGGACGAAAATTTCAAGTAGTCACCGATCATAAACCATTGCAATGGCTTATGAATCTTAATGAGCCTAATTCACGTTTAACAAGATGGAGATTAAAATTATCAGAGTTCGATTTCACAGTAATATATAAAAAAGGTAAATGTAATACAAATGCTGACGCTCTGTCACGTGTTCAAATACATAATGACGAAACCGTTTCATTGATAGTGAATACGTCACAAGCCCCGCGTCATCACAGCACGTCATCAACCATCAGTGCCCCGTCAGAAAGCCCGTTAGATGACCCCTCTGCGGTACAAACGCGTCGTTCGACTTCATCTACGTTGTCAGCATCTGAAACAGAAATGCGTATTAGATCATCTACAGAAACTGCTCATACCAGTGCAGAGAATCCAATTCTTGAGATTCCTATAAGTGAAGATCCGTTGAATAAATACCGTAGACAAATAATACTTAATATAACAAGCAACTTACCTAAATCAAGGCCCACGGTTTCGAGGCCATTCGAAAGTTACTTACGCGTTTCAACTAACGTGTCCATAGATGATCTCGAACAAGGAATTATTAAAGTTATCAAAGAGCACGTTGATCCGAAAATCCGCACAGCAATATTAGTTCAGCCTATTGATAAGATGCTTCACATCATTCCGATTATTCAAAGAACATTTAAAAGTTCTTCGATGAATTTAATACTTGTTAAACGACAAATTGAGAATATTTCCGATTATTTGAAGCAACAGGATATTATACGCTTATATCACGAAGGTAAAACTTACCATCGTGGTATTACTGAAACATATCATTCTTTATCACAACGATACTTCTGGCCGAAAATGAAATCAGATATAACAGGTTATATTAATCAATGTTCTATATGTGGTTGTGCTAAATACGACCGTAATCCCATTCGCCAACAGTTCAAAATTGTTCCTCCACCGTCAAAACCATTTGAAGTTATTCACGCAGATGTCCTAACCATAGAACATGAAAAATATCTCACACTTATAGATACTTTTTCTAAATTTGCTCAAGCCTATCATATGTCTGATTGTACAGCCCCTAATATTGTAAAATCATTGTTAACTTTTAGTTCACATCACGGATTCCCAATGTCCTTAACTACTGACCAAGGAACTGAATTCACAAATCAAGTAGTAACAGAATTTTTACGTTTACATAAAATACAACATCATCTAATTGCTGCTCATACACCCAATGAAAACGGTGCGATAGAACGTTTCCACAGTACACTTTTAGAACATCTCCGAATTTTAAAATTGAAACATAAGATTGAATCTGCTGATAACTTAGTACCTTACGCCCTTCTGGCATATAACAGTTCCATACATAGTTTGACCAAATGTAGACCCTTTGATTTAATTACTGGTCATTTCGACCCACGTGACCCTACAGACTTAAATTTGACGGAACGATTATTGCAACAATATATGCAAGACCACCGTAGTAGAATGGAAACGGTATACGAACTTATACATGAATCATCACTCTCTGAACGCGAAGCGATTATGACTCAACGCAATACTCATAGGGAACCCGAGATTGAATACACACCTGACCAAGAAATATATGTACGAAACCCAACAGCCGCGAGACAGAAACTAGCCTCACGATTTACGCGTGACAAAGTTATTGCAAACTTACCTATTCATATTTACACCTCTCGAAGACGTGGACCCGTAGCGAAATCTAGACTGAAACGACCTAAGAAACGTAATGACGACACATTGTTACAGGTACCTACTAATGCTGACGGCTCTGGCCCGAGCTCAAGAGATCCGACTTGACAACCTGGACAATGGGCCTGGGATATTACCTTATAAATTGGGAGACACGAAAATGATTTCTCACCATCATATCTTTTTACGTGACATTAACTTGGACAAAATAGAACGACAAGTACTTACCTTACAGTTACAATTGACTGACATTACATCTAGACTGTCTGAATATAATTTACTTTATTTTAAAAGCCAAATTGATTATCTTAACGATAAATTGAGTACAATTATGTTACAGCTTAGAACCCTTGAACCCGATACTCGAGTCAGAAGAGGCCTTTTGAACCCACTGGGTACGTTAATTAAGTCCATTTCCGGTAATCTTGATCATGACGATGCCTTAAGGTTCGAACATGCTTTAAAAATATTGAAATCTAATAATAATAATTTGTCAAAAAAAGTTTAATCAACATATCTCCTTGTTTAAAGAGTATACGATTCAGCAGTCTCAAGTACTACGTAATTTAACCGCAAATCAGTTAAAACTTTATAATGCACTCAGTTACGTAATTAATACGACTAATTCGAATACTGAGAGCGCTACGCGATATGCTTACGTTGCGCAACTGTTCGTTATCTTGAGTGATAACGTAGGAGAGTTGTCCAGTGAAGTTATTAGGATAGAAAATATATTAGCTTTTAGTCGCACTATGTCTTTGCACCATTCTATATTATCCACTTATGATATAAACATTATGTTAAGAAAATTGAGAGATTTGTATAGCACAGATCAAGTAATCGATTTAGATATTAGGAACTACTATGATATAATTAGTTTAGGTTCATATTACATTAACAAGAAAATCGTGGTCGTCCTTAACTTCCCAATTACCTTACCATTAACTATTCAACTTTATAGACTTTGTCCAGTACCTAATAAAAATCTCGAAGTCATAATTCCACCCTATCCTTACGTAGCAACTAATCTTAAGGAATTTGTGTACATAGAGACAGAATGTCCGAAGGTTAGCACGTGGCACATTTGTGAGCAGAAGACACAGCATCAAATGAGATCTGATAAGGATTGCATCTATCAAATTATCTATTCACAGGAGGTAGATGAAACGTGCCAAGTCACGCCTATCTCTCTGTATAAGGAGGCTCTTACAGAGCTTGATAGCCAACACTATATAGTTTCCTTTCCGAAGCTCACCAAAGTTCAGATTTCCTGCGGACATGAAAAATACCAAATTATTCAAGGCAGCTACTTAGCAACAGTACCGAAGTTATGCAAGCTCAAATCGTCAGAATTCACATTAACTAACATTGAAGACAGAGTTAAAGGTACCAGTGTTGAAATTGTTAGCTTCCCACGGATGAAGAATATTACTCGGAAGAGCGGACAAAGCTACCAACTTAATTCAATCGATCTTAATAAGTTGCACAACATTCAGAATCAAATTGCAATGGAAACACCTGTCGTCAATTCTTTGGAAGCGGACGATTCATCGGCAATCTACCACACAACGATTCCTTTGTACATCTTTGTAATCGGATTATTGGGTGCAGTTGTACTTTTGTACATTATGTCTCGAAATAGAACGAGAACTTTACGTTTCAAGAAAACCAAGGAGGTTGGAACCAACTCATCTGAAGAGATTCGAGCCGCAACTTTCGCTGTAGATATCAGCAAATAGTTGCTCATCTTGCGAGGGAGGTGTTACATCTTCTACAACCCCCCGCCATAAACCAAGAAGCGGATTGCAACATCAAACCAATCCGAACTTATATAAGGACGTCACTAAGTACAGCGGACGCTCTTAGCTCGATTACCTACCTATCGGGTCGACTTCGCGCGATTTAAATTAAGTTTATTTATAAGTAATAATTCATTGTGAATTTAATTAAAGTATATTCTTTTATTTTAAATATTGGTTTTTTTTGGGATCCTCCGTTGTGCATCTCGTAATTCATTACATAATATTTACATTCTAATCGCACTGACAACAATTGCGTGCCCCGGCGCGGCGTCAAAATTACAAAGTAGACTGAATAAATATTTAATAAGTAAATAAATAGCAAACTTAAGCAGACCAGCCCCCACAAGCAGCACCTGTTCACAAGTATGACGCGTGTGGCAGCCATCGCTCTCCTCGCCATATTAGAGGGAAGTGAGCGACCTGTAATTATGTTTGTTCGGGTGGAATCTTGCAAGTCGAATTTGACCCACTTCCAGTGGTCGGATTGACTTCATATTTGGTATACATTAGTATATTGGATGAAATGCAAGTACAATCAACAAAAAGTACAGTCACCAAAAAAAGCTTGTAATTTTTTTTTTAACAAAAACTGATTTTCTTTCTCCATACAATTACTAATAAAGCATTTAAGGCGCAGACTCCTCTCCAGCAGATTTCAGTTTTCACCCTTGCGCCACATTTTCACATAATATTAGCGGAAATTACCGGAACTAAGCAAACAAAAAATACTAGCTCCCTCTATTTAGAAGTGCGTCATTGCAAGCAAACAATAAAACGTGACAAACCGCCATCTATACATTTCCGCGAGAACGAAGCTGTTTGAATTGGACACAGTAAAAATGTTAACAGTAGACAAACTGTAGACAAACATTTAAAAATATAAATTCTGAAATACCTTAAAAAAAACTTTTGACGGGCCAGTTGGTGTAGTTTGTTAAGATTCCACGACGCCGCGGATTGTATGTTCAATTCCCACCAAGGATATGCATCTGTGTGCATGAACACGTTTGCATGCCCCGAGTCAGGGTGGAATTATGTATATTAAGTACTAGCGACCCGCCCCGGCTTCGCACGGGTACAATGTCATAATGTGGTGACAGTGGAGCGATTTGCGCGGCAGCCCACCCGGTCACGGTATCGCGTATAAAAAGTGTGGCCGAATGGCCTCACTTTAACGGAACATAGTTGTGACGTATGGCGTCTTTTCTATGCGTAGTAATAATTTTCTATCTGATGGTTAAAACTGCATCGAAATACATTGCGTGGTTTAGAGTTAGCGGATAAACAGAGACACAAGCTGACGCGGAAAACGAATTCGGAGAATACAGGCTGTGACAAATGGACAGACAGGAGAGGACCTCAATCGAGATATTAGATGTTATTTGACAAATAAACAGGTTTTCTTCCACCACTTTTTACAATAATTGTAGAATTTCTCCATAAAATGCCCTCTACTTTACCTACCATTTTTATTCATCATTATCATATCAGCCTAAGGATATCCACTGCTGAACATAGGCCTCCCCTATTAACTTCCACTTCAAGCGGTTTCGGGCCGCTTGAATCCATCAGCGCCCAGTAACTCTGACCAGGTCGACGGTCCACCTGGTGGGACATCCACGTACGGTGTCCCCTTCCAGTACGTGGCCGCTCTCGAGAACCTTCCATCCCCATCGGTTATCGGTTCTTCGAGCGATGTGGCCTGCCCATTGCCACATCAACATACTAACTCTACGAGCTATATTAGCGATGGGCGACTGTTAAAAAAAAAGTTATCGAAAGAATCGACAATTGTAAAACTTTACATTCGATTGTCGATTCATTCGTTCTAACGAATAAACAATCGAATAACAATCGACCTTTCGAATGAAAATTGACGCACGCCACGCAGGTTGCAATAGTATGCACAATCGACGGGTGAGCGCGGGGGCGAATAGATTCATTCATTCGGCGGGTGGACAACCAGCGCACGGCACAGGCCACGCGCGGTGCCGCACGAAGCGTATTATGAACAATCGAAAGAAGTCAATTGTTATTCGAATGATTCGAATTAATTGGACAATCGAATAATTCGATTGTTTTTAGTAACAATCGCCCATCGCTAAGCTTTATCGAGAATTTTTGTTCTCCTACATACTTAAGTCCTCGTTTCGGATCCTGTTTCGTAGTGAAATTCCGAGCATAGCTCATTCCATAGCTTGCTGAGTGACTCTGAGCGTATTTATTAGACCAGCAGTGAAAGACCACGTCCGTGTTCCGTATTTCATCACTGGTAACACGCACTGATTGTAAACCTCTGAGGTATTCTGGACTTGAAGATATGGCGTAGCTTCCCGAACGCTGTTTTTTTTATTTTATACAACTTAGTCGGTAAACAAGCATAATTGTGCCTCGAAGAGGGGGCCTAGCAGCGAGCTCTGCGCCGAAGTGGGGACTGATCTCTCGCTGCCGAGCATGGTTAGCGCTGTGGTTGAAAGCGAGAGATCGTGGGATGCACTCCACTCCTTTTGCGAGCGAGTTATGCTCGCTAAGGAGGCGGCGGAACGTGACAGGGAGGACACTACCACCCTGGCTATCCGCCGCAGGAGGACCGGGCGTCGGAGGGCGCCGAGGTTTTTTAAGCCACCTTCCCCCAACCCTGGGCCCAAGGGTGGCGGAATCGGGGGAGTCTGCCGCCCATCAACATCGCGCCCGAGTAGTGGAGCTACTCAGGAGGAGACAAGAGCTCCGGTCTCTGCCGTCGACGAAGAGGCGGCCTCCGATCAGGCCCTTAACCTTAACCATCATAACCCTTCCAGTTCAAGAGATTGAACACATCCTCCATTGCAGTGGTAAAGAGTTTCGGGGAAATTACGTCACCCTGTCTTTCATCCTTCTGCAACTGGATTGGTCTCGTACTCTCGTCCTGTACTCTGATTGACATAGTGGCTTTGCTGTACAAAGACCTTCAACAATTCGATTATAGCGATAGTCGATTTAGCACCGCTGTAGACTCTGTAATATCGCCAATGTCTCAACTAAATCGAAGGCTTTTTCATAGTCCACATACACCAGGCATAACGGCCGATTATACTCCTCAGTCTTCTGTATAATTTGGCGAAGTATATGTAGGTGATCTATGGTACTAAAGCCTTCACGGAAACCAGCTTGTTCGGGAGGCTGGAAGTATTCAAACCTACGTGCAAGACCATTCGTAATGACTCCCGAAAACAACTTATAAACGTGGCTTAGGAAGGATATCGGGCGGTAGTTCTTCAATAGGGCCTTATCGCCTTTTTTGAAGAAGAGCACCACCATATTTCCTCTCCATACTTCTGGTGTTATAACTACAGGGCATGAATCTCGGTATATCGGATCATCGCTATATCGGAATTCTGATATTACAATTTACAATCCGATACTGAGTGATCCAATTATATCGTAATATCGGAATCAGTAAAAAAAAAACTATTTGGGTTTTAAAATAAAGGTATTGAGCTATTTATTAATTATAATTATGTGCAGTTTATAAGGAATATGTGCAATTTATAATGAACATTTCTAATTCTGCTATTGAGATCCAATATTGAAAATCAATATCGGAATTAAAAACCTACCGATATTACATACACATACCCTAGTTGTACCTTCCTGTATAACGGAATTAAATAGCTTCTGGAGGACTACAAGTCACGGGTTTCCATCCGCTTTCAGAAAATCTGTTGTATTTCCGATTTTACTACTTCGTTATTCTACATCGTATTATCTTTCAAATAGTAAAAATATCGCGTTTATAACTAAATCTGAACATTTCCTATCAACTGTTAAAGAATGACAACAAAAGTTATTCTAATTTTATTACTACAAAACTGTGCCTGGCCGCTGATTGGCTGAAAAAGCTAAGCTACCGGTGGTTAGGGCTGCAGAAATAGGAACCTCCTCCCAATGCGAGCCGTATCGAGGATTACTGCCGAGAGGCTCGAGGCTTTCGGCCATCAGGCCATTGGCCGATACGACAATCGGCACAATGATAGCCGAGCTCACTAATAGTAATTGTAAATTTACGATGGGTTCACATTCCAACTAACCGATTCAGTAAGTAGTAGAACATCGAACAATTAACCCAAAGAAGCGTAATGACGTTGATTTTGCTTGCAATATATTCCGCCAATTTGCCACCATTGACAATGCGCTCTGATTGGCCAAGTCAAGAACACACGATGAAGTGATTGATCCTTACAGTTCAAAATCAGTGACAAATCACGACTAGTTTCGGAATCAGATTGCTCGGTATAAATTCTGTAAGGGTTGTTCCTCGATGTAGTAGAAACTTAGTCAACGTAAGATGTGTAATATTTTCCTTACTGGTACTAATTTTACTGTGCCATTGACACTTCACGACTAAGCGACTGGACCACAATAATACAATGAATATAAAGGTATATCGGCTCGACTCGATGACTACAGATGACTCGATGACCGCAGTTGTGACTGGCACGCCCGCCCCGACTTCGGGGCACCTACTGTTACCAGTATCAGTCAACCTACCTTCAATACCTTTTCTTTGATCTCAAAATAAACAACATTGAATGAGGTGTTATTTAATCAGGTAAGGAACTAAATAGATAATTGCTCATTAAAAATAATATATATTGCTGATTTTTCATTTTGTATGATTTGAAATAAAAAAAAAACTTTCCGGGATTTGAATCATCACTTCCTTCAGTCGGAGCCTACATTAATAACCCGCACTTTAGCCCCCTAGACTACCCAAGCCATACCCTTCATAGACGAAAATAAGTATTAGTCTCTGTCAGTACCACGACATGGCTCGATGACAATTTTCAAAAGTATCAATCATAACAGATTTTATTTTATATATTTTTATTCATAACAAGCAAATAAAAGGCTCAATTGCCTTCATTTGACTAGCATGCATTTCCAGTGCCTTCTGAAGATATTTGATATGATTTTTTACTCATTTGAGAGGGTTTTATTTTTGTGAAAATTCTGAAAGAAAATGACATAGGTCCATCTAGCAACGCGGATCGCCGCGGAATGCGAGTGAGCGCGAAGCAAAATACGCGAGTTGCAGGACAATAGAGTGCGGTATGAGGTTGATGATGCTCGGATTGAATTTGACGTAAGCGACTTTTTAAAAAATCATTATTATGAAAAACTGAATAGCTAATTCAAAAAACTAAATCGGGCGTTTATTTTCTTATGATATGTACTATATCGATGAAAAAAATCGTATCAAAATACCTTCAGGCGTTGGATATATTTGGGAATTTCTTGATTTTCAGAGGTATGTTTGACATTTTTTTTTATCGAGGCTTTTAATTGAAATCGTGTTTTCGGCTCGGGCGATGTGTTTGTTATATCCTTAAGTATCATATATTTAAATTTCAACACCGTAGAGTTAGCAGGTTTCATATAATTTGGGCAGCAATGTAGTGTATTTTGCCCAAGTCTGCGCCTTAATAAGAGTTTTTTTGTCTGTTTAAACGCGCCAATCTCTGGAACTACTAGTCGTATTTGAACAATTCTTTCAGTAATCGGAAGTTATATTTTTTTTTATATATTTCTAATTGTTAATTGTGTTCTGTGTCACTGTATGTTCGTGATGTCATGGACGTGGGCCTCGACTGAAAACCAGCGCGAGGGTTAGTTTCTCTTACTAACCTGAGCATATTGCTGAGTCGAGACCTATTCCTGGCATCACGCAACATTGCGTTTTTGTGTAGTTTTTAATTGATTGTGCTGTTTTTTGTTATTCTTATTTTTTTTTTGTTAATACTACAGTCTTTAATGTAATGTTGTGTGTTGTCATGAATAAATGTTTTTTCTTTCTTTTCTTTCTTTTCATATTATCCCCCAAATATTATAGGCTCCTTTTTATTCCAGGAACGCGAGTGAAACCGCGGGGGATAGCTAGTAGTAGATAAATACTCAAATTGCAATCCCTTAAAGTAATTCATTTCCATCAAATTCCTCATTGAAGTCGGAACAATGACGTAATGCTTTAAGCCAATCGGCAACAAACTGTATGAAAGGGGAAGATGGGGAATATTCCAGAGAATTTCCGGCAAAAATGTTACCGGCACCTCTCGAACAATGGGGTGGGAGCGTAGAAATCTAATGGAATATGTAGAAGTGGTTTTTTTAAGAGAATGTATTTAGACAAGCAAAGTACAGTCACTTAGATTTTTAGAATGAAATAATGTTGTTAAATAAATCTATATATTTCTGAAACAATAAATCTCAAATAAAAAATAAACTTTGCATAACATACAGTGACATACACTTTACTTACAAAACATTTTTACTAACATCAGTTAAGTATGAGTCGTGGCAGGCGCGACAATACAAATAATGGCATCTAATACAAATATTTGTACTTTTATCTTGCACTTCCAATTTTTTATGTACAAATCATTCTCGTTACATAATAATTATTAAAATTTTATCTAGCAAATAAAAATTTGAAAAAGATTAACTTAAGCAATAAAACAACTGCACCATTATCCTTATATACCACTTCTATATATGTTACTTATCGAATCAGATTTCTATGTTCGGGTAGGAGAAAATCCCTCCCCAGAGAGGAAAGAGGGGTTATTAAGCAGATTCGATAATTAATGCAATAAATATCGGAGGCCGCCGTTCGGTACTTTATTAAAATAGCAATCTAAACACGAGTTTTAGTTAAAGAGGTTATAAAGTGCTTCTATTGGTGCTACTGTTAATGTAATAGTATCCGTATTGGAGAGATTAATCGGGCTATTTTTGTTTGACGGATATAATTTGAATTGATTTTTAGTAGGTGTTTTATGGTCCTCGATTCTCGCGTTTTAGAAATCGATGTCGCATGATACATTTGGCGAAAGACGGACCTCAAAATGTAAAGAATTTCGAAGATAGCCATAATTTTTTTCAGCGAATGTCTAATGCGACATTGATGTCAAAGACGTGAGAATTGGGCCTATTTTTATTTTTTTTGAACTGACTGATGTTGATAATTCCGAGATTTTTTACACTTTTACGTGCACAATGCGAGCAAGCTCTCAACCGGTTATTAGGCTTTAAGGTAACTACGCCTGAGGGCGCCCCAGGTGGGCACGAAACTCGGCTCAGGGCGTTACCGGGGGGGTAAGGGGACGGACTTTTTTTTTTTTTATACCTCTGAGTTGGCAAACAAGCATACGGCCCGCCTGATGGTAAACAGTTACCGTAGCCTATGGACGCTTGCAACAGGGGTATCACTCGCGCGTTGCCGACCCTAAAGGACTTTTACGAATTACGAATAATTGGGGACGGTCGGATTACTCATGATGGCAGCTCGGGCCGCTTGAACGGGACGAGACTGGGTGGGACGTCGCGACGCGTGACCTCGCCGGCGAGGACCAAAACTAAGTTTTAAGTTTTAACTTAAATAAGTTTTGCTCAGACAGCTAGGTTATATTTATTTTTAAATAAGTATATTTAAAGGGTGTTATTTTTTGCCAGTAACCATCGATGATGAAACTAAAATTAGAACACGTAGGTACAGTCGAGGACATAAATATGTATACAATTAGTAAAATTCAACAACGGTTTCCTCTTAAACTACTGATTGAAATTATGAGATATTATAAAGGCAGAATCTTCTAACATATACTATTATGATTTGTGTAACAGCTTAACACTTAAATGTTAAACATGCGAGAAAATCGCTTTTGAATTTCAAAAAGTGTATACATATTTATGTCCTCGACTGTACCTCCAGAAGAAGCCAACTTTATCTGACCTTGGAAATCTAGTTAGACTTGAGCGACACTTTTTTGCCAGAATATATCCGTTTTTTTTAACATCCTTGGACACATTATATAAATTTTTTGCCTTGCTGAGTTTCTTACCAATTCTTTGCAGTTATTGTCTACCTACCGAATCAGTAGTAACTACAAAAGCTTCAACTTTCAGTACCCTCCTAGATCCTTAACAACGTAAATGTCTTCGACTATAAAAACAAAACATTTAATTATACAAAAACTAATGAAGAATAACCTCAAAATTTGACATAAAAAATCAAATAAAGAACTCTCCAGACTCCGTAATGCCTCGCATAAACCTCACTAAAAGGAGAGGTCATTGCCTCGTATATTAAAACCACGCTCGGCGGTGACATACATACAAACTTACACGCAAACTTTATGTAATCTCTGTCTGTGAACATTGCATTTGTATAGCTTTGCTGTGACGTCACTGCTTTGGAGGTTATAATAATATCTGGAACATTCCTCACACACGGTCATCTGATCCCAAACTAAGCAGAGCTTGTACTATGGAAACCAGCTTACCGATTTACTACTTATACCTACTCATTTTTTTATCAAGTACATACTTAGACTAGATTTTTTTCTTTATACCACTAAGGTGGCAATCAAGCATACGGCCCGCCTTATGGTAAGCGGTTACCGTAGCCTATGGATGCTTGCAACACGAGGGGTATCACTCGCGCGTTGCAGACCCTGAAGAAATCTCTTCACGCCCTTTTTGAAGAACCCCATGCTGTACTCCATTGGGAAAACCACGGTGGGGAGCTCATTCCACAATCTGAGCGTCCGCGGAAGAAAGCTCCTATGAGCCCGCACAGTTCGAAACAATTGGTCGAAAACGAATGGTTTCAATGTGTGAGGATGGATTCCCCGTCGATGGCGTGAGTTGCGATGGTGGAAAGTAGCCGTGGGCAACAAGTCGAACAATTCCTTAGAACACTCTTCGTTGTACAAGCGGTAGAACACACATAAGGAGGCAAAGTCTCTCCTTAGACTAAGTGGCTCTAAACCGCTTGTGAGATAAATCGGCAACAATTCGGATTGCGCGTCGCTGAACCGAGTCTAAAGGCCCAAGCTGGTATCCAGGTGCTCCCGCCCATAGATGACAACAGTACTCCATATGAGGCCGGATCGCGACTTATAAAGTTGTAGTCTTTGCCCCGATGTAAAGTACTGCCTCGCTCTGTTGAGCACTCCAAGCTTTTTAGATGCCAGCTTCACCTTGTCTTCCATGTGACTTCGGAACAGCACGTCGCTGGAAATGTCGACGCCAAGGATTCCGATATTTCCGATGCTTTGACTGAAGTTCAAGGAAGTGTTCTGGAATTGTTGAGCCACAGCCCATGGGGTTTTCTTAGCGGTGAACGCGCAGGCTTGAGTCTTGGTGGGATTGAAATAGACTAGGTAGATACAAGCAGAGATGTTCATGCACACAAATATTTCTCCTGGGTGAGAATCGAACCACGACCTGTGGTATGACAGGTAGAATATCTTACCAAACACACCAACTAGCCTACGTAATCAATTCTTCTCTATAGATAACTCACGTGTCAAAAGCAACATTTATAACTACGCCAGTTTTCAATACTCTGCCTCTAAAAGGCATAATAATAATGTCACCTTACAGACATGCCTCATGCACGCCTCACATTAGGAAGAGGGTGACATTAGTACAAAAGGCATTGCATGTTCGAAATAGAAAGGCGTACAATCGATTTCATCTCTCCCACGAAATGTTTTCAACCTCTTTTGAGGAGTAACGGTTGATTTTGTATTGGTTCAAGTTATGAGTTGAATTTATTAATGTAATATTTTATTTTATGACCATTTTTACCAACTAACGAGGAAAATTGTGGTTGTGAAGAGATTTTTCAGGGTCGGTAACGCGAGAGTGCCTCTCGTACTGCAAGCATCCATAGGCAATGGTAACTGCTTACCATCAGGCAAGCCTAATACTTGCTTGCCACCCGAGTAGTAAATAAAAACCTTCATAGGTTCCTATTTTTTATACATCGTAGTCGGCAAAAAGCATATAGCCCATCTGGTGGTAAGCGGTTACCGTAATCGTATGGATATTAGCAAAGCCCGGGGCCTCACGCGTTACCAACACTTGCCCCTGCATTAATGAGCTCCTATGGCCTAAATACATTACAAGACTTTGATAAACTTACGTTGTGTCGTTCTTGTTCCCGCAGTCTCTTACGACTTACACAAGTACTGATTTCTGTCTATTATTCCACCCTACCATATTGTATTATTATATATTGGCGACATCTGTGAGGCGTCCTCGAAAATTGTCGCTTCCAGTTATAATATTGGTGCGTATTTCAATTTCGCGTGGGGAAGGAGGAGCATACGTTTTTTCTCTACGTTATTTGATACAATATATTTTGGTATTACGCTCTATGATCCAATATGAGACGATGTGAATGAGATGTGTCGTTATTATCCCTCAATGGCTATCTTAACTAGGCAATTCATTTTTTTCTTATATTTCTGTATAAATAGGTACATATTATGTTTTTAATTGAATGATGTCGTTCAGGAGAATATTTCTCAAATGCTTTTATTTAATGCAATGATGGAGTAGACGGGCCCGTTGGCGCAGTTGGTTAAGACCATGAGTCTTAACCTAAAGCGCCGCAGGTCGTGGGTTCGATTCCCACCAGGACATGCATTTGTGTGCATGAACATGTCTGTATGTCCTGAGTCTGGGTGTAATTATGTATATTAAGTATGTATTTACAAACAAAAATTTGTATATGTATTATATCAGTTATCTGGTTTCCATAGTACAAGCTCTGCTTTGTTTGGGTTCAGATGACCGTGTGTGAGGAATGTCCCAGGATATTTTTATTTATTATTTATTTTAAACAGCAGAAAAACTCTTGTTTTTTTACTTCTACGGAATTATCTAATCTTATCACCGAAATATTTAGCCATATTGTTCTACGAAGGTAAAAACAATAAAAAAAAACCCGCCCCATTGTGACACAACATTAAAAAATATATATACAAATGAATTTTCTACAATAATCCCTTTTCTATAGGACAAGAAGAGGCTTAAAAGATGGAAATAATGCCACTAACTACTAAAAATATACCCAAACTAAAACCCTAAGACTTATCTTGAGTTACGACACTTTTGCTCCCAAAAACTTTCGAAACTTTTTACACTTTACTCGTTACCGAAAATTAATGGCAGCACATATAATATTATTGTGTAATCCACCAAATTTACCGTCTGACATAGTTTCTGCGATCGTTCGCAACATAGTTTAAGTTCAATCCCTAAGCAACCCTTGTAGTGAAATTGTGTCAAAGCAAAGCGAGCTCAGTTACTATGGGCTTGAGTTGAAAATTGATTGCGAGTGCTAAGTTGTGGGTACAAAATCGGTTTACAAGTTGATTAATTTAGATCCTAATATAAGTATCAATAGGATTCATTTAAGTTTTAGGGTTGGATACTGGAATTGCAAGGTCACAAGTTAACTCGGTGTGTAGCTATTGTGTTTTCGAATATACATAATTTTTATAAGATGGCAAATTTTGAAACCAAAGATACCTACTTCAAGATTATTATATTATTATTATTATTATTATTTTACACACGTGCAGTAGAATTTTATATATAAAGATTTATTTTCAACACGCTTACTCGTTTTAGTATCTTTATGCAGCTTATTACGCACTAATGCTTTTTACTTTACATTACCGCACAGTTTTATGATAAGTATAATCCCGATTATGTTAAGTTTGTACCTCGAAAAATCTACTTAAAAAATATAAGTCAGTTTTTTTCCTCGCAAGTGTGTTGAAAAACGTCGTATGACACGCGTGTGCGTGCATTGATCATTACACTCTCGGCTCTCTAATAGCACAGTCTAATAACCATACAGTCGGTCGACGAAGCCGTCTAGACAGGGCAATCGTGCGGGGTGTGAGGGACGAGACGCGGGAAAGCCGTTACCGACCTGCGAACAAAATTATGTTAGTAGCTCGGTAAACAGAATTCAGGGCTAACGCGTGTTTGTGTCTGTAATTATTTTATTTTAAATGGTGCAAACGACGTGTGCTGTGAGAGACTGCAAGTCTTCATCCTATTTAAATAAAGATCTGCGGTTTCATCAGCTTCCACACACAGACGAAAGGTAAATAAATCATGGTTTGTTATCGTAGAGTGCATACAATAATAATTTTATATTTGTCATGTCGTGTCACGTTAATAACGCCAACAAAATGGCCGAATGGCGGACGGTAAAAAATATGTAATAGGTACACAGGTATAGGTAACAGGCACAGGGCATGAGTGTTTGTTTTTTTTTTTTTTTTTTCAATAGGTCTGATGATGGAGTAGGTGGGTAAGCACTGGAACATCGTATCCTAGCCATGTTTGGGGTTGTTGGAATTGTCGTGAGATGAACTTTGACCATGTATGGTTTTCAGGGTCTGATGATGGAGTAGTTATTATAATATTGTTTAAAATATAATAATGCTAACAATGTTTTATTGTTATCTGCAATAAATAAATAATTTTGTAAATATTGTTTACTTGTGACAACCCTGGCCGTCGCGATACTGTCTAGACGTTGTCGGCATTTTTCACAAGATCAAAGGCGTCGGACGACTGTATGGTTATTAGACTGTGCTAATAGCTTACAACCGCCTCGTCTGTAATTACCACCTTTTCACACATGTATCATAAATGTACTATTATATGAAAACAGGTGCTGCTTGTGGGGGCTGGTCTGCTTAAGTTTGCTATTTATTTACTTATTAAATATTTATTCAGTCTACTTTGTAATTTTGCCGCCGCGCCGGGGCACGCAATTGTTGTCAGTGCGATTAGAATGTAAATATTATGTAATGAATCTAAGCCTGTTTTGAAAAGAGTAATTGCTGAGTTTATTGCCGGCTCTTCTCAGCAAATGCAACCTTCCGAACCGGTATTAGAGTATTAGAGTCAGACTTTTCATAAGTGCCTGCGAAGGTGTATTTGAATAAATGATTTTGAATTTTGAATTTTGAAACATATAACACTTTAGATGCACACCAATATCGCACTTGGCATAAATGTTTCTAGTGCGGTGGTGATATCTTCGTAGAAGATGGAAGGTTTATTTTTTAGTTCTACTTGAGTATCTAGAGTTCTATTTTTTGCACAGATATACATAGGTGATATGGAGTTACATAGCCTACTTTTTAGCCCAGACGAGCGAGTAAAACCGCGGGTGGAACCTTTAATTAGTAGTTACTTTTGTGTGTTCTTTTTTATAATTATATAAATAAAATTTTCGTTTCAACTACAAGACCCATTAATTTACACATACAGTTAACTATACTACTAAATTTTACAGACCCCTAATAAAACCTACCCCCCCCCCCCCTCTTCCACTGCTGGTGTCATCGACCGAAAATCTGTGAACTATAAACGGGTTAATAAAGTTTTCGTTGATTGAAAACCGTATGCTCCACCGCTCTGACGGTTTGTTAGAGTTACGTGGGGTGTGGAGAAAACCTTTTAGCCCCAAACGCGATTTGAATGTGCCACTTTGAAGTGTAGATTGATTGTGTTTGCTGATGTCTGAAACTTAATGAGCTTGCATAATATGATTTATTTTGTAATGAAATAGGGTCGAGTTTTACCTATTCTGACGTCTAATATAGGTACAGTTAGCAACATCAGGGAGCACAAGACTTAAATAAAGGTGTTTTTTTTTTTATACCACTAAGGTGGCAAACAAGCATACGGCCCGCCTGATGGTAAGCAGTTACCGTAGCCTATGGACGCTTGCAACACCGAGAGTGTTTCTAGCGCGTTGCCGGCCCTGAAGAAATCTTTTCACGCCCTTTTTGAAGAACCCCATGCTGTACTCTATTGGGAAAACCACGGCGAGAAGCTCATTCCACAGTTCGAGCATCCGCGGAAGAAAACTCCTTTTAGCCCGCACAGTTCGAAACAATTCTGGTTTCAATGTGTGAGGATGGACTACACGTCGATGGTGTGTAGAGATTTTTTCGAGTTGGTAAGATTTTTTTAACAGGCCCCCTAGACAAGATGGCTGTCGACAATCGTCGACACTAGTAAGCGATCAACCTTTGTATGGGATTGAAATAAGAGATTGTTAAAAATCACCTGATATTTCGATTTGAAATGTCAATCCCATACAAAGGTTGATCGTTTACTGTCGATGACGATTGTCGATAACCATCTTGTCTACTGGCCCAGTTGATGTCGTGGTGATATACCCATGTTAATCACATAACAAGTTCGATCTTCGGCAGTTCGATTACCATCCCGTAAATTGTGAGCAAGATGTCTGTTTATTCCGAGTCTGGATTTAGATATCTATTTATGTTTGCATTTACAAGTTTAGTATAAATCAGTTATCTGGTTTACGTTGTAGCCAAGCTCTGCTTAGTCAGAGATCAGATGGCCGTTGGTGCAAATATCCCAGGATAACAACCCTTTCACAGGCAGATGGAGCGCGCGGAACACGGACGTGAGGTAATAAAATCAAATATAAATTCAAAATCAGATACCTGGTATTCGCTTTTGAATTTGTATTTAATTTGTTTACCAAACTTTATTTAACCACACCTTTTTAACCGACTTCAAAAAAAAGGAGGAGGTTCTCAATTCAGCAGTTTTTTTTTTTTTATGTTTGTTACCTCATAACTCCGTCATTTATTAACCGATTTGGAAAATTATTTTTTTGTCTGGAAGGGTACACTTCCCGTTTGGTCCGATTGCCATCAGATCAGGATTTGATTACTTTTTAGTGTAGTTTGAAGTCGGTTTAAGTTTCTTTTTGTAAAACAGTCCAATTATTAATAAACTTTTTAGTTTTTTAAAACAAAGAAAATACAATATAAGAGAGGTAGAGCGTAGCGTTAATTCGCTCAAAGAGCAGCTCGACTGGGGAAGTACCTCCACCTTACAGAATACCGCAGCCAAATAACCTTATATTGTGTAAAGTTGTGTTCCTGCGCGTGAGTAAGGTCGCCAGAGCTCATAGGGGAAGGGGGAAAAGTCGGTAACGCGTGAGCGATGCTTCTTGTGTTGCAAGCGTCCATATGGCTACGGTAACCGCTTACCATCAGGCGGGCCGTATGCTTGTTTGCCGACTTAGTCGTATAAAAAAAAAAAAAAAAAAAAAAAAAACAATATTGTCGGAAAAATCATGTTTGGCCTAAAATATTTGTTATTGAAAATATCAGCATAGTCCCCATGCCCACTGCAAGAATGGGATGACTTGGCTATTCATATCTGTATTAATTCTATACTAATTTATACAGAATCTATTTTACATTGGGCATTTCGCGCTTGACCGGTTCTTGCCCCACGTTTTTTGTTACAATTCAATTTACCGGATCCAATATTTGCAATGAACTGAACTAAAGTGTATTCAATATTAATAAAACTCTTTTTTTTAAGTTGCATTATATTATAAATTGCAACGCTTAAAATTTCGGATTTATTCGTACTGAATTGTAAATGTAAACTAGCTTTCGGCCCCGTGTTTTCGTTTAGTGGTTGTATTTTGAAAAAATAATTTTTAGGGGATGTCTGTGGGCATTGTAGTTTCTGATTTTTGTCTAAAAGTCTGTCATCATCACATAAAAAAAAACACATTAGATATATTGTAATATTAATGTATCGGGTCTATTCGCGCACAGATTTTTATCAAAATTTAATTTTGTCTCGACGTCGATACAACTTGGTCGAAACGTCGAGGTTAGTCAAAATAAAATTACTAAGAAACTACAATGCCCACAGACATAGACGCGCGAATAGATCCGATACATTAATATTATAATGTATTAAGTTCGCGAAAGCTTAAAAAGTACTACATTAAATATAATTATATGGAAACTATGCGGCTTCTCCAGTTGCAGTGGGCTGAAATCTTATTTTTTTGTCCCATGATAAATAAAAAAATATTGGGTGAAGTTCAGTGTATGAATTATTACATTTATAAAAAAAAATGCTATAACTCTTTTGGTTGCGAACTAAGTAATTATAAAACAGCAAAATAAATGAAATTAAAGTTCTTCATCTACGATAAATTGAAAATAAATAATTGGCAGTTAAACAAAAACAAGTTTTAAAAACGATCAAAATACAGTCCGTTAATTAAAACTGCATTGCGATCAAATAATTAAAACCTTACTCGAACCATAGTTTAACTCGCTTCACGAATTCGATAGTTTATCGATGAAATTCATGAGTTTATAGTTCGACACGCGATACAAACGTATTAACGCCGCTTGTATATTTGCGTAATTTGTGAAGTTATTGTCGAGAATATTAATGAATTAAAAAAAACAGTGATAAAGTGATTCTAATTATAAATCTTTAAGATTACTGAATAGGATCAGGGGCCCAATTCTTTTTACAGAAGTCGAGGACCCAAATTTGGGGTTGAAAAGGAAGGCCGCTCGAACAATATTGTTTAATAGAATTTTACCAAAAAATATAGAGGTTTCATAGGACCTGGGGGCCAACCACAAGCTCTTAAAATAATATTGTTATAACCTTATTTGTCGTTTGTCCTGTTTTGACGTCGGATGTCAAAGAAGGATAAAAGACTACTTGTCTTAAGGTATAATGTTATTTTAGGAGCTTGTGGTTGGCCCTCTGCTGTCTTATATTATAGTATTTTGATAAATGAGACAGCAATATTGCTCAACTGGATTTTTGGGACCCCCATCTGCTTTCAACGTAATATGTGCATCATTGCGCTGTTTTGCATTGTCTGTATCAAATATACAAAAAAAAACGCCTCTCTCGTCAACAATAGATTATATTAATTGAAAATAAGCCTTATATCACAACAGACATAGGATTAAAATTCAATTGTTTCTTTTTCAACTCAACACTCCATTATCCACAGTTGCCTTATTAACTACATCGCCAAAATACACACTGTATTCCAAAAAATATTTAAAAAACGTACCACGTCGCCATTTTTACGCACTTGAAGATATATGGCTATAGCAGAGCTGTTGGCAACAGGCCAGGGAACGCGAGGCCGTGAACTTGGGCCCTAGTTTATGGGTCACTATTGCGTAAGGGGACGGAAAACATCGGCATGTAGATACTCGTTGAAATGTGTCGACGTTTGCATGTTATGTTTCTACCCATTTAGTTCTATTATATTGGATTCCGCTTCAAAATCAAAAAGTCATTTATTCAGTTTAGGCCCTGGTAAGGCACTTATGAACGTTAAATTGGTACATACAGTTGAATTTACCACCGGTTCAGAATACACTTAAACTGAGAAGACTACAGCAAGAAACTCAGCTCAGCTTAAAATTGTTTATAGATTATTTGACCTAGATTTTTGGAAACCCAGAAAAGGAACTGTGATTTCATGAGTTTGAACCTTGAGCTTTATATGAAGGACAAGATCATGAGGAAATCATAGCGTGGTGATAGGGTACTTTGCAGTAGGTACCCGCCCATCTAAGGTTAATGACCTAGAGCATCAATGAGCCAATGGCTGAGCAAGATATACTACCCCAGGCACGCCACCGGCCCGCAAAAACTATTTCTTAAAATTTAAAATGTACTGGTCAAGTACCTAATATATATATATATTAGGTAATATATATATATTAGGTACTTGATGGCGATAGGGCGATGGCTGCCACACGCGTCATACTTGTGAAAAGGTGCTGCTTGTGGGGGCTGGTCTGTTTAAGTTTGCTATTTATTTACTTATTAAATATTTATTCAGTCTACTTTGTAATTTTGCCTCCGCGCAGGGGCACGCAATTGTTTTCAGTGCGATTAGAATGTAAATATTATGTAATGAATCTAAGCCTGTTTTGAAAAGAGTAATTGCTGAGTTTATTGCCGGCTCTTCTCAGCAAATGCAACCTTCCGAACCGGTATTAGAGTATTAGAGTCAGACTTTTCATAAGTGCCTGCGAAGGTCTATTTGAATAAATGATTTTGAATTTTTTTAAATTATTTTTCCCCTTTTCTTAAATTTAATGGGCTTGAGTTTGGCCTCTGACCCACCCATAATGGACGAAGACGAAGCCTTGGATGGAATACGCTTACCCAGTAAGTAGAAACCAATTCACTCTGGCCTTGAAAGCCCCTAGATTGTATTAGTCAGGAAACAGACGCCGGAAGCAAGTTCCACTCCCTTGCTGTCCGCATTATAAATGAGGATGCAAAACGCTGTGTCTGTATTTTCGGTATGTTACCAACTTACGAGTGAAACTTTTCCCGGCTTCTTGTGGTTCGGTGTAATAATAGGGATGGTGGAATTAGGTTGAACAATTCCTGCGCACACTCTCCAAAATATATCCTGCAGAAAACCGATGGACAAGCAATCTTTCTTCTTTCATTCTTTTTTCTTCCTTGAGAAACTAGCACTGCCTTGTAAGAATCAAGTCATAATCAGACTGGGGAAGTACCTAAGCTCCACCTTACAGATAAGGCATGGCTTATCATTAAAAAATATGGCATAACGAAATATAAACCCTGACCACACCCTTTTCTATTGTGCATTATCCGAAGTGTGGCATGTTTTTTGATATGGGTCCAAAGATGGCGTAATTCCATTGACCCAATTATGGCACAAAACATTAAATTGAATTAAATATAATCCGGTGGGATATCAACGTGTGTTATGTGTAATGAGTTAATCTTTGTACGAGCTTCTGTTTATCCTAAATTATGAGTTTAAGCGTAATAACCATCGCATCGTATAACCGTTTTCGAAATACACTTTGCATTCCACTTTTTATACTGGTTTTTTTTTGTCTATACTAAGTAGGCAAGTTAAAGAAAAGCTAGTAATAATAATTTGACTGTTTTACAAAAAACCGACTTCAAAGTACACTAAGAAGTAATCAAATCCTGTTCTGATGACAATGGGACACAACGGGAAGTGTAGTACCCTTCCAGACAGAAAAATAATTTTCCAAATCGGTTGCTAAATGACGGAGATATGAGGTAACAAACATAAAAAAAAAACAACCGAATTGAGAACCTCCTTCTTTTTTTGAAGTCGGTTAAAAAGAAGCGAAAAAGAAAAGTGGGTGACCGCCTAGTGGTATATCAAATCGAGCGTTTCCCTGCTTCGGAAGGCACGTAAAACCGTTAGTCTTCTCAGTTTAAGCACAGGTGTATTTCGAACCGGTGGTAAATTCAACTGTGTGTAACGTTTAAGTGCCTTGCCTTACCAGGGCCTAAATTGAATAAATGACTTTTTGATTTTGATTTTGGTCCCGGTTATCACTTAATTGTGATAGTCGTTAAGCTAGTTGGAGGCCTCCTAGGCGGCTTGAAAAATTCCAACAGTAGTTTGACCACTAGCCTACCTCCACCAATCCGCAGTGGGCACGCGTGGTAGAGTATCGCCCAGTCCCTTTCACCCTCATTTGTGAAAAGAGGCTTGTGCTCAGCCAATGTCCCACTGATGATGGTGATGAATAAAAAGAGATTAACTCAAAAAGTTTGGGAATCATAGGTTTAAATATACTCACATAAATACATTCTCTTTTATTATATGTTAAGACTGTGGGATGTAAATTACGATTCATGTATTAGGACATTTAGGACTGAATTTATTACATCAGATAATAATGTAATATATGATTTTTCTTATAGCCATTGTGGGGAACCACATTAGTAATGGGTTACAGATTTTTATGTGTATACTATGTAGGAGTTCAGTGTACTATGTTTAAATTAAGCATTTCAGGGTTCAACACCCAAACGAGTTAAAAAACATACTTTTTTTAATATAGGTATTTTTATTATTTCTAAATATTCTGGTATTTTCATATGCTTTCCTTTCATTATGCACAATTCGTAAGCGTAATCACAATACTAAGAAATCTCATATCTCTATACCTAACATTACTATATAACTTTGTATATAACTATAACTCTCGAAAACTGTTTACACCAAAACGTTGAATCCTTTTGGCAACCTTATATATGGCAATCTTATATATAAAATATCCTTAAGTGTGGTGTAGCGGATCATTCAATTCCTTGCAATATGACTGTGTGTGATGGCTGCCACACGCGTAATACTTGTGAACAGGTGCTGCTTGTGGGGGCTGGTTAGCTTTTGTTTGTATAAACTTAGTCACATCATTACTTGCTGTTAGCCTTTGCCACCATTAAATATTGCATAAAAACAAGACACTTATGAAAAGTCTGACTCTAATACCGGTTCGGAAGGTTGCATTTGCTGCGAAGAGCTGGCAATAAACATAGCAATTACTCTTTTCATAAAAGAAAACTGTTTTACAAAAAACTTAACCGACTTCAAAGTACCTACTTTGAAGTTACTAAGTTGAAGTACTTAGGTACCTACCTACACTAAAAAGTAACCAAATCCTGACTTGATGACAATGGGACTAAACGGGAAGTGTACCCTTTTACAAAAAGAAGGATTTTCCAAATCGGTTTATAAATGACAGAGTTATGAGGTAACATTATATAAAAAGAAAATAAAAAAAAACATCTGAATTGAGAACTTTTTCCTTTTTTTCGTTCCTTCCTTTTGTTCTCAAGTTATTGCGTGACCAAGGGAAATAGGGATTCATTTTTATAAATAGAGATATTTAAAGATAAAACAAGTTCTCCTCCCCAGGTTTCATCCGTGATGTCATATTTCACTCACTAACCATTTAACCAATTTCATTATATTTATATTTTTTTAACCATTGGGATATGAAATGAGCTCCCCATTACGGTTTTCCCTCAACGCTACGCTATGGGATTCTTCAGAAGGGGCGTAAAAATAGCTCTTAAAGGTCGGTAAAACATCGGAAGTCCCCTTGGTATTGCAAATGTCACATGTCATGTGACCACTTACCTCAGGTGGACCGCCGGCATGTGTGTCATTGTGTGTCAAACTATTTACCTAAAAACAACTTAAAGTGGACTATATAAAAATTATTTCTATGTACTTACCGATGCCAGAAAAGGAATCTATATCCAAACATAGGTTGTGCATTGAGAGGTAATACAGACACAATGAAAAAAGTGAAACGTGACTTCAAGAGGTCAAATCGTTCAAGAGAATACTGTACTTGAATGTAGCACCTTTTTCTAAGTAATAATAAAATAATTCTAATTATTAATAAATGATTAGGTACTCATTGAACTGAACTGAACTTCTCAGTTAAGTTAATGGTTAATTCAATTAACCCCAAGCTATTTTTACTGGCCAAAGCAGTATGAATTTTCGGTATTTCGGATAGGTTTATTGATTTTTTATTTTGTTTGTATAACAGGTGGAGATTTCGAGACGGCATATTTTCGAAAACTATGTTGGATTAATCATGCTGAACAACATTTACTACGGGACCAACACTGAAGTCTCAAAAAAAATTGTTTACTTTCCATAGTAAATGTCAACCATGCTCGATCATAAATCATAATGTATGACAAGTAAACATTCACTTAAACATTGTAACAGGCAGCTCGGGCCGCTAGAACGGGACGAGACAGGGTGGGACGACGCGACGCGTGCCCTCGCCGGCAAGGGTAGTATCGTCAGATCGGTTGTGTGTTGCGAACCTCGTCAGCTGCAATTTGAGCTAAGGTGATAGGGTCATCCGGAGACCAGCGGGCGGCTATAAATAGTATATAATTTTTTTTTTATACCACTGAGGAGGCAAACAAGCATACGGCCCGCCTGATGGTAAGCAGTTACCGTAGCCTATGGACGCTTGCAATACCAGGGGTATCACTCGCGCGTTGCCGACCCTGAAGAAACCTTTTCACACCCTTTTTGAAGAACCCCATGCTGTACTCCATTGGGAAAACCACGGCGGGGAGCTCATTCCACAGTCCGACCGTCCGCGGAAGAAAACTCCTTTTAGCCTGGTTTCAATGTGTGTGGATGGATTCCCCGTCGATGGCGAGAGTTGCGATGGTGGAAGGTAGCCGTGGGTATCAAGTCAAACAATTCCGTAGAACACTCTCCATTGTAAAAGCGGCAGAACACACATAAGGAGGCAAAGTCTCTCCTCAAACTGAGGGGCTCTAAACCGCTTGTGAGCTCGGGATCATCAACAATTCTGGTGGCACGTCGCTGGACCGAGTCTTAAGGCCCAAGCTGGCATCCAGGTTATATAATATAGCTTTTACCGCCAACGCATCAGCTTGGCTCTCCAAAATGGAAACGCTGCCAGCCTGCTGGGAACCTTGCTGTAATCGAAAGCAGCGGCAGACTTGAAGCAATTTCCTATATTATATAGATTGTATTTTGTACTTATTTTGTTATAAATAAATCAGTATTAGATTTTTATATCTGTATATATAAAATTTAAAGTCCTGACTGACTGACTGACTGACTGATATATCAACGCACAGCTTAAACTGCTGGCCCTAGAGACATGAAATTTGGAGGGTGTTTTTTTTTTTTTTATACAACTTAGTCGGTAAACAAGCATACGGCCCACCTGATGGTAAGCGGTTACCGTAGCCATATGGACGCTTGCAACACAAAAAGCATCGCTCACGCGTTACCGACCATTCCCCCCTCCCCTATGAGCTCTGGCATTGTATCCATTGTATCTGGTAGTGTATTCTTTGTGAAGAGTAGGTATCCACTAAGAAAGGGTTTTTCGAAATTTAATTTATACCTGTCTCAGCGTTTTTGATAATTCCACCCTCGAAGGGATGAAAAGCGGGATGAAGTTGTGTATTGGATCTCACTGACTAATATATCAACGCACAGGCTAAACCGCTGGTCCTACAGACATGAAATTTGGAGGTTGTGTGTTTTGCGAAGTGTAGGTAAGCTCTAAGAAAGGGTTTTTCGAAATTCCACCCCTGAGGGGGTAAAATAGGGGATGAAAGTTTGTATGAAAGTCCGTCCGGTTTTGAAGTTAGGATCTTCAAATTTTGTGTTTAAGCTGATGACTGAAAATTAATTCATACCTGTCTTAGCGTTTTTTGATAATCCACCCTCGAAGGGATGAAAAGCAGGATGAAGTTGTGTATGGGAAATCACTGATTGATATATCAACGCACAGCTTAAACTGCTGGTCTTAGAGACATGAAATTTTAAGGGTGTGTTCTTTCGGAAGTTTACGAATCAAATACAAAACAATTGAGAGGGAGTGAGAGCACTTATTACGTTTGTGTTTGAAAAAAAATATGTCATTTGTTTCCTGTAGGCCACGCGGGCGAAGCCGCGGGCAGAAGCTAGTCAAAGTACAAATCCTATAGACATATACACACTAAAATTCTTATAACGAAGTCAAATATTTTATACGCGAACAAAATCCAAGAACGTATACCACGGAACGTTTTTCTTTAATATTCCCCCGAAATTAAAGTTTAGCTAGATCGTCCTTAAATCCAGAACATTTCTGCTCATACTTTCAGGCACAGCTTAGCATAAATTTTCGCGTCAGGTAGGAGTTTTGTTCGTGGAATAATAAGCTTCATTTCCTTTGGCATAAAGTCTTATGTCGTGTGAAAGTTTTGTACAATTCTGAAAAATTCTGAGATCACCGGAAATATAGCCTTCAGCTGTCTGCATGTCCGGTTTCAGTCGGAAGTGTCGCCAGAAACGGGCGCGTCTCAATTTCAGCCTCATTTCCTTTTTCAGGCATAATGCTTTTTTTCACGAATTATTTTTGTGAATTGAATTATTGAAATGAATATTATTTTACCGCGTTTGTTTTACAAGGCCGAGAGACGTATTCTTGTAATTTTATTTTTTGCTTTACGTGATTAATATTAAATGGATGTGTTGATAAAATCGGGAAAGTGCGAGTTGTAGTTGCACGTGCTGGGTTGCGTACAAATAAAATGATACCAATATATTGTTTTTTTTTTTTTGCCAGCCAAAATCTCATTTCAGACCCTATCTACAATAACTATTTTATTATATATTTTTTTTTACCTAAAATGATAAGTCACTGATGTATGGGGGAGGCACCATAAATAAACATTACCTGGAGGGTAGGTCAACATATTAGTTTCATAAACTCTCAGTCTTCGGAGAGATATACTAACCAACCAACTTGTCAAACTCATTTGTCAGAAATGCGGCGTACTGCTGATATTATTTTTTTAGTTTAAAGTACCTATTAATTATGTTTTTAATTTAAGCGTTTGTTTTATTCTTTTTATTATTTTAATTTTAACTTAATTTTTATGTAATTTGCGTCGATTTTTGATGAATAAATGTATTTTCTTTCTTTCTTTCTTTATATAGGTTCACTCTGTGTATTGTACCGTCCATAAATGGGGAGTTTTTAACCTGGTGACATCATCACCTTTCTACCATCGCACTGCTTACCGGCGATGTGGGGTTTATCCTCACATCCTCAAGCCGCCTCGATCGTCCACACAAGGGTTCAGCCGGACGTTCCTACTGCGGACCACTAGGATGTGGAATGAGCTCCCCATTTCGGTTTTCCCTCAGCGATACGATGGGGTTCAAAGCGTTAAAAATAATAATACAGATCTTCGCACTACCCCCGTAAGGGGGTAGGGGGAAACTTTTGAGGGGTTGATGACCCCATACAGTGGTATCAGAACGCCGCGTGCTAATACACGCGGGTCTCTGGGTTTAAGTCATATGACTTTGTTAGAGCTTGCTCGGGGTTTCCCTCCGAGCTGTTCATCTTCTTACCGCCGCGTGATCAAGCCGACCGGGTGAGACCCGTTGGGGAGGCCCAGCCAGCGATCTACAGCGGCGGTTGGACGGTGTTTCTTCTTGGCGAAGAGGGGAGCACTTAGGTGCTCGTGGTTGTTGGAGGCGCTGCTCGGTCGGCGGGCGCTCCGCTGATCATAGTGACCAGCGTGGCGATCCCGTTCATGTTCGGCAGGACGGGGTTGGCACCAGTGCGGAGGGCCTCTAGGACCTCTCCAAGGACAGTCAGGGCGGCCACTACGACCGACGTGAAGTCCTTGCTGGCGCCGCCCGGCGTGGGCTTTTGTAGCGTCTGCGGCCGTGTTGCCCTCTCGCTCACACCCGCGGGTGCGGGGGCAAGGGGGGCAACGGTGGCCTTGTGGGCCTCCTGCGAGGCTGGCTTCTGGGGGGCCACGGGGGCTGCTTTCGCAGCCGCATCCGGGCCCCTCTTGGGGCGACGCCTGCCGCGGCGCCGCCTCTTTTTCCCCGCTAGGTGCGGAGGGACGGGTATTTCAACGGGCGGGGCGGCGGCGTGTAACGCCGCCACTGCCGCCTGTGGCTTCTTAGTGTAATCCCTCGTGAGGGCGACCGTGCCGGCCTTCGTGTTGCGCGCCTCCCGTCTCCTGACAGGGCACGCAGTCATGTTGGCCGGATGTGGCCCCTTGCAGTTTGCGCAAGTGGCGGGTTCTTGGAGGGGGCGGGGGCACTCCTTTGCAGGGTGCTCCTCGCCGCACCGGACGCAGGCGCGGATGCGGTGGCACTGTTGGGAGCTATGGCGGAATTGTTGGCAGCGATGGCATTGAGCGGGACCGCTCTTGCCCCGCCACGCAACAATCTGTATACCGGGCATGCAGCACAACTCACCTATTGCGTATACGCTGTGGTAGTTGGGTGTTCGGCGCAGCTGCACAAAATAAATGCAGCCGGGGCGTCCTCTTCGCCCCCGAATCTCCTTGACATATTCGGGGGTGTAACCAAGGCTTGCGAGTTCCTCGGATATCAGTTCTGGGGGTGTGTCCAGCGGGAGGCCATTGATGGCCACCTTCACACTGACAGCTCCCGGCAGCGAGTACGAGAACCAAGCGATTCGCTCGGTCCTTCCTAGTACGTCTAAGTACCTATAAACGGACTGGTACTCTCGTTCGGATTGCGGCATGAAACGCACCCCTTTCCCATAGGGGCGCGCATTTGGAGTGTGGCCGAGTTGGGACTTCAGGCGCCGCATGTGGAGCGCCCAGTCAGGTAGGCGCTCAACTACTAGCGGCGGAAATCGGGGGCCCGGCGGCCTGGCGTTTGGCGCGACGTTGGGTGCGGTGGCGCCTGTTGGGGCGCTCGCTCCTGCAGCGGGCGGTGTGGGAATGGGCATCGGTGGTGGTGTTGGGGACCGGCTCGCAATCTCCGCGAAGGAGGTGCTGTCGGTACCGGGCGTGAAGCTAGGGAAGGGATTTTCATCCAACCTTCCCTCTCTTTCTGTTAGGATGTTAGCGGGGGAGAGGTGCATTGGGGGGGATGATTCCCTCTCGCTCACTCTCGGCTTCTGTACACCATTATTAGCCTCGGGCTTAAGCCCGGGCGACGATGGTGGTGTGGAGAAAGCGGGTGACTCACCTTCAGGGGTGTCCTTGAGGCAGGCCCGCTTCTCTTCATGTTCCTCCGAAAAGCTGGTAGATTCGGAGGGGCGTCTCTTCCGATCCTCGATGGGAGAATTCGGTGACACATTGGGCGGTGTCTGGACGAAGTTCGGGTAGCGGTGGCGGAAGTTGGCACTCACTTCCTCTTCCCATTCCCGTATAGTCTCCTCCGGGGGTGGGTCACTCTGTCGGATATATGCAAATAATTTGCATGAATCCGACCAGGCCTCCTCCGGGGAAGTCTCGACGGGCGGGGGGCACGTGGAACCAGCAGGCGCCGGGCCGCCTACGACACTTGTTGAAGTGGAGGCGGCCGGGGGGCAGGTTGGGCTTGACGGTGGGTCTCGAAAGAGCCGACGTGGTGGCTGTGGCGGTGGTTCAGACACGCTGGGCGTGGAACCTTCCGCTTTCTGGCCGCGGCGTTTCGGCATCGCGGCAGAGGTAGGTAGTTACGGGCTTGGTCAGTGTTGTCGGAGGGGCGGAGCGTTTTACCGCTCGACGCCAGGCTTCAAAACGCGAGAATGTTCCCCGCCTCACCGTGTGAGGGACCGAATACCACCGGCGTTTACCATGAAACGCGGTGGATTCAGCGCGGGTGTAGTCGTAAACTGAACGACGGCAGTCCAACACGAACACTTGAAAACTATCAGCACACACGAAACACACGCGGTGACTCAGGCACTCGAGCCGACTGGTGAGTTTGCCTGGAGCGATGAGTCATGTGAGCGACGCTAGCCAGCGATCCAGCGTTAAAAAGAGCTCTTCAGGGTCGGCAACATTACGGCATTCCCACTGGTATTGCAAGTATCCATAGGCTACGGCCTACCGCTTACCTTAAACTTTTTTTTGGAGCTACTACAAACGAAATGTTTTTCACTACAATCAATTATAAACCAAGGTCTACCAGAATCAAAACGAATAATTAAGATTTTCCAAAGTCCCGACTTTTAACCGTGGCAGGAATTTTTCAAAGGCCTCTAAATTTTTTTTGGAGCTACTACAAACGAAATGGTTTTCACTACAATCAACTACAAACCAAGGTCTACAAGAATCAAAACGAATAATTTCGATTTTTCAAACTGGTTGTCCGTTTGTCTACTTGTCAGATAGTTGACATAAAAAAGAATACAGTCATTAATGTAATGTTCAACTTGGTTTATAAAAAAAAAAACTATTTAGAAAAATAACGTTGTACATTTTTATGAAATTCAAAGCATAATTGTAATTTTTTTGTCATATTGTTTTGGTCATAACGAATGAATGAATAAATATCATATTTAGCATAACAAATTAGCCTGTATAATTTAGCCTTTATGTAAAATAATTTCAAATTTAAAGTAGGATGATTTAAAAAAAGAATAAGAGTGACTTTGTATAGACAACTTTTGCTCCAATTTTTTTTTTCATAATACTTACGTACTGCGTATGTATTCTGGTGGCACGTCGCAAGCTGGCATCCAGGTGCTCCCGCCCATAGATGACAGCAGTACTCCATATGAGGCCGGACCTGCGACTTATAAAGTTGCAGCCTTTGCCCCGATGTGAAGTACTGCCTAGCTCTGTTGAACACTCCAAGCTTTTTGGATGCCAGCTTAGCCTTGTCTTCCAAATGACTTCGGAACAAAACGTCGCTAGAAATGTCGACGCCAACGATCCCGATGCTTTGACTGATGTTCGAGGAAGTGTTCTGGATTTGTGGCGCCACATACCATGGGGTTTTCTTAGCGGTGAACCCGCAGGCTTAAGTCTTGGTGGGGTTGAAATGGACTAGGTTTAGTCGACCCCAATCGGAGACACAAGTTAGTGTACTCTCGATTTAAGACACCAGCAGTTCACGGCCTGCCTCTTGGCTTTGCTTGGCGACAGATTTTCAACATGAGGGTGGTAGTCAGCCAGGTGGGCACTACAAAGTACCCTACCACCGTGCTTAGGTTTCCTCACGATGTTTTCCTTCACCGAAAGCTGATCCTCATTGTAGGATTCGAGCCCGGGACCTTCATCTCGGCATCTGACGTCACTACCACTGACCTATCATCGCTCTGCTATATGGAACAAATAAATTATCGATGAACACAAACTTTATTGTGTAAGCATTATGTTCCAACATTTTAGAGATTGCAGATGATAAAGAAACTATAAACAAATCAAAGACCCAAATATAAAAAGACCTACATCTAATTTCCCGAGAATGTAACTTAATAGGTAATTGCTTTTCCATGCGTGAAAATCCGAGTGGTCTAATGTATCAAATGGCAAAACTTAGACGTAAGTTAGCAAGTACACGATAAGCAGAATAACTTAAAACTTGTGTGTATCAGATCCAAAACAAATGGTTGGTGGAAAACAATTACTTGTAATGTAACTAAAACACGCTCAAGTTTAAGTATGGCGTGGGTTATGAGAGGAAGCGGGAGCCGTTTAAATAAGTCTTATAAAAAGTTTGCGTTACCTAAATGTGACTTGAATAAATTGGCAACACTCAAGTGATACCTTTTGTGTTGCAAGCTTCCATAAGCTACGGTAACTGCTTACATCAGGCGGGCTGAATGCCTGCTTGCTGCTTAAACAAAATGTCTTTCAAAATGACTGTATTTTGTTAGCTGCAATTAAAAGCCTCCTTCTAAGTTTTGGGTGCTTACCATCTTCGGCATATCAGCCAGCACTTGATGATGAGATTGTGAATAAAAATAATCTATATTATGGTGCCATTTATCAATTAGTGTTCTTTGTATTGCCAATAGATGTCGCTGTTAACTAAAAACCTGCTATACCAATCTCGTCGACGAGTCCGTGCAAAGATCCGCAAGAAAGTCGTGCAAGAATGCCGCGGACCATCAATTTCTCACGTGATTGCTTATTTAACGATAGAAATAAGCATAATAACAGCTAATATTCAGCTGAATGAATCACCTCGCAGCACTCAAATCGTAGGGCCATTCACTACCGAAGCTCATATAAAAACGCCAGTAGCTCATAGCTCGTACCAACATTAGTTGAGAACTAGCCCCTAACTAGTTACGCACTTATACTCCAACAGGGAACTCTTCAACCGAACTCAAAACGTTACTTCTAATGCTCATAGTGATGTTTAGTAGTTTCAAGCTGTATTGGAAACATTGTGGAAGCCGTCATATCACGGGATGTTGTTATAAAAGTTGCTTAGTGTGGTTAGTGCACACATAGTTTTGGATTGTTTACGTATGGTATTATAATATCTATACTTGGCTGTACCGATCTGTATTAATTATATATTTTTTCATCGCTGTTAGTTTCCCTAATTTTTTTTCTAAAAAGGTTTTCTTTAACGAGTTTTTTTCAGAAATAAAATTTGAAAAATATTATCATGTATGTGTGACTTGAATAATTTGTAATAACCGATACTGGCCATCTCTTTTTAATAACCCTCAATAGACATTTTTTTTTAATAATTTGATTCGTCATCATTTCGAATTATATGTAGGTACCGAAATTTGTGAACCCAATTTATATATAATCAAGAATATATTATATAGAATTGTCGACGATCCCGAGCTCACAAGTGGTTTAGAGCCCTTTAGTCTGAGGAGAGACTTTGCCTCCTTATGTGTGTTCTACCGCTTGTACAATGGACAGTGTTCTGAAGAAGTTCTGAAGAATTGTTTAAGATGATGCCCACGACTACCTTCTACCATCGCAACACTCGCCATCGACGGGAAGTCCATCCTCACATATTGAAACCAGATTTTTTTCGAACTGTGCGGGCTCATAGGAGCTTTCTTCTGCGGACGCTCAGATTGCGGAATGAGCTCCCAGTCGTGGTTTTCCCAATGGAGTACAGCATGGGATTCTTCAAAAGGGCGTGAAGAGATTACATCAGGGTCGGCAACGTACCATCAGGCGGGCCGTATGCTCGTTTGCCACCTTAGGTGGTGGTGAAGCTTATGACTTCTCCACTTTAATTAGCGGTTTAATGGACTGTATCATAAATAGGTATTAAATTTGAAATAAGGCTTTACTTGTAAAGACTATTAGGGGGCTAGGAAATGCAGCCGTGCTGGAATTTTTGGAGTAGCACGAAAGGTTCCACAGGCTGCAGAATGATGGACACATGCACTTACTTGATGAAACTCTTTCAGCGACGTTCTTCAAAATGCCACCAAATCGTGGGCGACTCGCGCGGCCAGCGCGAGGGAAATTTTCCTTCTTAAATTGTTGAAATCTCACAAATGTTCACAGCACTATATCTAGATAATGTTTATTACACGTTTCACAGTTTATTTTGAATATTTTGGAGGCGGATGGACACTTATAATTTTGATTTAACACGCGCGACCAAAGTTAGTGTATTGCGATTGAACGTAGAAAAATAATGGACGATTTTTTTTCGTTGTATGATGCAGTTGCGCGTGTGTGCGACACACACATATATATTTCGGTGCATGTAGAAAGGAAGGGATGCGGAAAAGGAAATAATGTTTACAAGTTTATAATGATAGTTACGTTCAAAAACCAACATGTCCCCCGCCTTAAAGGAACACCTTTAAAGAAAATATAAAATAAAAATAATACTATAGAAATATTCCTATAAAAGCTTATAACTATAGCTAAAGCTAAATATGAAAGACTCTACTGCACAGGTAACGGTGACAGTTTAACTACTGGCCGTTTGTATACGCCGTTCGAAGTCTTTACTTCGACAACACGAATAACGCCATCATGACCAGGGAAGATACGAGTAATTATTCCTAATGGCCATTGTAAAGGAGGAGAGTTTTCCATATTTACCAGTACTAAAGAACCTACTGTGAGTGGGTTAGACGGAGTATTCCATTTTTCACGAACTTGTAAGCTATGGAGATACTCTGTTTTAAAACGTTTCCAAAAAGTTTGTACCATTGAATCCATAAGGGAAAATCGCGTCAATAGACTCGCTCTTTCTCCACTTAAGTCAGCTGCAGGTAAGAATTCTAAGGGTGCGGTAAGTAAAAAATGCGCTGGCGTAAGTGCAGAAGGCTCTGATGGGTCACAGCTCAATGTGGTTAGCGGGCGGCTATTAAGCACGGCCTCAATCTGATTGAGCACAGTGACCATCTCCTCAAAAGTCAAAATTTGACGTCCTATGACGCGGAATAGAAGAGACTTAGCGCTTTTTATATTAGCCTCCCAGATACCGCCGAAATGACTAGCGGTTGGAGGATTCATGTACCAAGTAATACGGTTCTTTGCAAGCTCTGAGCTAAAAGATTTGTAATATTCTTCAGTTAGTAAAAAGGAATAAAGTTCGTTTAAGTAAGCTTTTGAAGCTACAAAATTTGTACCATTATCGCTATACAGAAACTTGCAAGTACCACGTCTCGATAAGAACCGTTTAAAAGCGTTTAAAAAGGTGATTGAAGTTAAATCGGAAGCGAGTTCAAAATGAACCGCTTTAGTCACCAAGCATATAAAAATGCATAAGTAAGCTTTTTGACTTCTTACACCACGTTTCCTAGTTAAGGTTATATAAAGTGGGCCAGCGTAGTCTATACCTGTGTGTGTGAATGCTTTAGATTGCTCGACACGACACTGTGGCAAGTCTGCCATGGCTGGGAAAGTCTGTTTAGGATTAAGTTTAAAACACTTTAAACAGTTATGAACGCGTTGTTTGACAGCGCGTCTACCAGATAAGATCCAATATTTTTGCCTTATAATTGAAAGGGCAAGCTGGGGACCGGCATGACAATATTCGCGGTGATAATAATCAATCAAAAGATCAATAACATGTCCCTTTTTAGGTAAAACAGCTGGATGTTTATGAGAATAATCTAAACTTGATTTACCGAGCCTACCACCGACTCTTAAAATTCCTTCATGAATGAAAGGAAATAATTTTCTCAAACCGGAGGAAGGTGATATTCCAGCTTGAATATTATGAATATCCCCACGAAAGGCAAAACGTTGAGTTATTTTAATAATATAAGATTCAGCAACATCCAAATCGTTAGCGGTTATTAGGTTATTCCTTGGCAACTTTTTAATAAATCGAAGAAGGTAAACAGTTGATCGTAAAAGTTTCTGCCATGAGGAAAACCTTGAAGTAAGGGCGCTGAGAGGGTTTTCTTCTTCATGAGTATGAATAAGATGTGAAACAGTTTTCAATTCCGGTAAGTCACTAACGTCTGAACGAGCGGAAAATTTTTGTATAGGCCATTCGCTGGCTGGTAATGAAGCCCACAAAGGTCCTGAGAACCAGAGCTCATGTCTTACTAACTGCGAAGGGAGAAGCCCGCGGGAAATACAATCAGCAGGGTTCTGTACGCCTGCGATGTGGTAACAAGTGTCAGGAGATAAAAGTGACTGGAATTGCGAAATCCTGTTAGCGACATAGGTCAGCACCTATGTCGCTAACAGGATACGCACCTATGAGGTGATGAAGAAACCCAACAAAGGGCGACTACAGAGTCTGAAAAAACATAAATATTGTCAATGCGATGACGTTGAGATAACGTATCATAAACTGTGCGAAGCAATCTCGCTACAAGAACGAGAGCGTTGAGCTCTAGACGAGCTAAAGTAACTATTTTTGTCGGGGATGAAACCCGAGACTTGGAACAAAGCAAGGAAACTATAGGGTTCTCATTGTCATTCTCAACGTGTGAATAAATTACACAGCCGTATGCTTTCTCACTTGCGTCCGCAAATGCAAGTAGTGAGACGCGAGAATCGGTTTCAACGCCTATGTGACGAGGAAATTTAAGTTGAGAAAGTAAGGGCAACTCAGAAGTATAGCGCTGCCACAATTCAACGATGTGATCTGGAGGAACGTCGTCCCATGCGAGCTTGAGAAGCCATAGCTCCTTAATCAATAACTTTGCAAAAAGAATGGCGGGTCCGACGAGACCAAGAACATCATACAACCGTGCGGTTGCAGATAAAATAGCGCGTTTAGTACAAAGAGACGGCGGTTGCGAAGTCAAAAAATTAAAATTATCAGTCACAGGAAGCCAACGAAGACCGAGAATCTTAAAAACACTTTCGTCATCGAAAGAGATTGACTCAGATTGACGATGAGAGACGGGGATGCTTTCGAGCAACTCAGGCGAATTACTCGTCCACTTGATTAAGTCAAATCCTCCTTTTTTAAATAACTGAATGAGCTGCTGAGCTGTCACTGCTGCTTCTGTACATGACGAAGCAGAGGAAGCCAGGTCATCCATATAAACGTCTCTCTCCAAGACTGTGGCGGCGAGAGGATAGTTGTCTCTCTCGCGAGAAGCTAGTTCACGCAAAGTCCGCAAAGCTAAGAATGGTGATGAACAAAGTCCGAACGTAACGCGATTGAACTCATAAATCTCAATCGGTTCATCATCGCAGAAGCGGTATAAAATACGTTGAAATTTGCGGTGCGGTTTGTGAACATAAATACACAAATACATTTGTTTTACGTCAGCAAGAAATGCAATACGAAAAATGCGGACATTCAAAAGAATGTGAAAAATATCAGCTTGCAAATTGCAACCTGTGTGAAGAATGTCATTGAGAGACAAATTAGTATTAGTTGCGGCGCTACCATCCAGCACGATGCGGAGGCGCGTTGTAGATTTGTCGTCACGTACCACAGGGTGGTGCGGAAGGTAAAAACAAGGTAAAATACACTCGTCTGGCGGTACTCGCGATAAAATTCCCTTATCGATGTAGTCGAGAATAACGTTATTATATCTTTCACGCAATTCCGGGGACTTTGCGAACTTCTTTTCGAGTAATAAAAAGCGTCGTTTGGCTGTGATGTAAGAATTGCCTAGTTTCTCGGGACTATCCTTGAAAGGAAGATGTACCGAAAAACTCCCATCGTCGTTGCGAGTAGTTGTAGCGACATATGTGTCTTCGCACTCCTGCTCGTCTGAACTTAAAAACTTTTTATCAGGCAATTCTTCCACCGACCAAAACTTCTCTAAAGATTGCTCTAAAGAATCACGAGTAAAAGCACAAAACACGCGGGTAGAAGTGGGCGCTGATAGAACGGGTGCGTCACCCATGAGGACGTAACCTAAAGTAGTTTCCAAGGCAATTAGAGAGTTTTTAGAACCTCTGACTTTGTCGAAAGATAAAATGTCACAGTAAACCCTAACACCTAAAAGTAAATCGATAGGACCGGGCTTAGAAAAGTCATCATCCGCTAACGGTAAGTCGCGAAAAACGCTTTCCATTGCACCAACATCTACCTGCGCGTCGGGTAGGTGTGACGTGATGCGTTCGACAATCATTGGTTGAATAGAATAAATATGGCCGTTATCAAAGCGCGAAGTAAAATCTAGGTCTGTAAACCCCTTGATTTCATGTGAAACTCCTCCAATACCTTTAACTTCAGAAAAGCGGTTTTGAGTTGAAATAGGTAGCGATAACCTATTACAACAATCTTGAGAAACAAAATCACTTTGAGAGCCCGGGTCGATCAGACATCTCAAGAAGTGAGTGCGGTTAAAGTTGTCAAATACTTTAATTTTAGCGGTACCTAACAAGGTAGTAGTAGCGGTGCGAGTGTGATCAGCGTGATCACGCGAAATAGAACAAAAAGAAGACTTACTGTTAGAAACAGAAGTATGCGGTGTCGACGGGTCGACTTTACTCTGAATTGCAGAAAATTCCGAGTTTGCGGCTGTCTCAGAAGACAGGGGGTAAACGGTAGCGGGTACCGAAGCGGGTGCGAAATTTCCCGTGGGTACGAAATTACCCGTGGGTACGGAATTACCCACGTGTGCGATATTACCCGTGAGTACGGGCGAAGAAATAGCTAAGTTGCACTGTGGTTGAGTTGGCGGGTTAAAATGAAGAAGAGAATGGTGCCGAGCTGAACAATGAGTGCAGTTATGCTTTGAAGTACATGCCATAGTCTTGTGTTTAAAACTTAAGCAATTGTGACAGTAAAAGTTATTTTTAATAAAATTATATTTTTCTTGCGGAGTTAACTTCATAAACATAGCACAAGAGTACATGTGTTCATGTTTGTCACCTTTGCATAGCAAACAAATATTTTTGTTAAAATTAGAATTTGTGTTCATAAAAGACTGAGTAGGTTTAGGAGTAGGCACTGTTTTCCTAGATGTGGATAAACCTTTAGTTTGTAATCTACTCTGTTGTAATACATCAAAACTTTTATTAGAAGTGCGGGATAAAACTTTACTCTGTTCACAAATGAAACTAAAAAGTTGTTCATATGTGGGAAATTTTTCCTTGCGAAAAGTTGTTTCAAATAATTTTATTGTATCTGTATCAAGCTTCTGAAGAGCAATATGTAAAAACACAAAATCCAATAAATTATTTAATTTTAATTGTTTAAGAGCTTGAATAGCTGAATTAAAATTATTGATAAACAACTCAAGACCGGCAGCACTATTTGTTGTCAGCGGCTTAAAATCTAATAATTGATTTAGATAAGAACATGCTAGCGAACGTGGATCATCATATTTTTGTATGAGAGCATTCCAAATAAGAGTATAATTATCTGCGGTGGCAGGCAAACCTGCACAAACTGATGTGGCACTACCGGTTAACTTGCCAACCAAATAGAAAACTTTTTCACTATCAGATAAAGAACTGTTATTGTTAACAAGACTATCAAATTGGGCATAAAATAGAGGCCATTTTTTTAAATCACCATCAAAAGAAAGCAAGTCGATGGGAGGAAGTTTTCTTCTAGGTTTCAAATTAATTTTTGACTCAGCTGGGTGAACCTGATTTGTGTTTGCAGAGTGCAATTCTTTAACATAACAATATAAATCTTCAAATGCTAACCACTTGCTGTAGTTGACTTTATAAGTTGGATCTGACTTTAAAGAATACAAATTAAATTCATCTAATGATTCCTCAAACTTAGTGCGAATTTCATTAATACTTACAGCTTGTTTTAGAAACAACGGTAACTTTTGGGAATCAGCTGATGCAGCCTTGGCTGAGTCGTAAACACTTTGCATGCGTTCAAAGTACACTTCAAGTTTCGACTTCAAAATTGATAATTCTAAACACTTTGTAGAACTTGCACTTTCCTCACACTCGCCTAATTTGGTCTTTTTAGACATTTTAGTGACTATTTATTCTCAATTTAAAGAAAGTAGCGGTACTAAGCGGTTATAACGATAAAAAACAACAGATTATGTAAGAATACACAATAAAAACAAAAGATTTTAACTAATTTCGATCGCGCGAATTATATTATGACACTTGTAAACAAACGTTTACGAACCGGGCTGACGTTTGACACTGACCTACTTACGTCAATCGGGAAGCGCACTATGCCTACCTGTATAGATGTATAGATATACGTAGGTATGCACTACACTAGCAGCCGAGATCGAGCGAGTCGTACAAATATACGCACCACACCGGCATGCGGCATAAGAATTATATGAATCTACCTACAATATTGCGAGATAATATAACATATATTATTTTGCGATAATTTTATATTCACTCACAGTAGTAATAATTATTTAATACCAGTATTAATGCGGGGAAAGAAAATAAGAATAGTTTGCCAAAGCGGGGTGCGGAAATAATAAAATTTGACAAACTATCTTAAATTAATATGGCATAAACATATTATCTATATTATGCGAGTAATAAATATAAATTTAATTAATATACGTAAGTATATATGTAAAAATAAATACTATAGGTAGGGAACAAAATTATAAGGTGTCCTTTAAGTTTATTTTAGGTAGCGAAAATTTCAGAAAAAAATCTGACCAGAAAAATGCTTATAATTCGGATCGAAGTGACCAGAAAAAATGGTGAAGCTTATGACTTCTCCACTTTAATTAGCGGTTTAATGGACTGTATCATAAATAGGTATTAAATTTGAAATAAGGCTTTACTTGTAAAGACTATTAGGGGGCTAGGAAATGCAGCCGTGCTGGAATTTTTGGAGTAGCACGAAAGGTTCCACAGGCTGCAGAATGATGGACACATGCACTTACTTGATGAAACTCTTTCAGCGACGTTCTTCAAAATGCCACCAAATCGTGGGCGACTCGCGCGGCCAGCGCGAGGGAAATTTTCCTTCTTAAATTGTTGAAATCTCACAAATGTTCACAGCACTATATCTAGATAATGTTTATTACACGTTTCACAGTTTATTTTGAATATTTTGGAGGCGGATGGACACTTATAATTTTGATTTAACACGCGCGACCAAAGTTAGTGTATTGCGATTGAACGTAGAAAAATAATGGACGATTTTTTTTCGTTGTATGATGCAGTTGCGCGTGTGTGCGACACACACATATATATTTCGGTGCATGTAGAAAGGAAGGGATGCGGAAAAGGAAATAATGTTTACAAGTTTATAATGATAGTTACGTTCAAAAACCAACAGGTGGTATAAAGAAAAAAATGCTACAGGATCTGGAAACGCAATAAATTATGAAATAAAATATCCAGAATACGGCTCACGGCTTACAAATAGCCAAAGAATGGCGTCAAAGGCTTGATATTCGATAATCATTACCTACACAATACAAAAAATTTACAATAGTGTTATTCAATGTTATTTATGATGTGCCATAATGAATCATAATATTCTGTGTTTCCATACAATCGTTTATCATACAAAACGATGTATATATTGACGGATTTTTGTACAGTAAAGAAACTTATGAATAAAACACGATTTATGATAGAACATGATAAACGATATTGTCTATATTTTTCGAAAAAGAAAATTAAGAAACTAAAATCTTGTTGAAACACTTTTAATCTTCAAATAAAGTATGAATTCAATGGGGATAATTTTCTTTCATTACATTTCTATATGGTTTCTGAAAATTATTATCATCAGCCTATAATGTCCCACTGCTGAGTACAGGCCTCCTTTCACAAATGTGTGTGAAAGGGAATGGGCAGATACTGTGGAGTACGCGTGCCCACTGCGGATCGGCGTTAGGCAAGTGGTCAACCTACTGTTGGAGTTTTCAAGCAGCCTTGAAGGACTCCAGCTAGCTTAACGACTATCACAATTAAATGATCCCGGACTGACGGGTTTACGTTCCTTCCGAAGACCGGAAACGCTCGATTTGAAATACCACTAGGCGGTCACCCATCCAGGTACCGACCACGACGGTGGTAGCTTAACATGCCGATCGATTAAGAACGGCTTATCATGCTACACCACGAGCTCTTCTCGAGATTTTAGTAGTAGGTACAAATGTAGACTTTTTTATTTCTCATTATACATACGATAAGTGGTTCACTTTTCAGAATAGATAAATCAAAATAGACTTTAACAGAGTCAAATAAACAAATTTAAAGCGAACGGAATATTGGGAATCGATTAGCGGAATCAAACTTCGATTAATCACTAATGGGCGTGAATTATATTGGTAACTTGACATCGGGGGAGATCGACACGTGTCGTGTCAACGTGTGGGTATCATTTAGGGGCATGGGGGGGGTGGGTATGTGACTTCAAATGCGTTGAAATTGGTTTTGATTTAATTACATATATTACATATACGGTTGTTTGTTTGTTTGTAATGCTTTCACGCCTTAACAACTCAACTGATTATGATGAAATTTGACTCGCAGATAGCCGTTGGCATGGAGAAGGACATAGGCTACTTTTTATCTCGGGAAGGCAGGTAAAACCGCGTAGGCAGCTAGTTGCAAATAATCAAGTGCGATTGAGCTTCTTTGAAAAGAGTAATTGCTGAGTTTATTGCCGGCTCTTCTCAGCAAATACAACCTTCTGAAAATAATGAATTGTAGGTACAGTCAAGAGCACATGAAGCTTTACACTTGTGTATGTGCGAGTCCTACCTCTATCTACTGCGCCGGCGACGGCGATTATAATAATAATGGTACAAAGGCCAAGCAAGTCAAATTAGTGCCCTTAAAGTCTTAAGTCTTTAGTCTTATCTTTACTGGTTGCTTTGCATTTGTTTTTATTTGGAAATCTCTAGGTACGGGCCAAATAATAGTATAAAGAATTGTTATTCTATTACTTTCTATAAAATAAATTTTCTACAACTTTTATTACAGCTTAAGTTTCATCAAAAGATATATCTTTCCCGAGATTATAGTCAAGAATTTTCCTCGACCTTCCTGCTTAAAGAATTGGGGTGCCGACCTGTATTTAAAGATATAGCACATTCATTCCGTCCTCTCTGACGTCACAGCTGACCTACTGACGTCACAAGACGCACAGTTGTCCACGCTATCGATTATCAAGTGGGGAGATATGAAATACATATTTCGGATGCCGACGCGATTCTAACCTTTATTATGTCGGTGTGATGACAGTCCTATTGTGAATCGAAAGTGGAATCTTGTTTTTAAAGCCGAGGTACAATATTTAAAACCACCTTGTTGCCAGTCGGACTGTTAGTGTCGAGTTATCATAGAGGCAATACAAAAATATACATTCTGAGAAAATTTAAACTGTCTACCTATTAGGTACGAATCATGAGATTCAGCGCAAAGACAGACAGACAGACGGATGGACAGCGGAGGCTAGGTAATAGGGTCCCGTCCGTTGGCACCCTTTGGGTACGGAACCGATAGTTTTTTTTACACTCATATGATCCCAATCTAAGCGGAGCTTATACTATGGAAACCAGATAAGTGATATAATACATTATACTACTTTTTGTTTGTAAATACATTAATTACACCCAGACTCAGGACATACAGACATGTTCAGGCACACAAATGCATGTCCTGTGTGGGAATCGAACCCACGACCTGCAGCGCGATAGGTGGAAGCCCGCCAGCTGGCCCGTCAAATCGAAAAAAGTTTTCATACCATGATTATTACATTCTTGTATTTCTCCAATCCTTTGAAATCCCGTTTTATTAAGTTCGTCCATCTATCCATCCTTTTGAGCACAGCTATACACCTAAGTACGTTTTTTTTTGTCGACACCTAACAGTCATTCAATACGATAAAGCTCAGTTTTATTTGAAAATCGACACGGAATCACAAGCTATAACTGGTATAAGTACATAAAACTCAATTTTCAGTATCGACGTCTCCCATAATTGGATTAGACGCGTGATGGATTCCGATGTTGCGTGCGAAGGGGGAAAAATCAACTGTCGAAACCTTTTGAATTGAAAAATGAAAGATGAATCGTGATTTGTTGGGTAATTGCTAAATGTAGGTGTTTGTGGAGGTTAAGTAATCGCTAGGAATTAGGTGGGTAATGTGAAATGTGCTTGTACCGCCAGAATGCAAGGTGTGGTTTTTCTTTCCCGTCATATTTCCGAGGATTTTAAATGAATAGAATACAAAGCTAATATAGAAACTATTGTAAAATTAAATTAAATCAACCTATTTAAATATGGCAGGTATGCATTACTGTAGTCTGTAGGTATTCAGTGCAAGTGTAATAACTTAATCTTTAGGTATATACTGTGAGTTATGATGGAATATGATACCTAGGTTTATGGTATCTGGCTGCCGAGCATGAATCGTTGTTAAATTTAAAACATCGATAAACTAGGGTTTTTACCAATATCAAATATCATTTTTATAGAGATATGTCAGATTTGTCGACAAAAATCGGTAAATTTATTTATCGATACATCTATCCTCGCAGCGCTGATTAGACAAAATTTTCAACAAGATAAAGCTGAATAATTTTGCTTAATTTTTCAACTATTATTAAAAGTAGTATTGTTTAAATAAATGTACGAGTGTATATAGTTTTAAGAGAGGTAGAGCATAGCGTTTATTCGCTCAAAGAGCAGCTCGACTGGGGAAGTACCTCCACCTTACAGAATACCGCAGCCAAATAACTTTATTTTGCGTAAAGTTGTGTTTCTGCGCGTGAGTAAGGTTGCCAGAGCTCATATGGGAGGGGGGGGCAAGGTAACGCGTGAGCGATACTTTTTGTGTTGCAAGCGTGGCTACGGTAACCGCTTACCATCAGGCGGGCCGTAAGCTTGTTTTCCAACTTAGTTGTATAAAAAAAAAAAACTACAGGTCTAAAACTCACTTCACTCTTAGAACCTTTTGCTTTTCCTACGCAAATTTACACCATTTTTTATCTGAATAACAATGCATCTTTTGTTTTGAGGCTTTTATATATTATTAACAAAACGGTATACTTTTTCTTGTAAAATTTCCACAAGCGTCCGTAAAAAGCCATTAAAATTTGTTTTTAACTTCATCACATCATTCTGCGTGTTGAATAATAAGGAAAATCAAAATGGTTTATGATTTTTTAATTCAGCAAATATGAACATCACAAAATGTTGACATAAAAACAAAATAATAAGTCTACTCAAATTACATGACTCAATAGGTCAAATAACACTTGAACTCTGAGCCCTTAAGTAGAAACCCTTCGGATACTGTAAATCTAATTCAGTCCACATCATCGGCGCTGATTTATCCGCGTTGGACAGACGGACAGTTCCTTTTTACGTAATATATTATCTCCCAGTTTTCACGGAGCGTTGGACATCGTGAAAACACAAAAAAATACTTTTGTTATTTTCCATTTATGTGAAGGGAGCGTTTTTGTTGAATTTTGGGGTTAGACCGTTGTTTGTTCAGGGTTCTTTATTCTGTGGAGCTTTGTTTGGACTGTTATGTGAGTTAGAAAATGTGTAGATTACGGTTTTAATACCAAGGGTACAAGGACCTCAGTATCACCAGCTTATAAATTATGAATTTTTGACATTAAGATAAAGCACGCATAATTTAAACATAAGTAAGGTAAAAAAAAACATACTGTATTTGTACTGTATTTTTAGTATCATCTCAGATTACAGAACTAAAGGCAGTTGGAGCGCGCGAAACACGGGAGTGAGGCCACATTCTTTTTTATAAACTCTTTCAAAAGTAAGTACCAGCTATTTGCTTTTCAATTTGTATTTGCTTTTTTGGCCTCACTCCCGTGTTCCGCGCGCTCGATCTGTTTTTTTGTCTGTAATCTGAGAGTATCATATGCTAAGTACCCTAACTTTGACTATGGTCTATGAATGAATGTGAAATAAGCCAATCACCCCCCCCCTCCCTATTTTGGCATATTTCACCCTTAATTTACCACAAAAAGCGACCGAACCTACTCTCTCCACATTGAATAATCACCACTGAACCACCTCGACATCGTGTCTCCCCGTAACTAATTTGTTAACCGAAACCAACTAATCTTAACTTCACTTATGACTATTGAAAGTAACTACGTGCTAAAGGCGACCTAACTTTCTAACCTTCCATAGGACCCTTAATAAGTTAACTATAGTAATACGGCAGTAACACAGTTAACTAACTCGTGTCATAAACCAGGCCACGGTTATCTTTAACTGCGTCGTTAAATCTCAAAGGATTTACCGTCACACCGTCTGCTCTAAGGTCTTACGGTGTTTTTGAAGATTTTGTCGCGAAAGTGGAAAGGACGATAAAAGTTGCCGTATTAAAGAGCTGTGTTAGATGTGGAATATTTTCTTTTTTGTTTTCATTTTAAAATCAGTTTTTTTATTGCCTGTAAAAATATAGCATTAGAAAATTAGGGATGGCAAAATACTAAAATAAATATGCTCATTAATTCAGAAAGCAACGGCTTTATAAATCCACGATACATTTTCATAGTCAAAGCGAATCTGATCTGACATGTGTGTATAGAAAGACAACAAAGAAGGCTTGCGGCGGCGTCGTGTGACGGGTCGCTCACTTCCCTTCAATATGGCGAGGAGGGCGATGGCTGCCACACGCGTCATACTTGTGAACAGGTGCTGCTTGTGGGGGCTGGTCTGCTTAAGTTTGCTATTTATTTACTTACTAGCTGCCCGGCGCGACTTCGTTCGCGTAATACCCTACCCTACCCTTCATTTAAACCTTCCCCGGACTTCCACGAATAGTTCAAACCCAAAATTTGCCAAATCGGTCCAGCCATTCTCGAGTTTTAGCGAGACTAACGAACAGCAATTCATTTTTATATATATAGAAGATTAAATATTGATTCAGTCTTCTTTGTAATTTTGCCGCCGTGCCGGGGCACGCAATTGTTTTCAGTGCGATTAGAATGTAAATATTATGTAATGAATCTAAGCTTGTTTTGAAAAGAGTAATTGCTGAGTTTATTGCCGGCTCTTCTCAGCAAATGCAACCTTCAGAACCGTTATTAGAGTATTAGAGTCAGACTTTTCATAAGTGCCTGCGAAGTTCTATTTGAATAAATGATTTTGAATTTGAATTTTGAATTTAAGAGTTTTTCAAAATTGTATCCCTGAAGGGATCTCGGATGAAACGAGGGGGAGGAAAGCTACTCTCTGACCTTTGAGCTCTTTCTTTTTTAACTTAGATAAGAATCTTATTTTAATTCTAAACCCTCATTTCGTATTGGTCTCCTAACTATCTTAGCGATGTTGTCCCCTTATTGATGTTGGCAACAAAATACAGCATGCCCTGAGAGCGCCCTAAGTGCATTTTAGTGTTTTGGACACATTGTAATAGCAGCCTCAGGGTGTGGTCCAGACGTATGTGTGGGACACGCAATGAGGGATTGGCGATTTTCGGTGGCTTAGGCTTGTTTGACTAATATCGTGTCAGGACAAATAGTTTGGACTGCAATAATTCTTAGTCAAAATGCCAATAATTCACTTTTTATTCAGCTTTGTTGCAAGGGAATATAGGCACTATAAGGTACCTCTTTTTAATTAGTGTGTTGAAACACGTATCAAAAATATTTGCTGTTTTTTTAATCTTTCGATCTTACATAGATGGCGATAGATTACATAGATAAGGCGATGATAGCTCAGTGGTAGTGACGTCGGATACCGAGACGAAGGTCCCGGGTTCGAATCCTACACTGAGCTTGAGCTTTCGGTGAAGGAAAACATCGTGAGGAAACCATAGCACGGTGGTAGGGGACTTTGTAGTACCCGTCTGGCTGGCTACCACCCTCAAGTTGAAAATCTGTCGCCAAGCACCTATCGGTGTGTTCCGTCAGCTGCACTTGAGAGCCAGTTCCTTCTAGGCTTTGTGTGCTTACCACCTTCGACCACATCATCACTTACCATAGTGAGATTGTGGTCAAACACAGGCCTATACACAGTAAAAAAAAAAAAAAAAAGATGGCCTAAGCGAGATTGCGTGGATTATTTTAAGTCCGTTTAATCGTATGGAATAAAATTATCCTGATAGTAACCTTTTGCTTAACAACCAAATTTATCAAAAAACCATCCATTAAGCAATTGGGAATTTGAAGTGTTTTTTTTTTTGTCATAAATCGAAAGATCATATATAAGTTATTATATAAAACTATTTTTAGTTTTATTTTTTTCGTTGTTATTAAAAAGTTATAACCAATTGAAAATATTTTTTTGAACAGTGTACCGAAAACGAACCGACATATACCGAACTACCCCGATGAGGGCGCGTGACGTCATAATGTTAATTGTTACTCACCATTACATACAATTGATACAGTTTTTTTACGTTTTCATCAATTAAATCTTGTTATTATCGTCAATATATTTATAAATTTATCACAGAAAGTAAATTTTAAAGATTACCGTCTTTATTTCGTACCATCGTGTACAAATAATTCACAAATAACTCCCAAAAAAATGTTTTTAAATTTGCTACAAAATGTCTAAAGGTTGAAACCATAGAAACATAGGGCAACGTGCCTCTAATCAGATGGATAGTCATCATCATCATCATATATAATGTCCCACTGCTGAGAACAGGCCTCCTTTCACAAATGAGGGTGAAAGGGACTGGGCGATACTCCACCACGCGTGCCCACTGCGGATTGGTGGAGATAGGCTAGTGGTCAACCTACTGTTGGAATTTTTCAAGCCGCCTAGGAGGCATCCAACTAGCTTAATGACTATCACAATTAAGTGATAACCGGGACCAAAGACTTTACGTGCCTTCCGAAGCACGGAAACGCTCGATTTTGAATACCACTAGGCGTTCACCCATCCAGGTACCGACCACGACAAACGTAGCTTAACTTTGCCGATCGATTAAGAACGGCTAATCATGCTAAGCCACGAGCGCTTCAGATGGATAGTAGGATAGTCCAATTCACCAAAGCATGAAATTTTAATGCCACCACTTTAGGGACTACTGAGCAAATAATCACGTAATCTTTGCTGGCCGGGAAGACGCCATGTTTTATTAAAATTTAATTTCCCTTCATCATTTTTTTTATTGCCACCATTTTCATCTATTTAGTTGTTTTTCCAATTTCTCTCAAAATGGATATTTGAGAGGCCCTTGGAACCTCATAACATTTATCTCTTCACAAAATTCAAAAAGTAGCAGCAATAATTCAAAATGGCGGACACTTTTTTAAATTTTGAGCAAATATTCATGTTATGTCGCCCAAGGGTCTCTCAAATATCCATTTTGAGAGCAATCGGACCAGTAACTAAATAATTCAAAATGGCGGACACTTTTTTAAATTTTGAGCAAATATTCATGTTATGTCGCCCAAGGGTCTCTCAAATATCCATTTTGAGAGCAATCGGATCAGTAACTAAATAATTCAAAATGGCGGACACTTTTTTAAATTTTGAGCAAATATTCATGTTATGTCGCCCAAGGGTCTCTCAAATATCCATTTTGAGAGCAATCGGACCAGTAACTAAATAATTCAAAATGGCGGACACTTTTTTAAATTTTGAGCAAATATTCATGTTATGTCGCCCAAGGGTCTCTCAAATATCCATTTTGAGAGCAATCGGATCAGTAACTAAATAATTCAAAATGACGGACATTATTTTAAATTTTGAGCAAAGATTCATGTTATGTTGCCCAAGGGTCTCTCAAATATCCATTTTGAGAGCAATCGGAACAATAACTAGATAGTTCAATATGGCGCAATTTTTGATTCTTGTTTAAGAGAGGAGAGAGAGCCACGGGGTAGAGCGTAGCGTTTATTCGCTCAAAGAGCAGATCGACTGGGGAAGTACCTCCACCTTACAGAACACTGCAGCCAAATAACTTTATGTTGTGTAAAGTTGCGTTCCTGCGTGTGAGTAAGGTCACCAGAGCTCATGGGGCATCAGGGGGAAAAGTCGGTAACGCGTGAGCTATGCGACCATATGGCTGCGGTAACCGCTTACCATCAGGCGGGCCGTACGCTTGTTTACCGACTTAGTCGTATAAAAAAAAATAGTGACTCATAACATTTCACTTTTAATATTGTATGTGATCAATAATAAAAATTGCTAACCGCATCAATTTTCCCAATTAATGGGAAACTTTTATGATCTTAAGTCGATGATAGCTCAGTGGTAATGACGTCGGACACCGAGACGAAGGTCCCGGGTTCGAATTCTACAATGAGCTTGAGCTTTCGGTGAAGGAAAACAACGTGAGGAAATCATAGCACGGTGGTAGAGTAATTTGTAATACCCAATACCCATCTGGCTGGCTACCACCAAGCACCTGTCGGTGTGTTCCGACAGCTGCACTTGAGAGCCAGTTCCTTGTAGGCTTTGTGTGCTTACCAACCGCCACATCATCACCAAAATCATGTCATTTGTCAAGTCAATCCCAAATTAAGCAGAGCTTGTAATGTGGAAACAGATAACTGATATAATACAAATACCTACAACTTTTTGTTTGTAAATACATACTTAACATACATAATTACACCCAGACTTGGGACATACAGACATGTACATGCACACAAATGTACGTCCTGTGTGGGAATCGAACCCACGACCTGCGAGCTGCGGTGCGATAGATGGAATTTTAACCAACTGTATAGTAGAAACCGTTCGACCGTGTACTCACGTAGAGTTACTTTAACATTGTGACGTTTCAAGCAGGGCGCCCGGCCAGCCGACCCGTGTTGAGTCACGTGACTATTTTTCAAATTTGGTCCATTTTAAATAATTTATAATAAATTGATAATAAATATATTTTGGTTTTTTTGAATTGACTTTCAAAATTGTTCTAATAAAGTTTTAAAATACATAATAAAAAAATGTTTTTTTTTTTTTTTCAATAACCCAATTGATCAATTTTTAAATTAAAATACATAAACTTTATAATCATTTATCGCTTCTTCTCATCACTCGAACCACACGTCGAAGAAATAACGTTACGGAAACTTAGTACCAGAATTACTCGCGATTGTCGAAAACAGTTCCCAAGTCCACGGACATGTTCGGAAATGTTTCTCAGAATTGTGTAAATGCGATCTATTTATATGATGTAATGTCATTGGAATAGTAGATAGGAACTTTGTTTAGGACAGCCCATAGTAGTAGGTAGTATAGTTGCTCTTTTACTTTACCCTCCAAAGGAATTAAATTTCGGGAAACCCTTTTATGCCATTTAAGAGAGGTAGAGCATCGCATAACGCTCTCGTGGTGTAGCATGATGAGCCGTTCTTAATCGATCGGCAAGTTAAGCTACCACCGCCGTGGTCGGTACCTGGATGGGTGACCGCCTAGTGGTATTTCAAATTGAGCGTTACCGTGCTTCGGAAGGCACGAAAAGCCGTTGGTCCCGTGTGATATTCGTTAAGCTAGTTGGAGGCCATCTAGGCGGCTTGAAAACTCCAACGGTAGATTGACCACTAGCCTACCTCCACCGATCCGCAGTGGGCACGCGTGGTGGAGTATCTGCCCATTCCCTTTCACCCTGATTTGTGAAAGGAGGCCTGTGCTCAGCAGTGGGACATTATAGGCTGATGATGATGACGATGAGAGCATCGCATTATTTGCTCAAAGAGCACCTCGATTGGAGAAGTAATCCTTACAATACCGCAGTCAAATAACAATTTTGTGTTCCTGCGCGTGAGTAAGATTGCCAGAGCTCAATGGGGAGGTAAGGGTCATCCAGCAGCATCCATCCAGGGCTACGGTAACCGCTTACCATCAGACGGGCGTAGTCGTATAAAGAAAAACAGTCATCAACGGTAAGAAGTGCAATGGTGAAATAGTTTCAAGATATTATCTACTAGTTTACGCCCTATGGTTTTACCTTGTTATTCCAGGATAAAAAGTACCCTATGTATTAATCCTGCACATATTCTATCTGTGTGCAAAATTTCATCCAAATCGTTTCAGTAGTTTTAGCGTGAGAGTAAAAAAAAACCATACATCCATCCTCCCAAACATTCACGTTTAAACCATTATACTAGCTGTCCCCTGCGGTTTCATTCGCGATCCCGAGGGATAAAGAATATCTTATGTTAACCCAGAACACATTAATCTGTGTGCATTTTTTCTAGAACGAGAAATTGGCATTTATTATATTATGTAATTGATTTTTATATATATAGATTTTAGTCCTGCAAACTATTTACGCGCAGTTCGTGAAGGCATTTTGCCCGTGGCCCTACTCACGGCACGTACTTTAGTACATCAGTCGATTTATTAATATTCTAACTGTAAGCATATGGTATAATACCAGGAATAACCGCGAGGCAAAGCTAGTACTCTATTATGAAAATAAAACAATTTAATGCTATCACTAACAATAAATCAAAATATTGTTTGCTCGACCATTACTTAAAACAATACAATTTGATAGGCATTAAATTTAACGAGTAAACACAAAACGACCTAAATCTATTATACATAAAAATAAAATGGCTGCGATTGATTCGTAAATTAGGATTTATTATGTTAGCCATTTTGCGCGGCATGGACTTGGCTTTTATGCTTTTCATTATTTCATAAATTGAGTTTTATTAAGCACTATAATTCTCCATGGTGTTCCCAAGGGGTACAGGAGTTTTTCAAGAATGGTGTAAAGCACAGACATAAATCTAATAAATAGATAATGCGAGTCCCTTCATCCGTATAAAAAACCAAGCGTGTCATTTTTTTGTACCTAAATACCTTGTAACAATTGAAAATTAACATAGACAAAAAAAAAAAAAAAAAAGTTAGATGACATCTGTCAGCTAGGACAGCTATCTTTTTTCTTGGTAGCGATCGTGCTAAGCGCTTCGAGGAAATAAAAAAATATTGAATTGGACTTCATCTCGTTAATTAAGATAGTCCACGATGTTTACAAATGAGTAATTGGTTTGCTCAAGGACCCATACTAATGTAAGTGAATAGATTTTTGCAATTTAAGAATTTCATTGAAAACGTGGAAAAATCTAGTAAACTAATCTGCGTCACACATTGTCCGCAGGGGTCCTTCCTTTAATTGATTTTATTTTATGGAATTGGCTAAGTAAATATAGCATCCATGTGCTTGGCTTCATATCACTTTAATGGATAAATAAGAACTTGATATCTACATGGTTCCGCACACCGGTTTCCTTGTTGTCATCTAATAACAGAAGTCATGAGTATGTGATGATACTGCTCTTGGAGAACGTCTTCATCTATTGTTAAAATTTAATATAAAACATGGTAATGTATTCATGGACATGAAGTGAGTGAACATTGTGTATTAGACTATATACATAACTTTAACCATTAAACTAAGTCACATCATGTGTAATCTTGTATGACATTACAATAATAATAATATAGCCAATTCCACATTTGATTCTTTTATTCAGCACAGCAGAGGCCCACTAGAACCTACCCTGTCTCATGTTCTTCAATTGGCTTGCACGGTGAGTAAAGCTTAAAAAAAAGGTTTACAACCTAAATCAATCTTGTGACATTATTACGATAATGGTGCCGATTCTGTTGCAAATCGCACTAAACTAATTTTAGTCACATCTCATCTCTTTCTTACGAACATTATTGAAAAAGGATAGAACAGATTTAAAGCTGTCAAATTAATCTTTTCCATCTTATTTTGCGTGTATTTAGGCGTAACCGCGATAGATGGCGACTAAATTTATATTGAAAACAAGCATTGGACTAATTTGACAGGACTAAATTTCTTACATCCTTTTCTTATGTCCTTTGTTAGAAAGAGACATAGTGAGATTAAAATTAGTTTAGTTGTAAACAACAGAATCAGGGCCAATGTCACAAGATTGATTTAGTTAGGATGGCATTGCCGCCGCGCCGGGGCACGCAAAAGTTTCCAGTGCGATTCGAATGTAAATATTATGTAATGAATGTAAGCTTGTTTTGAAAAGAGTAATTTTGCTGAGTTTATTGCCGGCTCTTCTCAGCAAATGCAACCTCCCGAACCGGTATTAGAGTATTAGAGTCAGACTTTTCATAAGTGCCTGCGAAGGTCTATTTGAATAAATGATTTTGAATTTTGAATTTGAATTAGATTTTTAACGTAAAAATTAAGCGATTCTATTTGTCAGCTAAACATATCCCTCGCTACACATCTCTGATGGACATGTAGCCTTATGCGAGTTCCCTGTCGGCGCGAAACAGTTTCAAAAGAAGAACATTGTGCCCCATTTTTGCACAGATTTTGATACGCGTAGTATATACACTCGCGTCATCTATTTAGATGTAATATCTGTGTGTAAAGATATTTTTGTAAGGTTCGGCAACTAGTGAGTGATACCCCCGGTGTTTCAAGTGTCTATAGTGTACGGTAACCGCTTACTGTCAGGTGTGCCGTATGCTTGTCTGGTACCTTAGTACTACCATAGTACCATGGTAATGATGAATTTACACTACCGATCATGATGTTTGGTGGATTATAATCTAGGATAGCTTATAGGACACGAGAAAATATAAGATCTCTCCGGAACGGGAGTGAAAACGCGGGCAAGAACTAGTGAAAACCGGACACATGCGAGTTGAAATCGCGTGGAGTTCCGTACAAAGTAAAATTGTAGTTGTAAAACATGTCCTATACATTCCAACTGCAAATGTAAGTTTTTACACATTATTGATCGATTTACCATGTTGCTGGATCATCATAAACTTCTTATAGGTTATGTTTTTTTTTTCATAATTTTGGGCCCAGTAGTTTAGGTGATAATAGGTGAGGAATGGTCAATTTTCATCTACTTTCTTAAATAACAATAAAAATATTTTTTTTAAATGAGGCCACTACAAGTCATTTCATTTGATAAAGTCACACGGTACATTTATCAAAAGTTTTTTTTTTAATTTTCCAGTTTTGCCCCAGTATTGACCCCCATATTCCAAATTAATTTGTTTACGATACACGTCCGTATTTGGGTCACAGAAATTCATAATGTGTACCAAATTTCTACTTAATTGCAGTATAGATTCCAAGACAGACGCACAGGCAGACAAACACACGAGTGAACCTATAAAGGTCCCTTTTTCCCTTTGAGGTTCGGATCCCTAAAAATACATCCAAATTATGAAGTCCTTCCTCATATATGCACACTATAATCATCATCAGTCTATAATGTCCCACTGCTGAGCACAGGCCTCCTTTCACAAATGAGGGTGAAAGGGCAGATACTCCACCACGTGTGCCCACTGCGGATCGGTGGAGGTAGGCTAGTGGTCAACCTACTGTTGGAATTTTTCATGCCGCCTAGGAGGCATCCAAATATAGCTTGACGACTATTACAAAAGTGATAACCGGGACCAACGGCTTTACGTGCCCTCCGAAGCACGGAAACGCTCGATTTGAAATACCACTAGACGGTCACCAATCCAGGTACCGACCACGACATACGTAGCCTAACTTTGCTGATCGATAATCATGCTACACCACGAGCGCGTCACACTATAATACTCCAAAAATATTTTCATCTATAATATTCCGAAATAATATATGTTCCTATAACGGACGTAGGAAAAATAAAACTGCTAACAGCACAATACAATACGTCTGTCGCTGTCAATTGGTATATGTATCGCAATCAATCAAACATTTTGTATTCGGGCATCGATTGTTCCTTATATCGTGAATTGAATGGGCAGCGTGTTTCTAGTGCCTGTGTTATGTATGAATATTATATTTTTGTGAGCTTCTGTGATTGCTTTTAGGCGCCGATGCCACAGAGACCGCAGCGGTCAAGGAGAACGCGCTTAGAGCTATGACTGCAGAACTCTAGAGAGCTCGCTGTGCGATCGGCGCCATTAGGGTCTTGTTGCAACCATTATTGAAGCTTCTAGCTTGAAGGTTTTTGTAACATTAAAATTTTAACGCATTATAAATAGTATTTAAATCATATTTTTATTAACCGACTTCAAAAAAGAGGAGGTTCTCAATTCGCTAGTATGTTTTTTTTTTTTTTATGTTTGTTACCTCATAACTCCGTCATTTATTAACCGATTTGGATAATTCTTTTTTTGACTGGAAAGGTACACTACCCGCTTGGTCCCATTGTCATCAGATCAGGATTTGATTACTTCTTAGTGTAATTTGAAGTCAGTTTAAGTTTTTTGTAAAACAGTCCAATTATTTACTAAGTCAACTAAATATCAACTGAAAAAAAAAATAGATTAAGATATAATTTTATCCAGTATAGGTTTGCACAAAAAATTGCATTAAAATTTAAGTGGTTCCCTTTTCTTTTTTTCATCATTAACTATATTAGAACTAGATATTGTGATGTTATGTTGAATTGATTTATTAAATGGATAAAGTAGTAATATTTATTTCACAAAACGCATATAAATAGCAATTAAAAGGTAGTCAAGTTTGATGTATGTGAAAACGAAGCAGAATGTTTGAAATTCTACAAAATAACCTATACTTACGTCCGTCGCCCAAACATTACTTGTGTCAAGCATAAACCTCGCAGATATTGTCAGTATTGAAAATCTGTCGCCAAAAACCTATCGGTGTGTTCCGACAGCTGCACTTGAGAGCCAGTTCCTTCTACGCTTTGTGTGCTTTGTGTGCTTACTACCTTCGGCCACATCACTCACCATGGTAAGATAGCGGTTGAACACAGGCCTAAGGCCTATACACAGTAAAAAAATACACTTAATATCCATATAATAACAAATTATTGTATTTTAAAATCATAATTATCCATTTTGTATTATCATTATCACCACACATTAGTATGATATTCCATAATATTTTAACATAAAACCATTCTACCTATTGTTATGTTAATACGAATTTCATTACTGCATTGGCGATAAAACATATGTAAATATTTAATTGAAGTAATGATTAAAATAACATTCGATGTAATTAGTTAATTATTTATTATGTACACTGCGTATGTTACGTTATTTGGTACGTTTCACCCCGCGAGTTCACTCGATTCCGAAGCGAAATTTAGGTGCAATCTTGGGAAAAAAATAGATTTTTGTATGCTCTTGTATGTATATCATAATTTATGCAAGGTTTGGTGACACGAGTTGTTTATTATAGGATTTATGAGGTCTTATTTGAGTATCCTAATGGAAGGAAAACAAGTTTTATAGTTTTCCTTTTCGAATACCTTGATATACTATGACTAGATTAAGTAGATCGGCTATTGTCATGGCTCATAGACTCCGTTCCGGGCACATGCCTCTTAACAAATTCAAATATCTAATGAAATTAGCAGATTCACCTAACTGTTCTGTGTGTGGAGCTTTAGAAGACGTCCAACATTTTTTGACTGACTGTGCTCGGAGCGGGTCTGTGAGGGTGGCCTTGGCCGACCAATTCAAATTAAATATGTTAGATGTGGGTATGTATCAGAGCGTTCTGGCCACACCAAATTCTGAAGTGGCCAGAGCACTTTATAGCTTAAGTTTAGCTATATTAAGAAATTACATGTAATAAAGGAAATAGTGTAAATTAGGTTACGATGGAGCTGGCATAGTCTTTTAAAAGACCAAAAGTTCCCAAAAAAAAAATGAATAAAAAAAAAAAAAAGTTTTATAGTTTTTTTTTTCGATAAAGTTATATTATTCACCATCAGATCAGGATTTAATTACTTCTTAGTGTACTTTGAAGTCGGTTTCAGTTTTTTATAAAACAGTTTTAAACTATATTTTCTTATCAGAACAGACTTTCTATGCATAGCATGGATAAACAAATGATATTTGGTTCGAAATTTACGTTGTTTATTTCAAGCTGTCGCTAATGAAGAGCAACCAAAACGCCTCTACCTCTGTAGAGGCGTTTTGGTTGAAAGAGCAGTATACTGGAGAAGAAAGTACCTCCACCTTACAGAATACCGCAGCCAAATAACTTTATGTTGTGTTCCTGCAGTGAAGCGTGAGTGAAGCCTCAGGTTTTGCAAGCGTCCATATAGCTATATAGTAACCGCTTACCATCAGGTGGTTGCTTACCGGCTTAATTGTATAAAAAAGAACAAACATTTGTGTTGTATGTATTTTACGCAATGTAAACAAATAATTTGTATTATGGTTTCAGCAAGTAATTAAGTTCTACAACACAATATTGTCATGTAGGACGGCCTATAGAGGCCTGTTGTGTTGAGGCCTATTAATGAAATGGGCTCACATTTGACTGCAATTAACCAATTTTACCACACTATCGTAAATGTTTATCAATTAATGTTTATTGAAATACCATTAAAATTTTATGAAATCGTTATATTTATTTGTGTATTTTGAATTATAAAGGACTTGTTTGCGCTCTGGGTCTTTTTGTATTGGGTTTTGTGTTGGCGAAAGAGTTTTTTTAACCGACTTCAAAAAAAGGAGGAGGTTTTCAATTCGGCTGAATTGTTTGGTGTTTGTTACCTCGTAACTCCGATTTGGAAAATTCTTTTTTTGTCTGGAAGGGTTCACTTCCCGTTTGGTCCCATTGTCATCAGATCAGGATTTGATTACTTCTTAGTGTACTTTGAAGTCGGTTTAAGTTTTTTGGAAAACAGTCCAATTATTGTTTCTTTAAACAGGCTTATCTCTTGAACTACCCGAGAGGATGGAGTTGGATGGACTCCCCGTCGATGGCGAGAGTTGTGATGGTGGAAGGTATCCGTGGCACCAAATCGAATAATTAGAACACTCCGTTGTAAAAAAAAAATGTTATACTTAAAAATGAGAGGCAAAAATAAAACCTTCATATCTTCTAGAAGCTATTCACACGTATGTTTCCCTAACCAATAAAGCTCCAGTCTTCAAACTCTTTATTCGGTAAGGGACTGTATAATGGGTCTGCTAGGGTGTAATGTGTTGAAAGGTTACAAAAATTAGCCCTCTCTGTATTCTAAGGGCGTTGTTAGTGAGAGGGTCGGCGTGAGGCCCTCTGGGAGCGATAGTGGATGCTACTTAAATTGTAAGGGATAGTGCGTTTGGTATAAGAGAGTTTACTTGCTCGTGTGGATACTTTAAATTGATTTTGTTGTGAATATATTTTGTGGTGTAAATTGTTATACTGGGTGGAGATTTCGAGATGGCATATTTTAGACACCTATGTTGGGTTAGTCATGCTGAACAACTTTTACTATGGGACCAACACTGAATACTCAAAAAAATGTTTTTACTTTTCTTAAATTATGATCGAGCAAGGTTGACATTTACTATGAGAAGTTTTTTTTTGTTGTGATTTTACTATTGGTCCCATAGTAAAAGTTGTTCAGCATGACTAACCGAACATAGGTTTCGAAAATATGCCATCTCGAAATCTCCACCTGTTAGCTATTGATTATTTGGGAATTTTGGAGAAAGTAAAAGTAGAGATTCGAAGTGTTGTCAAAATTATGTTATACAAATTGACCTTCGCAGGCACTTACAAATAGTCGGACTTTAATCGGTAATAAATTTTATGTCATAAAAAATAATCTTTAAAGCTCTGCGCATATTATGCGACAAAATATAGATGGTACTTTTATTAGTAGAACGTAAAATTTTGTACTTAAAAAAATCACTAGGTAAAATAAATTTATCAGGCGATTATTCTCTAAACATCTACCGTTTAAAATTGAAACCTAAGACTCAACTATTATGACTCATCTTTAGCATATTGAATTAGGTGTTTTTATTAAATAACATTACATGAAAATTCACTACCAACTAAGCTAAATCACTCGCCCTACAAACTAAACGCATGTAAACACACCAAAAGCACTACTACTACTATCGACAGGTGGATGGCCGATTTGTAAGAAATAAGTACGTGACAGCCATTCGTAGCTCGATGTTACCATTGACCGTTACACTAACATTGTGAAAGTTCGACGTATGGAGCTTTTGAAAAGCTTTTATGCATTAGAAGAGATTTCCTTCGAAAAGGAGTTCGAAATTACAATTTGTTGCAAATCTTTTGACGCTCTTGTGTGGACGATATGTTGGAGGTAGGTTTTTGAGATGTATTGAGGGAACAAGGTATTTTTGTTTGAGATGGGCTTTGACATAAAGCTATTTTAAAGTCTATAGTAAGTAATTTTGTTATTTTTTGATCTAGTACTTTGGGCTTTAAATCGGGGGGTTTTGGTCTACGTTTAAATAACTAGTTTTAGGGAATAATGGTACGGTTTTATAAAATACGAATGTCTACATAACATGACCCACTCTTTGACTTTTGCACAAGCAATTTATCCTTACTATCCTATCTATACACGGTTAGTTTTTAATTGTTTTTTCGCTAGAACAAAAGTTGTTCAGACCATGATCTATTATATAATATCAAATAAAAAAAATTACGACATTGATTTTTGAAAAAACACAAAATAAAGTTAAAAAAGTCGGGATTATCGTTACTCCTTACAACCCAGAATGCCAGTTTTGTAGCAGGTGTGGGAATCCGCGGCTTCCTAACTTTTTGAAAATTTTCTGTTTTGCGGTTTTTTCAAAAATCAATGACATTTTTTCTTATTTGATTGTGTAGAATGTTAGTAGACCATGGTCTGAACAACGTTTGTTCTAGAGAAAAAACAATTAAAAACTCACCGTGTATATTATAAACGCGACAGTTTGTATGTATGGATGTTTGTTACTCTTTCACGCGAAAACTACTGAACGGATTTGGATGAAATTTTGCACACAGATAGCATATGTTCTGGACTACCCTAGTCTACTTTTAAACCCCGGAAAACACACCATCCCTGGGGAATGCGAGTGACACCGCGCGGGACAGCTAGTGACTTATATTTTTGCATCAACCACCTAAGTAAAGTAATCCAATCATTTCAAATGAAATAACAATAAAACCGATAAATGCAAACAACAAATAACCGGTTTTCAACGATTGAAATAAACAAGCACATTTGGCTAAAATATATTAGTTAGTGAATCTAGAAGTATGTAGCAAATAGTTCAATAAAACAACCATAGAAAACTAATGAATTATACTGTGTCTACATGAATTGAGGGATATAAAAGCTAATAATAAAATTGGCTAAGTTAGATTTCGAAAATATTGACACTATTCCGTATATTTTTATACCACTAAGGTGGCAAACGAGCATACGGCCCGCCTCATGGTAAGCGGTTACCGTAGCCATATGGACGCTTGCAACACAAGAAGCATCGCTAAGGCGTTACCGACCTTTCCCCCCTCCCCAATGAGCTGAACACAACTTTACACAACATAAAGTTATTTGGCTGCGGTATTCTGTAAGGTGCAGGCACCATTCCCCCAGTCGAGCTGCTCTTTGAGCGAATACTCGCTTTGTTCTACCTCTCTTATACCACTAAGGTGGCCAAATAAGCATACGGCCCGCCTGATGGTAAGCTGTTACCGTAGCCTATGGACGATTGCAACACCAGGGGATTCACTCGCGCGTTACCGACCCTGTTTTTGGATTGTGTAAAATAAATAAGATTGGATTGAAAAATATGCTTTCCTGTTTTAACCCGGACCTCCGGGACAATAACCCCTCGGCCAATTTTCATCTATCTGTAGTATCTGGGTCTTATTATCTATATTAAGTATGTATATACAAAAAAGTGGTATAATATATGTATTGTATCAGTTATCTGGTTTCCATAGTACAAGCTCTGCTTAGAGTGGGATCAGATTTCCGTGTATGAAGAGTGTACCAGAATATTTATTTATAATATACATAGAAACATATTGACTTAGTCATTGCTACCCGGAACCCAGATACAAATAAATAGTGTACAAAAACCCATTGGAATATTTAGTACGTATTGCTGGACTGGAGGGGGGAATATTGGCAGCACGCCAGTTCGAATCCCCAGTTTACTTGCGTACGTAATTGGTACACTTTGACCGGACCGTTCCGGGATGAAAGCTTTATAGAAATCAATGATTTCTAGCTATATCGTCGAAGTGATATTTTCTATGTATATAGTCGAAGTGATATTTTCTATCTATTTATATTTGTGTAATATAATAGTAATTAGCATTGTTTAAGGAGTGAGGCTAATGATCAGGGATTGAGGGGATGTTGCAAAACAATCTTTTTTAGGGATCCGTACGTCGAAAGAAAAAAAAACGGGACCCTTATAGGATCACTGTCCAGACCCTGTCAAGACCCTTTTTCATAGAAACGCGTGGAAGTAACAAGCTGAAATTAATATTAAATGCTCAAACTTGCAATCCCTTGAAGCAGTAAAAAAAATAAACTTCTATTTCGATTCGATCTAAGCTTGTTTTGAAAGAGTAACTGCTGAGTTTATTGCCGGCTCTTTTCAAAAAATGCAACCCTCCGAACCGTTATTAGAGTATAAGAGTCAGACTTTTCATAAGTGCCTGCAAAGGTCTATTTGAATAAATGATTTTGAATTTGAAATTTGAATTTGAATTCATGCCAAAATCACATGAAGTTACTTACTTAACTGAATAATTTAACCGTCTCTTTAAACTTAACCATAGTTATTAACTCTGTTCATTTCAAAACTCGTTACTTGGACCGTGTCCAAGTTAACATTTTCTAACTTGTCACAGTTTTATAAACTATTTCTGCACGTAACATTCAATACAGGATAAATTCAAAGAAATCTGTTGAAGCGATACAATTCTGCTGGAGATATTTTGACCGGAAAATTTGATAATAATAATGTATTGGTGCTGATTCTATTGTTTACAACTGTTCTAAATTTAGTCTTACTATATCTCTTTCTAACAAAGAACTTAAGACTCCGTATACTAAATTTTGCCGATTTCGTGATTTTACAGATGTGATTTTACGGTTCAAATACTGTATTTCTATAATTTTTAATACCCAACATGAAAGATAATTTCAATTATGATCTAATACACCAGCAACTTTGTTATTTTTATTATTTAATTTTGATTAATTGACGTTTAAACGGATGGCTGTTTCTGAATTTTTGCTGTAAGAGGTGTAGAATATCACATATTTATGAATCGTCTTGACGTCTAAACGGTACGAAAAAATTACAATATATTATTATGAAAGTCTTCTATAAAATACACCAATAAAAAGGATGTAAGAAATGTAGTCCTGTCAAATTAGTCCAATGCTTGTTGTCAACATAAATGTTGTCGCTATCTGTCGCTGTTACGTTGTTGACAGCTTTATAATGTTCTATCCTTGTTCAATAATGCTTGTAAGAAAGAGATGTGATGTGCCTAAAATTAGTTTAGTGCGATTTACAACAGAATCGAAAGAAAAAAAGAAAGAAAAAGATTTATTCTTGACAACACACAACATTACATTAAAGATTGTAGAAATTATAAAAAAACAAGAATTAAAAAAACAAACAGAACCAATTAAAAAACTACACAAAAATGCAATGTTGCGTGATGCCAGGAATAGGTCTCGACTCAGCAATATGCTCAGGTTAGTAAGAAAGACTAACCCTCGCGCTGGTTTTCAGTCAAGGCCTACGTCCATGGCATCACGAACATACAGTGACACAGTACCGACGGTGTACCAAAAAAAACTATTACCAAAAAGCTTGCACAAAGAGAAAAAAAAAAAATTGCTGCGGCGACAAATTGGTCGCACAGTGTGATAAGAGCCCGGTCTTTGTGTCACCGTGCCCTTCTTTAATCCATCGATAGAGTCTACAACTCTGTGGACCAGAGCAAAAATCGGCACCATTATCAAGTTAAATTTGCCAATAAATTTACCTTGCTGAAAATAATTCCTTCAGGCACCTTGCTCAACAGATTCCATAACATATAAGCGTGTCCGTGGGCGGCACTGTTTTACCAACAGATGACATATATATATATTGTCTTATCTTTCCGCGGACGCTCGGTCTGTAGAATGAGCTCCCCGCCATGGTTTTCTTAATACAGTACTTCATGGGTTCTTCAAAAAGGGTGCCAAGGGTTCAGGGTCGGCAACGCGCGAGTGATACCCCTGGTGCAGCAAGCGTCTAATCATCATCAGCCTATATTGTCCCACTGCTGAGCAAAGGCACAGTGAAAAGGCAAGATCCACCACCAGGATCGGTGGAGGTAGGCTAGTGGTCACCCTACTGTTGAAATTTTCAAGCCGCCTATGAGGTATCCAACTAACTTAACGACTGTGATAAGCCTTCCGAAGCACGGAAACGCTCCATTTGAAATACCACTAGGAGGTCACCCATCCAGGTACCGAACATGACGGTGGTAGCTTAACTTTGTAGATCGATTAAGAACGGCTGATCATGCTACACCACGAGCGATACCTACCTAAAGCCACACTATAAATTATTATTACATAAGATTAAGTAAACATCAAACTTTTATTTATGAAAATATAGCACAACCCACCTACCCCATACAGCGTACTGTCGGAAATTCCAGTATATTTAGTCAATAAAATTGTTTATTAGAATGTTTTAGTATTTTTTATCTCTTATACAACATGTATAAATCATTTTTTATGGTGTAGGATACCATCTTAAAAGTGTTCCTACATATTAGAATTTTCTTTTTCTCGTCATATGTGTCAATCTAATTTGGCCCGTATAACATGGGAGTTAAAGATATAATTTCGGTGGTGTTGTTGTAAGTTTACACATGTTATAATAATCGGTTGGGTTTTGGGCTTTAACATTACTGTCTATCATTTAAGACAGGATACGGATATATTTTCAGCACACGTGTAAATATATCCTGTGGTTTGATCCGGTTTTCCTGTACTTGTAATTTTCTTGGGAAGAAGCTAATCGTATGTCCTCAGAACTCAGAACAGGCGATGATAGCTCAGTGGTAGTGGAATCGGATGCCGAGACGAAGGACCCGCGTTCGAATCCTACAATGACGGAACTAACAGCTGCAGTGTATTATGAATCTTATGTTAGTGATCTAAGGTTGATTGTAAGTTTTAAGCATTATTTCGTTAATCTTCGGGCCATACTTTCTTTTCTGTGCGAACGAAGATTTACGACGCGCCTTATCAGTTGGGTATTACTGTAAGTCTATTCTTTTTTTTTTTTTTATACGACTAAGTCGGTAAACAAGCTTACGGCCCGCCTGATGGTAAGCGGTTACCGTAGCCATATGGACGCTTGCAACACACGAAGCATCGCTCACGCGTTACCGACCTTTCCCCCTCTAATGGATGAACACTGGTGACCTAACTCAAAGGAATATAATTGGCTGCGGTATTCTGTAAGATGGTTGTACTTCCCAGGTCGAATTGCTCTTTGAGCGAATAGACGCTATGCTATGCTTTTAAGTCTATCCTTATCCTCAAATCGTATAAAAACCTTTTTTTGTTTACGAAAACAATATTCCAACAATATATTAAACTAAGAATACCAATTTGTCAATATAGAGAAAGTTTCCCCACGCTGAAACAATGTATTTGTCTACAAATCAGTGTTTTTTATCTTCAACAAAGAAACTGGAAATGCTTTCGTCAAAAGTTTCTTGTAAAGGAAATTCTCAACAATCTACAAGTTTTTCAGCAGTTTGTTATAAAACTGACATTCACGTTTGCCATAAAAATTCGCTATCTTTATATTGAATCGGGAAGCATCGATGTATTATTTTAAACAGACGAGTATTCTATATAATACTAGTGAATCGCCCCGGCTTCGTCCTGGGAATCCTTACTAATATTAAAAATGCGAATATGAGTTTGTTTGCTTGTAACGCTTTCACGCCTTAACTACTTAAGTGATCTCATTGAAATTTGGCACGCACATAGCCAATGTTATGGAGAAGGATATTGGCTACTTTTTATCCCCGGAACGCGGGTGAAACCGCGCGAGACAGCTAGGATATTATATTCATAAGTTTCTCCAGAAGATGTTTTCTAAACGATGGATATAATAAGACTATGTCGAAGACTACCCCCCCTTACTCATAAAGCGCTATTTAACTAATATACTGTTTTAATGGTCACGTAAATAATGTCACATTATTTGACAATGACAATAGAGTGACTTTATTTACGTGATCATTTAAACAGTATATTAGTTATATAACGTTTTATAAGTAAGGGGGTTAAAGCACATTAAAAGACGGACAGCAATAGCAACTTTTATATGTAGAGACTAACTGTTCCCCATTATTAAGAGCCCCTTCAGCCACACCTGTTTTTTTTTTCAGACTTTATTAAAAACACATTGCTCTATTCATCGATAGATCTATTGACCATCCATTCCAAATATTTTAAATTCCAAACATAGATACATTTCAAAAGCAATCCAAACACTGTTTGGAATCTTTAACAATGGCAGTTTAAATTTAAATACATTTTCTGATCGTGGGGTCATTTAGACGATATCGTTTGAACAATGGAAGGGGGGGAGGCTTTTGTCAAGGATCCTTTGTTGAAGGTTGATTGAAATACTTTCATTATTATCTAGAATAGATTATAATAGTTGTAAGGATTTTAATTATTGCTTTTGATGTAATGCTTTTTTATTTAGGTACGCAAAACCTTGTCTTGATTAGTATTATTTTTGTCCATACATTGCGTAGTAAGGGTCACCACTCACTATAAAAGCAAGACTACGCCTAGGCATTTACCTTGCCATGCAAGTGAGGCCTTTCAATCGTACCTATGCGTTAAAGTACATTTTACATTGACTAGATAAAATAGTTGACAACACGCGACAAGCGCGCTTGCCGCTAAAAAAAGCAAAATAACATGTATCTTACAATTGAAATTTACCCAAGTAAATAATATTTTAATGAAAAAATACTTTTATATGGGTATTTTCATTATATACGCAAGAGTTCAGTCAGAGCAAAAACGTAATGGAATGAAAATTCCTCGATGGAAAAATATCACAAAGTTACCTCTAATATTAATTAATTTTCATTTTTATTCGTTCATGGTGTATCTTATTAACACAAAAAATCTATAAATAATATCTCTAACGTATGACCTAGGGCTTACTATTATTTATTTATTACTTATTAAAAGCGCTTTGTTAATTTTTGTTCCGCGTCTCATGACACGCGAATATAAGAAGTATATAGATATATTTTGAGAGAGGTAGAGCATAGCGTTTATTCGCTCAAAGAGTAGCTCGACTGGGGAAGTACCACCTCGCCTCCACCTTACAGAATACCGCAGCCAAATAACTTTATGTTGTGTAAAGTTGTGTTCCTGCGCGTGAGTAAGGCCGCCAGAGCTCATAGGGGAGGGGGGAAAGGTCGGTAACGCGTGAGCGATGCTTCGTGTGTTGCAAGCGTCCATATGGCTACGGTAACCGCTTGCCATCAGATGGGCCGTATGCTTGTTTACAAACTAAGTTGTATACATTAAAAAAAAAAAAGTCATATGTTTGTTTCATCTGCCAGTCGCTATCTTTTCTGGCTTTATGCAGTTAACTTTTTGCCACGCTAAAAACTTATTAAACCACGTAAAAATCTACTCGAAACTAACAGCGTAACTTATAAAATTAGCACCTGACTCACGTAGGGGAGGTGAGATGAAGATGAAGTGACGATTTCCCGCTGTCAACGCGTTACATTGACTATTTGCATAAACCAATATCCGGCTCGTAGCTTGGTTAAGGGATAGCTATTGTCAGCGTATCAATATTGTTGCTATTATGAAAAATAATAGATTTATTTTGGAATTAGGTGGTAGGGGTGTGTGAAACCAAAATGGCTGTGTTGAGAATTCCGTAGGTACCTCAAAAAATATCTTACAGGATCACCATCTGTCTGTCAAACCTCGGGCAATACTATCAGGAGTACTATAAAGCGATTACGTTATAGGAGTATCCCTTCTTCCCCCATCATCATCTGCCTGCCCTGGGAGCCAATTCTCAACCACTCGAATTCATCACTCGTTCGAAATAAAGTTCGAACTTGTACTTTATTCGAGTGAAAATCAAGTTAGGCAGATTTCCGTTACGCACAGTCAATACTTTTTATATTAATTTATAATTATTAAGTAAAATTGATTGATTTATGAATTCCGGATATATCAAGAAATAAAAAGTGTAAATCGTTGTTTTAAATATGTCATAGTAATTAAAATCTTTTTAGAATTTAATTTAAGACATAATGTTATCGCGTACTTTAACAAAACGCAATTATCAAGTGAAACGAAACGCATCGTGCAATTTGTATCTATCATAATGGCAACATTTATTCCTTACACACGAAATTATTTCGAAGGTTAGTTCGATTAGTGCCGAGAATAAAGGAATCGAAAAATTCCGCTTCGCTAGGTCGTCATTCATGAGTTCGCATATCATAAAACTTGTTCCAGGAGTTTTTGCACAAGAAGTATTTCTTGTGAAAGTTCAGTTTACTGAATTTATTCAAACATTTCTTTTATTTTTGCCTATAAGCCTAGAAGTAGTGCACAATATACATACTTGCTTAAAACATCTAACGGACAATGTTTAACAACGCCATAATAAGCACAGAATTTATGTATAAAAACTATAGCGGGATGCTTAGTATTTTCATGCATAGATGGGTAATAAACCAACATAGTTTTCATACGATATATTCAATCGACAATTCATTCGTAATAAAGGTATCGGCAACCCCTTACTACCGACACTCGATTACCACTGAGTGTAATACTTAGCACTGGCAGTCACTGTGTTTGTGCTCAACGTTGCCGAGTGATCTTGAGTGGCGATCGTGCGTGCTACACGTTGAGTAAAGCCGGCTTTTCACTATGGGATATAATATAAGATATATTACATCTAGAGATATAATATTTTTCAACACACTCGCTCGTAAAGTGACAACTATTGCAAAATTGAATTCTGTTTTTTTCCTCGCAAGTGTGTTGAAAAATGTCGTATGACACTCGTGTGCATTGATTTATTACACTCTCGGCTCCCTTTTCGTTTTTGCCTACGGCTCACGCGCTTTATACCGCCTGGAGGGTTAATAATCAAATTTGCACACATGTATCATAATGTACTAATATCGCTTGTCATACATTTTGTCGAAAAAATATTTATTGTTTGGGATGTAATATAAAAAAATTGATGACGAGCGATAACATATTAGGTATATCTCAAGATGTAATTTATATTATTTTATATCCCATAGTGAAAAGCCGGCTTATGACGTTCTTGTGTTGGGTGGATTCGTTTGATTTGCTAAGATGTTGTGCTGATGTTTTGTTGTTTATGGTTGAATTTCGGCCACATCATCACTTACCATGGTGAGATTGTGGTCAAACACAGGCCATTTTTTATTTGAGCTTCAAATTCACTTTTTTTTTATACCACTTAGGTAGTAAACAAGCATACGGCTCGCCTGATGGTAAGCGTTTACCGTAGCCATATGGACGCTTGTAACACACGAAGCATCGCTCACGCGTTGCCGACCTTTCCCCCTTCCCCAATGAGCTCTGGCAACCTTACTCAAACACAGGAACAAAACTTTACACAACATAAAGTTATTTGGCTGCGGTATTCTGTAAGGTGGAGGTACTTCCCCAGTCGAGCTGCTCTTTGAGCGAATTAACGCTACGCTCTACCTCTCTCTCTGGTATTTCCTCAACGCTATAATATGGGTCATTATCAATCCCTGTGCCCATCGCTAATACCTACGCTAGTTACATACCCTACATAGTTACCCTTTTTTAGCAAAAAGTTGCATAAGGCATATAACCAAGTCCGTTTATTGAGGAAGTAAAATCATAGGTCACAGCTAGTTCTTTTATACTATGATGTGGGTAAAGCATTCACTTGATGGTAAACAGTTACCGTAGCCATATGGACACTTGCAACACACAGGCATCACTCACGCGTTACCGACCTTTCCCCCTCCCCAATGAGCACTGGCGACACAGGAATACTACTTGAAGTTATTTCACTGCGGTATTCTGTAAGATACTTCCCCTAACTACTAAGGTGGCCAACAAGCATACGGCCCGCCTGATGGTAAGCAGTTACCGAAGCCTATGGACGCTTGCAACACCAACGGTATCATTCTCTTGCATCCGTTGTCATAGTATAGACAATAATCTGCCCCTGTTTCCTTTCACGTAATTTAGGAACTATTGGGCCAGTTCTACCACCTGTCAAAGCCTAACACCGACAATTTGCATAACCAATATCCGATCAGAGTGTCTGAACACCTCGTAACACACAATTGGTATAACTACGGGTTCTAGATTGAGATGTTGAGGCACTCAGAAACTCACTGGTTGTTGTGAGGGAGTTTATAATTGAGTCGAATGAAAATCTATAGAGGTGCCGATTCTGTTGTAAATCGCGCTAAACGAATTTTAGTCACATCACATCTCTTTCTTACGAACATTATTGAAAAAGGACAGTACCATAGATCTCGAGAGATGGGTCATGACATGACGCTTGGATTTAGTTTAGACCTGATGTCCCACGAAACTCCCCACTTAATATCACAACTACACGTAAACGAACGCCAATATACCAATAGTAGACAATTTTCACCCACACACACACACGCGCGCTTTTTCTTTGTAAATACCGCCACGGTCTATCGCGCTCTCGGATCTACACACACATGCGTGTATAGAGATAGATAGTCGAATCGCATGACACAATTTTCATTGCGTGCTGGAAACGAAGTTAGCCTTACGCTCCTGTAGAACTAAACAGCAATGTATGCGCTTCATGTTCTTTGTTCAAGTTGTACCTTGGTGATGACCTAGCCAAAATCATTTAACGTTTTTTTGAGATTTATACTATAAATATGTGGTAAATTTGATACTTAAAAGTGATAAGTGACACCATGATTCTTGTAGTTCACATGTAGGCTTTGTTTTTTGCAGACGATTACTGAACAATACGGCATTTTAATTAATATCGTCCGCTCGTGTAGTTACCTCGAATAGGCTACGACTGAAGCGATTTTTGCGGTGTATGCCGTGAACGCTGCATACAACTGTCTCGCGTTCCGCGTCAGACAACCTCTCTATCGATCTCTGTGGGACCTCAGATAACCGTGTGTGAGGAATGTCCCAGAATATTTATTTATTATTTATTTAAACTGAGAGATGAGTAGTTAGTGTAATATAATCTATACTTAATATCATAATGCTGAAAGTTTTTTTTTGTTTGTACACGCTAATGTTCGGAAACAAGAGACTTATTTAAGAAAGGAAGCTCTGGATTAACCGAGGAGAATGAGGGAGGTAGGGGAGCCTATAGGCACATTATGGTAGCGCAAGTGAAACTGCGGTTACTGTACATTCAAATAGGAACAATTGAAAAGAAGAGGGCAACTAAAACTATCATTTTAATAAATATATGCTATTGTCTATATATACTTTTAAGATTTCATAGTAATATTTTGACTCATTAAAGTTTTTTGTTTTTATACAACTAAGTCGGTAAACAAGCATACGGTCTGCCTGATGCTAAGCGGTTACCGTAGCCATATTGACGCTTGCAACACAAGAAGCATCGCTCACGAGTTACCGACCTTTCCCCCCTCCCCTATGAGCTCTGGCGACCTTACTCACGCGCAGGAACACAACTTTACACAACATAAAGTTATTTGGCTGCGGTATTCTGTAAGGTGTAGGTACTTCCCCAGTCGAGCTGCTCTTTGAGCGAATAAACGCTATGCTCTACCTCTCTCATATATAACTTACATAAAAATAGCTACTAATATAGTCACAAAAACTCATAAGTGACTTACATTCGTGTTCACAACAATCGAGTACAAGAAGTAGTATCAGGATACGGAACCCAGCAGGATATTATTTGGTTAGATCTGAGCGCAATCCACGAGCATCGGCGGTAATCTGCGTATTATTGAATTGAAATGTGATCTCCAAATGGGTTTCCTTCACTTTGTTGTTTTATTCTGCGATTTTTTGGGGGATTCTGTAAAAGATACGTTAAGACGTGGAGTATAGCGCCGCAGGCCGTGGGTTCGATTCCCACACAGGACATTCATTTGTGTGCATGAACATGTCTGTATGTCCTGAGTCTGGGTGTAATTATGTATATTAAGTATGTATTTACAAACAAAAAAGTAGTATATGTATTATATCAGTTATCTGGTTTCCATAGTACAAGCTCTGCTTAGTTTGGGATCAGATGACCGTGTGTGAGGAATGTCCCAGGATATTCATTTATTTATATTATATAATAAGTAAGTACAAGTGTCTATGTCCACTACCTGAGGTCAATAAATAATGTTAATCTGTTTTAAAACCTCGATACAGGCATGCCTAGTGAGGAATCCTTGATGATATCCATCTCAGGAATTGCATCTGCTTAGTAAAATATTATGTTTTTTTTTTTATATATAGTTTGTTAAGATTTATTCTTTATATGTATCATTTGTACTGTGTCGTATTTTGCAGCAAAAAATATTTTCATTTTCATTTTCATTTTTCATTACTAACCCCTAAACTAAATAAATAAATAAAATAAATAACCCCCCTAACCTTAACTAACCCCTTACTAACATTTTTTTTATAGAACTCTATATCCTAACTAGAAAAAGAGTATAAATAACTATAAAGTATAGTAACTATAAATGAGAAAGTGAGTTTGTTTGTTTACGACTTACTACTAAACCGATCATCAAAATTCAAAATCATTTATTCAAATAGACCTTCGCAGGCACTTATGAAAAGTCTGACTCTAATACCGGTTCGGAATAAACAATAAACTCAGCAATTACTCTTTTCAAAACAGGCTTAGATTCATTACAAAATATTTACATTCTAATCGCACTGAAAACAATTGCGTGCCCCGGCGCGGCGGCAAAATTACAAAGTAGACTGAATAAATATTTAATAAGTAAATAAATAGTTTAAATAAAAAATAAATAATGTTTGGCATTCAGATAGCCTATGGTATGGAAGAGGACATATTCTACTTTTTATCCCGGGAGCGCGGGTGAAACCGCGGGGGACAGCTAGTATACTGATGGACACGTTAATAACGCCACATTGTTTGACAATGACAGCAAGGTGCCTTTATTTATATGATCATTTACCCCCTTACTCATAAAACGTGATTTAACTAATATACTGTTTAAAGGGTCACGTAAATAACGTCATTCTATTGTCATTGTCAAATAATGTGACATTATTTACGTGACCATCAGTATAATTATATTTCAATCAAAGAAATTGTATGTACTAGAAAAACATAGCCACGAGACGAAAATTAATGTTAGGGATTTGTATGGGGAAAAATTAAAACTAGTCTTGAGTTACATACTTATATTTTTAGATATAGATATACTGTTGTAAAAACTGATTTTGTAGCCGATTAATGTTTGTATTCTGATAAAATATAGTTGAAAACATTCCAATGAAATAATTGGACTGTTTTACAAAAAACTTTAACCGACTTCAAAGTACACTACGAAGTAATCAAATGCTGATCTTGTGACAATGGGATTATACGGGAAGTGTATCCTTCCGGACAAAAAAATAATTTTACAAATCGCTTAATAAATTGACGGAGTTATGAGGTAACAAATATAAAATTTTAAAAAAAATGAGAATCTCCTCTTTTTTTTAAGTCGGTTAAAAATACGTATTTAGCTGTGAAACATATAATTATGTGGGCTATTTCATACTATTTACATCACATTTAAATACGAAATCAATGTTGCGTCCATGCTACGCGAATCGAGCACGAGCCGAGCCACGAACGAACCTAAAACGAGCACGATGCGAATCCCTTTGTTCGCGAAAAAACTGACAATCGCACTCGTTCCGAGGCTCGAAAGCCCGTCCACACTACGCGAATTGTGCTCGCAGTGTGCTAGTTCGTGGCTCGGCTCGTGCTCGGTTCGCCAAGCATGGACGCACCAATACATGCAGCCGGGTTGATATGGGTTGATACTCGAAAAAATTATTATCTCACGTCAAAATTTTGTATCTCTTTCTCTAGTGCTAACTTGCTAAGTTGCTGTAGTGGGTGATTGATGATGGTAGAGCCAAAAAGGAACTGAATCCCATCTTCAGGCCGAATTTAATGTAATATTTCATTATTAATATTACAAGAAAGCATAAACTCTATGAATCAGCCAATTGTTTTATTGTTCTTGATTACTTACATAATCTTAGTTTCGGATAAACATCTTACACGATCAAGTTTTACTCAAGATTAGGCTGATAGACGTAGAGCTGCGGTGTTAGTATGAGCGGAGGGGGAAGCGATTTTGAATTTTATTGATTGTTAATTAAATAAGGAAACAATGTTTCTAATATCCAGATTTCCCTCGAATTAGAAATTGTGCCAATCCACTTGTAAACTGCATTTATTATTTATCAAAAATGAAGCTTGTGGAGATAAAAAAAAACGATAATTAATTTATAAATATTATAAATGCATGGGCAGTGGGCGGGCACGCGTGGTGGAATATCTGCCCGTTCCCTTTCACTCTAATTTGTGAAAGGATGCCTGTGCTTTGCAGTAAGACATTATAGGCTGATGATGATGATGATGATAAATACGAATGTTTTTGTGGATGTTTAGTACCTACTCAATTACGCACCGTAAAGCTGAACGGTTTTATATACAATTCGATACAGATACATCCTCCCTAACATCAATACACTATACATACTAATAAATAAAATTGAATTATCTTTTTGTTATGTTAAAATAATAGCCTTTTACTAAATAACAATAAAATTTATTATAACAAACTTTAACTCTGTCTTTAAGTATGTATGTCTATCTATTTGATTTAGAAGGAACATTCACCGGCAAATTACTGATGTTATTAGGAGTAACTTAGGCTACTTTTATTTTAGAAAAATAATTAGGGTTCCTCGCGAAAAAAATAAACCCGTACGCGGGTAAAACCACGGGGGTAAGGCATATATGACCTTAAAACAATTGATATATATTGTACGTATATTATTTAATAATAAAATCAACTATTGTGTGGCATTTGACAATTGCCGATAAAATTTGGACTTTTGACATGTCGTTTCGCGTCGCAAGACGCCTTAGTCAAAAAAAAAACATTAAAACTATTATGATTAGTTGTAATCAGTATTTCATGAAAATGAAATATTATAATCAATCTATATATATATCTATATATATAAAAATGAATTGCTGTTCGTTAGTCTCGCTAAAACTCGAGAATGGCTGGACCGATTCGGCTAATTTTGGGTTTGAACTATTCGTGGAAGTCCGGGGAAGGTTTAAATGAAGGGTAGGGTAGGGTATTACGCGAACGAAGTCGCGCCGGGCAGCTAGTACATAATAAAAATATTAATTTTATACCTAACAAACTTACTGAGCCGCTCATCAAGTGACCCCAGCCGAAGTCTGTCGCAACAAAAGTACACTCGACAAAAGAAACTTAATTACCAACAGGACGACAACATTTCATCTAATTCCGTTAAATGAACAACTTCGAAACTAAAGTTTATAAGTTGTAAGGCAATAACATAGAGTGTTTTCTTTATACTAAAGCTGTAGCTTGTTACTTGTTCAATCTGTACTTTGTGGAGTTTTAAGGTTGGATGAGCTTGGTTGGTCGATATAGTTTGGTGGAGGGGTGATTATACTTAAATGTTATGGTGCGTCCATGCTTGGCGAACCGAGCACGAGACGAGCCACACTCTACTCTACGTTCTCTCTGCTCTACGTCTCTAGAATAGTAGGTATATTACGATACATGTGTGCAAAGTTGGTTATTAACACTCGAAGCGGTATTAAGCGCGTGAGCTGCAGGCGAACGCGATAAGTGAGCCGAGAGTGTAATAATCAATGCACACGTGTGTTTTCAATTGTTTTGTTTTGGTTTGTTGTCCGCATCTTCCATAATAGAAGATGCAGAAGACTAGATAGAAGAGTAATCACTGTCTTTTAATCGGCTAACACGACAAGTCCTGTTTAAGAGAATTCGGGGGCTGGCAGCTGTTGTTGGTAAAACAGTCCTGCAGCAATTAAAATCGGCCAATAATTATGTCAAAATATTGCATTTTATTTTTCTGAGAATTATTCTCTTACGCATAGACATATAAAAAAAAGACCTTATAAGAAAGTGAAGCAGAAAATGTCATACGTGTGCTACAAATCAAAATCAAAATAGTACTGGCCCAAGCAGGTACAAATGGTACTGAGCCTTATTGTCACTGTCAACGCCTCAATGTGGAATGACGACCGATCGGCTTCCTAAGTTTTATACCCCGTATATGTGTGTATGAGGCCAAGTATATACAAGAACGCTGGCTTCCTTTTGTTGCTTCACTCGTTTATTAGGCGAACCTAAGTCTTAATTTTTTTATAAGTCTATGCTCTTACTTCGCTTTTTATGACATCTAATAACTTTGTATTGACTTTCATTTATTTGATAAGTGTCATGAAACTTTTTGCTTTCATTCGGACTTCCCTAATGGTGACAATTCTCTTCTCTTTACTCACACCATTCTGAGATAAAGTGAGTATAAAGTGTATGAGCGAAAACGTTAAGTGGTCACTTAATCAAGTGAAGTAGTGTTCTTTATTTAAGGAGTTCTATATGTAGGTACTAAAGTTGTTTTTTGTTGATAAAAACAACGTTTTTTACCTTTAAAAAGGTTTTCGTTGAAGCATAATTTACCTCCGCGACTAGAACTCTTTTTAAGTATTTTAAGGAAAATATAATGGTGCGTCCATGCTTGGCGAACCGAGCACGAGCCGAGCCTCGAACGAGCACACTTCGAGCACGATTCGCGTGGACGGGCTTGCGAGCCTCGAACGAGCGCGATTGTCAGTTTTTTCACGAACAGAGGGATTCGCATCGTGCTCGTTGTAGGCTCGTTCGTGTTTCGGCTCGTGCTCGATTCGCGTAGCATGGACGCACCATAAGACTTTTATGTAATTTAGATATATCAAAATTAATCCCTTTTTCTCTTGGTCAAGCCATAACTTGAGAACAACTTTACCGATTTAATCCATATTTTTGATACAGATAGCCTATGGTATAGAGAAGGACTAGGCTACTTTTTAACCCGGGCACGCAGGTGAAACCGCCGGAAAAGCCAGAATATTTATGTAAAATCATTGAAAGAAAACTTGTTCGCGTTTCTTAGTTAGTTTCTTTTTAGAATAAGTAACTTTTTTTTGTTTTTTTTTTTAACTGTAGCAATGCGAAATGTGCCACAATACTCAAATTCAAAAATAGAATTGACGTTTGTCAGCGGCGTAAATGCTTGATCAAACAGACATAATGCGTTTTTGCATCACGCTCTATCGCTCTTGGACTACTCTAGTCGAGTAGAGTTTTGCTGTGAGGAAAAGGTAATAACGTTTTTTTACCAAATCGATGCATTAAATAGAACGGGAGGTCCTAATGTGGTGTAGCGATGGGCGATTGTTCCAAAAAAGTAATCGAATGAATCGACAATTGTAAACCTGTACATTCGATTGTCGATTCATTCGTTCTAACGAATAAACAATCGACCTTTCGAATGAAAATTGACGCACGCAACGCAAGCTGCAATAGTATGCACAATCGACGGGTTAGCGCAGAGGCGAATAGATTCATTCATTCGGCGGACGGACAGCCAGCGCACGGCACAGGCCACGCGCGGTGCCGCACGAAGCGTATTATGAACAATCGAAAGATGTCGATTGTTATTCGAATGATTCGAATAAATTGGACAATCGAATAATTTGATTGTTTTTAGTAACAATCGCCCATCGCTAATGTGGTGCGTCCATGCTACGTGAGCCGAGCAAGAGCCGAGCCACGAACGAACAGAATTGTACGTGTTGCAGGCTCGTTGTACGTCCACATTTGACATCGCGAGCGACGAACGAAGATTAGCTCGTCTCGTACTCGTTCCCATAGCGTAGTCGCACTACTTTCATTAAAAAATAAGGTTTTAGTTTGTTAATTACTTACCATCAGGCGGGCCGTATGCTTCTTTGCCAACTTAGTGGCATAAAAAAGAAACATCAAGTGAACTTCTGACATTAAAAATGACTCTGAATTCATTAATAACTACAATATAAAAATAGTATGTAAACACATTAACGTCTTGACTTGTAAATAAACAATTCCATGAAAGAATTTAAAAAAATACATGAAATGAAAAAGTAAATTTATGAACGCACATTTATCAAAAGCCCGTGCGGTTCCGAGTGACGTTGTCATTGATATACATTTAAATTATCACTAGACGTGACAGACAATTTAATTGTTATGCCTTTAAAATGTAGCTTATCGAATGGAACTTGTAGAGCTATTTATTATGCTTTTTACAACGCGATTTCTTTTTTGTATGTACTTGAATATTAATATGACATTTTATTTGAGGGAGTGTGTGACTTATCTGATCTTTATATAGAATCTAGCTTTTTGCTCCTCCGTTTCCCCTGCGACTCACCTTAGGGGTCGAATGTACGAACCTATCTAGCTTTTCCGGATCTGGTTGAAAATATATATTTGTACATATTTTTTGTGCCACTTAGTTTGGGATCAGATATTAAGAATATACCAGGACCATTATGAATGCCTTGCTGAGTTATTTGCCGGAGTCATTTCAGTTTGAGTTACAAACCTGTGATAGAGTCAAATATAACGTGTATAAGTACATGAAGTGCCTTAATCGTCTAAAGACGGGTACTGACCGGGGCGTAATGTAACATTTTACACAGGGAGCGTTCGTGGCAGCCAGTACGGGGAAATAAGGCACTCGCACCGAGCAACGAGCGGCTCGTTGCTCGGTGCGAGTGAACCACCCCACGGTCGGTTTTTTGGCGAATCTTTTGAATGTTACACGTTTTAGTCTGTAATGGTGCGTCCATGTTAAGCGAACCGAGCACGAGCCGAGCCACGAACGAACAGGATTCGTTCGTTGCTCGCTATGTCAAGTGTGGACGTACAACGAGCTTACAACGAGCATACAACTAGCCTACAACGGGTGCGATGCGAATCCTTATGTTCGTGAAAAAACTGACAATCGGAGCGCAGTCGAGCGCGAGACGAATGCTCGTTCGAGGCTCTTAAGTCCGTCCACGCTAAGCGAACAACGAACGACTCCTGTTCGTTCGAGGTTCGGCTCGTGCTCGCTCGTACGTTACACGCCGTAACACCGGTCAGTAGTGCACAGATTAGCTATTCCTCTAATAAGTTTATACAAAAACTGTTCTAATTTCAAACTAACAACCAGATATACAGCTATTGAAAAGATAGCATGATTTAAAAAAAACAGATTTAGTTTGACACATCCAGTGAATTAAAATCTACAAATAAAGTAAAGGGGTGTCAGACGATAGGGCGGCCATAGGGTGGGTGATCCATCACGATCAGAGAATTGTAAACATGTTTTCCCAAGCCTAAAGGATTAGTGCGAGTCAGGAACATGGATGAGCGGTATTAGGTTAGTATTCATAGCTGTTATTTAATCGCTGTTATTTTAAACGTTTTTAAATGAGCATAAAGAAGCACAATTTATTTCAAGAAAAAAGTGAAATCAGAGGCATAGATAATTGAGAATAATATGCTTTATTGTATATTTCAATATTCACTTATTATTTTAAATGAATCATGAATCACGCTATGCGGATTTCGATAAACCTTGGTACATAGATAAATCGTAACCCGGAATAAAATAATTAAAACTTTTTGTTCCGGTTAAACATTAAATCCATCGGAGACGTTGGTTAAACTGTGAACCATACACTGAATATAAATATTATAATGGTGCGTCCATGCTACGCGAATCGAGCACGAGCCGAGCCACGAACGAACCTACAACGAGCACGATGCGAATCCCTTTGTTCGTGAAAAAACTGACAATCGCGCTCGTTCGAGGCTCGCAAGACCGTCCACGCTTCGCGAATCGTGCTCGCAGTGTGCTCGTTCGAGGCTCGGCTCGTGCTCGGTTCGCCAAGCATGGACGCACCATAATATGTGACAGATACATATTAATAACAGTAAATAACCCGTTACAAATAACTGTTTCGAACTCACATCACTAAAAGGCTGTGATTTGTTGTCGATTATTATCCAAACCGGAATTTTCTTTTGTGAATCGTTTGGGAAACCATTTGTTATGATGCATCAGTCTTTTTTAATTGACCACCGAGCTTTCGATTTAGTTTCTGACGTTGATAAATTACTTTGCATACTGTAATGGTGCATCCATGCTTGGCGAACCGAGCACGAGCCGAGCCACGAACGAGCATACTGCGAGCACAATTCACGAGTCTCGAACGAGCATTCGTAGCGTTCTCGACTGCGTTCCGCCCGATTGACAGTTTTTTCACGAACACAGGGATTTGCATCGCGCTCGTTGTAGGGTCGTGGAAGGCTCGTTAAGTACGTCCACGCTTGAAATCGCAAGCAACGAACGAATCCTGTTCGTTCGAGGCTTGGCTCGTGCTCGCTTCGCGTAGCATGGACGCACCATAACACTTTTGTTTGCATGCAAGATATAATATTTTATTTCCTATCCAGCCGGCCAACCACAAGCTCTTAAACCAATATTATTATAACCTTATTTGTCTTGTGTCCTGTTTTGACGCCGGATGTCAAAGAGGGACAAAAGACAAATAAGGTTATTTTAGCCTTGATTTAAGAGCTTGTGGTAGGCCCCCTGAAGATACTCGTACTATATAGGTATTAAAAACATCTATCTTGATACTAAAATATTTAGAAAAAAATGGATGGTTTAAAAATAAATTGAATACAAGCTTTTTCGGTGACTGTACTTGCATTGTCTTTCAATATACTAATGTAATCCAACATCCAATCTTACAGCGTGAACAGTAATGTATACCAAATATCAAGTCAATCCAACCACTGGAAGTGGGTGAAATTCGACTCGCAAGATTCCACCCGAACAAACATAGTTACATTGCAAATTAAATAAAAGCTTGTGTAAAGTCCATATTGCTACTCAAATATTATTTAAAAATCGAATATAATATCCAAAAAAAAAATATATATTTTGTAAAAGTAATCTACTGGGTGGAGACTTCGAGATGGCATATTTTTAAAACCGATGTTGGGTTAGTCATGCTAACAAAATAAGATAAGATGGGACCAATAGTGAATTCTCGATTTTTCTTCTTCTTCTTCTTCTTTCAAAATGTCAACCTTGCTCGATCATATTGTATGAAAAGTAGAAAATATTTTTGAGAAATCAGTGTTGGTCCCATAGTAAAGTTGTTCAGCAGGACTAACCCAACATAGGTTTCGAAAATATGCCATCTCGAAATCTCCACCTGTTATATCGATCTATCTGTTCTCTATTCTATCATGACTACCCCTTTGCGTAACATGAACTGATGTAACGTAAGCATCCACTTATTTCAAAATATAACCTTTGAATATTTTACTTTACTGTCTAGTAACGTAAAATATTTTCATAAAAATAAGTTTTTTTGTTTTTTGTTCTCATATAGATAGGAGTAGCTTTGATATTCATAAATATCTGAATTAAATAAATGGCTTCAAATGGTCCAAAGCCCATTTCTAAAATGGGTGCAAATTCCTAAAACGTCAGCTGCCCCGTTAATCCCCATAAATTATATAATAAATCCAATTTATTACACGCGCCGTGCATTTTGTGAAATTATTTTTACATTCTTACTACAATGGGAAAGGTCCCGTCCGTCGTAATGTGAATTATCATATAGCCCAGTAAATAAATGGTAGAGAAATAATATATTTTTTATGCAGAAATAATCTTTGAATAAAGCATATGAGATGGTTTTTGTAGCATGATTTTGCGATTCAGGAATAAGCAAGTAAGGAATATAATACTACTAGCTGTCCCGCGCGGTTTCACCCGCATTCCTGAGGGATCGTATGTTTTCCCGGGATAAAAAGTATCCTATGTGTTAATCCAGAACATGTTCTATCTGTGCGCCAAATTTCATCCAAATCCGTTCAGTAGTTTTAGCGTGAAAGCGTAACAAACATCCATACATACAAACTTTCGCGTTTATAAAATTAGTAAGGATTAATATCTTAATGCTAAGAAAATAATACGAGCTATGGAATGGAATTTACACTGAAGCTTATTTTCCGCCCCCTTTTTTCGCCTACGATCCCTTATTTTACCCCCCTGGGTTAAATCTTGATAACATTAGCTAGACTATCGAACAATAAAAAAAAACGCAATGTCGTTAATTTTGCATGAAATCTATTGCGCCAATTTCCCACCATCGACAATGCGCTCTGATTGGCTAATACAAGGACACACGAGCTCTGATTGGCCAAGTCAAGAACACACGATGCAGTGATTGATCGACATTGTGGTTTGTGAAATCGAATTATGGGAGTCCAGCGGGACTATTAGGTAAGTATGTTGCAATGAATTTCAATGAAGCGCATTTTATGATATATTTTTTTTGCGTTATGGTGATTGCAAATGTAAACAGATTAAGAGGTTACGTACAAAACACGATGATTTTTACTAATTGCATTTTCACACAAGATTTCACACTACAACTTGAACAGTAAAAGTAGCTAGTCTACTTGGGGCCTTTGTAGGTATAAAACTGTTTTTTGCAAAAATCTTAAACCGACTTCAAAGTACAGTTAAACGTAATCAAACTCTGACCTGATGAATGGGACTAAACGGGAAGTGTACCCTTTGAAACAAAAAAGGAATTTTCCCAATCGGTTAATATATGACGGAGTTCTGAGGTAAGAAACATAAAAACAAAAAAAAAAACAACCAACCTAATTGAGAACTTCCCCTTTTTTGAAGCGGGCAAAAAGGAACGTAGGTAGTTAATATTGAAAGTAGTTTTTAGATCCATCAAAACCATATCCTTAGTACCTATACAACACTGTTTTACAAATTAAGGCTTATAATACTCTATTACCTTACCCTTTGATCTTATATCGCAATATTATACAGCCGAAGCGCCCTTAGCTTTCACGTAATAAAGCAGTTTTAATAATATAATAAAAAAGAAAATAACCCAGAAAATAGCATTAAAAACCTGATGATGGATTGCGATATTTTCCTTTCTTATTATGTTATAGACTGTTTTGTTCATTCCCTTCTTGTTTACCGAGAAAAGTGAGACAAAAAAAATTGAAGGCGGAAAATTTTATAAGTGAGCACATTTTTTTGCTTAATATTACAATGTTCTATGTTGTTTACAAAATCTTTTACTTTTACAATATCTGTTTGTTCACAATATTTTTGTGTTAATACCAACCAATATTTATGCAATTAAAATCAAGATTACGATGTAAATTTTCTCGAAAACTAGCGGCCCGGTACGTGCTTCGCTATGTATAAAGTGAAATAATAAAAATGTGATAAATGAAGAACCGCTGGACCGATTTTGTGCAAACTTCACATAAACCATCTACTAAATAGTCCGAACAAAGCCTAAACATTTGGTTTGGATAGGTGAGCCCGTTCTTGAGTTATAACATTACAACGAAAAGTGGCATTGATTTTTATATATATTGATTATGTATGCACGCTATATCGCCTACTGTTTCAAAATCAAAATAAAAAGGCATTTATTCAGTTTAAGCCCTAATAAGGCACTGATGAACGTTAGGTTGTACATACAGTTGAATTTACCACCGGTTCGAAATACACTTAAACTGAGACGACTCCGGCAAGAAACTCAGCAAGGCTATTTTCTTTCATATTACAGCTTTTGGTCCAAATACTTGTACAATATACATTATTATGCTTATTTATACAATTTTCACTTAGCCAGGGGGGATGCAAGTGCAGAGAGAAGCTACTACAACCATACACGTAATGAGCCACCTTCGTTTCGAAGTCAGAAACGGACTAGATCTTTTCAAGTTACTTATATTCTTAATACATTGTACAACGTGTAATGGGAAGCGAGTAGGCACACATGAAGCCCTCGTTGTGTAGCATGATAAGCCGTTCTTAATCGATCGGCAAGTTAAGCTACCACCGTCGTGGTCGGTACCTGGATGGCTGACGGCCTAGTGGTATTTCAAATCGAGCGTTTCCGTGCTTCGGTAGGCACGTAAAGCTGTTGGTCCCGGTTATCACTTAATTGTGATAGTCGTAAAGCTAGTTGGAGGCCTTCTAGGCGGCCTGAAAACTCCAACAGTAGGTTGAACACTAGCCTACCTCCACCGATCCGCAGTGGGCACGCGTGGTGGAGTATCTGCCCATTCCCTTTCACCCTGATTTGTGAAAGGAGGCCTATGCTCAGTAGTGGGACATTATAGGCTGATGGTGATGATGAGAAACCTAATTATAATAGAACACTGCAGCTTATACTTGGGATAAAAAATATCCTGAGACTTTCCTCACACACGGCTATATCTGACCCCAAACTAAGCAGAGCTTGTACTATGGAAAGAAGGCAGCTGATACAGTACTACTTTATATTTTAATACACACAATTACCCAGACTCAGGACATGCAGGTATATTCATGCACACAAATGCATGTCCTGGGTGGGAATTAAACCCATACGGCCTGATCTCGTCGTGAAACCTACAACATTTACAGTAAAAAACAAAAATAAATACCTGAGTATATCTACCCAGATTACCTATATAACACCGGAATACAACTACAGTAAATTAGTTTTGTGAAGTCCCCGGGGACGCGTGATGGAAAGCTAGCATGTCTGTACTTTTTCACCAGCATTTTTCTACAGAATAACTCTATTTTCCCCAAAAAATCATAAACGTAAAGTAAAAGATTTTTTGTTCACGTTTTTGTATGTGTCTAATTGTCGATTGACTGACAAAGGGGTTTATTTCGCTGGCTTTAAATATTTTGACATAAATTCCCTTTAGAGGATAAATTCCAAAAGTTTGTGTGCTCGGTATTACTAGTACAAAAAAAACGGCCAAGTGCGAGTCGGACTCACACACGAAGGAATCCGTAAAGACGATTTCTTTATTTTATATACAACTATGTTTGCAAACAAGCATACGGCTCGCCTGATGGTAAGCGGTTACCGACGCGCATTGCCAACCCTACAGAAACTTTTCACACCCTTTTTGAAGAAGCTGTATGATATCGATCGATTAAGAACGGCTTATCATGCTACACCACGAGCGCTTCTCTCCATATAATTAACCAATCTAATTAATAAAGCAGGTCTATTTAAGGCGCTATCTTGTCCAGTTTTAATTAAAACAACTCACTTAAGACGATATCTGGCAAAATACCTAATTACGTATTACCTCTCCATAAGAAATGTAATTAATTTCAGTGGAACGTTTTTAAGGTTAAACATCGGTTACGAGGCGGGAAATTTGTTTTTTTTTCTTCGTAATATATATGTGGATAGATATTTCAGTGATTCGCGATCATAGTAGAACTACTATGATCGCGAATCACAATCAATAGTCAAGTAGAATTGATACTTTTTGTTTAAGATTAACTATTTTTGTACATTTCCCAAAATAGTAAGTTTTACGGTTTTTACAGAAACCGTGAAAAATTTACAAATATGGCTCATATTATACAAAAAACATTCATACCACAATGTGCCACATGAATTTCTACTGTCGCTAATCACTGAAACATCTATCCATATTGTTCTACGAAGGTAAAAAAAATATAACTTAAAAAAAAAATGCCTCGTAACTGTTGTTATAGCCTGAAGTTATAATATAAGTTATAGTGGTATTCTAAAACGTAAAGTAGTGCTAATTCTGTTATAATTTATAACTAAACTAGTAGACAGTGCTACGAAGATCGAGTACTTTGCTTCGGGCCGCTACGAGTCTACGAATGTCTACGCAAAAACGCTGTGTAGCGTTCATCCTACAAATTAATGCCGCGCCACACGGAGGACGACTGAGTATATTCGGAAGGAATGTTGAGTAAGGATGCCAGGGTTGCCAGCTATCCGGATGTATCTGTAAGAAATAAAAGCTATTCTTTGTGGTTTTCTGTGAAGAATTTTCAGAATTGTATTAGTCATTTCGGAAATTATCGATGACCAAACAAATAAACAAACTTTTTTTTTTTAACAAATGTTGTTTTTTATGAAAACAAAAATGCCAATTCTTGAGGTAATTCCCCTTATTGGTTATGGTAAGGAAGTGGCAAGATGTGAATCAGTAATTTTCTATTCACATGGTAAAAAAAAAAAAAAAAATGAATAAAACCGGTTATAGCAAAAGAAATCCAGCTTAAACCGGATTAACCTAGCCATGTGGTAACCCTAGCAGGGTTCCGTTTGCGTATAATTTATACGTTCATACTTGAATTTGTGAAGTGTTATTAGTTAGTTAATGGTCGACCGTCGTGGCTTAAGCCATTATAGTTATTATAATAAATTTTGACGTGTGTTTATATATTTGTCGGAGTCAGCGACAGCCAAGCGATACAAAGACCACAATTAGGGTTCAGTGGTATCAGGATTCAGTGGGCGCAGTGCAGGCAATAAAACAACCTTATACCATCGCTTCGTAAAAGTCCCGTATGAGGAGAAGAAGCGACGCAACAAACTCCTCACGGGCCCAATGTGTTTATTGTCGTAATATTACAATTAAATAATCACTCCACTTCACTTCGCACAATTGGGTTATTGAAAAAAAAAAAAAACATTTTTTTATTATGTATTTTAAAACTTTATTAGAACAATTTTGAAAGTCAATTCAAAAAAACCAAAATATATTTATTATCAATTTATTATAAATTATTTAAAATGGACCAAATTTGAAAAATAGTCACGTGACTCAAAACGGGTCGGCTGGCCGGGCGCCCTGCTTGAAACGTCACAATGTTAAAGTAACTCTACGTGAGTACACGGTCGAACGGTTTCTACTATACAGTTGGTTAAGATTCCATCTATCGCACCGCAGCTCGCAGGTCGTGGGTTTGATTCCCACACAGGACGTACATTTGTGTGCATGAACATGTCTGTATGTCCCAAGTCTGGGTGTAATTATGTATGTTAAGTATGTATTTACAAACAAAAAGTTGTAGGTATTTGTATTATATCAGTTATCTGTTTCCACATTACAAGCTCTGCTTAATTTGGGATTGACATGACAAATGACATGATTTTGGTGATGATGTGGCCGTTGGTAAGCACACAAAGCCTACAAGGAACTGGCTCTCAAGTGCAGCTGTCGGAACACACCGACAGGTGCTTGGTGGTAGCCAGCCAGATGGGTATTGGGTATTACAAATTACTCTCCCACCTAGCTAAGATTTCCTCACGTTGTTTTCCTTCACCGAAAGCTCAAGCTCATTGTAGAATTCGAACCCGGGACCTTCGTCTCGGTGTCCGACGTCATTACCACTGAGCTATCATCGACTTAAGATCATAAAAGTTTCCCATAAATTGGGAAAATTGATGCGGTTAGCAATTTTTATTATTGATCACATACAATATTAAAAGTGAAATGTTATGAGTCACTATCCATTTTGAGAGAAATTGGAAAAACAACAAAATAGATGAAAATGGTGGCAATAAAAAAAATGATGAAGGGAAATTAAATTTTAATAAAACATGGCGTCTTCCCGGCCAGCAAAGATTACGTGATTATTTGCTCAGTAGTCCCTAAAGTGGTGGCATTAAAATTTCATGCTTTGGTGAATTGGACTATCCTACTATCCATCTGAAGCGCTCGTGGCTTAGCATGATTAGCCGTTCTTAATCGATCGGCAAAGTTAAGCTACGTTTGTCGTGGTCGGTACCTGGATGGGTGACCGCCTAGTGGTATTTCAAATCGAGCGTTTCCGTGCTTCGGAAGGCACGTAAAGTCGTTGGTCCCGGTTATCACTTAATTGTGATAGTCTTTAAGCTAGTTGGATGCCTCCTAGGCGGCTTGAAAAATTCCAACAGTAGGTTGACCACTAGCCTACCTCCACCAATCCGCAGTGGGCACGCGTGGTGGAGTATCGCCCAGTCCCTTTCACCCTCATTTGTGAAAGGAGGCCTGTTCTCAGCAGTGGGACATTATAAGTGGGACATTACATATGATGATGATGATGACTATCCATCTGATTAGAGGCACGTTGCCCTGTGTTTCTATGGTTTCAACTTTTAGACATTTTGTAGCAAATTTAAAAACATTTTTTTGGGAGTTATTTGTGAATTATTTGTACACGATGGTACGAAATAAAGACGGTAATCTTTAAAATTTACTTTCTGTGATAAATTTATAAATATATTGACGATAATAACAAGATTTAATTGATGAAAACGTAAAAAACTGTATCAATTGTATGTAATGGTGAGTAACAATTAACATTGTGACGTCAGGCGCCCTCATCGGGGTAGTTCGGTATATGTCGGTTCGTTTTCGGTACACAGTTCAAAAAAATATTTTCAATTGGTTATAACTTTTTAATAACAACGAAAAAAATAAAACTAAAAATAGTTTTGTATAATAACTTATATATGATCTTTCGATTTATGACAAAAAAAAAATCACTTCAAATTCCCAATTGTACATTCTTAAATAAGTATAGGCTTAAGAACCGGGTGTAACAACGATTGCACTGAGATGTGTACAGCTCGAGAGCTTGTGATAAACTAATTGTCCCAAAAGCAATACGCATCCCCTTATTAACTTTGTTATTCACGTTATAGTCAACTCAGTATTCTTACTTTTTACGCATACCCTCATTAAATCTGTTATTTACGATAAAGTCAAATCAGTGTTGCTACTATTTCACCCAACCCTTGTACCACGATAATATCATAATACAACTGAGTCCGACCAACTATCTAACTCTCCGACACGGCCATCCTGCGAATCACACGTCCTCGTGTGAAAAGCTCTACCAGATGTACCTGAAACCAAAGAAGTTCAGCACAGTAACTGATAATTTCGCTCGGCCATTCCTGCCTAAACTTGATAGCCATTTTTGCTATTAATCGCTTCAGTTTAATCATTACACTAACGCTTACTCATACTAACCAATGATACAGTTCCAATCTCAAAACTTATCTCATCAATTCAAGACATACTAAAGTCAACACAGGTAAGCAGTAAGCTCAGTTTAGACAATCCAAATGTAACGATTACAAAGATCAACAGCCCTACAGCTCCACCAAGCACGTTTACTACCTACGCACTTACCTAAGGGAGACAGTTTTTAACTTTATAGTCTTCTAGGCACGAATAGACTGTACTACATCACCTAAAGCCATTGCTTATAGAATATTCACGGACTACTAACGAAAATCTACGATCTCCGCACTGTATCGTGTTATGGAAACAGCCACCGCGCCGTTAATAGTGTAAGTGGCCTCCAATGGCCACCACGCCTTCCAGATAACCACCACGCCTTCTGGACAACTCCGTCTAAATGACCACCTCGCTTCATTTAGACAGGCCTTCACGCCTTCTAGATTACTACTAAATCTGGCAAAGAGCATACGGCCTCCCGGATGGTAGCCAGTTACCGCAGCCCTTGGACGCGTGTAACACCAGGGGTATCACACGCGTGCGTACCGACTCTGCAGAAATCTCTTCTAGATCACCACAAATTCTGGCAAAAAGCATACGGCCTCCCGGATGCTAGCCGGTTACCGCAGCCTTTGGACACTTGCAACACCAGGGGTATCACTCGCGTCTGCCGACTCTGTGTAAATCTCTTCACCTATCCTTCCAGATGGCCACCTAGCCTAGTCAGATAACACCGTCTAAATTGCCACCTCGCCTCATTTAGACAACACCGTGTAAATGGCCAACTCACCGTTCAGATCCCTAACAGAACCATAAGTCATTTTAGCCTTCTTTTTCTTTCTAATCTTGCTTTATCGAGTTTGCGTTAGCACTTTGCACAATCTATCAATAGACCAGTGACAGCAAAATAGAATAGTGAAAGAGAGACAAGTTAAATAACGAACACTATTGTAGCGAACTAATCGATTCACTTCACGGACAACTTAAGTTTACTTAAGAGATACCAATTTCTATCAGGCTATGTCTACATAATAGCTAATAGTAAGGTTAACTTTACACCGGCTGATAGAATTTCACTCCAAAATGAACTACACTACCTAATTGGTATTAGTTTAAACCTATCGTGAGATTATATGACGTAAGAGATTAAAATATTGTCTGATTTTAACGACCTAGAAACATTGAGTCATTACATAACCTTGCATGACCTTCACTATGAGAATAAATGTCATGGACATAAACAAAGGACATTGCCAACCGCATATAGAACCAGCACAGTACATCGCTATCAAGGGACTCACTAAACTCCTAGTTAGTTGCTTACACTATACTTTTAACCATCATAGTTTATTTCTACCTACATTTTTCAATTCCGAAATCAAAACGCAATTTCACGATAATAAAATCAATTACATTAATCTTGCTAAAACAATATTGATGAGTACCGCATCAAAGTCTAGTCTCATTTGCGTAACAACTTAAACAAGGGTAATAATAAAGCATACCGTCACGTCACACTAACAACACATCTTGTTAACGCTTCAACACAAACTGGGATATTAAACTACGCAGCCTAGGTGCGGCTCATCTTATTAAGTATCACGCTAGTATTTTAATAAGCAAGTACAACTCAAATCATTAGGTGCCTATTTTATCTGACTATCCGATTATGACTATAATCTAGCTCCCATAATCTCTATGACTGCTAAACACTAATAGTTCCGTAACGATAACTATACCCGTGATTATCTCCGTGACCAAAACGCAAAATAATTATTTAAGAGGACACGCACTTAAATCCAATTAAAACGCTAACCAACTATATTCTCAACAACAATGGGTACTTGTACCACAGGTACCTTCGTAATCCATTAGTAAACAACATGAAATCGACTCACAGAAAATAGCCATCTATCCAGTAGGGTTGCCGAATGCAGCACAGGTCAACCCGACGCTGGTTGTTGCTGTTGCTCACTGCACCGGTGTTGCTATCAGCCGCGCTGCCGTTGCCACGACTGTTTTTGACTGCAGTGAAGTTGCAGACACGAGGGCAGTTATTCGCAAAGTAGCCAGCATCACCATATCTGTAACATTTAACACAACACAGCATTTGGTTCCAGCTTAGACAATAAAATAATGTTAGAAGTAAAGGAACAATCACATGACCTGTTTTTCCCACACTCGAAGCACCGCAGACAACCGCGCAGCATGGAATGACTAGCTATTATCATGTCGCGTATATGCACGCGCATCTCATGATTCATTTAGTTACACTATTCCGATGCCACCAAACTTTATTCAGTCTTCATTCTTGACGTCATCCCTGGCTTGGCAAAAGCCTCTATTTGACATGTGTTCGGGGTTCTCAAGCACGTGGCAGTCTTCAAAGTATGTAGAAACAATTCAAGTATGGTTTTAATTGCCTGTCTTTATCCCACGCCTGATGTCGGAGTCAGCGACAGCCAAGCGATACAAAGACCACAATTAGGGTTCAGTGGTATCAGGATTCAGTGGGCGCAGTGCAGGCAATAAAACAACCTTATACCATCGCTTCGTAAAAGTCCCGTATGAGGAGAAGAAGCGACGCAACAAACTCCTCACGGGCCCAATGTGTTTATTGTCGTAATATTACAATTAAATAATCACTCCACTTCACTTCGCACAATTGTACATTCTTAAATAAGTATAGGCTTAAGAACCGGGTGTAACAACGATTGCACTGAGATGTGTACAGCTCGAGAGCTTGTGATAAACTAATTGTCCCAAAAGCAATACGCATCCCCTTATTAACTTTGTTATTCACGTTATAGTCAACTCAGTATTCTTACTTTTTACGCATACCCTCATTAAATCTGTTATTTACGATAAAGTCAAATCAGTGTTGCTACTATTTCACCCAACCCTTGTACCACGATAATATCATAATACAACTGAGTCCGACCAACTATCTAACTCTCCGACATATTGAACTTTATTTGTATACCTACGTCGCCTCGGAGTTTCACCCGCGCTCTCGAGGAATCTGGGCGAGAAAAAGGTGGGTCTACGCTAGACGAGCCGAGCACGAGCCGAGCCGCCCTGCGCGTCGTCGATCGCGGCGTTCGTAAGGCTAGGCTCGTTGTAAGTCCACACTTGACGCCGCGAGCGACGACGTGCGGGATTCGTCTAGCGTAGAAGCACCCTACGGTGTCGTCCTAATTGGCGACGATCGTACGATCAAACGATGCGATTTCGTCGCACGATCGCGCTGATGTTCCTGTGCTCGCGCGATGACTTGCGAGATTCAATTGGGACACTAAAGCGTTTTTAACCGACTTCAAAAAAAGGAGGAGGTTCTCAATCCGGCTGTATTTTTTTTTTTTAATGTTTGTTACCTCATAACTCCGTCATTTATTAACCGATTTGGAAAATTCTTTTTCTGAAGGGTACACTTCCCGTTTGGTCCCATTGTCATCAGATCAGGATTTGATTACTTCTTAGTGTACTTTGAGGTCGGTTTAAGTTTTTTTTGTAAAACAGTCCAATTATGTGTATTCAATCTCGTCGTGCGACGAAATCGCATCGTTTGCTCGTACGATCATCGCCAATTACGACGACGCCTAAATCCTATTGTTATTCCAGGTTATGATTTACCTGTGTGGTAAATATAATTACGATTAGTTGAACGTATGAATCAATGAATTAATGATTTATAAAAATGTGGATGAGGTAACGAATAAAAATATTCGCATTTATTATTGAGTGAGCGAGAGATAAGGCGTCCCCGTTTCAGCTTGAACAAAAATACTGTGTCCAGCTGTTCTCCTCTACAGGTCGCATTTCTCAACCGATTCTCATGGAATTTTGTGAGCTGTTTCGATTTGGTTTTACAAATAATTGGACTGTTTTACAAAAAACTTAAACCGACTTCAAAGTACACTAAGAAGCAATCAAATCCTGATCTGATGACAATGGGACCAAACGGGAAGTATACCCTTCCAGTAAAAAAAAGAATTTTCCAAATCGGTAAATAAATGACGGAGTTATGAGGTAACAAACATTAAAAAAAAACAACCGAATTGAGAAGCTCCTCCTTTTTTTGAAGTCGGTTAAAAAACAGCACTGCGAGAATGGATGTATCGATACATAAATTTATCGATTTTTGTCGACAAATCTGACATAACTCTATGAGAATCACATTTGATATCGATAAAAAAACTACTTTATCGATGTCCTAAACTTATCGACGATCCATGCTCGGCAGCTTGATTCGACAAGGGATGAAGGGTCTTCAGCTCACATAAAAACGAGTAGTAGTAGGATAGAAAGTTTTATTTTACTTTTGCTAATTCCCTCACTCAAAAAATATTGTTCTTATGTTTTTTCTGTTATAATTGCATTTCATAATTCAAAACAAATTTATTTCGAGGCCATGGGAAGGCACTTATGAACGTAACGGTTCGTAAAACACTTATAAAGCCTCCGGCAAGAATGTCAACTGTATAAGTAAGTATGTACATATGTATGTCTTTGTTGCATGATATATGAACATACAGTTCATTATGGGTATATAGAGCGATGCGTATATAGAGGCGCGCTGTAATTTATGTTTTATTTATGAAAATTAGCTAAGTAAGAAAAATTAAAAAAAATTATTTAGAGAAATATTTGCATTTATGCATTTATTCTGACATTTAATTTAACACATAATTAAAAAGAAAGTCCAAGCTATTTATCCAATTTACACCCTTAGTTAGGGCACTTATAAAGATCAAAGTTAGAAGTCGGTCTTCAACTGAGAAGAACCGCTAAGGATCTAAGCACTAACTCCAAATTCCCTTAACTCACAGATAAATTCAACTTCCACAAGCAACGTTTAAATTAAGATAAAATTTTCCACATTGCTCACTGTGGTCTAACGCCATCCATCCGAATTGCGAGCAAGCAAGATAAATGAAGTGCGCTCTATGAATGACGGTGAACGTAAATATTTCTGAATGTATCCCCATTTGGCCTGGCTTTTGCTTCTTGGTTCACTATTGCATAATGTATTTTTTATATTACGATCTCGCGTTTCTAGGCTAATGAGTAATTTTTATATATCTTAATCTAGTCCATTTCTTTTCATATAATTATGATGTTTATAATGATTATTACTATTGATTTATCCATCCGTCATTAAAATAAAGTCCGGCCAATTGCCATGCTACGCGATGCGAGTACGAGCCGAACCACGAACGAACAGGATTCGTTCGTTGTTCGCGTAGCGTGGAAGGACTTGCGAGCCTTGAACGAGAATTCGTCTCGCGCTCGACTGCGCTCCGCCAGATTGACAGTTTTCTCACAAACATAGGGATTCGCATCACGCTCGTTGTAGGCTCACGTCCACACTTGACATCGAGAGCAACGTACAAATTCTGTTTGTGCGTGGCTCGGCTCGTGCTCTGTTCGCGTAGCATGGGCGCACCAGATTCTTGGTATGGGCCATAGCTGTTATAAAAAACCGGCCAAGTGCGAGTCAGACTCGCGCACCGAGGGTTCCGTACAAACCTGTAGGTATATAAGTAAATGGTAGTATAGACCTGAGTATTTGATATTAATTTCAATTTATGACCTATTAAAAAAAAACTACTTACTAGATCTCGTTCAAACCAATTTTCAGTGGAAGTTTGCACCGTAATGTACATCATATATTTTTTATAGATTTATCATTCTCTTATTTTAGAAGTTACAGGGGGGGGGACACACATTTTACCACTTTGGAAGTGTCTCTCGCGCAAACTATTCAGTTTAGAAAAAAATTATATTAGAAACCTCAATATCATTTTTGAAGACCTATCCATAGACACCCCACACTTATGGGATTGATGAAAAAAAAAAAATTGAGTTTCAGTTCTAAGTATGGGGAACCCCCAAAATTTATTGTTTTTTTTCTATTTTTGTGTAAAAATCTTAATGCGGTTCACAGAATACATCTACTTACCAAGTTTCAACATTATAGTTCTTATAGTTTCGGAAATAAATGGCTGTGACATACACGGACAGACAGACAGACAGACAGACAGACAGACAGACATGACGAATCTATAAGGGTTCCGTTTTTTGCCATTTGGCTACGGAACCCTAAAAAGGAAGTTAAGGATTTTTAATGATTTCAAAAAACTGTACTTTAATTGTTTTTTTCTATTTTTGCTATAATATTTACATCAATTTCTATCAACTGTAATTATTACAGATTTTTAGTTTTGCAAACTTTCAAGGTAAGGGATAAGATAATTGGACTGTTTTACAAAAACTTTAACCGACTTCAAAGTACACTAAGACGTAATCAAATCCTGATCTGATGACAATGGGACCAAACGGGAAGTGTACCCTTCCAGACAAAAAAAGAATTTTCCAAATCGGTTAATAAATGACGGAGTTATGAGGTAACAAACATAAAAAAAAAAAAAAAAAAACATACAAACGAATTGAGAACCTCCTCCTTTTTTTAAAGTCGGTAAAAAAAAAAAAAAAAACGAATTGAGAACCTCCTCCTTTTTTTAAAGTCGGTTAAAAATAGACCTGTTTTGGGACTTACATAACTGACAGAAAATAAATAAAAATATATTTTGAAACATTTCATTTGCAATAAGGTTTGCTAAACAATGTTTTAACTAAATTTCAAAATTCATTCGTGCTTGTTATATTTCAACAACTACGTCTAACAGAGTGTCACTATAGGAATAACTTTTTAATCTTTTTTGTTCTAAAAACTATTTAAGTTTAGGTCTAAATTACATGACGTGAATTAGTAGTTTACTTGAGTCTTGTATTTTGTTTAACTGCCCATGAAATTCGCTTTTTTTGTCTTTTTTATTTTATTTTAGTAAATAAAGTTTTCATAAAATGATTTTTGACTGTATGACTAATCTTACTAGCTAACTGTTATAATTTTACCTATAATGTATTATATATTTATTTATATTACTTTAATGACCTAAATTTACAAACACAATTTGACATTCAAACCTGTATAATACAGCAAAGTTGTGTCAGCAATCTCACCATAAACATAAAGGGAAAATCTGAGCACAATATCTTATATAAAATGTCGAATGTTGTTAAGTAAATTGTGGCGACGAGAACGATGCGGCTCTTTGAGTGCGTTATGGAGGTTAAAATGCATTGTGCCGTATTTTGTATTCATGGGATCACTTCACTCATCGCGATATTCTCTTTGCTATATTAAATAGGGAGGGGAAGTTGTGGTGTTGTTGGTATCGATGTTATTTTGTTTTATGTGAGAGTACCGAAATCGAAAATACCGACATTGGCGCCAACTGTGAAAAATCGAATTTTCGCCATCTAAAACCCCTAGATATCAAGTTACATCGCAATCGATAGAGCCGTTTTCGAGAACAGCGGGGCGATTACGTAACTAAATTGGACCACACTGGACAATTCACACAGCAGCGCTCTTAGTTGTCTTATTTTATTTTTCTTATTTTTGGCTCTTTTATGTTTTTTATTTTAACCATTTTTTCATTTAATTTTTTCTATGTAAAGATACTTTTTGTGTTTTTAATACTCGTACTTAGTAAGCAAAATTTGTAAACGTACAACTTCGTAAAGGCATTGTAAATTTTAAAATTTATTTGTAAAGAAATTTAATATAAAAAAAGAATAAAGAATAAAATTTATTTGTGCATAAAAACCAGAATTATCATATTTATAATGAGAAACGATGAAAGTTGCAGTAGTTAAAATAACTGTGTGGCAACCCTCAACGCCCGTTTCCAGACTTGGTACCACACAATACAAAAGCATTAACTGGTGATCATATTATAATTAAATTCTAAATAATTATAAAGTTAAAATTACATAAAAAATAAAATAAAGACATTACTTAACAAATTACAATACATTAATTATTCTGTGTAAGTTGTCTAATAATAAATAAATAAATACAAATATTTCTCGTTTAATAAAGTAATGTTTTTTTTTAATATTTTTATGGATAATTTAAGTCGTGGGTTTGATAGTACAATGTACACATGAGTTACGGAATTTTACGGAACAAACCTAATTACGGAATTTTACTTTTAATTATTTCTCTATGTTAATATGTTTAAACTTCAATCGATATCGATAAAGTAACACGACTGTTCATCGTATGTACTACAAAGTACTTTAGCATGAAACCACATCACTGTCGCGTCGCGTCAAAATATTGGTATAAGATATTGAAGTTATTTGTGATATAAATATACTATTATAGTATTCTTTATGAATATTTTGCTTTTATACGTATACAATTTTATACTTAGCTTAGAATACTGAATGTCACTTTACGAGCGAGTGTGTTGAAAAATCTATATATATAAAATTCATAGTCCTGACTGACTGATTGACTGATATATCAACGCACAGCCTAAACCACTGGTCCTAGAGACATGAAATTTGGAGGGTGTATTCTTTGTGAAGAGCTGATATCCACTAAGAAAGGGTTTTCCGAAATTCCACCCCTGAGGGGGTAAAATAGGGGATGAAAGTTTGTATGAAAATCCGTCAGTTTCGAAAAATTCTTCAAATTGTGTTTCGGTTTAGAGCCCCTCAGTCTGAGGAGAGACTTTGCCTCCTTATGTGTGTTCTACCGCTTGTACAACGGACGGTGTTCTGAAGAATTGTTTAAGATGATGCCCACGGCTACTTTCTACCATCGCAACTCTCGCCATCGACGGGGAGTCCATCCTCACATATTGAAACCTGAATTGTTTCGTACTGTGCGGGCTCAAAGGAGCTTCCTTCCGCGGACGCTCAGACTGTGGAATGAGCTCCCCGCCGTGGTTTTCCCAATGGAGTACAGCATGGGGTTCTTCAAAAGGGGTGTGAAGAGATTTCTGCAGGGTCGGCAACGCGCGCGTGATACCCCTGGTGTTGCAAGCGTCCATAGGCTACGGTAACCGCTTACCATCAGGCGGGCCGTATGCTTGTTTGCCACCTAAGTGGTATAAAAAAAAAAAAAAAAAAAAAAAAAATGCTGAAGATTGAAAATTAATTTATACGTGTCTCAGCGTTTTTAATAATTCCACCCTCGAAGCGGGATGGAGGTGTTTTGTTTTCTTTTATTGTTGTAAAAAATATGTCATTTGTTTCCTGTAGGCCACGCGGGCGAAGCCGCGAGCAGAAGTTTATTATGTTTAGACACACCTAATTATTTTCTTTTCCTTTTTTCAGGTAAGCGACTAGAAATCCGATAGGAGTGAACCGTATGTATCAATTAGTAGAATAAGTTTAACAGTTTTTTTTATTATTTCTATCAAAAAGGTTATATAGGCAATAACAAGAACATTAGATCCAACTTCGAAGTAACGCTACTTATTTGAAACCTACATTAAAATCAATGTCTTTAATTATGGAGCTTTCATCTCTCGCTTATCGCACAATTTAATTTTGCCATAACGGCACTTCTCATTGAATTAATTAAACTGGATTTAATTCACTTTTCACGGAATTCAGAGTTTCAAAGAGTCGTAAAGTGCATTTAAAACGAGTCAATTACGATTTTTACTTTATAAAGTAACATTTTTTGTAAATTGAATTTAAAAAATATCATCAGCAGCCTATAATGTCCCACTGCTGAGCACAGGCCTCCTTTCACAAATCAGGGTGAAAGGGAATGGGTAGATACTCCACCATGCGTGCCCACTGCGGATCGGTGGAGGTAGGCTAGTGGTCAACCTACTGTTGGAGTTTTCAAGCCGCCTACAAGGCCTCCAACTAGCTTAACGACTATCACAATTAAGTGATAACCGGGACCAACGGCTTTACGTGCCTTCCGAAGCACGGAAACGCTCGATTTGAAATACCAATAGGCGGTCACCTATGCAGGTACCGACCACAGAAGTAGCTTTGCTGATCGATTAAGAACGGCAAATCATGCTACGCCACGAGCGCTTCAATATTCACTTTTTTTATACACAGAAAACGTTCTCCTGGCACAGTCCAATCTCAATGCAATGCTACTTAATAACGACTGTTTACAATCTACAGACAATGTTGACATTAGTACAACATGTTTATTCATCACACTTTACCACCCTACACACCACACGTCACCACAAAATCAAATGAAAGTTAAAGTAAACAACAACTGCTAATGCATGACACTGCATCCACAAATTCAATAAGAGTGAGGATTTAGTGGTGGAGCGTTGCGGGCAGCGTGCAGCGTTTTACCACACTCTTGACACTTAATACAAGGCACAGAGTAAGGAATCAAATTACTCTTAATACAAGCTACATAGTACGGAAGCAAATCAAACTTGATGAGAGCGTGGGACTTGCTCTGTGATACAAGCGAACACGAACATACCCTTTGAATCACACGCACACGCGAGTGGTGATGCCATAGAGCAATACTATCAGGAGTAGCGATGGGCGATTGTTCCAAAAAAAGTAATCGAAAGAATCGACAATTGTAAAACTGTACATTAGATTGTCGATTCATTCGTTGTTACGTATAAACAATCGAATAACAATCGACTTTTCGAATGAAAATTGACGCAAGCAACGCAGGTTGCAATAGAATGCACAATCGACGGGTGAGCGCAGAGGCGAATAGATTAATTCTTCTTCTTCTTCTTATTTTTAATTTTGGCAACCAAGCCCAAATTAGGGCTCATTTCTGCCAGTGTCGAGTTATATTATAGTTTCCAGTCACAATAAATCACTTCACATTATAGTCCTCAGTCAGTCACCATCCATAAAAGTCATGTTTTACTACAATGGTGGTCATTGTACTAAAACTCTTCACGGACATTTTGAGACAACTTGAAAAGTCACGATACACATAATTCATTTCATTTCACTTCACTGGTGCACATGGATGATCTTAATTGGGTAAAATACCACCAAAAATACACAATAAAACTCAAAATACACTTTTTAATGATTGGACAATCGAATAATTCGATTGTTTTCAGTAACAATCGCCCATCTACTGTTACGCCATAACGTTGCGGGTGAGGATGATGATGCTTTTCTCCGAAAGTTAAAACACATTGTACGATTTGAACTCACTGCCTTAGTCACAGCATTCGACGTCTCTACCATTGAGTTATCAACACTTATTTGTTTTTTAAGAACGTTGAGGATATAGCACGCATCGGGGCCATTTTTTATAACACAAACGCGGCAAACAAGCATACTCGGTCCGCCTGTTTATTTTTATGTAGAATGGGCGTTTAGCCTTCCACTGACCCCATGAGGAGTTATGACGAGGCCGAGGATGCACGTTTACCCAGAAAAAGCCTAGTCTCTCTGGCCGTGAATACATCTAGGTTATAGGTGTCGGGAAACACAGACCCTGGAAGAGAGTTCCACTCCTTTGACAATAGACAGTAGACACAGCTTTATTTGACATCACATAGATAAAGAAAAACATACATAGAATAATAGCATAACACGGAATGCAAACAATAAAAACAAAAGCTTAAAAATAACAAAAAATAATAACATACATAGCTTAAATTATAATATGTCATAAAAGAAAAAAAACCAGAAGTATTTCATACATACATATATATGATTATATATTGTGGTGTGATGCCAAAAAGCTTTGCTGTTCGCATAAGAAGAAGAGGCGAAGCGTTGTTTACAAGGTATGTGTGGAAATTCTCCCGGCATCTTGTGGTTCGGTGGAGAAATGGGGATGGAGGAATTAGATTGAACAGTACAGTAGCACACTCCAAAATATATCCCATAGAAGACCGACAAACACGAAACCAACGAGCCAATGTTCAAGGCTCGTTAATTTCTTAAGTTTTTTTGTCAAGTTGTGTTTTGTGCTAAGGTGGTTTTTGCCTATGGACGCTTGCAACACCAGGGGTATAACTCGCGCGTTGCCGATCCTGCAGAAATCTCTTCACACCCTTTTTGAAGAACCTCATACTGTACTCTCTAATTAAATCAGGCGACCTTACTCACGCGCAGAAACACAACATTTTTATTTGACTGCGGTATTCTGTAAGAAGTTACACCTCTCTTAAAATCCACTGCCCGTTGCACACTAAGCCCGCACCCTGTGTTGTGGGCTAAGTGGCGCCCCCAGCGGAAATGCGGCGGGTGACAGCAACCGCGCTATTACAAGCGTCGCCTCGGACCACTTCCGGAACAGGTCACCGGGTGGTAAGCAGTTCCGGTGATATTCGCTCTCGATGGATGGATGGATGGTTAATTTTTTAGGGTTCCGTAGCCAAATGGCAAAAAACGGAACCCTTATAGATTCGTCATGTCTGTCTGTCCGTCCGTATGTCACAGCCACTTTTTTCCGAAACTATAAGAACTATAATGTTGAAACTTGGTAAGTAGATGTATTCTATGAACCACATTAAGATTTTCACACAAAAATAGAAAAAAACAATGTATTTTGGGGGTTCCCCATGCATAGAACTGAAACTCAAAAATTGAAATTGAAATTCATATCAAATACTCAGGTCTATACTACCATTTACTTATATACCTACAGGTTTGTACGGAACCCTCGGTGCGCGAGTCTGACTCGCACTTGGCCGGTTTTTTTCTTCTTTAATGTGTTTATTTTGAATTGTAAAAATTATTGTTGCTTATGGACTCTACATCTTGTAAATTGTTAGTGTAATATTGTTACTGTTTTTAATCAAACGTAACAATTGTAATAAACGCAAACCTATCCTTATCTTTGCATCTTTATATATTATAAAACACTTTTTACGTCTTTTTGTCTGCTTGTAACTCTTGAACTTTTGGACGGATTTTGACGCGGATTTCATTCTTTCCTATGAGAAACTATGCGGTGTGATTCATCATCAAGAAGCTTGAGACTTGCTGATCGAAGACGCCTTTCGTAGAAATGAAAAAAAATAACTAGCATATTGTATTTTCCCTCATTTTTCTTTAATTTATGTTGCACCCAATATTGTCAATAATAAACATAATAGAAATAGTTGTCCTTGATCGGTGATGTTTGGCAACGTGCCAAGATATCTGGCAGAATTGGCAACAGTGGTAACATTGCCTTGTCGACTGACAGTAGGCAATAGCATTGATAGTGAAGTGGAAAGTACAGTGTTTCTAAATTAAATGTTTAGATAACTTGAAGGAGTACAGGAACGCATTATAGGTGGTTGAGAATCGGCGGAATAGATTTCAAACAAAATGAGCTACTACCACACCCTGTAATAACCTATATAGTTTATTAACCGACGAAAAAACGGAGGAGGTTTACAAGTCGACGCGTACATTTTTATTTTTTGTTATATATGATCACGCATAACTTTTTACAGAGTAGTCCGATTTTGATAATTCTTTTTTTATTGGATAGGGTTTACCTCGTTGGTTGGATAAAAAATACCTACCCTAAGGGTGGGAAAATAGGGGTGATTTATTGTTCACTCACCGATTTTAATAGCGAGGTGTGTATTACATTATAAAAGTAATCAAACATTAAGCATATAGTAATTAGTAGATTATAGCCATTTTTTTTTTAAATAAAAACTGTTTAACAAAAAAAAAAAAAACAATATATATTTAAAAGGTTTATTATTTTTGCTTTTCAGTTTTTTCGGAGTAAATTTTCTTTTGTTAAATAGTTGTTAATTCTGATAATGTTCATTGCTTGGAGAGCGGAGTTTGTGAGCGGCAAGATTATTTTGGTCGACTATAGCACAACTAAAAGTCTCATTGATTAAAATAGTTTTCCTTGTAACTTTAGTTTAAATAAAGCGCTGTAGTTTACTCAGAATGTCCTAAAGCATAGTTTTAACTACAAGGAGTAGGGCTGGGTCACAGATTACAGAATAAGTAATATTATTATTAATAATATAATATTTACGGCTTGCGCTCAGCGCTCGTGGTGTACGAAGCGCTCGTGGTGTAGCATGATTAGCCGTTCTTAATCGATCGGATACGTCTGTCGTGGTCGGTACCTGGATGGGTGACCGCCTAGTGGTATTTCAAATCGAGCGTTTCCGTGCTTCGGAAGGAATGTAAAGCCGTTGGTCCCGGGTATCACTTAATTGTGATAGTCGTTAAGCTAGTTGGAGGCCTCCTAGGCGGCTTGAAAAATTCCAGTAGTAGGTTGACCACTAGACTACCTCCACCGATCCACAGTGGGCACGCGTGGTGGAGTATCTGCCCATTCCCTTTCACCCTGATTTGTGAAAGGAGGCCTGTGCTCAGCAGTGAGACATTATAGGCTGATGATGATGATTATAACAAGTGGAGATATTTTTTTTGAGAATTTACTACCGGTTCCATAGTCACTAGGCGGTCACCCATCCAGGTACCGATCACGACGGTGGTAGCTTAACTTGCCGATCGATTATGAACGGCTTATCATACTACACCACGAGCGCTTCGATAATATATTAAATATATTTTATTATTTCCTGTTATAATATATTAAATTAATTGGCGTGTATTGGATGAGAGAGAAGTATTCTTGTAATCATATGAATAAATCATTTCCACATGGTTAACATAATCTAAGCCTTCATTAGGTGAATTGGCATTTATATGCGGTTTCGAAGGAGCTTCCTACCGCAGACGCTCAGGAATGAGCTCCCACGCCGTTGCTTTTCTTGGGGCCGAAAGAAAAGTTGGGGAAGTCAAAGCCAATTATTCAATTTAAGCCCCAGAAGGGCACTTATGAAAATCACATTGACTGAAGTTACCACCGGTTTGGAACTCCACCTTTAACTGAGAAGAATCAGGCAAAAACTCAGCAAGGTTAATTTTTTTTATATTTTTTGGACAATCTCACATATGTTTAGCTTTTTCTTTTTTCTTCAAGAAAGATGTGAAGAGATTTTTGCACACCTGGCGTTGTTAGCGTCTCTATGCTACCATGACCGCTTACCGTCAGGTAGGCCCTATGCTCGATTGATACCTTAGTAGTATTCAAATATCTTATATATCTTATTACTACGGAACCATGATATTTTAATACCTGCTTACCCTACCCATTTTTTTTAAATCTCCGTTTCGAAATAAATGCCTTTCTTGGAACGTCTTTGTCGGAGGCTATTCAGGTGAATCTTGATTTGTCCTCTCCCCCTCCACTCCTCTCATTCTGTAATGAATATTGGCAAGTGTTAGACATTTTATTTTTGCAAAATATTTTTAAAAATTTGAATGCTCAAAAATATTTTATATTTACAAAGTTGACTTTAGAACAGACTGTAAATTTTATTTTAGTGAAGTAATAATGAGAGAAATTTCAGATTGAAAGGGTGATAAGTGTGTGTAAGTTGAGATGTAGGAGGTAATCTTATAATTAATAGGTAATTTTAGAGAGGTAGAGCATAGCGTTTATTCGCTCAAAGAGCAGCTCGACTGGGGAAGTAGAAGTACCTTCCAGAATACCGTAGCCAAATAAATTTATGTTGTGTAAAATTGTGTTCCTGCGTTTGAGTAAGGTCGCCAGAGCTCATAGGGGTGGGGGGGGGGAAGGTCGATAACGCATGAGCGATGCTTCTTGTGTTGCAAGCGTCCATATGGCTACGGTAACCGCTTCCACCAGGCGGGCCGTATGCTTGTTTACCGAGTTAGTTGTATAAAAAAAAAAACTCCGAAACTACTAATCCCGAAATGATTCTGATTCTGAATATTCTTTCACTTATAGGAAGCTACATTACCCCCGAGTAGTTTAGGCTATTTTTCATCCAAACGAGGGTGAAACCGCGGGGAAAAGTAGGTCATCAAACTATGTTATCACATCCAGCGTGAAAGCCTCTTATAAAACAAATATTTTACAGTCCTCTATTTATTTTCAACAAGGCATTGTTAAAAGTCCATTACAATTTTTGACGGACATTATTTAAGGGTTGTGTAGTGTTCTTACATACGCAGTAGTGATGTGACTAGGTTGAATTTGTACTAGAGTTAGAACCAGATGATAACTAAACAAGATGAGATAAATTAAAGATAAAAAACTGCGGATTTTTATATTATTATGAGCAGCGTTCAATAATTACAAATAATATACTTTATGCTGAGACATGGACGATCCATCAAAAATGTCGGAAAAAGATTGACGCCCTTGAAATGTGGTGCTGGAGGCGCTTGCTCAGGATAAAATGGATTGCTCACCGCACTAACGTTTCCATCCTGAAAGAGCTTCGCATCAAACAAAGACTTTCGTCGATTGTGCAAGTGCGAATTCTTAAGATGTTTGGACATATCATCCGCAACGAAAGCTCATTGTAACGATTAGTGGTACAAGGAAGAGTAGAAGGTCAACGTTCCCGCGGCCGATCACCCACAAGATGGACAGATCTCATAAAATCAACAACAAGTTGTTCCCTCAGTGAATGTACACGCAGTGCCGCGAATAGAGAAAGATGGAGAAGTCTAGCAAAAGCCGCAACAAACTCATCAGACGATCCATAACCACGACCACTCCGCCAGGAGTGTACGACTGAGAAGAAGAACTTTATGGTTAATACTTTTTTGTAAAGATAAGGAATTTAATTGTTAAATTAAATAATGTTTAAAAATTGCTTGTGAACCTCACCAGATCTTTTCAGAACAAAACTATTCTTCCCACTTAGCACCCAAAGTCATTTGTTCACTTCTTCGTTTTTGGAGGATCAAACCAACTACAAATAAATCATTAGCTTTGAATACCATAATTAACATGACTGTAATCCAAAACTAATTTTAGAGAGATAGGGTTCTCCTGTCCGAAACTCGCAGCAGCCCGCCTGGGGAAGTACCTCCATCGCAGAAGATCGCAGCCAAAAAAAACTACTTTATTGTAGTTTTGGGTTCCTGAAGTGAGTAAGTTTGCCAGAGCTCCAAGAGATGGCGCTCTGATGGCAGTGGACTAGCGGTATGGTACCGTTTTTGGGTTGTGCAGGCTGCCCGCTAGCCGCCCAGCAGGCAGGTTGTGGGGGTCCCGAACCCAGGGAGGCTGATCCGCCGCCTAGCGTATAATCCTTGGTGCAGTTAGTCTTGCTGGAGGAGGAGAAAGCTAATGCTTTAAAATCATCTAACTCGAGTACAAAAACCCGTATTCGTCCCACCACTATTTCAATGTCGGCAAGTGTCGACTCATTAGGAGCGCCGCCCCGAGCGCTAGAACTGTTTGCGAGCGTGCTTCACTTGTTCAGTGTGCCTGTCTCAGTAAATACAGATGGAAAGCAAAACAGACTTGAAATATATATGTCTACCTACAGCTACGAGATTGTGGTTGCTGTTAATTTTCTGCTTTGGTAGATTTTAGTGTAAAATTGTTTACATAAAGGAGTATTTTGAATAATAATATCCTGGGACATATTTCACAGGGACTGCTGAAACCAAACTAAGAAGAGTACTAACTAATCTGACTACTATACCTGGTAAATGTTTTTTTTATTATTAATTTGGAAAAAGGGTAATACTCAGATTGTCCAAAAAATATTTAACTTTGCTGAGTTTTTCAGTTGAAGGCCGATTTCCAAACTGGTGGTAGTAAAGACCTTCAAAAGTGCCCTTCTAGAGCTTTGACTTTCTGAAATCTATACTTTAATATTATAAGGCTGAAGAGTTTGTTTGTTTGAACGCGCTTATCTCAGGAACTACTGGTACGAATTGAAAAATTCTTTTTGTGTTGGATAGTCCGTTTATCGAGGAAGGCTAAAGGCTATTTTTATCTCGGGAAAAGACAAGATCCCTCGGGAACGCGGGTGAAACCGCAGGGCGGAAGCTAGTTATCAATAAAAAAAAACATTCCTATAGGTGACTGAACTTAATTAATTATGACCTAATTTCATCATTTGAATCTATAGTTCCTAAAAGTAACCGAAATTGCCACACTATTCATTTCTTAAACAACCTATACTTAAATATTTCATCTTCCAGCCATACAACTATATCGACCGAGGGTTCCCAAAACCAATTGGACCGTGGCAACCAATAACCCACACGCACACATCCATAACTTTTCAGTTTAAACCTTTCCGACGCTGAAAACTTCAGTCATTATCAGACGTCGCAAAGCGTTCGTACCGCTCGACTGACGCGTGTTAAACCTGTGACTATACGCATGAGCGAAGCGATTCTCTTAAGAGTAGCGATTTGTTTAATGGTTGTCATGTAATTGTGTATTCCTTAATGAGTTCTGTCTTTGTTTGGTGGAGATTAGAAGGTTTAAACACCATGCCTGTGAAAGATTGGTAGGTGATTGTTTGGCCTAATGTGCTCAGTCACATCTGTGAGGCTATCGTGCAGGTATAATTAATTTCATTGAAATGGGCTTCCTTTTTCTACCTTTCTAAATGCATCGATATATTATGTCTGTCTAATTGTTATATATTCTATTTAAATGATATTTAGTCTAAACTTGTCAATAGTCACAGTGATAAAAAATTGTGTGTTTAGTAGTTTCCCTTTAGTTATTTTTTTATTTCTAAGGCAGACTTAGGTAAGTCATGCTCACTTTAAGGTCTTTGCTTGCGGCGGCGTCGTGTGACGGGTCGCTCACTTCCCTCCAATATGGCGACGAGGGCGATGGCTGCCACACGCGTCATACTTGTGAACAGGTGCTGCTTGTGGGGGCCGTTCTGCTAAAGTTTGCTATTTATTTACTTATTAAATATTTATTCAGTCTACTTTGTAATTTTGCCGCCGCGCCGGGGCACGCAATTGTTGTCGGTGCGATTAGAATGTAAATATTATGTAATGAATCTAAGCTTGTTTTGAAAAGAGTAATTGCTGAGTTTATTGCCGGCTCTTCTCAGCAAATGCAACCTTCCGAACCGGTATTAGAGTATTAGAGTCAGACTTTTCATAAGTGCCTGCGAAAGTCTATTTGAATAAATGATTTTGAATTTTGCCATTCCTTTATATTTACGGAATTTCAAACGATTCAAGAAAGCCGTCTAGTGACTCGTCCGATGACACTTTTTAATTTTATAGAAATCCAGATATTGGGATTTTATGAAGTCATAGTAGAAGTTAGCCTCAAAGTGATACGCTTATCAAATAACGGTTGGGTGATAGCTATATCTCCCATACATGTGCGAGATAGAAATAGCAGTCGTAGGACAAAATTGCCATTGCTAGGCTATTGCCCTGCTGAAGTTGAGCCAATCCTAAAATATTCAAAATTTATGTAATTTATTTATTAATCAAATAAAAAAATATTTTGCTTTAGCTAAAAATCCGTGTCAAACATTTCTAAAATAAACAAAATTCATGTTTTTTTTTTACAATGCTTATTAGATGACATCTTTTCAAGGACTGAATGGGCTCGTCATGCTGAACAAGTTATTAAATGGTAATAAATTCAACTAAAAAATCGTGAAAATATTTTTTCATAGATACTTTTTAATTATAAAAAAAAAAATTAAAAAAAAAATCCTGGGACATTCCTCACATACTGTCATCTGATCCCAAACTAAGCAGAGCTTGTACTATATAAACCAGATAACTGATATAATACATATACTACTTTTTTGTTTGTAAATACATACTTAATATACATAATTACACCCAGACTCAGGACATACGGACATGTTCATGCACACAAATGCATGTCCTCTGTGGGAATCGAACCCACGACCTGCGGCGCTATAGGTTAAGACTCCGCGTCTTAACCAACTGCGCCAACTGGCCCGTCTTTTTACTTATAATCATGTCTTTCATTATAATTATGTTTTTCTACTTTTTAATTATAGTTCGGAATTAAATATTAATAAGTTTAACCTACGGTAAAATTTTGTCAGTATGGCAAACACTGTAGGAGAAAAAAACGCATAACCGCTATATCACTTCTCGTCTAACTAAATGCGCAGCTTTATCTAACTTATTGAAACAAACTTCAAAATAATAAACATGCTAAATTACGAAGGCGCTAATTGTATTCTAAAGGAATTACGTCCACTGTAAACTCGACTCCTTCGTATTATATTGTTCAGGAAATGTACGCGTCTTTATGAGCCGGTTTGTTTTGTTAATTCCACTGACGCCTTGGATAATACTTTTACCTTTAATTTAACAAGATTATACATTGCTACACTTAAAGAAATGTTTTTGAGAATGAGAGTAAATTTTTTTGTTTTTAACCGACTTCAAAAAAGGAGGAGGTTCTAAATTGGGTTGTTTTTTTTTTTTTTTTTTTTATGTTTGTTACCTCATAACTCCGTCATTTATTAACCGATTTGGAAAAATCTTTTCTTGTCTGGAAGGGTGTCTTCCCGTTTGGTCCCATTGTCATCAGATCAAGATTTGATTACTTCTTAGTGTACTTTGAAGTCGGTTTAAGTTTTTTGTAAAACAGTCCAATTATTTAACCAAAGTTTTTGGAGACGTTTTTTGTAGAGGAGAAAATATTTCTGTTCGGTATATGAATTTTTGAGCTTAATTTTGCTGACTTGTATGCCCGTATGTCACAGATGTCTAGCTCATAAACGAAATAAACTAGTCTTGAAATTACCGAATATTGAATCACACTCATTATTTTTATGGCATTTTCCAGAAGCACTTGGCCGGAATTTCATATTTTAAATGCACATAATTTTTTTAATACTAGGTATATACAAAACTTATATCGGAGGTTCTGATAGGGAATGTCGCTCGAGAAGTCAGGAAAAGGCCTTAGTGGTGACCGCTCAAATGGAGTCATCCAAATACAACTACTGTCTGATGCCCGGTTTCTATAAACAAACACGAATCGTTTTGCTTACTAATGGTAGGTTTTTTTATTGCCAATCTGGGCATATAGATCATTTCGTAAGCTAATTTTACCTGTGTTAGCTACTTCCATATGGGAGAGTCTGCTATGCAAAGCTTTGAGGTCTTTGCTTCATAAGTAAAGATATAAGAGTCTTAATTTTAACCGATAACGGCGTAAATTATATGAATCGGCTATAAATCGTTACAAAATACTTTTCGTAGGTAGTTAAAAAGCATTGCCCGATTATATTTCAAGTTATCAGCCAATAAAATCGTTAATGAAAAACTCTTTCCAAGTGAAACTTTGCGCGGTAAAGCCTGAGTACACGATTACAGTGCGCAGGCACTCTGCTCGCACCATTTTTGCCTTTAACGACTATGTAAAATGAATTTTAGGCTCGGTAATTTGTCACTGAAAGTTTCGAGCATGGATGAGGCAATGAATGAAATGAATTTTAAAACTGTACTGTCCTTTTTCCTGTCCTTCGTGAGCTTGAACTTACGGAGAAGGACGTACACTGAAAAAAACTTAAACCGACTTCAAAGTACACTTAGAAGTAATCAAATCCTGATCTGATGACAATGAGACCAAACGTGAAATGTGACCTTCAAAACAAAAAAAGAATTTTCCAAATCGGTTAATAAATGACGGAGTTATGATGTTAACAAACATAAAAAAAATACAACCGAATTGAGAACCTCATACTTTTTTTTGAAATCGTTTAAAAAAAACATAGTGTCTTCCAACCACAGAAGCTTCCAACTGATTTGGCACAGTTAGATTTTTTTCAATAAACGAAATGAATTTCAAAATAATAATAAATGATTATCGATAAATTAACCGAGCTAGGGAACAAAAAATATAATTACATGTTTCCAAATGTTGTTGGTAAAAAATGTACATAAAAATCTCTTAGTTTACCGTAAAATACCAAATTTACATCGACTGAAGATTGTTCCGGTACCATATCCATACCATACACTTGCCACATCCCAATTCGGCAGTAATTTATCACCAAGTTTGGCACCACCTGGCAGCTCTTGAGAAGTCAAACAAAATCATCGCCTAACGATGCGACACGAAAACATCCAATTGTTTGTTCACATGATTTACAATCTTCGAATACAACTGAACGTTTTGCATCGTTAATTGTTGTTATAAGATTAATGCGCGCCTTGTTTTGACGCGAGTGTGATTCGCTATTAATTATGTTTTCCTAAAGGAACCGAGCACGAGCCGAGGCACGAACGAACAGGATTCGCTCGTTGAAGGCTCGTTGTAATACACCGGGAGATACTGGCTAAAATTTCCTGGTCATTTGTACCAGTATGGCGACCCTAAAGGAGTCTAATAATGTAATGACGAAAAGGAAAATGATGGTCATAGCGCTGGTACCGGCGGCCCAATCGCGTGGGCGTTAATCGAACGTGTCGGATAAATTACGAGTGTTGAACGATTTGTTCCACAACATTTTTGTATTTTCCGATAGTCGATGAAAAAGAAATAGGCGGTTGCGCGAATTAAAATGACTTTGTAGACTTAAGCTAGTTATTAAGATGGTTTGAATAAAGTATTATTATTATATTATTTGTCCTAGGCAATTTTTTGCATAGCTAATCATCGTCGAGTAGTCATTCATCCATGCAATACTTTTCCGACCGCCATACCACCGCAAAGGGCCGCCGGTACCAGCGCTATAACCATAATTTTACTTTTCGTCATTACGTAATAAGACCCCTGAAGGATTGCGATACTGGTACAAATGCCCAGGAAATTTGTGGCAGTATCTCCCGGTCTATAACGTCCACACTTGACATGCTGCTCGTTTTTGGCTCGGCTCATGCTCGGTTCGCGTAGCATGGACGCACCTTCAGATACGCATTTGTTTCCGCCTCGCCATTTTAGCTGTTTCTACGGTCATTTTCTGCGCGTTCACTGTAATCTATGCGGTGCTTTTGATCATTGCACACTGTGACCGCGGCGGTCAAGGAGAGAACTCTGACCGCAGAGCTCGAGATAGCTCGCTGTGGTTTCAGTGCCGTAGGGAGGAATTAACGTTTGTTGGTGGGGTGTAAAGTATACCATGGTTTCGTACTGTGCGGTCTCACAGGAGCTTCCTTCCACGGATGCTCAGACTGCGGAATGAGCTCCCCGCCGTGGTTATACCAAGGGAAACCAGCATGCAAGTACAGCATGGGGTTCTTCAAAAATGGTGTGAAGATATTACAATCAGCTGCCATTCTTTATATTATTTATATCAAAATAAAAAAATAAAATTAAACAACATTTTAAAGAAAGCTAAAGTTATTCATTTAACCCTTACGATCATTACAAAGGGAGAAAAGGGCGATTAACTCAAGAAAATATCGTTATACGGATGTAACGTTAACACCGCTCGGTTCTACTAATTACGCGGTAATTTCCTGTAATACGTCAGAATTTATCAGCCAAGTAAACGGCCAAGTCAGAAGCCAAGTTACGACCTGCTCTGCCAAGTTTATTATCTGTTAAGGTGCAGTTGTTCGACCTTTTTCAGTTTTATTTGAAGTTTATTCTGGTACTAAAGGCTATAGCTAACTAGCTGACCGGCGCGACTTTGTTCGCGTGGTGCCTTTTCGGAAATTCCACCCCTAAGGGGGTAAAATAAGGGATGAAAGTTTGTATGCAAGTCCGTCAGTTTTGAAGTTAGGATCTTCAAATTTTGTATTTAGGCTGACGATTGAAAATTAATGTTTAGTTATCTCAGCGTTTGTGATAATTCCACCACCGAAGGGAGGAAAAGGGGGATGAAGTTGTTAATGCAAGTCCTTCAATTTGAAAGTAAACTTCCCTAAATGTATTATTATACGGTGTAGGCATCCACTAAGGAAGGATTTTTGGAAATTCCGCCCCTAAGGGGGTAAAATAAGGGATGAAAGTTTGTATGCAAGTCCGTCAGTTTTGATGTTAGGACCTTCAAATTTTGTATTTAGGCTGACGATTGAAAATCAATGTATAGTTATCTCAGCGATTGTGATAATTCCACCACCGAAGGGAGGAAAAGGGGGATGAAGTTGTGAATGCAAGTCCTTCAATTTGAAAGTAAACTTCACAAAATGTATTATTATACGGTGTAGGCATCCACTAAGGAAGGTTTTTTTGGAATTTCCACCCCTAAGGGGGTAAAATAAGGGATGAAAGTTTGTATGCAAGTCCGTCAGTTTTGAAGTTAGGATCTTCAAATTTTGTATTTACGCTGACGATTGAAAATTAATGTAAAGTTATCTCAGCATTTATGATAATTCCACCCCCGAAAGGGGAAAAAGGGGAATGAAGTTGCCTTCAATTTCACGATAAACTTCACTAAATTTATTATTATACAGTGTAGGTATCCAGTGAAGAAGATTTTTGGAAATTCCACCCCTAAGGGGGTAAAATAGGCCATGAAATTTTCTATGGAAGTCCGTCAGTATTGAAGATAGGATCTTCAAATTTTGTGTTTAGGCTGACGATTGAAAATTAAAGTAAAGTTGTCACAGCGTTTTTGATAATTCCACCCCCGAAGAGGGAAAAGGGGGATTAAGTTGTATTCGAAAATCTTTCATTTCCATAGTAAACATCACTAAATTTTTAATATAAAGTGTAGTTATCCACTAACGAAGGATTTTTCAATATTACACCCCTATGGGGGTAAAATAGGGGATGCGAGTTTGTATGAAAGTCCATCAGTTTGGAAGTTAGGACCTTCAAATTTTGTGGTTAGGTTGATGATTGAAAATTAATTTATATGTGCCTCAGCGTTTTCGATAATTCCGACCCCGAAGGGGTAAAAAGGGATGAAGTTGTGTATGAAAGTATACTAAATTTATTATATAAGCTTGGAATCATGCTCTTGGAATATAATTAAAATTTGGAAACTATCGCAAAGAATATCGGTGTTGTTGGAATTTGATCCATTAATGAGTGAACAGGGGGATTAAATTTTGTATTTAAGCTGTTCATTCACATAATTTTGTATTCATGTAAATGTACACGTGTATCATGTTATTAAGAAGCCTACTGCCGCCCATCTATCTGTCTGTCTGCCACGAGAAAAATTCTCAGCTGTCTGGTTGAGGAACTTTTGGATAGATCTCCGCCCGTGTCGATCCGTCTGTCTGTCTGTCTTCTACGGGTAATTTTTAAATTATTATTATTATTTAAATTTAATACTAAGGTGTCAAACAAGCATACGGCCGGCCTGATGGTAAGCGGTCACCGTATGTATCACTCGTGCGTTGCCGACCATACAGAAATATCTTCACACCCTGGCGCCATGGCGGGAAGCTCATTCCACAGCCTGAGTTTACGCGCTAGAAAACTCCTTTGAAACCGCACAGTAGAAACCATTTCGGTTCCAATATATGAGTATGGACTCCCCGTCGATGGCGAGAGTTGCGATTGTAGAAGGTAGCCCGTGGGCATCAAATCAAACAATTCTTCAGAGAACTGTCCGTTGTACAAGCGGTACACACATAAGGAGGCAAATTCTCTCCTCAGACTGACAGACAGTCAGAAACATCTCAGCTGTCTGGAAATTATTGAGGAACTTGTGGATATAGGTGTATTCGTCTGTCTGTCCGTGTGCCATGAGCAAATATCTCAGCTGTCATGAAATAGTTGAGGAATTTTGTGGATAGGTCTCATGGCGTAATTTTAGATAAATAATCCCGATCTCGACACCTCCCAAAAAAAACATATTTCTTCTTCAGCTAATCGGACAGTGTATGTATGCATATTTCTGCCGGTAGATTTTCAGATCTTCTTCTTCAAATCGGGACTGTTTCAGTTTTATGTGGCATGTTCGCATGTAAGCTCTCAATCTTCCTGAACTTTTGTCAAATATCACACATAGTGGCGGGCTATAGCCATGAACAAAGCTCTATATTGTTACAATGATTCATATCTAGAAAAAAGAAATAATCTACGCGGACGAAGTCGCGGGCTAAAGCTAGTATGCATATAAAATTTGGTAAAAATCAGTAAAGCCGTTTCGGAGGAGTAAGGTAACTAACATTGTGACACGAGAATTTTATATATAAGACAAGCAGAGCAAGCTATTATTTATGTAGCCAAATATTAATCTTATTCGCAAAGTTATTCTACGTTGAGTAGTTCAAATTCAATTTATGTGGAGTTTTGTGTACGGTAGAATGAGGTAGAGCCCTTTTTTAAAGGCACCGTTATCTATCCGTAATGTATCTTGTATAAGGATTTTTTATTCTCGTTCTATAAATAACTTCAGGAAGGCGCTGGTGTCTGTGATACAGGAATTTCTTACTAGTACAGATACTGACGTGACCCTTAAAAAGAAATAATTCGATACTATGTAACATATCATACCTTAGTATCATATTTTTTACAGAAAATATAGATAGTATATTTTTACAAGTCGAATTTCACCCATCGATGTTCAACCACTTCCAATGGTTGGATTGACTTGATATTTCGTATACATTAGTATATTGGAAGACAATGCAAGTACCTAAAATCAACGAAAAGTACAGTCACCAAAAAAAGATTATATTAAAAATTATTATTTGGGATATTGTTTCTTGTGTGACACTTTTAATTAAAGTTTACTAAATAGTGCATACAAAGGATCAAATAGCCGATTTTCAGAGTAACGTCATCATTATCATCTTGAAACCGTAGTGCTTGTAGCAAATTTAGTGTTTCCCTTTAGTTATTTTTTATTTCTAAGCCAGACTTAAGTAAGTCATGCTCACTTTAAGGCCTTTGCTTGCGGCGGCGTCGTGTGACGGGTCGCTCACTTCCCTCCAATATGGCGAGGAGGGCGATGGCTGCCACACGCGTCATACTTGTGAACAGGTGCTGCTTGTGGGGGCTGGTCTGCTTATGTTTGCTATTTATTTACTTATTAAATATTTATTCAATCTACTTTGTAATTTTGCCGCTGCGCCGGGGCACGCAATTGTTTTCAGTGCGATTAGAATGTAAATATTATGTAATGAATCTAAGCTTGTTTTGAAAAGCGTAATTACTGAGTTTATTGCCAGCTCTTCTCAGCAAATGCAACCTTCCGAACCGGTATTAGAGTATTAGAGTCAGACTTTTCATAAATAATTATGAATTTTGTTTTTTTTTGAATTTTTGAAATAGAGACAATTCAATGTTATTCAATTCTGGTACCATAATATAAGACAACTCAAGCTCCATAATTATAATATTACTAAAATCCTAGCTGTTAACAAGATTCTTGCTTTTAACTAACTAACTGCAGAGATAGTTCATTCAAATTCTATGACAAGTGCAGACTGCAGGTATCTAAGTAAACTCTGTCTTACCCATAGATTTAGAACAGGCAAGATACAGCAAGCCGACCGCCCAACCGTGCCCAAGTTGGTGCGTTGCACTTTTACTTTTGTTTGTGATTTGAATTTAGTAGCACCATTATAAAACACATTTGAAGTCTCAAGAATAGATATTGTAAAGCTAAGATCAAACCAACGCGTTCAGTCTGCGTCCGGTGGCGATCAGATGTTTTATACGAACTTGTAGAAATGTGCATATCGACGCGTCCTCTGATTGGTCGCGGCGTCCGGCACAGCGTCTGCTCGCGGTGGCAGTAGCGATCAGATCGCGCATGTTAAATTAGGACGCTGCACGCAGCTAATGAAACTGTGTTTCTTATTTTGAGTATATACGTCTGTGCAATCGTGCTCGCCACCGTGCACGCCACCACGGACGCAGGCTGAACGCATTGGTTTGACCTTAGCTTTAATCAAAAATAAACCGTATATCATTGGTGCAGGGTCCATATTCAAATGTTTTAACCTTGACTCAAAAATGACTAGAGTATTGATTGTCGTTCTAAATACGGGACTTAGAATTGAGAAACGTTGTGCCAAGTTATCATCCCTCAAACTTTTACTACTTGACCTATTGAAAGACAAACTATATAATCCATATTCTCCCTCTTCATATCGAACTATCAACTCTACCGCATTGACATTAAAACTGAAATTCGGCCATCTCTAAACTTCGGTCTTTATCGACCGATGTTTGCAAGTTGAGTATGACTTCCAAACAAGACAAACATACAATTCGCAAGAGTACACATGGCTATGAATACATTATTGGGTAAACAGAGGCTAGATCTAGTTACAATTTCAGTCTAGATCTGGGAATTTAGTTGGGTTTCCGGTTTGATTGGGAATAATAAACTAGTTTCTTGGATTATTGAAAGTTGGAAGGTTTATACTTGATCTGAATATTTTGGAGCAACTAGCTCTTCGCCCCACGGATTCACCTAAATTTCCCTATTTTACCCTCAATGGAGACGAAAAATCATATTTCCAGGTCCTAAAGTATGAGTACACGGTACGATATGGCGTTCTGCAAAAGTGTATAGAAAGATCTATTCAAAGTCGGCAACATTATGGCAATCCCCCTGCTGTTGCAAATGTCCATAGGCGGCGGTGACCGCTTACCATCAGATGGATAGTATGCCTATTTGTTAATCTATTGAAAATGCAAAAAATATGGTTACCTAAATTGCATGAAAATCAGTTTAGCACAATGATATTTCAAAGTCTTAGCAAGTGTTTTAGCAATCGTTCTGAGTGTATGTAACACAATCTATTGAATGTTTAATATAAGTAGGTTAAATATCCTGGGACATTAGATATGGATAAGAGAGGTAGAGCATAGCGTTCATTCGCTCAAAGAGACGAAGACAAACCTTACAGAATACCGCAGCTAAATAACTTTATGTTGTGTTCCTGCGCGTGAGTAAGGTTGCCAGAGCTCATAGGGGAGGGGGGAATGGTTGGTAACGCGTGAGTGATAATTCTTGTGTTGTAAGCGTCCATATGGCTACGGTACCCGCTTACCATCAGGCGGGCTGTATGCTAGCTTGCCGACTTGGTCGTAAAAAAAAACACACACACACGATCCCAATCCCCCTTGAATTAGAAGTACATATTCATAAAGAAAAATAGTTCGTTCAAGACAAAACCTCACTCTATACACCCACTTAGAAACAAGCTTAGAATGTTAATAAAAGGAAGCATCCAGAAGAATTGTATAAAAACTAATAAAGGATGCCATATGATCGTATAAAAGCTAACTTAAATAACTTAGCTCTCGTATTAAGCTAATATGGCCTCCAATACAATGTGAGGAGGCATCCCGATATTAAAACCGAGTAAAAGTATGCCGCAACTTGCATTAGGTTGTTAAGTGCAGGCTTTATACGGCTGAGTGATGAGCGGGGAGCGGGTGGAATATACCGCCGGTGTTCGTGCTTTATGATCAGAAGGCTGTTAAGCAAGCGGTTAACTGACTGGTAACCTATGTTTTTGTAACTAAACAAGCATAACAAGCACACCTAAAACAAGCGCTCTCTGGGACAGGCCTATGTCCAGCAGTGGACTGATATAGGCTGATTATGATGAAACAAGCATACGACCCAGTGGTGGTAAGCAGTTACTGTAAACTATGGAGACTTGAAAAACCAAGGGTATTACTAGAGCGTTGCCGACCCTGCAAAAATCTGAATCTTCTCGAAGAAGTGTCAGGTCTCGAGGAAGTGAAGGGGAAGTCAAAGCAGGGAGGGAGCTCGTTACACAACCTGAGCATCCGCGGCAGCTGCTGTGAGGCGTCAGGGATTGCTAAAGTGTTTCTGACGTTCACAAATTCTAAAATGCAGCTTAATTACTACCTGTCTTAAACCTACCTCTCCGTGTATAGTTTGGCTACATATTGGAAAGGGAACTAATTTTTTGAGCTGTTATTTAAATATTCGAGATGTTATTATGATCAGTTGAAAAACATATTGAACAGTTATTTAATTTAATAGCGGTTGATTAATTATTGCGGCAGTAAAACATGGACAGTAGTAAAAAATCAATTAGTCGGTTATTTTATCATACAATGTCAATTCTAAAAATAATTGAGCAGTTCAATAACTGAATGAGCGGTAAAAATGATGGAATGAGCGGTTCGATAAATAGTTCGGCAGATCATAGCGAGCGGTGACACCCGAACTCAAATTCATTGAAAAGAGAGGTAAATTTTCGTTAGTTGGGCGGAGCTTATTAGCGCGGGTGGCGGAAGCGACCAATCACGTAATCGTTTAAATTACGAATAAAAGTTCCTATTATTATTATACAATTTGTTTTATTTAATTCCTTCAGTCAAAGCAAAAGTAATTTAATTTTTCATTGCTATTTAAGTACTGTTTTTAGGGTTCCGTACCAAAAAGATAAAAAAGGAACCCTTATGGTGCGACTTCGTCCGTCTGTCTGTCCGTCCGTCACACCGCTATATCTCGAAAACTACTTTACCACCTCATTGTTTATAGAATTGCTTAGAATGAGATTTCTTACCGACAAATTCCGATTTATTACTGCCCGTACCAAAATAATAAATATCCTGGGACATTCCTCACACACGGTCATCTGATCCCAAACTAAGCAGAGCTTGTACTATGGAAACCAGATAACTGATATAATACATATACATACTTTTTGTTTGTAAATACATACTTAATATACATAATTACACCCAGACTCAGGACATAAAGACATGTTCATGCACACAAATGCATGTCCTGTGTGGGAATCGAACCCACGACCTGCGGCGCGTAAGGTGAACCTTAACCAACTGCGCCAACTGGCCCGTCAAAACTACTTTACCACCTCATTGTTTATAGAATTGCTTAGAATGAGATTTCTTACCGACAAATTCCGATTTATTACTGCCCACACGTAACCGCTCGTTCAATATTTTTTACCGCCCATTTAATTATTTCCTGATCAATTATATATTCACTGATCCATTTCATTATTTTTTATTACTCATTTTTGTTTACTTTACTGCTTAGTTTTAACTGCTGAACTAGTTATTAAACGTGCCATTTATAATTTTTAACTTACCAAAACCGCTATTTACAACTGCCTCTTTAAATCAGTGCCTATTGGAAATACTTCTGATATAACGCTAATGGAGGTTCAAGGTGACAACAAGGCATGACAACTCCATTTATAATTGACCTGTTTTACAAAAAACTTAAACTGACCTCAAAGAACACTATGAAGTAATAAAATCCTGATCTGATGACAATGGAACCAAACGGGAAGTGTACCCTTTCAGACAAAAAAATAATTTTCCAAATCGGTTAATAAATGACGGAGTTATGAGTTAACAAACATAAAAAAAAACAACCGAATTGAGAACCTCCTCCTTTTTTTGAATTCGGTTAAAAAGGGAAGATCTTCCGCCAGACTGAGTCATCGTGTCTGGGGACCGCTGTCCACACGACTGTACATGTCGGACAGCTGTATATACGCAGATTCTCGAGAAAACTTCTTAAGCGCGATGCAGGATATTATGGCGCCACGCCATCTATCTTTCCGTATGTAAACTATCTCAGTGTTACTGATATATGGCTGATAGATGTCGCTAGACGCTCGCCACTTACATAGGTGGCCCGCAGCTACTCAATCTTCTAAATAATAAAAGTAAAATAAAATATAGCCAACGCTTTCAGCTCTTCACTTAGACCATAAGCTTAGACATATCTGTTACTTCCGACACAAGTATTTGTGTTTAGCTTAACTATGGAAGAGAACTTTAGCTAACTTAGAATAGAACATTATTATAGAAGAATACTTAGGATACCTATTCTATTTGAGTCTGAGATATTTCGCTCATATAGGGGATGTACCTCAACTTTACAGAATACCGTAGTCGTACTCGGTTCGATTCCATAGAGGACAGATCAACATTCCAACTGGTACTCCCCGGCAAATGCCTAAGCCGGAGATTCAAACTTTCCTAAAGGTGATGGTATCGTATGGGCTTCGCCAAATCAATGTCTCTACCATAGTGTATGAATATTATAGAGGGAAAGACCTTGTGCGAAGGGTGAGCAGTTTGCATAAAGATGCATTCATAGATGTATCGTAAACAATAGTGATTTGATTTCAGAAAACAAATCGATAGTCATTTTGTTCTCTATGAAAAAACCGGCCAAGTCGCGCACCGAGGGTTCCGTACAAACCTGTAGGTATTATAATGTAAATGCTAGTATAGACCTGAGTATTTGATATGAATATCAATTTATGACGTATAAAAAAAACTACTTACTACATCTAGTTCAAACCAATTTTCGGTGGAAGTTTGCATCGTAATGTATATATATTCATATATTATATATATATATATATATAATATATATTCATATATATATAACGTAACATTACAAAGTGTGGTCTCAGGCCACCCTACCCGTGTGTTATGGTGGCCTAGGAGTGCGGAAAATTTCAAGCATATCAGTACCGGCGTTTCTATCCTCGGTATACAGTGTGGGCAGCCTTGTCAGATCTGTTTTGGACCCTTCTATTGGATCTGTTGAGGTTTCTTACCTGTCCGATGCTAGAGACGCCTGGCAGGCAGCTTGTCCAGGCACAAATATTCCAACCTTGAGTCACTCTCAGAGAGCGTGGGACAAGCCTCTTTGTGAAAAAACTTGGCAAAATTTATTTTCAAACTTTTCTATAGATACAGACCGCGCGCGCTTGTTAGCCGTCTCTCAGAGTGACTCAGGTCACTGGCTACAAGCTATTCCATCCACAAATACCGGGACAATGTTAGACCGTATAACATTAAGTCTGTGTATTTGTCTTCGTCTTGGTTGCAGGACCAATCAGCCTCATCGCTGCCGCTGCGGAGACCTCGTCAATGAGCTCGGCCACCATGGACTTTCGTGCTCCCTAAGTGCTGGTCGAATATCACGGCACTCGGCTATTAATGACATTATCCGCAGGGCTCTTGTTGTCGCTAACGTGCCTTCCGTACTGGAACCAGTCGGTATTGCGCGGGGCGATGGCAAGAGACCGGATGGTATGTCTTTGATCCCTTGGAGTGTCGGCAAGTCGCTAGTGTGGGATGCCACATGTGTCGATACACTCGCGCCATCTCACTTACCGGCTACTTGTAAAGCTGCAGGGGCAGCGGCGGCCAGTGCGGAAAATTCAAAATTCAAAAAATATGCATCGATTGGACCCAATTATATTTTTATGCCTTTTGCGGTCGAGACCTTGGGACCATGGGGGTCAGAAGCTCGCCGTTTTGCTCGCACCTTGTCTTCAAAATTGATCGAGACCTCCGGAGACCAGCGGGCGGGGAGCTTTTTCCGCCAACGCGTCAGCTTGGCTATCCAAAGAGGAAACGCTGCCAGCCTTCTGGGAACCTTGCCGTCAATCGGAAGCAGCGGCAGGCTTGAGGAAATTTTCTATATATAGATTATATTTTGTAAATATAGATTGTATTTTGTACATATTCATATATTATGTCATATATATTTTTTGGTTTTATCATTCTCTTATTTTACAAGTTACAGTTACACACATTTTACCACTTTGGAAGTGTCTCTCGCGCAAACTATTCAGTTTAGAAAAAAATTATATTAGAAACCTCAATATCATTTTTGAAGACCTATCCATAGACACTTATGGGTTTTAAAAAAAAAAATAGTTTCATTTATTACCCCCAAAATTTAGGGTTTTTTTCTATTTTTGTGTGAAAATCTTAATGCGGTTCACAGAATACGTCTACTTACCAAGTTTCAACATTGTAGTTCTTATACTTTCGGAAAAAAGTGGATGTGACATACGGACGGACAGACAGACAGACATGACGAATCTATAAGGGTTCTGTTTTTGCCATTTGGCGACGGAACCCAAAAACGTGAAATTGTCAGTCATTATTATTTCAATGATTATTTATTTATTTAGTAGTTCAAAACTGAACGCGCAGTTCGTTTCAAAGTAGCGTTGCACACGTGCTCACAGTACATACTACAGTATAATCTCTCTATTAATATTCTATACGACAATGTTTCAAATCCTTATTAAATTAATATTATAAAAGCGAAAGTTTGTGTGTTTGTGTCGATTTATTTCACTTCACACAATTATGGCTGAACAGGTTCTGATGAGAATCATTGATAACTTTTTCCCCTAAGACATTCGTTCCCTTAGAAATGCCAGCAAAACAAGTTTCTACCATTTTAATCATTTAGCAAAAATCTTATTTTTACATTCGCCAACAATCAGACTTTAAACCACACGCCATTTAATACTGTATACCGTTGATATAAAAACGAAAATCACTTGTACAAGTCAACAACAGACCTCGGCAACCATTGTAGTATTAGATCTGTCTCATTTCCTTCACTTAAACAAAATTTTGGTCATAATAAATACTACATGAAATCTAAAGGGGAGAACATATTTTCAGACGCGAGTTAAGTCACGACCGACTAGAGAGATACCCGATTAGAGAGTAACTCCTAATGGTAGGTCCATGCTATGCGAAGCGAGCACGAGCCGAGGCTCGAACGAACAGCATTCGTTCGTTGCTCGAGATTTCAAGCGTGGACGTACCTTCAACGAGCCTACAACGAGCGCGATGCAAATCCCTGTGTTCGTGAAAAAAAATTCAATCGGGCGGAGCGCAGTCGAGCACGCTACGAATGCTCGTTCGAGGCTCGCAAGCCCGTCCACGCTACGCGAATCGTGCTCGGTTCGCCAAGAATGGACGCACCATAACATGTGCGCGGCCAAATAATATTGCTTTAATGTGGTGTTGTGTTCCTGCCGTGAGTAAGGTCGCCAGAGCTGTGCCAGTGTGCGGAAAACAGCAGTGGTACCAAATGATACTGCGCTTTGTCCCTTACGGCTACAGGCTACAGTAACCACTTACCATCAGGCAACCATTTGTTTTTTTTCTGCCATGGTGGCATAAAAGAAACAGCCAATTATATATTATTATCCTATATTTTTCGTTTTGGTCAAACATATTAAATGTAAAAAAGACCTACCAATTTTGCCTACCTTTGCATAATGTGACATATTTAATGTCTCCTAAATTATATAACTTGGAATATAATAGAAGCCAAAAATGATAAGTGGTTTCAAAGATTTACAATTTAATATCTACAATTGTAAAGAAGACTAGTAGAGTCTATATGTGACAGTTTTGGGATAATTTGACGTGTCGTATGTTATTTGGGATAATTGGGGTCCACTTGAATAGACTTCCGAATGTCTCCCTGATAAATAGTTGCGGAACCTAAGAATAGACTGAACAATGAATTGGATGTACTTGAGGAAGTTTCTTCTATTAATCGACCTAAAAAGGTTACACTTATATAATACTAGCAGACCACCGCGGTTTCACCCGCGTACGGTTTGATTTTTTTTGCGCGGAACACAAATTATTTTTCTAAAATAAAAGTAGCTAAGTTACTTAGAATAGACAGACAACAAAAAAAGGTTTTAAAACTCAATTCGATTTTATCCAAAAAAATACTCAACGCAATGCAATGTGAATATTTAAATCAAAAGCACTAAGTAGTATTGATACCTACTTCGATGCAAATCACCACTAAAATAACTTTCTACCCCTTTTTAACCCCGTTAGGCAATGAGTTTCAATAAAATACGGAACACGTCTTCCATCAATTCTGTTAAAGAATGTTTATGCAAAATTTGGAGTAGATTGGACCAAGGAATCACGGTGTCCCATACAAACTTTGCCCCCGTTTTTCACTTCCTTAGGAGTAAAATTTCGGAAAATCCTTTATTATCGGATGCCTACTTCATACAAAGAACACACCCTCCATGTTTCAGGTCTCTACAATCAGCGTACTAAATAAATCTAGCCTACCTCCACCGATCCGCAGTGTGCACGCGTTCTGAAGTATCTGCCCATTCCCTTTTACCCTGATTTGTGAAAGGAGGCCTGTGCTCAACAGTGGGACATTATAGGCTGATGATGATAACGATGATATGTATTGAAAATTTCCTCGAGTCTGCTGCTACTACCGATTAACGGCAAGGTACCCAGAAGACTGGCAGCGTTTTCTCTTTGGATAGCCAAGCTAAGGCGTCGGCGGGAAAAGCTCCCCGCCCGCTGGTCTCCGGAGGCCTAGATCAATTTTGATGACAAAGTGCGAGCAAATTGGCTATCTTATGCCCTCGGTTCGTTCAAATCGTTTTGTATGTTTTGTATGCCCTCTTATTTTGTTGAAAAACAATAGAGTTTTTATTAGGTATAATGAAAAATTTAAATTAGAAATACCTATTTATAAAGTTTTGTAGTAAAATTATATGAGTAATTAGCGACATTTCTTTTTCATTCTGACATATATTTATTGTTCTTTTCAACTTAAAATCTTCTTGGAGTATACCAAGATACATTAAAAATAATAGCATATTGCATATAATATAATATAAAGCCACAGATTACAGAATAAGGCAGATGGAGCGCGCGGAACACGGGAGTGAGGCCAAAAAAGCAAATACAAATTGAAAAACACGTACCTGGTATTCGCTTTTGAATGTGTAAATAAATAAATAATAAATATCCTGGGACATTCCTCACACACGGTCATCTGATCCCAAACTAAGCAGAGCTTGTACTATGGAAACCAGATAACTGATATAATACATATACTACTTTTTGTTTGTAAATACATACTTAATATACATAATGTATAATTATAATGTGTATTTGCTTTGTTTAACAAACTTTATGTAACAAAAAACACTTCTTTATTAATAAACTGTGGTTAAATAATGCAAATACAAACTGGAAAACGAATACCAGGTATCAGATTTTCAATTTGTATTTGCTTTTTTGGCTTCACTTTCGTGTTCCGCGCGCTCCATCTGAATTATTCTGTAATCTGTGTATAAAGCATATTTACACTAATTTTGCATCCGCTGTTTAAAAAAGAATGTTGTTCCAAATTAAACTGTAACACAAGTGCGATAAAAATTAAACGCCTGTGTATAAAATGTTGGCGACCCCACAGTCCATACAGTACACATTCTCGAACCATACAAATATTACCATTCTGTTTTGTACTTTATTATCCAATGCATAAGTCATGAAATTAATTGGGCGTAACTGCAGTTTACGACATTTTTCTACGTAGTTTAGGTATTGATTACGTAGAACGTGTGTCTTGCTCGAACGTATTGGAAAGGCAGATGAGAGGACATGCTGTCTCTGTCATACAAAAGGTATGACTGAAAATATACTTTTACGTCGCTTTTCATTTCGTCGGCCAACAAGCCTCTGTACGGTCAGTAAAAAACAAAAAAGGCTTTTTTTTTCTTATCAGACTTTTTATTGCCTTGTCTGATTACTACGAGTCTCTTTTTGTTTTACGAAAATTCTAAGAAAAAAAAACACAACAGCAATACAATAATCACTCAATAAAACACCGTACGATTAATTACTTAAACATAAATTAAAAAATAAGCTGTTTTATCCGCGTTCCTGGTGGATCTAATATGTTTTCCATTTTATGTTTTTTTTTCATTTTAATTAATCTTTTCTGCAACTCAAACTAAAAGGTAAAATTTAAAGCTGTAATCCTACATTGTACTGGTTATACCAACTAGATATGGAAGAGCGGCATCTCCTAGCACAAGTATTTTTGATACTTAAAACGAGATCCCAAGATTATATTGTTATTATAGATGATAGGTTACCGAAATAAAAAAAAAAAAACATTTTTTTTTCTCATAATCCTGCTTATTTTCTCATAATTCTACTTTCATTTCTTGAAAAGAGTAAGTGCTGAGTTTATTACCGGCTTTTCTCGGCAAATACAATCTTCCGAACCGGTATTCGAGTCAGACTTTTCATAAGTGCCTGCGAAGGTCTAATTGAATAATGATTTTTTGAATTGAATTTTGAATTGAATTGGTAGTCACCCACCACCTTAGCTATCATCTTAAATATTTAATTTAAAGTTATTTTGCTGACGCTACATGTACCGTGCTCAATTGACTCAGTTTAAAGTGCGAATGTTAACTGAGTCGGCAGACGCGGCTCCCAACAGTTATACCGACACTATTGTGATTGGCACTCTATAGTACTTTATTGTCTATGCTTTGTTGCACAGATTATAAACATTATCTTTTGATTTTTATCCTATTGATGATGTAATAATATTGTTATATTATAATATTGTGTATTGCTCAAAACTATGTAGCATATTTGTTTTTATTATTATTATTATTTTGTACCTAAAATCAATTTATAAATCAGTAATATTGAATATGAATTACAATGTAAATTATGTTAATATGACGAGCCATGGCATGTTGCACTTTACTTAAGTACCTTTGTATTTTAGTTTATGTGTTTTCATCTTTGACAATAAATACTATTCTATTCTATTCTATTTTAATAATCTATATAAAATTCAAAGTCCTGACTGACTGACTGACTGACTGATATATCAACGCACAGCCTAAACCGCAGGTCCTAGAGATATACAATTTAGAGAGTATATTCTTTGTTGAAGTGTAGGTATCCACTAAGAAAGGGTTTTTCGAAATTCCTTGAAGACTTGAGAGCACAATTTCTACAAACACTTATCGACTGAATGTCGATAAGAAACCATCATAGTAAGCTCGAAGAGTACTTTGTTCTAACTGAACAACTCTATCGAATATAAAATCAAAATTGTATTTCCAGCAGCAATGTTTTACAAACAAAAGCGAAACATTAAACAAATTATTACACGAATCGCTCGCAACACACCGAAGCGAATACGATCGTCCAGTACATAGTACATTTGATAACATAATAAGGCGTTGAAATAAACGGTTCTGGTAGCTCAAATCGAGCTCGAATGAGTCTGTACTCGAGCCCGAATGATTCTGTACTCGATTCAATATTGTTCAATCTGTCGGCTATCTGCCAAACTACCGTACTAGTGGTTCAGTTTACCATTCAAATAAATGGACAAGTATTTTTAACCTTCCGTCGTTATCGTAGGATTAGTTAGGCTAGTATTAAAAGCGATGACTGCTGAGTTAAGCAAAGAATATTAACTATCTATATCTAGAAAATTTTAAGTCACGACTGACTGACTGATATATCAACGCACAGCCTAAACCACTGGTCCTAGAGACATGAAATTTAGAGAGTATATTCTTTGTGAAGAGTATCCACTAAGAAAGGGATTTTATAAATGAAAGTTTGTACGAGAGTCCGTCAGTTTCGAAGTTAGGTTTTTTTTTTATATACCACTTAGGTGGCAAACAAGCATACGGCCCGCCTGATGGTAAGCGGTTACCGTAGCCTATGAACGCTTGCAACACCAGGGGTATCACGCGCGCGTTGCCGACCCTGCAGAAATCTCTTCACACCCCTTTTGAAGAACCCCATGCTGTACTCCATTGGGAAAACCACGGCGGGAAGCTCATTTCACAGTCTGAGCGTTCGCGGAAGGAAGCTCCTTTGAGCCCGCACAGTACGAAACAATTCAGGCTTCAATATGTGAGGATGGACTCCCCGTCGATGGCGAGAGTTGCGATGGTAGAAAGTAGCCGTGGGCATCATCTTAAACAATTCTTCAGAACACCGTCCGTTGTACAAGCGGTAGAACACACATAAGGAGGCAAAGTCTCTCCTCAGACTGAGGGGCTCTTAACCGCTTGTGAGCTCGGGATCCTCAACAATTCTGATGGCACATCGTTGAACCGAGTCTAAAGGATCAAGCTGGTATCCAGGTGCCCCCGCCCATAGATGACAGCAGTACTCCATATGAGGCCGGACTTGCGACTTATAAAGTTGCAGCCTTTGCCCCGATGTGAAGTACGACGTAAAACGTTATTTAACTAATATACTGTTTAAAGGGTCACGTAAAGAAAGTCACTCTATTGTGATTGTCAAATAACGTGACCCTTTAAACAGTATATTAGTTAAATAACGTTTATGCGTAAGGGGGTAAAATATACAAGGGACACACAACACGCCAAGCATTTGCCGTCTACTGATAGTACTACTGACAGTATTGCCCCGTCCATCGACCAATAGCCGCTCCGACTGAATGTGTGATTCAAATCTCATCTGAATTGTCTAGGGTATGGTCTTAGTGGTACTGCAAGACAAGAGCGTGGGTTCAACACTAACTTATATATAACCTTTCCGTAAAGAACACATCATTAGGTAACCATGGCAGTAAATAACTTTCAAGGAGGCATGTTAAATCTTTAGTTAAAATCTTCATGCTCGGCAACCCTGGCAACCCTTTACACAGTCTTTTAACACAAAAAAGTCAGTCAATAAAAATGAAACTACCAAATACCTTTATAAATCTTCTATATTACTCGTCTACGTCACCGAAAAGGTATTTAATTACAGCCCGTACCAATCACAGCCTTTAATTAACTGTAACTTGAAACCGAAGCGGAGGAAAATCCACATAACCAGCTCACAAATACCTTTCAGTGACTAGAAGTCGTATTATTATCATTAGAAAGACGCAGTGGTAGTTTTTCGGCCGTATCCTTCTCGGCTCGTAACCCAGAGCGGTCTTATTGCATTCCACGGAGGCTGACCTCGTTGCGTACATGTATGTGTGGGGGTGCGGAATAAGCGGGGGAGCGGAGAGGTAGCGGGAGCGATTTTGGGGTGCCTTTAACTTACACACGAGCCTCGACCATCGAAGAAAGGTTGCTTGCTTATCGATTTTCTACAGGATATATTTTGCAGAGTGTGCGCAGGAATTGTTCAACCTAATTCCACCATCCCCATTTTTACACCGAACCACAAGACGCCGGGAAAATTTTCACCCGTACGTTGTTGACATACCGAAAATACGGACACAGCGTTTTGCATCCTCATTTATAATGCGGACAGCAAGGGAGTGGAACTTGCTTTCGGCGTATGTGTTTCCTGACGCCTACATTCTAAGAACTTTCAAGGCCAGAGTGAATAGGTTTCTTCTGGGTAAGCGTGTTTCATCTTAGGCTTCGTCATCGCCCCTTATGGGCGGGTCAGTGGCCAAACGCAAGCCCATTTAAATTACGCGGTCCTGGGACACTCCTCACACACGGTCATCTGATCCCAAACTAAGCAGAGCTTGTACTATGGAAACCAGATAACTGATATACTACATATTACTTTTTGTTTGTAAATACATACTTAATATACATAATTTCACCCATACTCAGGACATATTCATGCACACAAATGCATGTCTTGTAAGGGAATCGAACCCATGACCTGTGGCGCGATAGGTGGAATCTTAACCTACTGTGCTAAATAACCCGTCAAATCCGTCCGTCTGTTGCATAGAAAATATTTAATTCTAACAAAATTTATGTTATCGAAGATTTTTTTTTTCACTGACTTCAAAACTCTAGGATTCTTAGATCATTATTGTATATTTTTTAAAGTTAAGTTTGAGTTTGAGAGGTATTTTAAATGCATAAGAAACTCGAAACTGAAAAATAATATCATATACTATTTTTCAGTTTCGAGTTTCTTATGCATTTAAAATACCTCTCAAAATTTTTCAGTGACAGGCAACATTAACAACCGTGTATAACTGATAATTTGTCGATAACATTGAATAAAATGCTTTAATTGCGTTGTTTGTACTCCTTTCCGTTAGGTATACCATCATATCTTCAAAGTCCATGGTCAGTCTATGATGAAATATATATTTCAGTTTATGAAAAATCTCTGAACATACAAAAAAAAACATAAAAACTGTTCCTTTTGAAGGTGTTTAAAAAATATATTTGCTTTCATACTTTAAAATAAAATAATTTTCGTTAAATTATAAAAAAAAATCAGATGAAAGAAATAAATCTCAATCCAAGCATATTCCCCCTTATTAATAAATAAGGTTTAAGTCAATTATAGTAATACGTACGTAGAATTTATATACTCTGAGGTAATACCTAGGCTTAATATATATCCGTCACTTTCTAATGTCATATAAACTAAAAGGGATGAGGCTATATTAATACCTGGGTTTTACAAGACTGACTTACACCTTATTTATAAATAAGGGGGATTAAGTTTACGTTTGGATTACGTAATCCCTCATTTTTCGTAGCCCCGCCGCTAGCTGTATAATAGGATATCACATATCTACGTGTGATGCCGGGGGAAAAACGAAATGGTTTTAATGCAAACCAACAACACTATACACCATGCAGCTTATTAGCTGGTAAATGAGCTTTGGTGTTTTAGAAAGCTTTTCTGTTAGCTTTTACAACGACATAGTGACGGTTAGAAAAATGTATGTTAAAAGTTTTTGAAGTACAACAAATCCTACATTGCATTTGGATTTTAAATCTAGATATTATATACCTACATAGGATGGCATTAGGCTCAAAATGCTGGTACGTAATAATAATAGCGAATAGAAAGTAATAACCGCAGAAGAGTCAAAAGTATATGAATAGGAAAAGAAACAATCCGACAATAACGTTATGGAAAGAACATATACATTAGCCGTGACGTAATAGCTTAGATAATGAATTTTGAATGCCCTGTTTTAACAGTTAGTCAATTTATATCCTTCTATGCAGGCGTCTGTGTTTCCTGACGCTTACAATCTAGGAACTTTCTAGGCCATAGTGAATAGGTTTCTTCTGGGTAAGCGTGTTTCATCTTAGGCTTCGTCATTGCCCCTAATGGGTGGGTCAGTGGCCAAACGCAAGCACATTTAATTTAAAAAAAAAACCCATGAAAGAAATATGGATTAAATCGAGTATTGGAAACAAAAAAAAGAAAATTTTGTCATAGCTTTTGAACCGTAAAAAAATTAACGGACATAGACGCAGTAAATGTTTTATAATATTCTCCCCCGTGCAACTATTTAATTTGATCCATATTTCCAGAGACACCCTGACCTGACCTAACATATCGCACGTTTATATGTATACATGATTATCATCATCTACCTGCCCAGCTCCCAATCATGTACGCTTCTTCTATTCGGCTCTTCTATCCGTCAACCAGCATCATCATACCTATATCACACAATCCATCCTTTTTCGGTCTTTCTCTTCCCGTATATTCATCGGCTTTTATATCTTTTAGCCACATGGTTTTCATTCTTCCTCATAACATGGCCATACCACAATAAACGGTTCCTAGTAACTATTTTACCATAACATATTGGAATCACTTAGGATCTGCCGAGAATTCGAAAAAATTAATTGCGTAGCAATATTGCTTTAGCTTCCTTTTTAGCCCCCAAGGTTTTATCACGGACGTATAGATTTTCTCCTGTGTCTTTAGAGGTATCCGTGGATCACATGTTGTTCCTGTGACCAGTCGCCATTTCATCCAACCTGAGCTTCACTGCTTTATATCACGCTCAATATTACCATCGTTCTGCATTTGTTAACCGAGGTATCGAAAGTTGGAGCAGACTGGTACTAACACTTCATCGAGTAAAATAAGCTGGAAAGTGGATGAGATTTATAATTATATAGATACGTTAAAGTAAAATATGACAGGAAACTCAAAAAATCATGCGTAATATACGCATATCTTAAATGATACGCTGTGTGGCAACGATACGTGGCGAACTATAACTCAGGCAGGCTCAAACACAGCGGGGCCGCATACTTAATTGCCGAAACGTGCTTCGCGTGCTCCAACTGGAAATTGCACTTACACACCTCCAAATTAATCTTTCCTTTAAGATGGATTGCTGTCACACCGTTGCGTGATGTTTCTTTATTGATTGTTTGGAGAGTTTTCTAATCTCGTGGGTGTTAACAAATTGCTTGTATGTATATCATATTTTTCGGTGACGTGTTGCATTTATTTTATGAGCGTGGATAATTAGAATGCGTTTGAATTTTTTAATTGAATTTAAAGTTTAAATTCAGTTCTATTTACGATTAATAAATTGAATGCTTGCTGATTTCCTAGCTGGAATTCTTCTCAGTGTGGATTACGGTCCGGTGGTAGAATCAATTGTAACTTTGGTAAGTGCCTCAATTAATCATTTTTAAATACATTTTTTAGGTCAAAATTTTAATAATCATTGCCAGCCAGTTTCTATAAGATTTATGGAATACAATAAGAATTATAAGACTCATAAATTTAGTCCAATTTTCCTAAACTTTATTGTTCAGAAATTATAAAATCAAATGTAACAACAAATATTTACAAAATCCATTAAAAAAACGGCCCCAATATTAAATATGACATGTAATAAAAATAAATTGCAAATCAATTCATCGCACTGAACATTCGCAACACGTCCACCATTAAAATTACGCCACGGTGTAACATGCGTCCATTTTATATCGTAAATAAACCCATATTGTTGTACATTACAATTTTAGAACTGAAATTCAGCATGTGCGGTGTATTAAGAAATTAATTTATTTTATAAGACCTGCAGGATTACAATTTTGATAAAGTGGAAGCTCAGAGCTCTTTATCTATTTAGTTAATAATAATTATGTCGTAATATAACTAGGAATATAATCGAAAGTTAAAAGTGCCATAATAAAAATGACTACTAAGGTAGGAAACAAGCATACGTCCCACCTGATGTAAAGCGGTCACCGTAGCCTATTGACTCTTGCAACACCACTCTCGAGTTAAACATCATTTGCGAGTTGCTCAACATATCGCGCACGGGTAGTACACATGAAACAGCCCCAAAGATTAGACAAACCAAACCCAAATTCAGCTAAAATTAGAACCATCTCGAGAAGCAATTACTTTCTCTAGCAACACAATCAATTCCCGAATCTAAATACTGTTTCCAACCCCTCGAAGAGTCGATAAAGGTAAGCCTTTCTCAAGAGTTTACTCACCCACTCCCCTTCAATGTGGAGTACCGCCTCAATCGACTAGTGGTTCGAATTTAGCCAACAAGAAACCTACTTTAGGGGAATGATAATAGGGATGATTCCAAGGTAAAAAAAAATCGTCAGATAGATTATCAAAAATATTGGACACGATTGAATATTTGACGGGCCAGTTGGCGCAGTTGGTTAAGACTCTGGTAAAGATTCCACCTATTGCGCCGCAGGTCGTGGGTTCGATTCCCGCACTGGACATGCATTTGTGTGCATGAACATGTCTGTATGTCCTGAGTCTGGGTTTAATTATGTATATTAAGTATGTATTTACAAACAAAAAGTAGTATATATGTATTATATCAGTTATCTGGCTTCCATAGTACAAGCCATCGAGGAAAAATCCCTTTAGAGTAGTAATACTGAACAATCAAATTCCGCAACTAGTCAGTGATTTGTCTCTGATTTTGAACAGTAAGGACCAATCATTGCATCGTGTGTTTTGACTTGGCCAATCAAAGTGCATATGTCCTTGACTTAACCAATCAGAGCGCGTTGTCTGTGGTGGGGAATTGGCGGAATATATTTCAACCAAAATGAACGTCATTGCGCTTCTTTGGGTTTATTGTTCGATGGTACAAGCTCTGCTTAGTTTGGGATCAGATGACCGTGTGTGAGGAATGTCCCAGGATATTTATTTATTTTATTTATTTACGTATTTCTTGCTTTACCAAATCGTTAAAAATTTACAAAGATAAAGAGCGTGAATGTACGGCGTGGGGGATCGTGACGTCACTTTACAATAAAAACTGTACCATGACGTCACTTAACACACTTAAAAACGTGTCTAAATAGCCCTTCGCACTAGTTCGCACCTTTTGATTACGTATATGATGGACTAAATAGAATTGTTCAGTCATCTAGCCTTATCTACACATAGGTTATTAGTATCATAATGTACCAGGTGAATTAATGACTTGGTTCAAGACTTACAGTTGTAAAAAACCATGGAGGCTCCCGTATGTTTTGTTTAATACATCTTAAGAGGAAATGCTGGTGGCGTTTGTTCCAAACAAACGTAATCCTCAGTTTCCTCTCTGGATAATGACACTAGAGCCTTCAAAAACACAAAAACTTAACATTTTCAATGCCCTTATCAGACGTCCAGCGAACAAATATGACGAATATAAAACAACAAAGGACAACCGACAGACATAGCCAAAGCTCTTCTTATTATGACTCTTGTTTTTTTTTAAATCGATCCAGTTTTGGAGGAGAAAACCGGGGATTACGAAATAGCCATTTCGTCTAATTTAAATAGGTATAATCGGTCCAAACTGTAGTTGTCTCTATCGCCGTCGGGCGTGAGAGCTCGGGAACAGCGCGACAGCAATAGATATGTTAAAAACCTATTTTTCAAATTCCTTGCAGCCATCCTTTCCTCTTGTTTAAACGCCCACCCTGAAACTCACACGCGCGTTGCCGACTCTACACACCCTATTTGAAAAAACCGAATCTCAAGCTCGTTGTAAAATTCGATCCCGGGACCTTCGGCGCAGCATTCGACGTCACTTCTGTCACTGTTTCAAGTCTTAGGTCCGTTTTGTAGAACGTTAGTCAAGTTGAGATCAAAACGAGTCAATTTGGATCCTAAGTCTATGTTTTAGGATTTATTTTTCAATAAAAACATTTTCATTAACATAATTCTGAAGACTCTGTTTTAATTCTCATTATTTGATACGGGAAAGATATTCGTGATACAGTTTTGTTGTTATATCCAGTTTATAACAATGGTGAATACCACAACAAATCTACATTATACGTCTATTCCGCCATTGCCAACATTTTCCTATTACATTTTAATCATCACCCTTTTGAACCATACCCGGTTATAATAGAGCAATTACGACATAACTTATGGTACATAATATTCTGCTAATAGTGCTTTGTTGGCAGAAACATGCGGCGCCGCTTCTGTGCGTTATTCAGTGTAAGTATTATTATTATTAGAATTTAGTACGGCTTTACATTGTTGCCCAAATGACTGTTTACGTTTTAGCAGGCAGTTTTCACGTTATGGTCTAGATTTTAGATCGTGACTGTACTGTGGTTTCATTTAACACTGTTAAATAGACTAAGGATTTCGCTACGCTAAGCAGACGTCCATAGCATGTAAAAGAAGTGACAATCCTTATGAGTGCGAGAGAGAGAGACGCATACACAATTTTGACGTGAGTCAATAATTTTTCGACTAAGAGCACATATCGAGCCGGGTGCTGTATGATTCGTATTTTACTGAAAATCCTTACTTCCTTACTAATATTATAAATGCGAAAGTGAGTTTGTTTGTTTGTTTGTTACGCCTTCACGCCTCAACTACTCAGCGGATCATCATGAAATTTGGCATGCACATAGCCTATGGTATGGAGAAGGACATAGGCACATACTTTTTATCCCGGGAACGCGGGTGAAACCGCGGGGGACAGCTAGTAATTAAATAAATAAAAAAATAAAAAGACTTTTATTCATTACATATTTACAGGATTATATTATTAAATAAAATAAATAAATATCCTGGGACATTTCTCACACACGGTCCCAAACTAAGCAGAGCTTGTACTATGGAAACCAGATAACTGATATAATACATATACATACTTTTTGTTTGTAAATACATACTTAATATACATAATTACACCCAGACTCAGGACATACAGACATGTTCATGCACACAAATGCATGTCCTGTGTGGGAATCGAACCCACGACCTGCGGCGCGTAAGGTGAACCTTAACCAACTGCGCCAACTGGCCCGTCAATATATTAAGTAAGTAATATATTAATATTCTATTAAGAATTAGAAAAGAAGAAGAAGAAAGAAGTTAATTTGGTTAGTTATCAACATTATTTGATACGGGAAAGATATTCGTGATACAGTTTACAGCATACTGAGATCCTCCAAAACCTAGACAGCTTAGTAAAAAATACTTTGGCATCCATTTTGAACGTAAACTTGGAAGAGCGAGCATGGTTACAGGCTACACTTCCAGTGCGGTTAGGGGGCCTGGGCGTTAGAGCTATATCCAGCGTAGCTCTCCCTGCATTCCTGTCCTCCGTCCATAGCACTCAAAATTTAACTTGTAAAATTCTCTCACCTGTTTTGAATGATTTCGATGTAAGCTACATGGGGGAGGCCAGGAGTGCATGGAGTTTAGCTTGCCCAAACTCTGATTTCCCGAATAACACATCTTCTCAGCGGCTCTGGGACGGGCCGATCTGTGAGCTAGTACGGAACCAACTTGAAAAAACGTGCTCCAGCTCCGCAGATCGCGCCCGTCTTTTAGTCGTTGCAGAATGGGAATCGGGTTTGTGGCTTCAGGCGCTTCCATCGGCTAACACGGGCACTTTAAAGGATAATACCTCTTTTCGTGTGTCGGTTTCCCTTCGCCTGGGCACATTGTGCTGTGCTCCTCACCGCTGCCAGTGCGGCGCTGCTGTCAGCCAGCTCGGTCATCACGGCCTGTCTTGCAGCAAAAGTGCTGGGCGGATTCCCCGCCACGCCAGTTTGAATGACATCATCCGTCGGGCTTTTACCACCGCCAACTGTGTCGCCATTTTAGAACCAAATGGCCTGATGCGTGACGATGGTAAAAGACCCGACGGAATGACTCTTGTTCCTTGGAGGATGGGGCGGCCTTTGGTATGGGATGCTACTTGTGTGGACACCCTAGCGCCGTCTCATCTTCCTTTGACTCAAAATAAGGCTGGTGCGGCTGCTGAATCTGCTGAGGGCCTTAAGAGGCGCAAATATAGTACCCTTGATAGCGGATATATATTTGCGCCTTTTGGGGTCGAAACGTTGGGGCCGTGGGGAGTGAGTGCCAAAAAATTATATAAAGAAATTGCAGCGCGCCTAGTTGAGGCGACACGTTCCCAGAATGCTGGCTTATACTTCGGTCAGCAGATTAGCATAGCCATTCAACGTGGCAATGCTGCCAGTGTTCTGAGAACGTTACCCACTGGCACGGATTTAGAATAGTTTTATTTTTAAAATATTAGGTTTAGTTTAGAGTATTGTTTATTATTATTTCTTTTGTGTGTGTTATTAATTGAAAATAAAAATGTTCAAATTAAAAAAAAAAAAAAATGTATTTTTATGTAAGAACCCCAGATTGTGTGAAGGCCTCCTCCAAAGATACTGTGTTTCTTATACAAATTCTTTGCTGGCATTAATATTTGTGATATATTGTCAGTTTACATATATTGAGGGTCCAGTTGGCGTGGTTAAGGCTCTACATATAACGCTCCGCAGGTCGTAGGTACGATTCCCACCCAGGACATGCATTTGTGTACATGATCATGTCTGCATGAACTATTTCTGGGTGTATAAGTATTATATCAGTTATCTGGTTTCCATAGTACAAGCTCTGCTTAGTTTGGGATCAGATAACCGTGTGTGATAAATGTGTGTTATCAAAATCGCGGGATGTGACAATCATTAACACCATATCTTTTTTTAATACAATTACTTATTTCAACCAAAAACGCAATCATCCAAAAAACAGGTGCGGCCCAAAAAATCAGGAATAAAAAACCCTTCGTTCCAAACCAAACGGAAAAAATATTTCACGACAGGTTGGACAAAAGACTGGAATATTTCAACGTGATGTGTGCAGACAGGCCGAAGCGCCGTCGATACAATCCGCCAAAGAATTTTACGATGTACAAAGAAATTTACGTGAAAAGTGCTCAGGTTTTTCTTAAGGCTCATGTCTCACTGTCAGCGGTAGAGCGATGGTGTTGCTCGCTTGGGTGCTAAGGTCACATATGCTTAGGTTGTACGAAACAAAAGTAAAACTTCTTTATTACTTTTGAAAGCTCTTTATTTAAATCTTAATAATGCGATCGCGATATCTCTGGAACTACCAGTCGGATTCGAAAAATGATTTCAGTAGTAGTAAGCTAAATTATCCCCGAGCCTTAAACTACTTTTTATCTTACGGCAACTTAGGTGAAACTGCGAGTAACAGCTAGTGTACGATACGACATGATCACTTTATTCAATTGAGGCCGTCATACATACTTCACTTTTGGATGTAACAATTGACTCTAACCATTCGTTATTCACTACTTAGAAGAAACGGCAAGAAACTCAGTCAATAAACTATTGAATACGCCATATACATCTGTCTCCTTAGAAATTCCAACATTTTCAACTGTGAGAAAGCCAATCGTACACATATTTGGAACCGACTGGAAAATTTATCGGCGATACAATAATACATCGCTTACAGTGAGACACCTGCCGTATCCACGACAATGGCCAGATGAAATCACAGGGAAATATTTCATTAACCCTTTCCCGTGAAATTCAGGGCACGAGAAGGCCGGTCTGCACACTCATGCGTAAAGGACCGATACAAATGTACAGAAAGATGACCTTCGCTTACTGAAGACTAAATTTTTAGATGAGTGCACAAAAAGGTGAATTTGGTCTTTTTGGGTTGTATTTACTTTGGTTATTTAATCAAAGTCAAAGTCAAAGCCATTTATTCAATTTAGGCCCTAAAAGGGCACCTATGAAGGTCAAAGCTACTGAAGCTACCGCCAGTTCGTAAGTCGGCCTTCAACTGAGAAGAACAGGCAAGAAACTCAGCAAGGTTAAATTTTTTAAATATTTTCCTTGTTTTGTTTTTTTTTTTTGACAATCTATTACACTTCATACAATACATACATATTTTTTATCTTACAAAATAAAATACACAATCATCAAAACGAATAAACATTAAAAAAAAAACAAAACCAACATACAAAATAAATAAAAAATAATAACCTGCACTGGTTCATAATAAAATCATGTAGGACATGTAGGAATAATAGTGACAGTGGTCCACAAAGAGGAAATTCGTAGGAGAATGAAAACGACGGACATAGCTCGTAGAGTTAGTAAGCTGAAGTGGCAATGGGCGGGCCACATCGCTCGAAGAGCCGATAACCGGGGAAGAAAGGTTTTCGAGTGGTGACATCGTACTGGAAAGCGCCGAGTGGGACGCTCTCCCACCAGGTGGACCGACGACCTGATCAGAGTCGCTGGTCAATGCTGGATGCAAGCGGCCCAAAACCGTTCGAAGTGGAAGTCAATGGGGGAGGCCTATGTTCAGCAGTGGACATCCATAGGCTGATATAGAAAAAAGAAAGAAAAAAAAATGTTCTTGCGCGCCATTCGACGCAGTCATTAAATAACGTAATTAAAAACAAATAAAAAAATACACACAAAATACACACTCTTATTGATAGTTATAAACTAGCTATGACTATTAACATTTAATATTATATTATGATGATGCCAACCTATCAAAATAGCCAGTTCATCAGCTACTTTCTTTAATTTTATATTGCCTTTTTAGCTACTTTTTTAGCTACCATGAGAATGGTACAGTTGGCAACACCTTCCATATAAAAATAAACAAAATGATGATTTTTGAGCGAATAAACAATTTTAACATAAAGGAAGTACAAATTAAAAATAAATAAATCAATTAATGATATGATGATGATGATTTAATAGTTGTATGTAAAATATATTTTGAGGCATACATCGTGTAACGGAAAGGGTATCTACCGAAAGGGGCGAAGGCTACATACGGTAAAGTATCTCTATAAAAGTTTTAGCTCAAAATAAATTACTGAAAAAATCATATGATTCGCTCTATAAGGATCTATTAACCATCCCTTATTTACTGAAAAGAAGTTGGCTTAAACAAGCTAAATCTGTATTTACACCGTTGGTAAACTTGGTAATTACCACAAAATGAATTAAACACTTTCTCCAATGGCCGCCATTATAACAATTATACTTTTCTGGTGTTGCCATTCCTCGATATTCAAATACACAATATCAAAATAAACCGTTTTACACTTTCATAATAAATAATGCTGACAATTAATTATAATTAATCAATATTCAATGGTATGAAATTAAATAATATTCAAATAATATAAATGTTAATGCTAACAGATCTTTTCACGTCACTTGCTGTCACTGTGCGCCTAGTACTAAAGAAGGCGTGTATTTTAATGGATAAGCAAAAAGCCGCTGTTGAATCTGAACGTTAGTTTGAAGTTGCATACCTGAAATCATAAACTTCGGTTTTGGGTACGTTTGGTCTATTATTTTCTTCTTTATTGAGAAAAATAATAGTGACATAGAAAAAATCATTTTTTAAAACAACAAAAGAGAAGCCCAGTAACTAAATAGTACAATAAGACGGCCACTTTGTAGAATTTTGAGAAATGATTCATATTTTGTAGTCGTAAGGCCTATCAGATATAAACTAAGAGCAATCGGACCAATAACTAAATAGTTCATTATGGCAGACAGTATCTTACATTTTGAGCAAAGATTCAATTTATGTGGTCAAAAAATCTCTAAAATCAATTTTAAGCGTAATCGGACCAATAACTAAATAATTCAAGATGGCATTTGTTTTTCTTACGAAAGATCTCAATATATATCATTTAAAGATTTAATAATTTAATTTACGAATATTTTTTTACATTTTAAGAATCATTAAAAGTTTTATTACAATGACCACCATTTTACTAAAACTAAACTGGACGGTGACTGATAATGTGGACTATGCGAAAGTTAATGTGCGGACTATATGAAAGTGATATTATAAATAAAATGTATGCGACTGAAGGACTTTGTATCCATGGTCAAGAACGAATTAAGGAAAAAATAAGTAAAAAAAAATTGTAGGTACTTGACAGTCATCATTTCTTATGTATTTTATGATTTTTATGTTCGACTATCCTTCTGGACATTTTAAATTCTTTGACTAAATATTAATTTAGCAAAGATTATTGTTTATTTGAATGAATTCACCAAGTTTTAATCTAAACAACAAAGTTGGCATTAGTTAGCAATCAATTACGTTGGTACACCATTAAGAACTTCACAAAAGTTCGCCACTACATCATGTCGAGTTTAGGAGTTTCGTTATCACAAACAAGCTGACACTTAATAACAGCTTTATGTCTATTAGTTTCAAGGCAACTTATTTGTTTTTGTTAACTGATTTTAAAGTTTCGTTTTAAGTGATAATTGATGTTTCTAAAATTAATTTTGTTAGAGTATGTATTCGTATTGCCAAGTTGTAATTTACTTTTGTTATTCGCTACTTGTAGATCAAAGTTATTGTCAAAGTCATTAAGTTATTTGGCTACCTACACAAAGGCGGCTTGCTTAGCGCCTAGAGCCTAGCGAGTCTCCTAGTGTAGCAAGTAGCGTACGTAAAACATTTTAGAATGTTCGCGACCAGCCCCCCTAGACAAGATGGTTGTCGACAATCGTCTTCGTTAGTAAACGATCAACCTTTATAAGGGATTGATATAAGAGATTGTTAAAAATCACGTGATATTTCGATTTTAAATGTCAATCCCATACATAGGTTGATCGTTTACTGTCAATGACGATTTTCGATAACCATCTTGTCTACTGGCCCTGGTGCTTCTTGTGGTGGCTGATCTGCTTAAGTTTGCCATTTATTTACTTATTAAATATAGATTCAGTCTACTTTGTAGTTTTGCCGCCGCACCGGGGCACGCATTACATATTATGTAATGAATCTAAGCTTGTTTTAAAAAGAGTAATTGCTGAGTTTATTGCCGGCTCTTCTCAGCAAATGCAACCTTCCGAACCGGTATTAGAGTATTAGAGTCCGACTTTTCATAAGTGCCTGCGGAAAAAGCGTTCTACCAGATTCTTCAACCAAGAATAGTATGTTAGTATGTTAATGTTGAATTTATGTTTAATGTTCTTTGAGTAAATAAAAACTATATTATTTAAAAAAGTGAAAAAAAAGTAACAAAGTATATACAGATATTATAAATAAAACCTTTAACATAAATTAAAATAAAAAAATACAATTAGAAAACTTGTCCCAAAACGCTGCCCTAAGAATAATATTGTTTTCCTCGCATATGAAACACGTAGTGTAATTAATTCTGTTTCATAGGTATATGAGGAAAACCCTATGGCATGGAGAGGGGCAAGTGCAACTTTTTATCACTAAAAAATTCAAAATTCAAAATCATTTATTCAAATAGACCTTCGCAGGCACTTATGAAAAGTCTGACTCTAATACTCTAATACCGGTTCGGAAGGTTGCATTTGCTGAGAAGAGCCGGCAATAAACTCAGCAATTACTCTTTTCAAAACAAGCTTAGATTCATTACATAATATTTACATTCTAATCGCACTGAAAAAAATTGCGTGCCCCGGCGCAGCGGCAAAATTACAAAGTAGACTGAATAAATATTTAATAAGTAAATAAATAGCAAACTTAAGCAGACCAGCCCCCACAAGCAGCACCTGTTCACAAGTATGACGCGTGTGGCAGCCATCGCCCTCCTCGCCATATTGGAGGGAAGTGAGCGACCCGTCACTCTAGAACGGAGACCCAAAAAAAAAGAGAAAATACAAAATAAAATCTTCAAAATCTATAGCCATCTATAGCTTTACCATTACGGTAGACAATTTTCATTTCAAATTCATCCTTTTTCTTATTGCTAAAATTTACATATTTCATTAAATGCACGTTTAAAACTTAGCTCTTTGTACGTGGTCTCCGTAGTGAAGAGGGTCTGAGCGTCATGAAAGGGTTCACATTGTGATCAAACTTAGAAAGGGCTTGCTGGGATGTTTGGAATACTTTGGGGAATATCGAAATCCGCTTTATTAGGGGAGTTTAGCACGTTATGCTGTGTGCTGGGGTTCACTGTGGATGTTCTAGGTAAAAGTGGCACTGTTTTTTTTATTCGCCTAAGTCATTACGTTTCGAAAGGACTCCAATGAGGATCTTTCACATTACAAAATAACTTTTTGGAACACATAACATTTCTGAGCATTTGTTTTTGAAGTGATTAAAATCCATCAAGAAATTTCATACTAGTTTTATTGCATACTAGCTGTCCCCCGCGGTTTCACCCGCGTTCCCGGGATAAAAAGTAGCCTATGTCCTTCTCCATACCATAGGCTATCTGCATGCAAAATTTCATGATGATCCGTTGAGTAGTTGAGGCGTGAAGGTGGAACAAACAAACAAACTCACTTTCGCATTTTTAATATTAGTAAGGAAGTAAGGATTATAATTATGATTAGTATAGATTTGGAAAATTATTTTTTTGTTTGGAAGGGTACACTTCCCGTTTGGTCCCATTGTCATCAGATCAGGATTTGATTACTTTGAAGTCGGTTTTATGTTTTTTGTAAAACCGTTTTCTTTATTTTTTATAATGAAATGAATGAAAATGGAAATCAGTAAAATAGTCAGTTCTATGGTTTTTAGTGGAACGTTCAAATATGGCTCATATTAATCGCGAATCACTGAAATATTTAACCATATTGTTCTACGTAGGTAAAAATCAAGTTTCCCGCCTCATGCTGAGCATCCACCATACCATAAGTGATTGAGTTTTTGGAAAGAACTGTTCATAAGGCGCCGATCCCGCAGCAAGCGGTCTAGAGTTCATGGCACGAGTTCATAAAGTCTCAATTAAAAAAAAAAAATTGTACACCTCATGGGCCCATTCCGGCTTTACACAAAATGGACACTTGAACAGTCAAAGCTCCCAAATTCCAACTTCTCCTCTTCCTACTGTACGGTCGGTGAAGCTCGTCACGGCAACAAAGCAAATAATTTCCGACACTCGCACTGACACGCACACTTCACATAGTTTGTTAAGGGGGCCATATACTTTGTGGGGTTTGTGGGACAGTCCTGTTTTTTACCCTGACATTTTAGCTCTATAAATCAATATCGAGCAAGCTATATTTTTGAGTCCATAAACAAAACTAAAATTAAAAAAAAACTTTTATAAAAAAAATGTATCCCCATGATGCTTTGATTTGACAAAAAAAAACAATATTATTAGGTACCTGCATTAAGATACAATGACTAAGGACTGATTTGACAATTACTAGATTAGTGGTATTAGGTTAATTTGAAATTAGAACAGTTTAACCGCAGTTTATCGAATGATTAAAAATTCTGACATTAGAAGTACATAATACCACACCTCAAGTTGCACAATATATTATTAGATCAGCATCAAAACATACCACATATGCACTACTAAAAACACTTATTAAAATTATATTATTATTATATTATAATTATTATTAATAAATTAAATTCCTACATTTAACAATTTCTCAACACCATCTCATAACAACTGTCCTCCAAGCTACAAACAACAATACCAAATTCCCACTTCATACACAAAACATGGTCACCCAGCTCCTTGCATAGCTCGAGATGTGGCTCGATGGCATCGCAACGTGTGGAGTGGATTACAAACACGTACATGTCTGTTGCTAACAGTTAATAACATTATACAGCGAATAATATCAGCTTGAGGCTGTATAGTGGTCGTATAGAAGCTGTATAAGATTAAAATTTATCATTTGTAACCTCCTACTCGAACTATTTTTTAATAAGCTTTCTTCTTCGTAAGCGTGGTCGGTGTAGAATATTGATGAGGTTTTCCTAGTTACTTTATGTTGCGAAAACCCATAGGTTCCCACCATGGAGCTATTATTACTACGTATAGAGAAGCTATCATACGCAAAGGTTATGCCCCTTTTTTGAGAGTCAACTAAAGTTCTCTTTAGCGCTGAAAGAATTTGTCGTCTAAGCAGACAGTAGAAACACGTAGCGCTATCAGAACGCTTTTAGGAGTATTTTTCTCGCAAAAATCGTGAATTTCACGGCGCTTACGCGTTTCGCTCATCGTTATACAACAACAAGGGTGGTGGCCGGATGGCTTCACTTGAACGGAACATAGCTGTGATGTGTGGCGTCTTCTCTATACGTAGTATAATAGCTCGATGGTTCCCACATAATAAATTACTCAATAAGTTAACTGTCTTATGCCTGTACTGTATTAAAGAACGAGAATCAGATTGAGAATAGAATTTGTAAACGAGAAATAAACCTTAAATCCACTGAAAAAAAAAATTATTTAACAGAAACACAAAATTTTACTACCAATAACCTGAACAGAGTGACTTGCGAACTAAAAATTACCGGTAACAAAACTAGTTTTGGTTCATTACTAAATTGTTTGATTAAATGTAAGAGATATAAGATTAAATGTAACTAAAGTTAGTTTACAGACAACAAAACTTCAACATACATAACTAGTTTTGTAGTTGTTAAAAAAATCGCTTGTCTCTCAATAAATTTTCCAATAACTCGGACGTGTCGTGACCTACCAGCTTTCGAGAATGGAACTCCGACACAACGTAAGTTCTCCTTGACCGCCGCGGTCACATAGCAAAGATGAAAAGAATACAAGACCGCTCGCTGTGAGATCGGCGGCGCAAATTCAATCTGTATTATGCCTGAATTATTAAATAAGAGCGATGTAGATCCTCGTTTTATCCAGCCTTTTTTGGATAAAATCTCCTAGGAGTCATTAAAAATGTAATGTTAGCTAATAAAATATAACTGGAAGATTCGCAGTTAGCTTTTAGTATTTCGAGTTTTATGAATTTTTTAAGGCATTCGTTAACCGTCAATCTGAGGTTCTTCTTCTTATTTTTAAGTTTGGCAACCAAGCCCAAATAGGGCTCATTTCTGCCAGTGTCGAGTTATATTATAATATGTAGTTTTCCAGTCACAATAAATCACTTTAACATCATAGTCCTCAGTCAGTCACCGTCCATAAAAGTCACGTTTTAGTACAATGGTGGTCATTGTATTAAAACTCTTCACGGACTTTTTGAGACAACTTGAAAAGTCAAGATACACATAATTAATTTCATTTCACTTCACTGGATGCTGGTGCACATGGATGATCTTTGTTGGGTAAAATACCACCAAAAATACACAATAAAACTCAAAATACACAAAATGAAAATAAGAATGAAAACGCAACGTCACTCTGCAAGTTCCCGCCAAAAAGTCTATCGGATTAAATAAAACTTGAAAATGAGTTTTTTTTTTGTTTTTTTTTTGCGAATTCAGTGTTGGTCCCATATTAAAAGTTGTTCAGCATGACTAACCCAACATAGGTTTCGAAAATATGCCATCTCGAAATCTCCACCCAGTATAGCTTTAAATCATCTTAGTTAGAGATTGCGTTACGCTGCAGCACTACGCTACGCTCTTATACATCTTATTTAAAGCTAAGAGAAATTGCAGAACAGCTAATGGGAAATATGCAAATTTTTATGGAGACGGCTACACATTTTATTTTGCAATATTCAAGACCTGTCCCATATTTTCTATAAATTTCTTGAATTTTTAGTTATAAGTTCTTTGCGCAATGAATATTTTACGATAGAAGATCCCGCGGGTGTACTAATGCCTGCTTTTATTTTTACTAGCTTTAAAAGAGCTTCTGGGTTACCATAATATAGGTATTTATGACAGAGATATGGATCAACGAAAGTCCAAAATTCGCACATGCAATTTTATTATGCTTCAAAGGGTCGCGTACGATTTATCTTTATATGTCTCTACTTCTATTATATTTCAAGGATTGTGATACTTTTAGTACCTATGTTTTTATTTAGTGCACATAAACCTAGCTTTCAAATACAGCTATCAATGTAAAGGTACCTATATAAAATAATATTTCTTCATGTTCGTTTTCTGTGACTTGATATAAATATCTACGTACTTTGATTAAGGATACATCCAGATTGAGCGTCGAAGATGTGCACGCGTCGAAAAAAATAGCCTCTAACTGTTAGCGGCTAAATCAAATATAAATAAATAAAATTGCAAAATAATGTTTAATATTTTTTCACCCGATTTTAATTGGTATATTTCAACAACTGCTATCATTATTAACGTCACTATGACAAGCAGAATGACGCAGAGGGAGCGTAAACGTAGCTGTTACGCGCAGCAGCCTATAAAAGTTGGCCTGTTTTATATATTCGTGTAGTATGGCGACGTTAAACAAATTATACGTTTCTTAATTGTCTCCGAGCTTGTGGTAACTTCAGTAGCTTTGACCTTCATTTACTTTGATTTGACTTTGACTTTGATAATATGTTCTTTCGCCAAAACCTAAAGCTCAATCGACGAAAGTTTTCCAGGAACTCCACAAATAAAGTATCAAAATACAAATCAAATCGTACCCAATAAAAGTGTCTGACCCTGAAATCTTAGAAAGTCCCCAAACTTGGGGCACGTGAAGCCCTTCAAAACGACAATACCCACAAAAAGAATAACAAGTTTTATGAGAAAAAGTTTTTTTATTTATCAAGCAATAAAGGTACGTTAGTGTGTATGCCATATAGAGCTGTTGGTAACACCGTTTTGTTTTTTTCTTTTGTTGGAATTAATTCATGATTACTTGTTTCAGGTAAGCCCAAACTACAAGGAGTCTTCAAAACCTTCAAGTAAGAGATCGTTGACTTCTTCTTCTGTAATACTGCAAAAATAATTAATTTGAGTAGGCCTAATAACAATCTCTATCATGAGATAAAGTAATTTGGCCAAAAAGGTGAGAATACAAATATTAGGAGTAAAGTTAAAGTGAGCGAAGTACATATTACGATAAGAAAGTTTGTTCCACTTTTTTTACTTTAGGCCGATATATTTGACGTTCAAATGGCTCAGCCCATAGAGTAAGAATATTAAAAGACTGTACTAGAGTACATTACGTACTGGTCGTTCATAGTTTGAACTTGTGTACGATTTATCTGTGAATCCATCTGTAGTGACACAATGTGTACGCGACAATATATACGAGCGCGCCTCCCCGGCTCGAGTAGTCGTCACCCAACTTCTGTACATAGTTATAGTGTGTGCCTGAAAATATAATCACGAAGTTTTACCTACTAAAATATACTTTTTATTTTCCGAAACCGCATTACCCATTAGTAGAGTCAGATCAAATAAAGTGAATAAATAATTGGTTAATCTAGTAGAATATCAACAAGTTAATAAAAAGAACATAACCAAACATCTATATGCAAACTGCTCACGCTTTGCACAAGGTAATGTCGTTAACGCTGTCACTCTATTAGCATTCTTACTCTATGGTTTTACCCCTAACATTCAACATACATATCACCGTCTGTCAAATGGTATGTAAATGCTTGCTGTGGCCTTTAGTACAGTAGTACCCAACTAATATGGCTTACCGATGTACCTGCGCAGAAGTTACATTTTCAAAGTGCGCGCAATGCTATTGGTCGGCAGCTGCCGCCATGTGTGCGAAGGGGCGTGACTTGCGAGTGAGACGGAACTAACAGCTGCAGTGTATTATGAACCTTATAGTAGTTACCTAAGGTTGATTGTAATTTTTAAGCATTCTTTCATTAATCTTCGGGCCATACCTTCTTTTCTGTGCGAACGAAGATTCGACGCGCCTTATCAGTTGGGTACTACTGTAACAGCGATTAATTTATTAGGACGCCCTAGAAAACTTTTCACAACTATATTTGACGTAACCTTCTTGACAGTGACAATGTACCTGAGGCCAAAGAAGTGATCAAAACAGGCGCCGCTATTCTTAGGCATACCATTTATTTGTAAAACTTACTCTTGCAAAACTCTTATCAAAAAAAAAACTTTCCAAAAGGCGTATTACCATCTCCAAGCATATACTAAACTTCAAAAGAGCACCGCGCGTCTTAACTTCGACATAACCGCCCGAGTATTGACGCTTTGCCGATATTTTTGCGTGTGAACATACAGTTTGAGAAGTTACAAGTTTAATTGCTACACAAGTTGCCGACAGAATGATGTATGGAGTACCTACTCCTGTGCGGAGAGTGAGGGCTGATCGATCATCAGTGTCGGGATGTGTCTTTAAATATACCTATAACTATACTTATACTTTACTGAATGAAGAATGTATTCTTGAAGATATTTTGCTGTTCTTTTTATGTTTGACTAAGAGATGTAGGGCATAACGGGTTCTCTCGTTCGAAATTCGGAGCACCCGACTGTGGAAGCAACTCCACCTTGCAGAAGGTCGCCAGGAGGCGCTGTGCTGTTTGTGCGAGGTACCAGCGGTATAGTACCAACTGACACTGCGCTTTGTCTCTTCCACTTTGGGCTCAGTATCTCATGCTACGTCCTATTTAGTATAGTTTATTATAATAATCGGAAGCAGCGGCAGGCTAATTTTCTATATATAAATTGTATTTTGTAAAATATATTTAAAAAAAAATATAAATGTGTGCCATGTAAATATAACCTTTCGAAACGCGAGTGAAACCGCGGGGGCAACTAGTCATAAATAATAATAGTCGATAGCCGTCGAAGTTTTGTCCAAAAACGAGTCCGTTTCAGTCTTTATAGAGAGTGTCAGTTTTTATATGACAGGTGGGAGGAAAACGGCACATATCTAAAAACTAAATTTGTTCCGAGTTGAGTCAATAGTATTTTATTTTTATAATGATACGTAATAAATATTAATAGGTACTTTATGTAACGTATCTTATTAAGGAAAAACAACAAAGTGAATTTTTATCCTCAATTATAGTAAAACAGCGTCTCTATGTCAGTCTGTTCTTTAGTTGTCTTATTACTGGAGAACCACAGATTCTGATGCGGGGTCCAAAATTATAGTAAGAGGCATGAGTCGTGAGCACAGATTGACACTGCGCAGTAGTTAATTTTCGATCTGTTTGGCGGAATGAAGCAGGGGGGAGCGCCGAGCTGCACACGATTGGTGCGTCAGTCAATGCTCGTCGTTTATTGGATACCTGCGTGTCATTTGGCTACTGTGATTTAGCCAAAAGTGTACATGCGCGAGCTTGCCCCCGCTACTGCCTATCTGTGCTCACCATTCGTGCCTCATACTGTACCAAATTTGCTAAAGAGAGCTGAACAGTGAGCATTTATTTATAATATCCTGGGACATTCCTCACACGTGGCTATCTGGTCCTAAACTAAGCAGAACATGTGCTATGGAAACCAGATAACTAATGCACTACATTATACAACTTTGTTTGTAAAATATAGATTTACAACAAAAAAAAGGTGTATCGAAACAAGCTATGGCAGTGCAAGGTAGATAGATCTTCTGCCAGGCTTGGTCATCATGCCTGAGTGAGTACCGCAGTCCAACTGTACCTTACCTACATGTTGGACAGTTGTATGTATATTTTCTAAATATACCATCTCGAAATCTCCACCTGTTATATGCAGATCGTAGAATTTATATCTCTCTCTGTGTGAACTATCTTAGTGGAAAACTGATAGATGACGCTACATCACTCCCTTTCTAGACCATAGTCAGTGATTTGTCACTGATTTTGAACAGTTAGGACGAATCACTGCATCGTATGTTTTTGACTTGCCCAATCACAGGGCGGTGGGAAATTGGCGGAATATATATCAACCAAAATGACGTCTTTGCGCTTCTTTGGGTTACAAAATTATTCGATGGCTGCGGTGGACTGTGCGAGCTTAGTCATAGTAATGCCTAGCAGAACCAAGAAGCACGATGAGTCGGCTGCGTTAGACCTGATTGTGGCGAAGCTTCTTTGTCTGACTGCTTGCCGGTGGCGAGTGGTGAACTTGGATGCTGCTCATAATGGTCACACTGATGTTCTGTAATTTGAAGGTTAAAAATGTACCCATCCACCATGCGCTCATAGTGTAGCATGATAAGCCGTTCTTAATCGATCGGCAAGTTAAGCTACCACCGTCGTGGTCGGTACCTGAATCGGTGACCGCCTAGTGGTATCTCAATTCGAGCGTTTCCGTGCTTCGGAAGGCACGTAAAGCCGTTGGTTCCGGTTATCACTTCATAGTTGCAACTGCTAGTTGGAGGCCTTCCAGGCCGCTTGAAAACTCCAACAGTAGGTTGACCCCTAGCCTGCCTCCATCAATCCGCAGTGGGCATGCGTGGTGGAGTAGTCCCAGTCCCTTTCACCCTGATTTTTGAAAAGAGGCCAGTGGGACATTATATGCATATACATGATATGAATGTGGATTAACTTTGTCAGCGCGATGTAGGATGTCGTGGCGCCATCTATCTTTCTGTGTGTGAACGAAGCTCAGTATAGCTGATAGATGTCGCTACAAAGTCAACAACAACTCTTACACGCAGTCGGCGCCGTGGGTAAAAGATAGTGCAATACAAGTTTCATATGTTGATAATATTGAACAGTCTATTCAAATAGTACATAACTGTGGCGTGATGTGCTGGCTGTGCTTGTTGAGCTGAAGAATTAGAGGAGGTTTAGAAATTTTATATGTAAGTAATAAGTATTGTAAGGGTTCCGTACGGTAGGGTGTACGACGGGACCCTATTACTAAGCCAACGCCCCGTCTGTCTCTATATTTATCTGCCTGTAACAAGGCTGTATTTTTTTAATTAAAAGATATTCTTTAACTAAAAAGAATAGAATAAAAATATAGTCGAAACTATTCAGAATCTAGGCATTACATTATACAGTAAACTATTTCTTGACCTACACATAGATAATGTCGTAAACAAGGCTTGACGAATGTGAACTCTTTACACTAACCCCCTTATTCATAATGAAGTTATCAAACGTTGATTAGCTAAAATTCTGAAGTATTTATCTGACACGTGACATTTGGTGATCGAAAGAGTGAGACGGAGGACACTATTACACTGATTTAGTTAAAAAGCATTATGAATAAGGGGGTCGAACTAAAGTCGGCCCTGGTTATTGTGACACTGTTTACCCAAATAAAAAATAAAACAAAAAAATGAATATAATTAATAGTGTTTTCAATATTTGTAACAATGCCTATTTCTTTACGTTTCAGGCCTATAACTGGTGAAATGGACACATCGAATTCTAGTTCACCTTAAAACCTTGAAGTGGCCGATTGGATATTGATAATTGATGCTGTTTTATTAATCACCAGTGTAACAACGTCTATAGTCATCATATTCCTAGGCTTTACGTCTTGGATAAGATTACCCGGATTCCGAAATTATCAGAATTACATATTTCTGAACACAATAATTGCTAGTTTCGCATCTTTAATGACATTATTAATAGCTATTCTTTCATCTAAATCAATACCACATCCTTACGATTATTTAATAAAATCTTTATTGTTTTTTTTCTACTTATCATTAAATTTTTGGCTGTTTGTTGTATGTATCGTATTTTACCTTCAAATAGTTAAAGTTTTCAATACTAATATCACCAGGAGATATCTGAAGAGTGCATTATTTGCGTGGGGCATTCCTCTAATATTAACAATAGTAACGGTTAATATATTAATAATAGGTTATATATACTTATTTCACAAAAACATATTAATTTTCTGCACCATATTTTTTATTAGTATGTTTATATTACCGTTGTTCATGAATTTATATATTTATGTTAGAGTGTTGTGGTCTCTGGTAAAGAGCACAGATACTCGAAGACCTTTAGAGGTATCACGTCGCATACTTTTAGCGACCTTAATATTTGTAATGAGTGGTGCTTTAATGTTGCTAGCTATTATAATATTATTTGTTGCTCTACCCAACGACAATGATAATTTGGGGCTGTTTAACTTTCTACAAACAATTTTGATTAATGTTTTTTATTGTATGTTAAAATCAAATCGTAAATTATGGTGCAAATGGTATATGGCAATATTTTTGGGGTTGACTATTATTTTTGTAATAATAGTTTCAATGCCAACATCATAATTAAATTGTATTAATAAAATGTCTACTCATAGAAAAACGGAGTATTTTGTGATGTTGATTTTTTGATGTTTATTGGACAATAGACAACGAAAAGACAACTAAAGATTCCATGTATCGCGCCGCAGGTCGTGGGTTCGATTCCCATCTTGGATCGTGGATTCGATTTATATATAAATTTAATTAGCACTAAGATGTAAAACGCTGCCTTTGTGTCTACTCATTTGAAAGAGAATCTCTGCGATTGTATCAGTTAGCTGGATTTATTGGGAGACCTTGGGGACTAAAAAGGAAGCTAAAGCAATTTTGCTACGCAATTCATTTTTTACAATTCTCGGCATTCACGGATGAAATGCATAAGATCTGCTTTAAATTCGGAAAAATGAATTGCGTTAGCAATATTGCTTATCTTCCTTTTTAGGCAGGAGGATTGCCGGTTCTCCCGTTTAAAATGTTGAGTACACTACTTAGGATATACCACCACCTTACAACAGATCCCAGCCAAATAACATAAATTTTATGTTGAGTGGTGTTCTCTTTCGTTGTCGCCAAAGCTCCATGAAGAGGCGCTGACCCAGCAGTGTGCGGGGGTACCCGCAATTTAGTGGACCTTTGTCGGCACAAGAACTCCTCTCAGCACCTCTTCGAACCCCTTTTGAAGAATGTTGTGAAAGGAGGGTCTAAAACGCGCGAGTGATGTCTCTGGTCTTGCAGGCCAGGAATTGTTTTTATCCTTATGAAACGCGTGAACATAACCTGTGAATGTCTTTCTTCAACTCTAGCCGTGCTGCCTATCTCATTTTCGTATCAAATTTGCTCGATAAAGTCTTCAAGATACTGTTGGGACTAGACCGCATCCTTGAGAGTATGGAAGCGCTCTTTTTACGAATGATCGCCGTAAAAGTCGTCGGTTCTAGCCTGAGCGAACATAGTTGAGGCACTACAATATCTTGGCAGTCCCAACAGAATTCCAAGCCATAGTTGGTCCACAGGCCGCTCGTGTAGGCGGTTTGACAGTAAGCTTTAAACAATGTAACCTTAGCTTCCTCACTACAGCGAGTAAACCTATGAGCCAACATATTACATCTAGCAGCCAATGTCCTGCGTTCACGTTCAATATCTACCTGTTCCTTAAGGTCCTCGGTCCTTCTATTACCACGGAGCCGATTCAATATTATACAAAATTCACAGAATGAAATTACAAAGGCTTAATATTTTAATCTAGTAACACTGCTATCACAACGAAGTCGTGAAAATTATCTTGAAGCTGGCAACACCCACGGCCATTAGTTTAACTGAATTACTATTGTAATTTCACGGTTATTAAGCGATTATTCAAAATGTTGGCGTAAGATAATTTGTCAGCGGTTTTCAAGTGAATATGGCGTAGAGTTACTTCAATTATAAATGTATTTAGGGTTGTCGGGTTTTATTATTGGCCTTAATAAAACGTAGAGGTACTGAAGACAAATAACCAGCTTGAGGCCCTCGACTCAATAGACCGCCGAGCCAGGAGACTCATCTGAGATGAGTCTTTAATTAAGGCGAAACTCACGAGCCTCGACCATCGAAGAAAGGTTGCTTATCGGTTTTCTACAGAGTTTTTGGAGAGTGTGCGCAGGAATTGTTCTACCTAATTCCACCATCCCCATATTTACACCGAACCACAAGACGCCGAGAAAATTTTCATCCGTACATTTTTGACATACCGAAAATACGGACACAGCGTTTTGCATCCTCATTTATAATGCGGACAGCAAGGGAGTGGAACTTGCTTCCGGCGTCTGTGTTTCCTGACGCTTACAATCTAGGAACTTTCAAGGCCAGAGTGAATAGGTTTCTTCTGGGTAAGCGTGTTTCATCTTAGGCTTCGTCATCGCCCCTTATGGGTGGGTCAGAGGACAAACGCAAGCCCATTTAATAAAAAAAAATAAAAATAAAATGAGGGTATGAGTAAGCTACTTCAACTTGATTACGTTGGGCCCATTTGGGATCCTTTCTGTAGTAAGACATTATAGCTGTTGAAAAAGTGCAGAAAAAATCTGCGCTGTTTGCGTTATAAAATTTTCACAATCTTTTAACATATTTTTTTTATTTTATTATCAATCCAAAAAATATACATAGGGATTAGTATAAAATCATTCTCAATAAAACCACAAAGACTTATAATAAACTAGCTGCCCGGCGCGACTTCGTTCGGGTGGTGCTACCCTACCCTGTGGTGCTGCCCTACCCTACCCTAACCTATCTAAACCATCCAGGGCGCCACCCAAACGCATACAATTTTTTTTATTCAAATCGGCCCAGCCGTTTAGGAGGAAGGAGTTCAGTGATAAACAGTTACAAACAGTTACAGTTGAATTTTATTTATAAAAAGATGGAATGACTTCTCGCTCGACATTCGTCACATTGATATGCAGTAGGTATACAAATTATGTTTGGTTAATAAATAAATTAAAAAGAAAAAAAAAATGTAAAATAGGCTTGCTGGCCTCCGACTGACCCCAGGATGAGTTACTAGGTCGAGAATGTAACACGCTTACCGAGAAAATTCCTATTCACTAAGAAGAAGAATTCACTATGGCCTTGAATATATCTAAGTTAAATATGTCGTGAAACATAGACCCAGAAGAGAAATAAATTGCAAACTTAGGGGGGCTAAAAAGGAAGCTAAAGCAATATTGCTACGCAATTCATTTTCGAATTCTCGGCAGATCCTAAGTGATTCCAATATTTTTTGGTAAAATAGTTACTAATTATTCAATTCATTAAAAGATTTGGAATTGATGAATCGCATAAGATCTGCTTTAAATTCGAAAAAATGAATTGCGTTAGCAATATTGCTTAGCTTCCTTTTTAGGGGGTCTGTTCACATGTATGACGCGTGTGGCAGCCATCGCTCTTCTGTTAGAATAAAAAGAGTTTTTAGTTTTGATACAGATCTTTTTGTTCTATATAAGTTTATTTTTCTACTTGTCTTTTGTTAATTTTTACATGTCATTGCATGTCATTGTGTGTCAATGTGAAAATAAATTATTTTCTTCCGAATTTACCAACGTACTTGTTTTATCTAAACTTCCCGTAATTTCTACTGAATATGCACTCTGCACGTTAGTGGAACTTGAGTGGCCCCACTAACAGATAGAACGATAGACTATACACCGCAACAAAATGGAGTAGCCGAGAGAGCAAATAGGACTATCATCGAGAAGGCGAGAAGCATGCTCGAGGAAGGAAATTTGTCAAAGGCTTATTGGGCGGAAGCAGTCCATACATCGGTTTTCTTGAAAAATAGATCACCAACCATTGCCGTCAAGGGAAAAACACCAGAGGAAGCGTGGTCTGGTAAGAAAGTTGATCTCAGTTTTGTAAGAGTTTTTGGGTGTAAGGCATATATGCACATTCCAAACCTGTTGGAAACATTAAAATATAAAATCTGTATCTATGGATTTTTGACAGCTCTCGCCATTAAATACGTCAATCAGAGAACACGTCCTTTTTATTCTGAAAAACCATATAAAGCCCATTTTGCTTCATGGTCCTTCGAGCGCCGTGAAATTATAACTAGCAAGTGACAACAGTGCTGGAAATATTAAAAGAAAAAGTGTTCCATCGGACTAATTTGTCGTCAGCTGAGTGCAATTTTTTTAGTGTGCTTCCGTTCGGGCTACCATTTTGCTCGACTCCACACGGGGTTCACACACTGCAGCGTGACGTCACATCCGACAAGCAAGACGGAACGAGTTCACCGTCAACCAACCTGATTAGTGTTGCCTCACGTCATCGCGTAATTACAGCATCGAGCGAGACGTCAACAGGGCAGTCTATTCCAGGATACACCTACGGTAACGAGTGCGAGCGAGAAGCAGGCAGCTAGCTATCGATCTCTATTGCTGATCGAACGGAACTTTTGGTTGAAGTTACAACAAAAAACATTATCTATGACATTATTTCGTACACATAATTTTTTCCATAGCGGAAGTATTGAAGAAATTGAATTGTTGCAAAGGTACCAATTGCAGCGTCCATTTTGTTCTTTTTTTTTTGCGTCCTATGTCAAGGGAGAGTACAAATACTCATATAAAAGAATATTTAGTAATTACGTACAAAATAAATACAATAAATATAAGGTGTAAAAAGGTGCACGTTATACAAAATGGACGACGCCACATTGAAAACTTTAATGAACAAGCGAACATCCTTGAAGGGGTCAATTACCCGTCTTAGGAATACTCTTACCAAGGAATTTCTTGCCAAGGCTACTGTTCAAATGTTGACAATAAAGGAGGAACGATTAGAAATTTATTTTCGCGAATATAATGATACTTTGTATCAACTGGACGACAAGGACGATCCTACTCCCACGGAAAATAATTACTTCGAATGCATGGACTTACTCCGTACACAACGATTATCAGCAACCTTACATAATATTACTAACAATAGTAACAATGAAACCAAGGTTTCTTCAGCTCAATTTAAGCTTCCAAAAATTGAAATACCAATGTTTGATGGTAAGTACCTAGACTACAAACCTTTCATCGATCTCTTTACATCCTTAGTGGACAAAAATACAAGCTATGATTCCATACAAAAGCTAGTTTATCTACGGTCATTTCTTAAGGCAGAGGCCTATGATCTAATATAATACCTTCCGGTTGTAGGCTCTAGTTATACACAGGCTTTGTCTTTGCTCAATGATAGGTATGATAATAAACAAAAAATAATATTCGACCACATAGCACAGATATTGGACATGCCTAGCATAACAAAACCAAACGTAATAGCTTTAAGGAGTTTAATTTCGAACGCCAAACAAAATGTTGCAGCTCTCAAGAATTTAAAACAGCCTATTGAACAGTGGGATAGCATACTAGTATGTGTTCTTTTGCGTAAATTAGATCAATATACTAACCGTGAATATTGTTTACAACATGATACTACAAAGGAACATACTTTTTTAGCCTTCATTAAATATTTAGAGGGAAGAGCACTAGCGCTGGAAAACTCTGCGGACTCCGGTTTAGACAAAAAGATGCCAGAGAAGTCAAATGCTGCTCCTGCGATACTGTAAAATAATAATAAACGTGACTGCACATTCTGTGGTAAGAATGATCATAAGTTGTTCAATTGCCCTAAATTCATGTTATCATCGATCAGTGAAAGAATATCTTTTGTCAAAAATAAAAACTTGTGTAAAACTTGTCTAAATAGTCATGCAAGTAAATGCAGATATCATTTTAAGTGCACACACTGCAAACAGCCACATAATACCTTAATTCATGAGGAAGATGACAAAACTGCCACTAAAAATTCGACATCATTACTTTCAGGCATAAACAACAATAGCCAGGTTCTCTTGCCAACTGCTAGGGTAAAGCTTGTCACAAAAGATGGTTGTGAAATCATAGTTAAGGCTTTATTAGATTCAGCTAGTCAATCTTCTTTCATAACAACAAGCTTAGCTACTAAAATTGGCAAAAGGCTGTCATCAAACTCAACTGATATTGTTGGCATTGCAAACACAGAAAAATCTGTCAAGCATTCTATTCAATTAGATGTGTTTTCATGTACTTATCCATATAAAGTTAATGCAAATTTCCTTGTAGTTGACAAAATAACAACAAGCTTACCACAGACTACATTTGATTTGTCAATGATTTCTTTACCAAAAAATATTAAGCTAGCTGACAGTAGTTTCCATATTACAAGTGAGATAGACATATTATTATCCTCAGATATATTTTTTCAGACGCTACTGCCACAGCCTGAAGAACACAATAAGTCCAGTGATCCTGCACAACCCCGTCTCGTTCATACACAGTTCGGCTACATAGTTGCAGGCAATGTCCCGGTTCAACCTCTTCAAGATGCTGCTGTTTCATTATTTTGTCAACAATGTAAATCTGACATAAACAGTACATTATCCAATTTTTGGCAATCAGAGGCTGTACCAGAATTATACACTGAACTAACATCAGAACAACAACACTGTGAACAATATTTTGAAAACACAGTCAAGCTCGTGGACAATCAATTTGAAGTTTCCATGCCTCTAAAAATCTATGATGTGAATAACACATTAGGTAATTCATTAGGATTAGCCCTAAAACGATTTTTAAATCTCGAAAAAAGATTCAAAAAGGATGTAACTTTATTCCATGAGTACAAAAATTTCATACATGAGTACATTGACCTTGGTCATGCAAGCTATGTTGACATAAGTACATACGATTTAGCAAAAGATGCTGTGTATTTTATGCCACATCATCCAGTCATACGTGAAAATGCAGTAAGTACAAAATTACGCACAGTTTTTGACGGATCAATGAAAACTTCAAATAAAATTTCATTAAATGACATTATGTTAAATGGCCCCGTGGTTCAGCCTGAATTATTTGACATTTTAACTCTATTCAGATTACATAAGTATTTTTTTATTTGTGACATCAGGCGCATGTTCAGAAATATTTTAATTTCAAAAGATCAAAGGTCATTACAAAATATTCTTTGGAGGGACAGCCCTGATCAAGAAATTAAATGCTTACAGTTAAATACAGTCACATATGGATTAAAGGCATCATCCTTTTTAGCCACTCGGTGTTTAAAAGAATTAGTAAATAGATTTCAAAATAATTATCCTCTGGCTACACCTGTGATATTAAATTCAGTTTACATTGATGATGTGTTGTACACAAACAATCAATTGGATGTAATAATACAGGTGAAACAGGAGCTCATTAAATTATTAGCATTGGGTAGCTTCACTCTTCATAAATGGGCAGCCAATGATACCAATATTTTACATGATATTCCAGAGAATCAGCAGCATCTTGGAGAGAAAATTATTCAGAATGACATTAAAACTTTAGGGCTGAGTTTTGACATAAACTCAGATTCATTTAAGTTTACTTCTCCACCCAAGCAAGCGGTAAGAACAAAAAGGGAAATATTGAGTTTTATTAGCAAGTTCTATGATCCTCTAGGTTTAATTGGGCCAATTCTTGTTCATGCTAAACAAATCATGCAAAATCTTTGGTTATCAAATACAGACTGGGACGCAATTCCCTCACCTGATTTGCAAAAACAATGGCAATATTTTTACAATAGTTTAATTGAAATGCAACCTATTCAGGTACATAGAAGTATATGTAGTATAGATACACCAAAATTGCAATTAATTGGATTTTCAGATGCTTCAAATATAGCCTATGGTTGTGCAATTTACTTGAGAACCACTGATGAACATGATAATGTCAGCATTTCCTTGATATGCTCAAAATCGCGTATAAATCCAAAATCGAACAAAGCGCAATCTATACCTCGTTTGGAATTAAATGCAGCATTATTATTGTCAAAATTAGCTAAAAGAGTTTACAATACTTTAAATAAAAAAATTGCATTAAATGAAGTACATCTTTTTACAGATTCTCAAGTTATATTAGCATGGCTCAAACTAGATCCAATTAAACTAAATGCTTACGTAGCCAATAGAATTAAATTGATTTTAGAATGCACAGATAAATTTGATTGGGCTTACATAAAAACTAAGAAAAACCCGGCAGATTGCTTGAGTAGAGGAGTCAAACCCTGTGACTTACAAACACATCAATTGTGGTGGTCCGGACCACAGGAAATGTCTAACTCTAATTATAATTTTAGCGATTGTAGTTATGTAGTGCCAATAGACATACCTGAGGTAAAACCCTATGCGTTGAGCGGGACGGCTTGTGCAGTATCATTGGAAGAAAAGGTATTTCTTGACATCTTTATTAATAAATACTCCAATATTAATAAGGCACAACGTGTACTTGCTTATGTTTTACGATTTTGTAATAATATTAAAAAGGATTCTATTAAGTACAACCAAAATTTCATAACATTTTCAGAATGTAATAATGCTTTACTTCTTCTTATAAAACATGAGCAAGACAAATACTTTAAAAAAGAAATTAAATACTTACAGAATAGCCAACCAATACAAAATTCTTCTAATATTAAGAATCTTAATCCATTTTTGGACAAAAATGGTATGCTTAGAGTAGGAGGTGGGCTGCAACATTCTGATTTGCCTTTTTCTCAAAAGCACCAAATTATCTTACCAAAGCAGTCTATAGTGACTGATTTAATAATTAAAAATGAACACTTAAAGCTATTACATGCCGGCCCAAGGCTTGTCTTAAGTAGTTTAAAACAACGTTATTGGTTAATAAACGGTTTACGTTCTATCAAACATGTTATACATAAATGTTTAACATGCTTTCGTTTCAAAGCTGCCACAGCCCAGCAACTGATGGGATCTTTGCCGGCTGACAGAGTAACTGTTAGTCGACCTTTTCAGAAAGTAGGAATAGATTTCGCAGGTCCTATCCTAGTAAAGCAATCTCGTGTTAGGAGTGTCATACAAACTAAGGCTTATATATCTCTGTATGTATGTTTTACAACTAAGGCCATTCATTTGGAATTAGTCTCTGACCTTACTACAGATACCTTTATGGCAGGCTTCAAAAGATTCATAGCTAGGAGAAACTTACCATCAGATGTTTGGTGTGACAATCAGTCAACTCACAAGGGTGCCAATAATGAGTTAGCACTAATTTATAAATTGTTAAATTCCAAATCTCATCAAGACACTGTACAAAGTACAGCTTGTAAATTAGGCATAAAATTTCATTTTATACCTAGTTACTCACCTGTATTTGGAGGACTATGGGAAGCAGCTGTCAAAAGTGTAAAATATCACCTTAAAAGAGTACTAGGAAGTCACATTCTCACCTATGAACAGCTGTACACCGTACTCGTCCAAATAGAGGGAGTATTAAATTCTAGGCCGTTAACACCAATGTCTTCAGATGCAGATGATTTGTCATTTTTAACGCCAGGTCACTTTTTAACTGGAGCACCGTTGAACTGCATTCCAGAACAGAATCTAACAGATGTACCAGAAAATAGACTCAAGTTTTGGGCTAAATGTACTGCACTAAAACAACTGTTCTGGAAACATTGGTCAAGGCACTATTTAAATGTATTACAAAATCGTCCTAAATGGCAAAATAGCATGCCAAATGTGAAAGAGGGAGATTTAGTTATACTAAAAGAGTTAGATACTCCTCCCATGACATGGCCAATGGCTAGGATTACTAAGGTTTTTCCTGGTAAAGACGGTAAAGTAAGAGCCTTAGAAGTTAAAAAATCTAATGGCACAACACATAAAACTTCAATTACAAAGATATGTATTATGCCATTAAATTAAATATTGTAAACCAACTTTTGTTGAAATATATTGCAAAATTCTTATTTCAAACTATGTTATTAAGGTTAAATATTGTTAATTTTATAATTAAAACAAGTTTATAGAGTAAACATGTATAATGTAGTAAAACTTTGCAAATGTAAATTATCTAGTAATAATGTTTTTGTACTATTACAATACTATTGTACATGTGCTACTACTATTATATTATAGTATATATGAGTCTTTGTCAACTTAACTTTATAATTATGTCTATAGAATGTTTGATGTCTCTAACAATACATACTTACAACAACAAATATAAATAACTTGCTGTGAACCCAAAGTTGCCTCATACAGTCCGCTCAATATCGTTGTGATATCATCTTGTTGTGGGGAGTATGTTGGAAACATTAAAATATAAAATCTGTATCTATGGATTTTTGACAGCTCTCGCCATTAAATACGTCAATCAGAGAAAACGTCCTTTTTATTCAATAAAACCATATAAAGCCCATTTTGCTTCAACCAAAAGAGGAAAAAGCTAGATGCAAAAAGCATGGAGTTAACTCTAGTCGGATATTGCGAAGACTCTAAAGGCTATCGACTAGTGGATACAAAAACGCATCGGCTTTATAAGGCTAGGGATGTTGTATTTATTGAAGCTCAACAAGAAACAAAGAGAGATAAAGGGATGGAGAAACAGACTGAATATGAAGTATTGATTCCAGAGGTGGAACAAACTTACAATCATGAACAAGTCTGTGTTCCTCAAGGTTTAGAGCCTGATGTGACTGTAGATGATCAGCCTCAAGAAGAGGAACAATCAGATACTCATGAAGAGATGATGTATATTCCTCCAGTTCCTGAAACTGAATCAACTGTTGATGAGCAACCTCAAGAAGACACAGAGTTTCTAGACTGTGAATCTGACACAACTGTTGATGATCAACCTCAAGAAGTGGAACGGAGATATCCACTTAGAGCTAGAAAACGCAAAGATTTTCCGGATTACTTGCTGTATCATGCTGCAGAATCAGAATTGGACCCTACTACGGTTCAAGAAGCACTATCAAGATCTGATAGTAGAGAGTGGAGAGCAGCAATTCAGGAGGAGATTGATGCCTTGAAGAAAAACAAAACATGGTTTTTGGTAAAACCTGAACAAGCAAGCAACGTCGTTGATTCAAAATGGTTATTTAAAATCAAAGAAGAGGCGGGAAATAGAAGAAGATACAAAGCTCGACTTGTTGCCAGAGGTTTTAGCCAGAGATATGGCATTGATTACGACGAGACATTCTCACCAGTGGTTAGACACAGCTCGTTACGAGTTCTCCTGGGAATAGCAGCACAAAGAGGCTTAAATATAGACCAAATGAACGTAAAAACTGCATTTCTACATGGAGATTTAACGGAAAATGTCTATATGAAACAACCAGAAGGTTTTCATGAAAAGGGAAAAGAAGACTATGTGTGTCTACTTAAACGGTCGCTTTATGGGTTAAAGCAAGCCCCTAGAGCATGGAACAACAAGCTGAACAATGAGTTATTGCAGTTAAAATTTATGCGATGTAAAAATGAACCTTGCATATACACGAGATCCCAGGGTATGAAGATTATCATTTTAGCAGTATACGTGGATGATATGCTTATTTTTTGGAATGACGCGGAAGAGTTGCGCAATGTGAAAAGAGACCTCATGACAAAATTTTAAATGAAAGATCTTGGGAAGGCAGAAGATATTCTGGGAATGCACATAACGCAGAACGATATTGGAGTCAAAGTTGATCAAGAGAAGTATGTCAACAAAATTTTGAAGGTTTTTGGGATGGCTGACTGCAAAGTTGCTTCAACACCATCAGTTTCTGGTCAAAAGCTAGAAAAACCTGGACCGGAACACAAACCTGATCTGACGATTCCATATCAGAATCTAATTGGTTCGCTGATGTACTTATCTGTCTGCACGAGGCCAGATATTGCACATTCAGTCAATTATCTTAGCCAATTCAATACCTGCTATGCTGAGGAACACTGGATAGCAGCAAAACGAGTGCTGAGATATTTGAAGGGTACTAAATGCCTTGGGCTACAGTACAAGAGGACAGGAATGAGTAAAGTTCAGGGTTATGCAGATGCGAGTCATGCCAGTTGTTATGATAGGAGATCATACTCGGGTATGGTTTTTCTGCACATGGGAGCTGCAATCTCTTGGGAAAGCCGAAAACAAAGGACGGTTGCTCTATCTACAGCGGAAGCTGAATATGTAGCAATGTCTGAAGCTGCCAGGGAGGGAATATTCCTGAAAAGATTGTACTCCGAGGTCACTGGTCAAGCTGAGGCGCCAATGAAAATCCTCAGTGACAGCCAGTCTGCTGTGGCCATTGCACAGAACCCTGTACACCATCAACGTACAAAGCACATAGATGTGCGACACCATTTTATAAGGGAGGCTGTCGAGCATGGGCATATTGTACTTAGGGCATGCATTCCGGGATTCCGGAATCCCGTAACTCCGGAATCTCGGAACAAATATCCGATATTTCAGTTCCGGAATTGGGACAAGTTAATATCGTAATTCCGGTATTCATAAATTTTACACATCGAGTGATATTTTAATATTTTTTCTGTACGCACCAATTTAACTATAGCGGAACTTTACACCCGTGGCGACACAAACTCCCGTCCCGTCACCCCGCACGCCTCGCCTCTCACACCGCATCGTTATTATTATATTCGTGTATTCTTAAAACTCTAATAGACTGGAAATCAGCAATATCCTTTTCCGAAGATGAAATTCAAACATTGAGAGACATTCATTTATAGCTTAGATGTCATAAAATTGGCTGTACTCTCAGTATGCCGTCGTGAATCGTGATGCGATATTACACACAGCTGATATTACATTAAAGTTTACGCTCAAAAACCTTGATGAACATAATAGCTTCTTGAGCTCGAAACTTGCCATGAACTTGCGAAGGCGTATAAAAGAAACAAGACTACGTTTAGCTGGATTGCTCCACTCTTTGCACGATCCGGGAGACTTAAACATGCAGATGATGATACCTTTCCCAAACCCGATAATGAAGAAATATCTGAGATTATCGTCGATTTACTAAGCCAGCTTAAGTTCTAAACTCCCAGTGACCTCAACGACTCTTAAGTGTAAAAAAGTCTGCAAGAATCTGTCTGCCAATTATGACCTTTCAGGGTTTGTAAAATTAAAAAAGGCTATGTACGATGATGGAGGAGATCGAGGTGTGTATATCACAGAAGCTTATATTTTGTGCGTTCTGCCTACGAGTGTGAAGAGTGAGGGAGTGTTTTCGTGTGCTAGGTAATTTTTTTACCAATTACGAAGCTCGCTGTCTGGCACAGTGTTAAATGTGAACATGGTTTTTCTCAAAAAAGTATTTAATGTATAAGTTAGTTGTTACATGTTGATTTGATCTCAGTTTATTGTCAAATATATTTTTTCTGATTTTGTTAATTATGCTAAGTTTATATCACTTCTTTCAAGATGAAAATTTTACGACTTTACATAAAAATTACCAATATTCTAGTAGTAATTAAGTGAGAACTAATGCAAAAATTATTTAATTTTAGTTGTCACGTATCATAAATGGGCACGGCTATAAAGCTCAAGTGATTAAAAGTCAAATGTGGCTTAAATTGATTAAAAGGCTGATCATAAAACTTTTTTTATTCGAAACTATTCCCAGAAATGAAAAACCGTTAAATAGTTGCCAGTTCCGGAACCAGTTCCGGAATTCCGGAATTGAGTGCCCAATATCGGAACTTGGTTCCGGAACTGAAAACCCTCCGGTATTGCATGCCCTAATTGTACTTGAGTATGTAGAGACAGCTCATATGGTTGCAGATGCTTTGACGAAACCTTTGTTGAAAGGGAAGTTCAAGTGGTGTGCACTGAATATGGGTGTTGTGTGAGTGTGTGATGGATGAAAGTAGAGAAATGAACTTAAGGAGGAGTGTTAGAATAAAAAGAGTTTTTAGTTTTGATACAGATCTTTTTGTTCTATATAAGTTTATTTTTCTACTTGTCTTTTGTTAATTTTTACATGTCATTGCATGTCATTGTGTGTCAATGTGAAAATAAATTATTTTCTTCCGAATTTACCAACGTACTTGTTTTATCTAAACTTCCCGTAATTTCTACTGAATATGCACTCTGCACGTTAGTGGAACTTGAGTGGCCCCACTAACATCTTCTCGCCATATTGGAGGGAAGTGAGCGAAGTAGTCAAAGGTTTTTCAAAATTCAATTTTAGTACTATATTAGAATAAAATCCTATTAATAAGCTTCATCAAGCACAGCTCAGCCCTTCATTCTACCATTCAAACAAAATAAATCATGAAATGTATGAAAACAGTTTTTTTCTACATGAGAAAATAAATAGACACTAGGTAGGTACGGCACAGAAAGCTAGGTGACCGTGAGCGAGCGGCCGCCCAAGCGAGACGATACTGTAACCACGTTTATATTTAGAAAAGGGAAACATACAACACTGGGATATCTATCCCTTTTTGCTTCGAACTGATCGTCCATCGACTCAATGAAAAACATGATTTTTGATGAGTATAAACGCAACGCGCGAGTGATACCCCTGGTGTTGCAAGCTTTCATAGGCTACGGTAACTGCTTACCATCAGGTGGGCCGTATGCTTGTTTGCCACCTTAGTGGTATAAAAAAAAAAAGAAGAAATTATGTGAAAAATTCTATGTAAAGGTTTCTTGCTATAATATGTTAATTGTAATATTACCGCGGCGGGTCGCTAGTCCATGCAGCTAAAATGAAAACATTTACTTTACGCAAAGTAAAGCACACACAAACACAGACTATCCATTCACACATTGATAACTCGGTTGTTCGGGCGGCGTAGCGCGACTGCAATAGTTTCTTCAAATACCTACTTTTCAAATTCCTCGCAGCTAGCGTCCCCTCTTAACGAGTTTACAATTATATTTATTGGTGATTATAAACTTTACTTTATGAACACTTTCATACATTGTGGCGTCACACACATATAATTTTATTTTTATTATTCTTTCTTATTTTTGTAGTTAAATTGTAATTATTGTTAAAACATTGTTTATTAGAGAATTAACTATAGGGGTTCCAAAAGAATGCAAATTATATTCGTGCAATCTTTAGGTACTTCTGGACAAAAATACTCACTTCTAATTAAATTTATTTATTGCTTCATGTTCGACATTGTCAGTATCAAATTAACCCACAACATGAGCCCTGCAAGGGTATTGCAACATCAAATAGTAATTAGTCTAAGTTATATGGATTGTAGTTACATAAATCTGAGTTAAAAAGCTAGATTAATTTAATATATTAGTCTAATAAAATATAAAAAACAAAAGCCTTAAAATCTATATAAATGAAAAGAAATAAACTAAATGAAAAAATCGTTGTCTTAGAGGGCAACGTTCCCAGAATGCTGGCGGCATTGCCACGTTGAATGGCAATGCTGATTCTCTGACCGAAGTATATGCCAGCATTCTGGTCACGAGATGCTTCGACCAGGCGTTTAGATATTTCGTGAAAAAGATGGTGACTGCTCGGCCCCCACGGACCCAGAGTTTCAACCCCAAACGGCTCAAATATGTAACTCGTATCTATATTACTATATTTGCGCCGCTTGAGGTTCTCTGCTGACATGGCAGCGCCACCAGCCCTATTTATTGTGTCTGGAAGATGAGACGGAGCTAAGGTATCGACACACGTGGCATCCCATACCAAAGGCCGTCCCAACTTCCAGGGTACAAGTGTCATTCCGTCGGGTCTCTTACCATCGTCACGAAACAGACCATTGGGTTCTAAAATAGCTGTTACGTTGGCGCTGGTAAGGGCCCGGCGGATGATATCATTCAGACTGGCGTGTCTGGAAAATCTGCCAGCGCTTTTATTGCATGACAGTCCGTGGTGACCGAGTTGGTCGACAGCAGTGCCGCACTGACAACGATGTGATGCATAAATGGGTAAGCCCAAACGCAAACAAACGGCAGTTCTAAAAGTGTTAAATATATATTAGTATTATACAAATATATTAGTATTTTAGATTATTAATTTATAATTATATTAGTATTGGTTAGCTATTTTAGACATAATGATTATTTTTTTAATTTGTTTAAACATATAATTTTACTTATCATTATGAAGACTTTAAAACAATAACAAAAATATAAACAATAATAATCGAAGCCAATATAAGTATCACATACCATTTACACCACAATTTACGATTCGATTTTAATATAAAATAAAAAACATTGATCAATATTGTTTGTAGCAAATATATTGAAAAGCCTAATAATACCCAATTATTATCATTTAAAAAGGAATACACTGTTGTTATAATAGCTAGCAACATTAAAACACCACTCATTACAAATATTAAGGTCGCTGTTTAGATTATAATTCAGTTTTGCAATGGTAGATATCTAAGTTAGTTTTAAAAGATAATAAGAGATGGCGACACTTGTCGAATAGATCGCGATGGTATTACGTTCTTGCGAAAGTATGTATATCAAAAATTCTTTTAAATAAATGAGTGTTTTTCTGGACCTACCTTTCTTTTTATTAATACCGTTTCGCTATACATTGGTCCATTACGCGCCGGATTATAGCAATAGTTGAAGTAGTGAGTGAGTGCCAGGTAGCAATGCATGGATCGTGCATGGTAATGTTACCTTAGTGAAGTGAAGTGTTGTGTAAAAGTGTGTGTTAACAAGGATTGCAGTGTCGGACATTGGACGGGTAACCGTGAGTAATAGTTGTAAGAAAAGTGAACTTTAGTAAAGTGACTCTGTTGAAATTTAGACAAAAGTGAACTTTATTTGTTTGGATATCAGAACTTATTAGAATTTACTTGTGATGGGACTTAGAATAATTTCATATAAAAAAGACTTAGAAAATTTCGTGTGATTTGAACATAGTGCAAATTAATGTTTATCTTGAACTTAGAAAAGATTGATAAAAGTTTGATTTCAACTTGGGAAAACTAACATTCATTTCTGGAAAAGAAATTTTATAGTGCAAAAAGACTTGTAAAATTTAATAGTTACCTACCCACTTCGAATAAAATTTGTGATTTCTATAAAAATGGAAGATCTTCAAAATAGTCAATTAGATACTCAGAAACAAATGCAAAATTTATTGGATAACTTTAAAAAGAGTCCCAAAGAACGGTTAACTCGAGCATATTTAGAAACTAGACTAGAAACATTAGAATCCTATTGGGAAAAGATAAAAAGTAACCATGATAAACTACTAACAGCTTCTAAAGAAGAAAAACAGAAACTTACCTATTTCAAAAGTGACGTGTATGATCATTGTTTAGATACATTTTTGGATTTGAAAACGCGAATTAAAGAAAAAGTTAATGTATTGAGTGAACCATCACAAGTGTCAAGTAAATCACAGATTGAAAATAATGACCATTCGTTTCAACCTAGGGCTAAACTACCTCCAATACCAATACCAAAGTTTTCGGGAGACTATAAAAGCTGGCTTTCTTTTCACGATCTTTTCAAGTCACTTATACATGATAACCCAACTTTGAATAAAGTCAGTAAATGCCAATATTTGAAGTCTAGTTTACAAGGAGAAGCTGAAACCTTAGTAAAACAACTGTCTGTAACAGAATCTAATTATGATATTATTTGGGATACACTTTACAAACGATATAACAACCGTAGAAACATAGTAAATGCATATATTGGAAAACTTATAAATCAGAAGAGAATTACTAGCGAGTCATCCAAAGCAATCAAAGATTTACTAGATACCACATCTGAATGCTTAACATCCCTTAAAGCAATTAACATACCCACTGAGTCCTGGGATGACATAGTTGTTTACATAGTAATCCAAAAACTAGATACAGAGTCACACAAATATTTTGAACAACGCATAGAAGGTCAAGATAAGCTTCCAACGTGGAAAGACCTTTCGGAATTCCTTGAATTTAGGTTTAGAACCTTAGAAGCAGTAAGATATAAAGACGCACAACCTTTACATAGAAATGTAAGCAACAAAAGTATGGCCACGACCATCCCTTCAACAATTAGTTGTTTGTACTGTAACGGTGATCATAGAATCTACACATGCAAGAATTTTGCTCAACTTGATGTAAATGATAGACAACAGTACGTTCAGAAGAATAACATATGTTTTAATTGTTTGAGAAAGGGTCATGCTGTGAGAGATTGCACTCAATTAGCCTGTAGAAAATGTGGTCGCAAGCATCACACATTATTGCATGGGTACAGCGTACCAGCTAGTACCTCAACTACTCAAAACTCACAAACCACTGAACAAGTAAATATGGCAGAAGCGTGTGAAAACATAGAAAACAAAGATACAATAGATAGTAAAGAAATACATACCATGAAAACCTCCACTAGCAAATCTTCTTCAGTCTTATTAGCAACTGCACTTGTCACTGTGCAGTCAAATAGAAATAGAAATAGTTTACACACCTTGCGTGCGCTTGTCGATCAAGGATCACAAGCCTCCTTGATTACTGAAGGTGCTTGTCAAGAGCTGGGACTTAAAAAAGCACCTATCATAGGTGACATAGTTGGTGTTAGTTCAAACAAAACAGTCACCAAAGCACTCGTCGAGTTTGAAATAATGTCTAGATACGACTCCAAGATTAGGATCAAGGTCAAAGCATACGTCCTGCGAACTTTGACCTCATACATACCACAACGTGTACAGTCAGTCGACTGGCCACAATTAGAAAAAGTACAACTCGCTGATCCCTCGTTTACACAGCCAGGCCGCATCGATCTTCTGTTAGGAGCGGAAGTTTTCGCAGATATTATTCAGCAAGGCTTGATGGTTTCCAGAGATGGGGCGAGTTCACTTGTGGCACAAGGAACTAAATTAGGTTGGTTAGTGTCTGGAAGAAATAAAAGTAATGAAAGCCAACAGCCTATAGTTTTCAGTCACCACCTAAGAACAGAAATAGATACAGCACTTCGCAAGTTCTGGGAACTGGAAGAACCAAGTCCTGGAAAGATAATATTGACTAATCAGGAAAATAAGTGTGAAGAACATTATAATAGAACACATAAAAGAAAAATAGATGGGAGGTACGAAGTTCACTTACCTTTTGCTGTGTATCCACCAAATATTGGGGAATCAGCCTCCATTGCCTTAAAAAGATTAGCTGCAGTAGAACGTAAGTTGAAAAACAATCCTGAAATGAAAAATAGATACAACGACTTCATGAAGGACTACCTAGAGAAAAATCACATGGAAATCGCACCTGAAAATAGTAAACCCAATAATAATGTCTGTTACTTACCACATCACGCTGTAATCAATGAGCAGCACCTAACCACTAAGCTGCGTGTCGTATTTGACGCCTCGGCTAAGACTAGCAATGGCAAATCGTTGAATGATAATTTGCTCACCGGACCGCCACTTCAAAGTGACATTAGAGATACTACACTAAGATGGAGACGACATGCTACAGTTTTAGTTGGAGATATAAGACAGATGTATAGACAAATAGACATAGAAGAGAACGATAGAGATTTCCAAAGAATTGTATGGAGATTCAATTCCAATGAACCTGTACAGCATTTTAGACTATCCACTGTTAGTTATGGCACATCCTGTGCACCATATTTAGCTATTAAAACCTTAAGACAGCTAGCTGAAGATGAGAAGGGTAACTTCCCTGAAGAAGTTACTGATATTGTTCTACGAGACTTCTACATGGACGACCTGCTCACTGGCTCCCCTAGACCTGAAAAAACAATAGAATTACAAACACAATTAACAGAACTACTAAAAAGAGGTGGATTCTTGTTACACAAATGGGCATCAAATAGTTTATTGATAGAAGACACAGTACAGACAAATAGAAAAATCTTAGGAATTGATTGGAATAATAGATCAGATAAATTTGAACTTACCTTTGAAATAGAGAATACCAATCAAAGGCCTACAAAGCGATCAATCTTGAGAGATATAGCGAGGTTATATGACCCAGCAGGGTGGCTCGCTCCAATAGTAGTTAGAGCAAAAGTCTTCCTTCAAAAATTATGGGCAGAGGGTCACGATTGGGACGACCAATTATCGGAACCTGTAGAAACGGAATGGTTGACATTTCGTAAAAATGTATGTGATATGCCAATGATAGAGCTAGATAGATGGATAGGTATGACAGAGAATATGGTCAAGGTTGAAATCCATGGATTTTCCGATGCATCAGACATCGCATATGCCGCAGTAGTATATTGCCGTATTATATTACCTGCATCCATTAAAGTCACCATAATAGAAGCTAAAACTAGAGTAGCACCAGTGAAGAAAATATCAACACCTAGATTAGAACTATGTGGAGCTGTGTTACTGGCAAAGTTAATCGACAGAATTAAAACAGCGCTAAATATCCCACCTAAAGATATTTATGCTTGGACTGATGCAACAATCGTTCTAGCATGGTTGCAACGACCTTCAAACTACTGGAACACCTTTGTGGCAAATAGGGTGACAGAGATTACAAATGTAATAGAACCAAATAAATGGAATCACGTCGCGTCGCTGGATAACCCGGCAGATGTTGCTTCACGTGGCATCTCTCCGCTTGAGCTGCAGTCGCACGAGTTGTGGTGGAACGGTCCATCATGGCTTCGAGAAGATAGTGATTTACCTGTGAAAGATATAAGTGAAATCATTAATCCTACAGAGTTAGAGAAAAAATCTCAAGTGAATGTGTTAGTGCATTGTAGTGTAGTACCAGAACCTGAAAAAGAAAAAGACATAATTAATAGATTTTCCAACTTAAAAAGACTAATAAGAGTAGTAAGCTACTGTATAAGATTTTACTATAAATGTAAATGTAAAGCTAAAAAAGAAAACTTACCTGTATATATTAATACCACTTACCTTAACTCCAAGGAGTTACAAATGTCAAAAAATATCTTGATTAAAATGTCGCAAAAAGCTGAAAGTGTAATTAAAAAACATATTGTTAAATTAAATCCATTCGTTGATCATGACGATATATTAAAAGTAGGCGGACGTATTGAAAATGCATGTGTTAGTGTAGAAACAAAACATCCTATTATATTAGCAAAAACTAGTAGATTAGCATACCTGATTGTAAAAGATTCACATCATACTACTTTACATGGAGGAATCCAATTAATGTTGAACTATGTAAGAAATAAATATTATATAATAGGAGTAAAACATATTATAAAGAAGGTTATAAGAGAATGTGTAGCTTGTTGTAGAAATTCAAACAAACTTGCAACTCAACTAATGGGAAATTTGCCAAAGGAACGCGTTACTCCGCAAAGGCCATTTCTCATCAGTGGTGTCGATTTTGCAGGGCCAATAGTTCTTAAGCTATTTAGTGGACGTGGGTCAAACAAAACTCAAAAGGCTTACATTGCCTTATTTATTTGCACAGCAACTAAAGCAGTGCATATAGAGCTGGTGACTAGTCTTAGTACTGAACATTTCTTGGCGGCGTTCCGTCGTTTCACCTCCCGTAGAGGACATTGCATGAAACTTATTAGTGATTGCGGGACCAATTTCATAGGTGCCACTAAAGAGCTTCAGTTTATGGCTAAGAATAGTACAAATAATTTACCTAAGGAAATAGCTGAATTGTTAGCACAAGACGGTACTGAATGGAAATTTAATCCAGCAGGAGCACCCCATATGGGAGGCCTGTGGGAATCAGCAGTTAAATCTGTAAAAAATCATCTGAATCGCATTTTAGGAGACTGCAAATTAACCTACGAGGAATATTCCACTTTATTATGTCAGATAGAATGTTGTTTAAATTCTAGACCTATAACTTCACTTAATGATGACAAAGAGGGCACCTCTGTCGCTTTGACACCTGGTCATTTCTTGATTGGGGAAAACCCTATAGTTGTTCCTGACATAAATTTAGAAAATACTACTGTTACTTATAATCATAGATGGATCTATTTACAAAAATTATTGCAATTATTTTGGCGAAAATGGAGTCAAGAATACTTAATTAATTTACAGCAAAGACAGAAGTGGTCGACTAATAAAGATAATTTAAAAATTGATAGCATAGTTTTAGTGAAGGATGATCGCTTACCACCCACTAAATGGTTGATGGGTAAAATTATTGATGTTCACCCTGGTTCTGATGGTTTGGTTAGAGTGGTAACCTTGAAATGTAAAAATTCCACTATAAAGAGGCCAATACATAAGTTGTGCTTGCTTCCTACCGAAGGTGAGGAAGTTTGATGTTTAAGATTTTATGTTAATTCATAGTTACTTTTAATTAGGATTAGTTCTAAAGACAAGTTTACAGTCCACTTGTATGTATAGCAATTACTTTGTTTTTGAAAACATGTTGTTAAAGAGAATTTATAGAGTAGACCCCCTTTATTTTTTGTTCAAAAGTTCTAACGTACTTTGAGGGGCGGAATGTTTAGATTATAATTCAGTTTTGCAATGGTAGATATCTAAGTTAGTTTTAAAAGATAATAAGAGATGGCGACACTTGTCGAATAGATCGCGATGGTATTACGTTCTTGCGAAAGTATGTATATCAAAAATTCTTTTAAATAAATGAGTGTTTTTCTGGACCTACCTTTCTTTTTATTAATACCGTTTCGCTATACAGTCGCTAAAAGTATACGACGTGATACCTCTAAAGGTCTTTGAGTATCTGTGCTCTTTACCAGAGACCACAACACCCTAACATAAATATATATATTCATGAACAATGGCATTATAAACGTAATCAAAAATATGGCGACGACAATTATTTGAAGAATTATGTCTGACTTTTGAATGGTTTCTTTAGAAAAGTATATATTATCATCTAGAATTGTATGTATTAACAAACCGACAAATGAAATAATTGATGATATTAGAGGAATGCCCCAAGCAAATAATGCACTCTTCAGATATCTCCTGGTGACATTAATATTGAAAACTTTAACTATTTGAAGGTAAAACACTGCACATACAACGAATAACCAAAAATTAAATGATACATAGAGGAACTGTATTACAGTAAGTAGGAAATAGTGACATAAAAGTGACATATTCTTTCTTATCGCACCAAATATAGAAATAACAATTAAAGAGGTAAAACTGGCAATAATTGTGTTCAGAAATATGTAATTTTGATAATTGCGGAATTCTGGTAATCTTATCCATGTCACGAAGCCTAGGAATATGATGGTTATAGAGGTTGTTATACTGGTGAATAATAAGCCGGGATTGATCATTATGATCCAGTTCCAGTCGGCCACCTCAAGGTGTTGCGGTGAACTAGAATTCGATGTGTCCATTTCTTCTGTTATAGGCCTGAAACGTAAAGAAATAGGCAGTGTTATAAATATTTAAAATAGTATAAATTGAATCGATTTAGATATTCCTAAATCTTAATTTTGCTACCGAATGTGCTGTGTTAGATTTTCGGCTCGGGCAAGCTACTTATGATGATAATAGGTCACCGTCGCCTATGAACATAAGCAATGCCAGGTTCATCATTAAGAGGGGTTCCTGGCTGCGAGGAATTTGAAAAATAGGTATTTGAAGAAACTATTGCCGTCGCGCTATGCCGCTATGCTATGTGCGATAGGGACATCTGCAACTCAGACCGATTTATTCACAAAAGAATTGTCGAAATCGACGTTTCGTTTTCCCCATTTTCCTCCTCGAAAACTGAGCCGATTCAATTATTTTTTACATTCAAATTTTAAGTAAGGGGTTATCTAGGTCTTTCTTTTATGCTAAATTCTTTTCGAATTTGTCTGGTAGTCCATTTAATCACGGCGGAAAAATAGGGCATTTATTGTTATTTTTGGAGGGCCATAATTTCTTTAACAAAGCAGAACTTGATTATATGAAAAAAACCGGCCAAGTGCGAGTCAGACTCGCGCACCGAGGGTTCCGTACGAACCTGTAGGTATATAAGTAAATGGTAGTATAGACCTGAGTATTTTATATGAATTTCAATTTATGACGTATTAAAAAAAACTACTTTCTAGATCTCGTTCAAACCAATTTTCGTTGGAAGTTTGCATCGTAATGTACATTATATATTTTTTATAGATTTATCATTCTCTTATTTTAGAAGTTACAGGGGGGGACACACATTTTACCGCTTTGGAAGTGTCTCTCGCGCAAACTATTCAGTTTAGAAAAAAATTATATTAGAAACCTCAATATCATTTTTGAAGACCTATCCATAGACACCCCACACTTATGGGTTTAATGAAAAAAATTTTTTTGAGTTTCAGTTCTAAGTATGGGGAACCCCCAAAATTTATTGTTTTTTTTCTATTTTTGTGTGAAAATCTTAATGCGGTTCACAGAATACATCTACTTACCAAGTTTCAACATTATAGTTCTTATAGTTTCGGAAATAAATGGCTGTGACATACGGACAGACAGACAGACAGACAGACATGACGAATCTATAAGGGTTCCGTTTTTTGCCATTTGGCTACGGAACCCTAAAAATGATGACTCTATAGGCATTATTCAGGAAGAAAACAGGGGAATACATTTGTATGGAATATTAGCAGCCCAACTTCCGTCTTATCTATACTTCTATACTAATATTATAAAGAGGAAAGATTTGATTGTTTGTTTGTTTGTTTGTTTGCATTGAATAGGCTCCGAAAGTACTGAACCGATTTGAAAAATTCTTTCACTGTTGGGAAGCTACACTATCCCCGGGTGACATAGGCTATATTATATTTTCAAAAAAATTAGGGATCCTTACTAAATCTCCAATAATGTAACCCAAGGTGTAAAAAAATTACCTAAAATATTCATTACATCGCGTGCGCTGCGAAAACTATTGATGATAGAATAAAAAAATGTACTACGACTTTGCAGAACACATTATTATTTACAAAAAGTATCGCGATACCATATGTCTAACTATTATAGTTATGCCACAATAAGGGTTTTTCTATTTTAAAATTTTAATTGAAATGCCGCCGCTAGAAATGTCTCTCTATTTGTATCTTGGTATTAATCCTTATCAAAATAAATTACTTCATATCCAAGACTGCTTCAAAACCTTTATATAACTTTTTGAATTATTCAATTCGGACATTCCATTCAAAAGATATCACGAGTTTAAAAATATAAGTATTAGCAGAAAAATCACGTCACGGGTACGGGCCGTACGGCAGGGAGTCAATCTCTTTGCGTGTGGCTCAGTGTTTGTAATAAACGGCTTGACGGTAGGGTAGGTTAGGGAAGGGGGAAGGGGGAAGGGTGAAGGGGGAAGGGGGAAGGGGGAAGGGGGAAGGGGGAAGGGGGAAGGGGGAAGGGGGAAGGGGGAAGGGGGAAGGGGGAAGGGGGAAGGGGGAAGGGGGAAGGGGGAAGGGGGAAGGGGGAAGGGCAGGGCAGGGCAGGGCAGGGCAGGGCAGGGCACAACAGGGTAGGGTAAGATAGGGTAGGGTAGCACCACAGGGTAGGGTAGCACCACGCGAACGAAGTCGCGCCGGGCAGCTAGTGTCTTATAAAGTTTAAAATAAAGTTCAACTGGATCATAATATATTCTATTATTATATTTTTACTTTATTTTTTATTTGCGCAATGTCTACCCCGTTTGCATTCTTACAATAATACTTATATACTATGATAGGATGTTGCGTAGTCCTACGGTTGTTCATTTTGTGTAACTTTATTTATAATGTATACTTATGTGAAGATTTGTAAATGGCGTATTGTTAACTGTTACTGTTATTATCACTATTCAAAAAGCTGTAAATATTCTGAGAAACAAATAAGCTGTTACTAATAAAAATTAAAACCGGCCAAGTGCGAGTATGACTGAGACTTGCTCTCCTTAGACGTATACTTTCTTTGTTTGGGTCGAACTATTGTAAAAATCGGACCGCATATAACTAAATTTATTTGTACATTATTTTTGATGATTGCGATAAAATTGTGCAAACCGAAACATCGTTCTATTTTTTCGGTAATATTTACATTTCATAATTAACATATTTCAGATTTTTTGCTTTGCAATCTTTTTTTTTTTATAGAACTATGTCGGTAAACAAGCATACGGCCCGCCTGATGGTAAGCGGTTACCGTAGCCATATTGACGCTTGCAACATAAGAAGCATCGCTCACGCGTTACCGACCTTTCCCCCCTCCCCTATGAGCTCTGGCGACCTTACTCACGCGCAGGAACACAACATAAAGTTATTTGCATAAACTAAGTTATTTGGCTGCGGTATTCTGTAAGGTGGAGGTACTTCCCCTGTCGAGCTGCTCTTTGAGCGAATAAACGCTATGCTCTACCTCTCATCTCTCGAATTCAAAAGGTTGATGTTAATGGTAAAGTATCCCCTGGGTCATCAGTAACTATGGGTGTACCACAAGGTTCTATCCTTGGACCTTTTCTTTTTCTCATTTACATCAACGACTTACCATATCTTGTAGAAAAAAAACATGAGATAGTATTGTTTGCTGATGACACTTCACTTCTTTACAAAGTGAATAGACATGATTTTAATTCTGACGATGTGAACAATGCTCTTTCTGTAGTCGTTGATTGGTTTACTATAAATAATTTATTGCTAAATGAGAAAAAAACAAAATGTATCAGATTCAGTCTACCCAATGTGAGACATTCGGACACAAATATTGTAATTAAAGGCGAAAAACTGGATCTTGTTGAAACAACTGTATTTTTAGGTATCACTTTAGATAATAAGTTACAATGGAGCCCTCACATTTGTAAATTGGTGGATAGACTTAGTTCTGCAGCTTATGCAGTGAGAAAAATTCGCGCTCTCACTGACGAATCTACGGCAAAATTAGTTTATTTCAGTTACTTTCACAGTTTGATGTCTTACGGTATCCTCCTCTGGGGTAGTGGTGCCGAAATCAATAGAATTTTTATACTGCAGAAAAAGGCTATCCGCGCAATATATAAAATAAGGCCTAGAGATTCTTTGAGAGAAAAGTTTAAATCTATTAATATAATGACAGTGTCGTCACAGTACATATATGAAAATCTTATTCATGTGAGGAAAAACATAAATAACTTACCTAAGAATAGCGACACTCATAGTTTGAACACTAGAAATAAGCACAAACTTGCTGTACCTTTAACTCGGCTCAGCAAAGTCCTTAACTCTTTCAAGGGGCAATGTATACGTTTCTATAATAAAGTACCCAAAGAAATCCAAGAGCTACCTATACATAGATTCAAAAAGATAGTAAAACAGAAGTTATGCAAGAAGGGGTACTATAAAGTTTCTGATTTTGTAGATGACAAGAATGCATTTGAATGAATTGTTCGCTTCGCACGCTATTGTTATATATATTTTGTAAATTGTAATATTTATAAGTACACATTAAAAAAAAAAAAGAACACTTGCTGAGTTTCTTGCCGGAGTCTTCTCAGTTCAAGTTGTATTTGGAACCGGTGTAGAGTCATTTGTTAACCTTCACAAGTGCCCTATAAGGGCCAAAATTGAATAAATGAATTTTGATTTTGATTTTGATTTTCTCAAAAATAGATAAGAGATTGGTATTTTTGTGACGTCATTCATCACAAGTCAAAAACTATACAATGTCAAATAAATAAAAACCTGTTTTGGAATGTAACAATTACGCCCTTTCATATGATACCCCACACCCCATAGACCGAGATCCCAGGCTCGCCTGCCATAGCTATTTTCTAACAGACATAATTGGACTGTTTTACAAAAAACTTAAACCGACTTCAAAGTACACTAATAAGTAATCAAATCCTGATCTGATGACAATGGGAACAAACGGGAAGTGTACCCTTCCAGACAAAAAAAGAATTTTCCAAATCGGTTCATATATTATGAGTTATGAGGTAACAAACATGAAAAAAAAATACAACAGAATTGAGAACCTCCTCCTTTTTTGAAGTCGGCTAAAAAATAAAAGCTCGGAACAAAATCAAATTTCCCGCCTCGTAACCGATGTTTACCCTTAAGGTACGGAAACCTAACAATACTTACTTATGAAACTATGAACCTGCTCCAATTCTTCAAGGCAATTAATCACGTAGGTAGCCACGGCTCCAGCACATCACGCCACAGCTATATATGTACTGACTACTTAAATAGATTGTTCAAAATCCTCGACAAATGACACGTAGTCTTGTATCGCACTAGCCATTACTCGCGGCGCCTACCGCTTGTAAGTTTTCATGGACTTGTTTCACTAAATCTTTTTTATTGTTATTCTATGAATCAAAACTTCATTATTTCGGTTTAGGCCTCGATAATGTACTTATGAACGTTACGGTTGAGGAAATAAAATATTTAAAATGGATTTATTATTATAATGTTGTTTCTTTCCTTATAATGATGCATTAGCTGGTCAGTTACATTAATTTGTTTACTCATTATGAAAAAAGACGGCAAAATTATGCATCTATAATATTAATAATTTTGTAGTCACAGACAGTCCTTAGTATACTACTACAATACAATGTACAACAATCTTTATTTTTTACACAGTTTAAAAATAGAGTCCAAAAAAGTACAAACAATCCAAGCGGCCTTATCGCTTAAGATAAATATATATTTATTAGACACCAAATCAGTACAATGACACAAAAAAGAAACAAAATACATGATAAAATAAACAAAATATTAATTGTACTAGTTGGGTCTAAAAGCCCCCAGCTCAGCATGCGCTGCAGTATGTTACAGCGCTGATTATCGGCTGAAGCCATGGGACACGGACGCATGGCCGGTCGAACACAAATATCTTTTATGTCTTGCCTAAAAGAAGACATGATACACACAACAATATAAAATACAGAATATAAAACAGCAGTAGATAAAAAATAAAATTAAATGCATGATAATATTTTTTACTACCATTAACTGTGTATTACTCTGTGCGAAAGACACTTTCTTTTGAATAAACTTTGTTTAAAAAAAAAAAAAAAACACAATTTTGAAATTGAGAACCTCCTCCTTTTTTTGAAGTCGGCTAAAAATACTATTCGAAATGGTTTAGTGGTAGAGCGGTATATAACTCGACCTTAGCTGTACTTCTGGGGGATTGCCATAGTGTTTCCGAACTATTCAAAGCCTAGATGATAATTACCTGTAAAATTATGAACCTCCTCCAATTCACTACAAATAAACACGTTAGGTAGTCACGGCACCAGCAAATCACGCCACAGCTATGTACTAACTACTTAAATTGACTGTCCAACATCCTTATCTCATTACACTTGTATTTACCCGCGGCTCCATCTGCATAAAGGATGTTTTTTTTTTTATACAACTAAGTCGATAAACAAGCATACGGCCCGCCTGATGGTAAGTGGTTACCGTAACCATATAGACACTTGAAACACAAGAAGCATCGCTCACGCGTTACCGACCTTTCCCCTCTCCCGGATGAGCTTGGTGACCTTACTCACGCGCAGGAACACAATTTTACACAACATAAAGTTATTTGGCTGCGGTATTCTGTAAGGTGGAGGTACTTCACCAGTAAAGCTGCTCTTTGAGCAAATAAACGCTATGCTCTACCTCTCTCAAATAGAGAATTTTATTGACTAGTTTCACATAAACGCTCACTGTTCAGAGGGCTTAGTGCGAGTTTTTAACGCGCTCGATAAGGTTAACGTTAACTCTAATTTGTATGGCATTGTAATAGCGCCGCCTGGCGGCAATTGGCGGCGCCTGGTCCTGCGCCATACAAACTAGAGTTAACGTTAACCTTGACGAGCGCGTTAAAAAACTTGCACTAAGCCCACTGATCCCTATATGGATTATTTCTGCTTCATTTCTCTTAACCAGCTATGTACTAACTTGGAAAACCATATCGAAATCCGTTTTAAATAAAAGAATGAACAGACATAGAGACGATGGTTTACTATACATAGGGATAAAATGTGCCTTAAATTAGCTGAATTTGTAATAATATATTGTTTCCATAATATAATTCCTATGGTAATACCTCATACTGTAGGAGGATGGATCAGTGATAATATTTTATTTATAAAACGCAACGTCTCTGTATCGTGTCGTTAATTTAGTGTTCTTGTAATTTGAGGACTACTGAATTTAAAGAGGTTTTCAAAGTAATCTATGTAAAGAATATTCTTTGAATGGCTTTAGGTATCACAAATTTTCGTCCCGCAGTTATTCCCGTGTTACCGTGGGATCTAATGCATTCACGGTTTATTACATTAGTTTTGCGCCGATATTAAAGGGAGCTGCAATGGCCGTTTTAGTAAGACACACAAACAGCCGAAGCGAAGCGCTCGTAGTGTAGCATGATTAGCCGTTCTTAATCGATCGGCAAAGTTAAGCTACCACCGTCGTGGTCTGTATACCTGGATGGATGACCGCCTAATGGTATTTTTGACCGACTTCAAAAAAAAGGAGGAGGTTCTCAATTCGGCTGTTTTTTTTTTTTTTTTTTTATGTTTGTTACCTCATAACTCCGTCATTTATTAACCGATTTGGAAAATTCTTTTTTTGTCTGGAAGGGTACACTTCCCGTTTGGTCCCATTGTCATCAGATCAGGATTTGATTACTTCTTAATGTACTTTGAAGTCGGTTTAAGTTTTTTGTAAAACAGTCCAATTATACATCGTGCATTTGATATTTCAGTTTGGGATTGATCTCGTAAAATACCTTGAATTCTCGCGGGATCGGGATTACATTCCCTACACACAATGACTTATGGGAGTGGGACATATACATTTTGTTTCCTGTAAATAAATTGAAATAAATGTGGTTGCTTAAATTAATTTGCATTTTGAAATAAACAATCTCTTCAGAATTTCCTTATGTATACGAGAATTCCTTTTAACAGTATTTTTATTTATATTACCAGTTATATTCATACAAACACTTTCATACAATTTCGTTGCAAACCAAATAACAATCGAAATTTCGTCTCACACCTGCATTGGCACGACTGCCACTGATTTATGCTTTTTAATAAAACATTATTATGTGCATAATATTCCCAATGGATTTTTAATAAAATAAAACACCTGTGACCAGCTGGAGTCCAGCCAAATACGATCTCTGCCTTACACGACATTGTTCTTGTTTGAGAAATGGCGGCGTGACATATCTAATGAATTGTGGGAGCTGCTCTGTGTGCTTACCACCTTCGACCACATCATCAATTGATATTGTGGTCAAACACAGGCCAATACACAGTAAATAAAAAACCTTTCCTCAAGTTATAGACGAATGGGCACATAATTGCTAAACTTGCAATAATAATAATAATAATTCGTTTATTTCAGGCTACTAGGGCCCATAGATAGGGGCCATAGACCTTACCAGCTAACATAAATATTATAAAAAAACATTTATTGTTAATATAAACACTTAAGCCTATGTTAGTAAACACTAAAACCACTATGTCTTAGCGCGAAAGGGTGGTACTTGTCCGCGAAACCGACGGAATACCACGTCCTGCGGCCAGAAGTCCTCTTCCATGACGAGGTGCAGAATACATGTTGGAACTCGCACCACGAACGCCTTGAAGTTGACGTTGCGGCTCGATTCCAGCAGCTGCACCCTCGGCGTGTACTTGGTTTTTTGGCGTACGTACTCCACAATGCCCTCCGCCTGAAACCACGTAAATTAATTAATTAATAAGAAGAAGAATCTTGAGAAACCATACACGGTGGAAAGATACTTTGTAGTAGTCGCCTAACTGGCTTTCTACCTCTAATAATTATCATATCTCTGAGTGCATTATTGCTGCCGAGATAGTGACTCCATTCAACCCATCGAACAATTAACCTAAAGACACAAAGCCCCACCGACAATGCTCTCTGATTGGCTAAGTCGACGACACACCAAACATTTCGTTCAGTGATTGGTCGGTACTGTAATTAAACAGTGCAAAAACTAGTTGCGGACTTGCACCACTCCAGCGGCTGGGGCTATATAAAGCGCAGGTTAGGCCGCATATGGAGTCTGGCCCCCCTACACGCGCGACCGCCGGACCGGAAAGCTTTCCCGCGCGACCTTTTCAGTGCCGACGTAGTTGAAAACGATCACAACTCAACAGAAGCCGAGGCTGTGGGGCCTCCTCCGTAAGCCGCCGCCTGGAGGGCGTTGACCGCTCCTGCTGGGCCTCCGCTGGTGTCGCCAGCGGTCTCACCTGGTAGGGCGGTCCGCACGGGCGGTGTGAAAATCCCGGACATGACACCACTTGGCAAAGCCAAACCCAACGTGCGTATTAACGGACGGCGTCGCTACCCCGGCAAGGAGGCCATATGCCTTGAACCCGGCTCCTCCGCGCCCCGTAAGGGGCCGCGAGATGTCCACGTAGTTTAAGCATATGGAGTACTGCTCACACCTCTGGGCAGGCGCACCCGTTTACTAGCTCGATCCACTTGCTTCGGTGCAAAGGCGGGCCACTCGTAAAGTTGGCGATCCCGAACTCACTGGCGGTTTGGAACCTCTCAGCCTTCGGAGAGATATTGGCTCTCTCTGTGTGTTCTACCGTCTATATAATGGGGTGTGTTCCTAAGAACTTTTTGACCTGGTGCCATCATCACCTTTTTTCCACCGCACCGCTCGCCGGCGATGTGCAGTTCATCCTCATATCCTCGAGCCGCCTCGATCGTCCACACAACGTTTCAGTCGGACGTTCCTACTGCGGGCCATTAGGATGTGGAATGAGCTCCCCATTACGGTTTTCCCTCAGCGCGCTACGATATGGGGTTCTTCAAAAGGGGTGCTCTTCCCCTTACTCATAAAACGTTATTTAACTAATATACTGTTTAAAGGGTCACGTAAATAAAGTCACTCTATTGTCATTGTCAAATAATGTGACATTATTTACGTGACCATTTAAACAGTATATTAGTAAAATGAGTAAGGGGGTAGCTAGATGTTACATTCACCTTTATACAAGCTAACGAAATTGCTGAAAAAACGTATATGCAAATACAAGGGGTTAGGCTAAAGTCCAGGCCGAATTTCAGACCTAAGATCTAAACGTAGACACAGCACAAAGAGCTGTATAATTTAATACCCAGTTGGTATTTCGTGCGTGAACTACATTGCTTTGTTTTTCTAGGAAACCATATTTGTTTCAATAGATTGTGTGTACAAGTAAATCGAGCCTCGAGATTCATGCATTGTTTTTAATACGTGAGAAAAAACTAAACGTACTTGATTTATGTTGTGTTTTTACATATACTTGATTTAGGGTTCGCTTTCTACTTCAAATTGAAAGATTACATAATGTGGTTTTACTATAGTTCTCCTTCAGATCTTATGTTTCTTCAGGGGTGTAAAATTTGTTTGTGTTCTAGGATATGATCTATATTTATGGTAAGTTTCATCTAAATCGGTAGTTACGGTGTGATTGAATTACAAACAAAAACGAATCGTTTTGCTTACCAATGGTAGGTTTTTTTTTGCCAAACTGGGCATATCGATCATTTCGTGAGCTAATTATACCGGTGATAGCTACTTCCATATGGGAGGGTCTGCTTTGCAAAGATTTGAGGTCTTTACTTCATTATTGGTAAAGATACAACAGTTTTAATTTTAACCGATAACGACCGGAAACGGCCATAAATAAAAAAAACTAATTCGGTTAGCGATAAGTTTGCAGTGGTAACTAGAAAACTGATACTGATAATAATTTTGCGGGAACCCGGATTAACTCAACTGGTACCTACCTGAAAACGGGGTAAAAACCGATTAAGCCCCTAATTGGGTCACAGTCCATCAGTGAAGCCCTTTTTCTCACCGCTTTATACATAATTGTATTGTTGCTTTACCCCAGCTAGCCTTCCACCATTTTTCTGGCAGCTTCATAACTAAATCTAGAAGATATATTAATTTAAAAAGTCAGAAAAATTTGAAACCGTTGTTTTTTACGCAGCAGGTAAGCAGTTGCTGTTGCCATATGGACGCTTGTAACAAAAGGCATTACCGACCTTTCCCCCTCCCCAATGAGCTCTGGCGACCTTACTCCCGCACAGGAACACAACATAAAGTTATTTGGCTGCGGTATTCTGTAAGGTAGCGGTACTTCCCCAGTCGAGCAGCTCTTTGAGCAAAATAACGCTACGCTCTACCTTTCATCATCATCATCATCATCAGCCTATAATGTCCCACTATTGAGCACAGGCGTCCTTTCACAAATCAGGGTGAAAGGGAATGGGCAGATACTCCACCTCGCGTGCCCACTGCGGATCGGTGGAGTAGGCTAGTGGTCAACCTACTGTTGTAGTTTTCAAGCCGCCTAGAAGGCTTCCAACTAGCTTAACGACTATCACAATTAAGTAATAACCGGGACCAACGGCTTTACGTGCCTTCCGAAGCACGGAAACGCTCGATTTGAAATACCACTAGGCGGTCACCTATCCAGGTACCGACCAAGACGGTGGTAGCTTAACTAGCCGATCGATGAACGGCTTATTATGCTACACCACGAGCGCTTCACCTACCTACTCCTACTACCTACCTCTCTTACTATGACATTATTCCGGAAACTTCAAGCACGTTCGTTCCATAACCTATTCCCACTTATACTCAATCTCCCCTTATATTACAAAGTACATTGCAAGTACATTATCATAAACATTTTTTTCGTCGCACAAGAAAAGTTTACAAGACTAATTTTCAATCAACTTTGTCACTGTTCTTGCCAAAACTGACACTTGAGCTTTACGCGACATAAAATAGAGTTTAATATTGTGTAAACCGGTTTGTTTTTTACATAGTGGCAGTGTTGTGTAGTGATATGGATATTATCGAATCGATATTTTGGGTTCTTTTATTGAAAGGCATTTTAGGATTTACAATGTTAATCGCTTCAAATACAAGATGAAACGTATAAAACTAGCTTTAAAATGTGCATAATTATCTAAATTACTTATACTTTTAGCATGTATTTAGATTTTTAGGTTTTATTAGTTTACTAGTTTATATTTAATTTTATTTTAGTTTAAGTTGTAAATATTATTTTAGTTTAATTAAATTTTATTAAAGGTTTCCTTTCTATATTTATGTTTATTATTTGCATTTTTTCTTAAAAATCTTAATTTTATTTATTTTTTACAAATTGTTATTTAAAATTTATATACAAAAAGTTTTATTGGTTTTCAACACTCACCACAAATTGAACGTATCGATATAAAAATCTTCTATGGCACATCCCTACCAAGCAACTCATTTTGGCCGTCACCCAAGCAGAGGTACAAGTACGAGCCCACGGGCGCAGGTGTCCACAAAGTTTATTAAACGAACCTTCTCGGCTCAGACACAATTAAATATTCACTCAATTTGCCAGAGATATATACATACAGATCTACTGAATTCGCTACCTTTAGGAGTAACACCGAGATCTTATTTATTCTGTGAATAATAGCCGATTTAATAAATCAGCGTTTGGTAATGTCAGTGTGTATCTATGGCTTATCTACTAGTTAGTCATACTTAGGTTGTATTTTTTTTTTTATTGGTTTTATCTACTTACTATAGACACGTGGTCCGTAGGTACTCTTTTTAGATTATGTTTTACAAATTTTATCTTTTTACATTTTCACAATTTGGACATCTAGGTCCGCGCAATAAATAAATTATTCTAATACATTTATATTCATTACATTTGTACTGTGTTAATTTATACTATCTAGGATACATTAGATTACATATTATTAGATTTTATCTTTTTACACTACATATTACTATTGTTATTATTTTGATTTATAGTATATTATACTTATGGGCTATTAAATATTAAAAATTGAAATAAAAAAATTTTTTTTACACTTAGTTTGTATTTGGAGATGTATATGTTGTATTTGGAAAAAAAAACTGTAATATGAAAAGATCTTCCACGACTGGAAAAAAAAATGCCTTGCTGAGTTTCTTGCCGGAGTCTCAGGCTGTGTATTTCGATCCGGTGGTAAATTCAACTGTATGTACCAATTTAACGTTCATAAGCGCCTTACCAGGGCCTAATTTGTATAAAAAACTTTTTGATTTTGATTTTGATAGTAGGTATGAATAATAATATTTAATAATCATTTTACTTTGATTGTTTTTATTTGACTTAAAAACATTAAAATGTGTATCTCTGTAATGCTTCACCTGACTGTAATACTTAAAACCACAGATTGCAAATGGCAGATGGAGCGCGCGGAATACGAGAGTGAGGCCAAAAAAGTAAATACATATTTAAAAACACATTCCTGATATTCGCTTTTTGAAGTTGTATGTGCTATGTTTAGGTAAAGTTTATTAAAAAGAAATCGTTTTTTGTTAAATAAAGTTTTTTGTGTTTTTCAATTTGTATTTTTACTTTTTTGGCCTCACTCCCGTGTTTCGCGCGCTCTATCTGCCCTTTGTTTTGTAATCTGAGCTTAAAACAATGCCTGCATGTAATTATTTTTTTGTTATTGTGTATAGGCCTGTGTTTGACACTAATCTCACCATGGTAAGTGATGATGTGGCCGAAGGTGCTAAGCACACGAAGCCTAGATGGAACTGGCTCTCAGGTGCAGCTGTCGGAACACAGCAGTTTTTAACTTGAGGGTTGGTAGCCAGCCAGATGGGTATTGCAAATTCCTACCACCGTGCTATGGTTTCCTCACGATGTTTTCCTTCACTAAAAGCTCAAGCTCATTGTAGGATTCGAACCCGTTCATTCTTATTCCGTTATTTGACATAGTACGAAGATATGGCCGGATGTTAGCGCGCTAATTTGCTAAAGGTATTATGAACGCGTTAGACGTTTGGCGATAGCTCAAATCAAATTATAGTGTGGGCCCTATTTAGTGCATCATTTATTGCACGTTAATTGTTCCGATAATTGCACGTTAAGCGTCACGCAGTTGAGCCCTAGCTTAAAATAAAAATGTATATAAGAGAGATGAACAAATGAATATTGTAAATGCTGGAATAGCAGTCATGTGTGGTTATGTGTGTTCTACCGCTGGTACAACGGACAGTGTTCTGTAGAATTGTTTAATTGAGCTGATGCCCACGGCTACCTTCCATCATCGCAACTCTCGCCATCGACGTGGAGTCAATACTCACACATTGAATCCACAATTGTTTCGTACTGTTTGGTCTTAAAGGCCTTTCCTTCACGCTCAGACTGTGGAATGAGCTCCTCGCCGTGGTTTTCCCAATGGAGTACAGCATGGGGTTCTTCAAAAAGTGTGTGAAGAGATTTCTACACGGTCGGCAACGCGCGAGTGATACCCCTGGCGTTGCAAGCGTCCATAGGCTACGCTAACCGCTCACCACCAAGCGGGCCGTATGCTAGATTGCCACCTTAGTGGTATAAGAAAAAATGCAAAATCACGTCGAGTCGTTTTACTCCGATACTGCGTAAAAGAGGGATAAACTAATGAACACAAGAATTATCAAAAATCATATTACTTTTTCAAAGTAAATTAAAAATGGTTTAAAATACTGGCTTAAACTTAGGTAAATCATTTGTACAAATGATATAATAATGTTAGTTGTTTGGACGACTGCCAGGCGCCGGTAGGTGACACCTGTAGCGTACGGGTATTACTAAAGGATTACGTTGGTTTTGGTATCAGGTTTTATTCGAACCTTTTTGAGATTACAACACTATCATAGTTTGCCTTTAGGCGATTTAGTTTATGTTACAAATGCTCCTTCCTATTTTTATTATGGAGCTTTGATCACCGCATGAATAAATAAATATCCTGGGAAATTCCTCACACACGGTTATCTGATCCCAAACTAAGCAGAGCTTGTACTATTGAAACCCGATAACTGATATACTTCATATACTACATGTACAACATTTTTTTTCGGTGTACCCGTTCTTACGGCACATACTCTAGTACAGGACCGTACAGGGTTAATAATCGCAAGTAAGTGACCCTGCAAAAATCTATTCACACCCAAAAGGGATTAAAAGTGGGGGGTGGTGTTGAGAATCCGCTGTGCCGGCAGCGAAAGGACAAAATGCTGGCCTCTGCACACTGTCAGCACAGCACCTCCTTATGAAGCTCTGGCGACCTTCCTCACCAAATTAATATTACTTGGCTACATTCTTCTGTTGAAGCGCTCGTGATGTAGCATGATAAGCCGTTCTTAATCGATCGGCAAGTTAAGCTACCACCGTCGTGGTCGGTACCTGGATGGATGGGTGACCGCCTAGTGGTATTTCAAATCGAGCGTTTCCGTGCTTCGGAAGGCACGTAGAGCGGGTTGTCACTTAATTGTGATAGTCGTTAAGCTAGTTGGAGGCCATCTAGGCGGCTTGAAAACTCCAACAGTAGATTGACCACTAGCCTACCTCTACCGATCCGCAGTGTACAGGCGTGGTGGAGTATCTGCCCATTCCCTTTCACCATGTTTTGTGAAAGGAGGCCTGTGCTCAGCAGTGGGCCATTATAGGCTGATGATGATGATGATGACGTTCTTCTGTCAGGTATTTTTTTTAAACTAGCAATGAGTCCAAGACTTACAAGAAACAGCATAAAACTCATGCATAGCTGAACGGAAGGAGAAACAATAATTGCAAACCACCACATTTCTTCTGGCAACCGTCCATACAAACAAAATGATTGTACATCATGTTTTACATAGTTGTCGGTTGAATTTTAACCTCAGTGCAACTTGTTTGGCCCTGTTACAGCGTTTGTTTCAATTTCGATTCTATAAAGTTGTCTCTATTATAAACTTTAGTTCATTTGGATACGGTCCATTTTGTTCTGAACTCTTGTGTAGCAGTTAAGCAGATTTATCATTTGACGTATATATTAAGTTTTACACGGTGTACATCTCGCCAAGATCTCGCCTTTGTTTCTGAATTCAAGATAAGATGTTGGGAAAACTTTTTAAAGCTCCAGAGCAGCTGCCTAAATTAAAATGAGGCATACTTATAAACTTTTGTGATAATTTTTCAGCAACGCCATGTTTTTGCTAGCTATTTTTGAGTCTGTTTTTTCTATTTTGTGAGTGAGTTTTAGAATACGTATTTTTAGGCTGATATGGCACTTATTTATGATTCTTACTTGGATTACTCATAATAATAAATATTGGTGCCGATTCTGTTGTAAATCGCACTATATTAATTTTAGTCATATCACATCTCTTTCTTACAAACATTATTAAAAAAGGATAGAATATACTTAAAGCTGTCAAATTAGTCTTTGCCGTCTTCATTTACGGGTATTTAGACGTAGCCGCGATAGATGGCGACTCAATTTATATTGAAAAGAAGCATTGGACATTGGACTAATTTGACACGACAATTTTTATTACATCCTTGTCTTATTTTGTTTGTTGGAAAGAGACATAGAGACTAAATTAGTTTAGTTGTAAACAACAGAATCAGCCCCATTACCTATTTTAAAACATTAAAATGCATATTTACATGACCTTATTTCTTGGCAAATTTACTTATCTGAGCTAGTTTGTTGAGCTAGTTTGCCGAGCTACTTTAACAAATAAAGCAGACTTGTTATTCCAGAAAACCTAGCTTGCAGCTCGGTGTCATTCATAACAAGATTTTGCACAAATCTCAAAAGATATTCTTTGTGCTATTCCTACAAAGTATTATCGCAGTATTTGTAGACTGCGTTATTATATTAAGTCATTATTTTTACTTAGCTCTCTCTTATCCTTAATCCATGAAATAAGTTGGGATATTTCAAAATCAAATGTTATAAAAGAAATCCTAACTAATTTGAAATTGAGTTTGTTTGTTACGCCTTCACGCTTCAACTACTTAACGGATCATCATGAAATTTGGCATGCAGTTAGCCTATGGTATGGAGAAGGACATAGGACATACTTTTAATCCCGGGAACGCGGGTGAAACCGCGGGGACAGCTAGTAATATTAATAAAGTTACATAAATGTTACTTTATTAATGCTTAAAACTTACAATCAACCTTAGATCACTACTATAAGGTTCATAATACACTGCACCTGTTAGTTCCGTTCCACTTTTAAGTCACGCCCCTCCGCACGGCGCGCGCTAACATGGCGCCAGGTTCCGACCAATAGCATTGCCCGCGCTTTGAAAATGTTTCTTCTGCACAGGTTCATCGGTAAGCCATATCAGTTGGGTACTGTTGTAAGTGATGATGTGGCCGAAGATGGTAAGCACACAAAGCCTAGAAGGAACTGTCTCACAAGTGCGGCTTTCGGATCACGCCACGCTGCCGCCGCCGATAGGTGCTTGGTGACAGATTTTCAATGTGAGGGTGGTAGCCAGCCAGGCGGGTACTACAAAGTACCCTACTATGGTTTCATCACGATGTTTTCCTTCACCAAAAGCTCAAGCTTCTTCAAGCCCAGACAATTTATCGCCGCCCACAGTCGTCGACAGCAACGTAATGGCGTAGCAGTACTCCTAATAGTATTGCCCCTTCCATCTAGCAATGGCCTCACCTATTTTAAATATAGATGCTTTTTAAATTAATAATGCAACATTACCTACTTTTTACCATCAAAAATTCAATATTATCTTCTAAAATACATAGGAATCGTAGTGGTATAAATAAATATGGAGGATCCAGTTAGGAGCGGTACACCCCTTTATCGTCCTCCAGAGGGTAGTTTCACATTCAACGTCGTCAGTTACGAATGATATACTTCGGGCCACATCGGTGTACCTCGGGAAACATCGGAAATTTTATTTCAGTTATTATTTTATTATGTTTAAGTGAATAATTCTATATTTTAGTGCGAATGAGTTATCGGGTTTTTGGGGTTGAACGAATTAGGTTTTCAGTTGATGATGCTTTTACGTGTTATGTTACGATATTTAGTTTTAACATAGGCCTCCACTTAGGAGGAAATTTTCAAAATTAAAAAAAGATTTTTTGTTCTAAATAAATAAAAAAAAACCGGCCAAGTGCGAGTCAGACTCGCGCACCGAGGGTTCCGTACAAACCTGTAGGTATATAAGTAAATGGTAGTATAGACCTGAGTATTTGATATTAATTTCAATTTATGACCTATTAAAAAAAAACTACTTACTAGATCTCGTTCAAACCAATTTTCAGTGGAAGTTTGCACCGTAATGTACATCATATATTTTTTATAGATTTATCATTCTCTTATTTTAGAAGTTACAGGGGGGGGGACACACATTTTACCACTTTGGAAGTGTCTCTCGCGCAAACTATTCAGTTTAGAAAAAAATGATATTAGAAACCTCAATATCATTTTTGAAGACCTATCCATAGACACCCCACACTTATGGGTTTGATGAAAAAAAAAATTTGAGTTTCAGTTCTAAGTATGGGGAACCCCCAAAATTTATTGTTTTTTTTCTATTTTTGTGTAAAAATCTTAATGCGGTACACAGAATACATCTACTTACCAAGTTTCAACATTATAGTTCTTATAGTTTCGGAAATAAATGGCTGTGACATACACGGACAGACAGACAGACAGACAGACAGACAGACAGACAGACAGACATGACGAATCTATAAGGGTTCCGTTTTTTGCCATTTGGCTACGGAACCCTAAAAACGACCTCTTAGCAGGTAAAAGAAGTTGTGAAACTGCAAGGTGGAATGCTAGTCTCAGACGGGTTTGTCGTGGTTGGTAAGAGTTCTTGTCACGTCAAAGGTCGTGGCCTCGATTCCCATCCAGGATGCGTTATTGTTTTGAGTCTGGGTGTAATTATCTATAGTACCTATATTTTACAAAAAAAAAGTATAATATGTAGGGTCGCTTAACTAAAGCTGGCACATTCACATAACTCACACTTATGCAATTTCACGATACAGTGTGTTTAATTACAATACTGCCACAGATTACTAAATAGTTAGATAGATAGATAGATTACTCTTTATTGTACAAAAAGTATTTAACAAAGTATAAAAAAAAATGCTTAAAATTAAAAAAATACTGTAAGTACAATAGGCGGTCTTATCGCTAAGAAGCGATCTCTTCCAGACAACCTTAGGATGGAGAGGCATTTAGATACGTTATTAGACGGTGGTGTATACTTTTATAACAAAAATAGGTAAATAAATATACATACATAAATACAATTATATACATAAATACGTAGATTTAAGAAAATATATATTATTATTAAATACAAAGAAACAATAAATAACATACTACATAAATAAATACAAACATACATGGAACTATGGCAATTACAGCAACTATTTGAGGATTTGAGGTAGTTACTACGTAACTACTGCTTCTAATCAGTCAGTCAATTCTAACGGATCAATTCAATAAATCCATTTATTAGCAGGAGCAAAAACAAAACAATAGCTGTCTCTTTCATACTCATAAGCTTGGCTGCGCGCGAGAGAAACGGACAGATATTATTCATTGGCACTACACAAGCGCAACGTGTAAATGTATTGAACGTGCCAGCTTTAGTTATCCGACGTATGTCAGCTATTTGGTTTCCCTAGTACAAGCTTTCCTTATATTGGGATCAGATGGCAAAGTGTGCGGAATGTCTCAGGATATTATTATTATATGACTTGATGAGCCCCTCAGCTCAAGCATTTAAAAACCACGAAATCCTTCCTCCACATGACTTCTCAGTGATATTCCAATGAAAGGACTGTCAACAATACGTTCCCTTTTACTTAAGAATGTGTGTCAACAGTATAATCCAGGAATGACACAAAAGTCTCCTCTCATAACTTGCCCCCGCGAAACAGTACAATACGGACAGGGTGGGGTGGGGTCCACCCTATAAGAGAATAGCGATTGGAGATGCTTAAATTATTTGCGTGGTGCTTGAAAGCATTGTATTGGAATTAAAAATGAATCATTTATAGTTAAATCTATTTATTTCTTGTTTTTCAAATAAGCATACGAGCTCTGGCAACCTTACTCACACGCAGGAACACATTTTCGATTTTCTGCGATTTTCTGTAAGGCTACTGACCCGCCCATAAGGGACGAAGATGAAGCCTAAGATGGAACACACTTAACCAGAAGGAATCTACTCACTCTGGGCTTGAAAGTCCCTAGATTCAGGAGTCTGGAAACTCTGACGCCGGAAGCAAGTTCCACTCCCTTGCTGTCCGCATTATAAATGAAGATGCAAAACGCTGTGTCCGTATTTTCGTTATGTCAACACGATACGGGTAAAAAAAACTTGGCGTCTTGTGATTCCCTGTAAGAATGGGGATGGTGGAATAAGGTTGAACAATTCCTGCGCATACTCTCCAAAATATATCCTGTAGTACTTCCCCAGTCGAGCTCTCGTCGCTGTCTCCTATGCATTAGCCCACCTCAGAGTATGCTAGCGGAAGAAACTAATTCCTTAACAGTGCGGGAACTTTATTCGTTAAACTTGTGCGGCAGACGTCACGGCCACGGCGAAGATTCTCTTTTATATATACCACTATGTAGACGTTCATTATTTACTTATATTACACCTTATGGTGCGTCCATGCTAGGCGAAGCGAGCACGAGCCGAGCCTCGATCGAACAGGATTCGTTCGTTGCTCGTGATTTCAAACGTGGACGTACTTAACGAGCCTTCAATGAACGCGATGCAAATCCCTGTGTTCTTGAAAAAACTGACAATCGGGCGGAGCGCAGTCGAGCACGCTACGAATGCTCGTTCGAGGCTCGCAAGCCCGTCCACGCTACGCGATTCATGCTCGCAGTGTGCTCGTTCGTGGCTCGGCTCGTGCTCGGTTCGCCAAGAATGGACGCACCATTACATTGTAGATTTTCGGTGGTAATATCTCTGAGGATATTAGAAACAATGTAACACTGTTTGAGTTTATTTGACAATCACAGAGATTTAATTGCTTGCGTTGCAGAAGATTTATTTTATCATGACCACCATGCTTTACAAAGCCTTTTATCGCACTTAGCTGCATGTAGTTGTCGAAAAAAGTGCTAGCGGACAGATTTTCAACTAGGTACCAGACGAGTCCTAGAATAAAACTGTTGCTAACATCATTAGCTTCGACCTTTATAAGTACATCCTAGAGCAGCTTCTACGTTTATAAGTACTTTTTACAGTAGCTTCGACCTTTATAATAACGTCCTACGGTAGCTATAACCTTTATAAGTACTTCCTACAGTAGCTTCGACTCTTATAATAACGTCCTACAGTAGCTATAACCTTTATAAGTACTTCCTACAGTAGCTTCGACCCTTATAATAACGTCCTACAGTAGCTATAACCTTTATAAGTACTTCCTACAGTAGCTTCGACCTTTATAAGTACTTCCTACAGTAGCTTCGACCCTTATAATAACGTCCTACAGTAGGTATAACCTTTATAAGTACTTCCTACAGTAGCTTCGACCTTTATAAGTACTTTCTACAGTAGCTTCGACCCTTATAATAACGTCCTACAGTAGCTATAACCTTTATAAGTACTTCCTACAGTAGCTTCGACCTTTATAAGTACTTCCTACAGTAGCTTCGACCCTTATAATAACGTCCTACAGTAGCTATAACCTTTATAAGTACTTCCTACAGTAGCTTCGACCTTTATAAGTACTTCCTACAGTAGCTTCGACCCTTATAATAACGTCCTACAGTAGCTATAACCTTTATAAGTACTTCCTACAGTAGCTTCGACCTTTATAAGTACTTCCTACAGTAGCTTCGACCCTTATAATAACGTCCTACAGTAGGTATAACCTTTATAAGTACTTCCTACAGTAGCTTCGACCTTTATAAGTACTTTCTACAGTAGCTTCGACCCTTATAATAACGTCCTACAGTAGCTATAACCTTTATAAGTACTTCCTACAGTAGCTTCGACCTTTATAAGTACTTCCTACAGTAGCTTCGACCCTTATAATTACGTCCTACAGTAGCTATAACCTTTATAAGTACTTCCTACAGTAGCTTCGACCTTTATAAGTACTTCCTACAGTAGCTTCGACCCTTATAATTACGTCCTACAGTAGCAATAATGTAGCGATCATGTAAATTGCGAAATATGAAAAAAAAATTGCTGCTGTTCTTGTGTTGGCACTGCTATTCAAGTGATTAGTAGAACAAATTATAAGAAAGATCTTAAGGAAACCAAACACAATGTAGGTCACACAAAAGCTGACCTTTAATACTAATGAGGCAATAAGCAAAGGGCCAAGGAATAAACTAATTACAGCCACATCTGTGGCCGTACATAGTAAGTGCTCCGACTATGACGTCATTACATAGATGGGCACACATACCAATAGCTAAAGTAGGTAGGTGATACAAATATTATTAAGACATTCTATTTTACTTACTAACATACTATAATGATGGGTCTAGAGCATGATAATGAAAATCAAAGCCAAATTCAGGTTAGGCGCTTGTAGGGCACTTATGAATGTCAAATTTACTGAAGCTACCCTCGTTTCGGAAGTCGGTCTTCTACTTAGAAGAAACTGTTTACATTTATAAACACAAATACTTAATACTGAACTTCTTTAAAAAAGTTCAAAAGTCCTATTTAAACTAATACTTGTAGGATATACATTAAACTATTCTATCTAGCAACATATACAATCTAGCTATTCTAGCATCATAGAATACTTACAATAATTTAATTAGTAATGAATTAGGTTATTGAAGTTGCCAAACATCTTTTTTTTTTTCAATTAACTTTGTAACGTGTTGTTGACGGGCCAGTTGGCGCAGTTGGTTAAGATTCACCTTACGCGCTGCAGGTCGTGGGTTCGATTCCCACACAGGACATGCATTTGTGTGGATGAACATGTCTGTATATCCTGAGTCTGGGTGTAATTTATGTATATTAAGTATGTATTTACAAACAAAAAGTAGTATATGTATTATATCAGTTATCTGGTTTCCATAGTACAACTCTGCTTAGTTTGGGATCAGATGACCGTGTGTGAGGAATGTCCCAGGATATTTATATTTATTTATAACATCATGGTTTGGGACAGACAACATACTACTTTTTGTGTATATAACTGTGCCCACTGTGCCCAATAGTTTAAATCGTGCGCCGCCATTCGACAAAAAAAACAAACTGGTGCCAAACGAAAACCTTCGAATCATTTATGGCGTAGGTACATTTTTGGTTTTATATTATTTACAGAAGAGATAGATCACTAACTACAAATTGAAATAAACATTTCAAGTACCTAACGACAGTGTTTAAATGTGTTTAATCAATTTAAATTACAAAAAAACTTCGCAACGAAAGAAACAATATACGAGAGAATGTTGTATTATTTTGTGTTTTCTCTCCCATAACGGCGCCGCTAAAAGCAAAAGATCGTTAAAGGAAACATTAACGGCGATCCTAAGTTGACAAAAAAGCAGGGTTGTCACACATGACATGTTTATTTAATGCTTTTGGCGTTTGTTCTGATTATTGTGGCAACCCTGATGTAAATGGTATGTTCTTAATATAAACAAATAGGTGTATTTGAAGTGGGAATACGGTTTGTTTCAGGTGAAAACTAACTATATATCGCATGGTTTTGCCTGTTTTACTTGATTTAAATTACTTCACTTATTTTTAGCACTTTCGTATGTATGTTTGTGCTGTGCCAAGATTCATTAACAGCTATTACGATGTAATTGAGAAACAAATAAAAGGTTGGTGGAACTGCAATAGTAGGATAGTAACAATAGCAGCAATAGTAGCAATAGCAGCAATAGTAGGAATAGCAGCAATAGTAGGAATTGTAGGAATAGCAGCAATAGTATGAATAGCAGCAATAGTAGGAATAGCAGCAATAGTAGGAATAGCAGCAATTGTAGGAAATTCAGAAACTGTAGGAAAACAGTATTAGCAATATGGATTTGCATAGTCCCATGGATGAGGAGAGTCAAGGGATTAATAACAGTCAAGGATGTAGCACGCTTGTCCAGAAAATACACATACACACTAATTTTGAAAAACACATACCTAACAGATACCTGGATCTTATTCCCCACTCAAACTTTACCTAATCGCTACAACTATTGAATAGACATACACGTGCAATTATAATTATGCGACACGTGTAAACCATACAGTTTGTAAGTACATTTGTACAAGCTTTTAATATCGGAATATCATCCTGACCTGGATAATTCCAGTCGGAATATATAGGTGGCTTTGTGCTTAGGATTTAGCACTTCGTTCAATTTAAACCTCTTGGGGACAAGGGTGTTATTGGAGCTGAGTACACATCAGTTTTTGTCGTACCTAGTCAAGGGGTACCTTTTCAAATTTTGACTACCTTTCGGCCTTACACATAATTATAAATAAAAAATCTAGCCTCTACCTTAGGTATAAATATAAAATGGGAGATACGGTATAAACAGGGCGTGAACTTCAAGACTTCTTTCTGACGTATTATTACTCAATAATTGTAACATACTAAGGTAGAAAACAAGCATACGGCCCGCTTGATGATGAGTGGCAACACCAGAACCTTGTGCCTTGCCAACAAGGCATTTTTTTTTCACAAAAATCAAAATCATTTTTTCAATTAGACTTTCGCAGGCACCTATGAAAAGTCTGACTCTAATACTCTAATACCGGTTCGGAAGGTTCGATTTGTTGAGAAGATCCGGCAATAAACACAGCAATTACTCTTTTCAAACAAGCTTAGACTCATTACATAATATTTGACGTGTATACATCTTTAAATTTGCAAAATTTGCATACTTTCTGGTGTTTCAGGTATATAATCAATTATAAAAATATAAACACACGACTCGATAGATAAAGCATCACGTAAAACCCGGCCGTGACCACGACACACTGATTTTTTCACTACTGGCAAGCCACCATATCTACCATTTTCAGTTTTAATCTAAGGCTTTCTCTTTTTATATAAATCTCAACATCGTTTCGTGACTATGCTTGGAATTTGGCTTGGAAGCGGTATTCCAGCCCGTATATTCGTAAATTACAGTTAGTAGGTACCTATATCTACCTACAGCTTTACACGTGCCTAAACTAGGTTAAAATAACAAGTAAACAGGGCCAATGTGAGAAATGTTGATTACTTTCGCTTCTGCGATGCACGCTTGCACAGCGATGTGCTTTTATTTTGTTACATACCTACTCCCTAAGACTAGGGTTGCCATCTGTCCGGGTTTCCCCGGATTTGTACTAGTTTAAAAGGGCGTCCGGGGAGCGCCCGGGCGGGGTTTCATTTGTAGTCCGGGTTATAAATTTTCAAGTCTGATAATTTCTGTTTTGTAACATTTAAAATGATGATAAAAGATGACTAAAATTAATTTTAATGTCCTACAAAATAAATAAAAAGTTGTTTACGACATTTTGAACTGTTTTTATTATAGACTGAGTTTTTAAGCATTTTTGATGTCACACAACACCATTTATTATTACTTTTATTTTCCTGTTTTTTGTGTATGTCATATGTAACAGTGTATGTCATATGTAATTGTGTTGTGTTACTATCAAAATAAATGTTTTTTCTTTGTTTTTTCTTTCTTAAAAAAACCTGTTGACATGTCCGGGATCTGGCCTCCAAAATTGGTCCTTTCTGGACTCTTAGGCTAAGACCTTGTCCAGAAACGAGCAATTTTCCGCGAATCTCTCGCGCGAATGCATTACGCGCATACGGCGAGGTACCTACTGGTTACACTGCATCCACAAGCATCGTGCGAATTTAAAATACGCGCGTATTTTATAAAGCTTTCTGGACAGGGTCTAAGGGCCAGAGCAGACTTGCTACTTTAAGCGTCGGCGATGCACATGTGAGACATTTGAGAGTGAAATCACCAGAAGAGTGCAGCTTGGCTGGGCAGCATTTGGAAAGCTGCGTCACATCTTCGAGTCACCCTTGCCACAATGCCTGAAGACCAAGGTATTCAATCAGTGCGTCCTGCCGGTCATGACATACGGAGCCGAGACGTGGAACCTGACAGTGAAACTAGCCCACCGACTACACGTCACACAGCGAGCTATGGAAAAGGGTATGCTCGGAATCTCGTTAAGGGACAAAGTCCGGAACGAGATTATCCGACAAAAAACCAAAGTCACTGACGTAGTACAGAAGTGTAGCAGACTGAAGTGGCAGTGGGCTGGTCACATCTGTCGCAGAACCGATGATCGGTGGAGTAGACGGGTTCTCGAGTGGAGACCACGACTCGGCAAGCGTAGTGTAGGACGCCCTCCGGCCAGATGGACCGACGACCTGAAAAAAGTGGCTGGTGGTGACTGGATGGCGAAAACGGGAGATCGGGCCATGTGGCGAACCCTGGGGGAGGCTTACGTCCAGCAGTGGACTGCAATAGGCTGAAATGATGAAATGATGATGCACATGTGGCGTTTGTATTTTTTTTTATTTTAATATTAGATTCAGGGATTACTACATAAAATCTTGATCCTATTGCAAAGGAGAGGGTACTGACTTCTGTAACACGGGTTTTAACCTAGCACAGAAGTCAGGGACTTCGTTTATTTTTTGTTCAATGTAACTATCTTATATAATACGGGGGGAGCTTCAACTAGACGTAGTTTTATCACCCTACGGAGTCTGGGAGCATAATTATTATCTTCCCATTTTGTTTATTGATCTATTAGTACTACGTATAGGGAAGCTATCATAAGCAAAGATTATGTACCATTTTTTAGAGTCAACTAAAGTTCTCTATAGCGCTGTATCAATAATTAGTCGTCTAAGCAGACAGTAGAAACACGTAGCGCGTCAGACAAGCACCGTTGTGAACGAAACGCGTCAGAATACTCCTAAAAGCGTTCTGACGCGCTACGGGTTGTGATGATGTTATTCATTGCAAAAAAATATTTTCAGAAAAAGTCCACACCTCTTTTTTTTTTTTATACAACTTAGTCGGTAAACAAGCATACGGCCCACCTGATGGTAAGCGGTTACCGTAGCCATATGGACGCTTGCAACACAAGAAGCATCGCTCACGCGTCACCGACCTTTCCCCCCTCCCCTATGAGCTCTGGCGACAATACTCACGCGCAGGAACACAACTTTACACAACAGTTATTTGGCTGCGGTATTCTGTAAGGTGGAGGTACTTCCAAAGTCGAGCTGCTCTTTGAGCGAATAAACGATATGCTCTACCTCTCTCACCTTTGTAAACTTTGCATCAAATAGATAGGCACGGATACTTAAGCAACAGCGTTTGAACATAGAACAAATACTCAGGGTTTAGGTAGCGAGCTGTGATGAGAGGAGCGGGAAGCGAATATATCTTGCTTTTTAGGTCACATGCTCAAGACTGCCAGCGGCCCTTTTACGAACAGGAGCCTACGCGTGCGTCTATCACACAGAACCTGCAGGGCTATTTTATTATCTTTTTAACAGTAATAGGTAGATAGTTGATATCCACGTAATACGTACCTCTTACTAAATGAGCAAAAACCTCTTGTTTTATTTTACAACTGATTTTGTATTTGAAAAATCGAATAGTTGCGGGATTGGGATTTTTCCTATATGTGTCGCAGTAGATCTCGACGTCTTAGCGCGATATCAGAGCTCGGCGCTAGCGCTTCTTGATGCGACACCATAAAGCTTCCTATGAAAACTTGGTATGGTTCAATGCATACTCTATTAGCATAACAACAAATCGACTCTAACTCGATTATACACGTTGACTTTTTAATCGCGTTTTCCCTAGAACAAACGTTGTACAGACCATGGTCTACCAACATTCTATAACATCAAATAAAAAAAAACGTCATTGGTTTTTGAAAAAAAACACAAAACAGGAAAAATTCTAAAAGTCAGGAAGCCGCAGATTCGCACAGCTACAAAACTGGTGTGCCGCCGTGCTACAACTACTTTGAAGTGCAAGTGCGGTGTCTGGGTTGTAAGGAGTAACGATAATCCCGACTTTTTTAACTTTATTTTGTGTTTTTTTAGAAAGAAAGAAAGAAAGAAAGAAAATAACTTTATTTATGGCATTACATTACACAAAGAAATAGGTACAAACATTATAGACAAAGGAGAAAACAACAATAATAATAAACGTAAAAGTAAACAAAAATAAAATTTGCCACAAAACGGTCCCAGCTCAGCATAATGCTGGTTCTTGACAAACCAGCGCTGGTCTTCCGTTGGATTTGGTGTGTAACGTCACAAACAGATAAACGACAGCTATACATACAAAACAAACAAATAATAAAAAATAGATAAGACCCAAAAAACAAACAGAAAAGTATTAGACATAATTAATAATAAATAATTAACTTAATTAATTAATTTTTAAAAACCAACGTTTTTTTTTTATTTGATGTTATAGAATGTTAGTACTGTGGACCATATTTTTACAAATCGCTATACGCTCACTCTCCACTCATCCCAGCACTATACCGACAAACACTAGCTCATAAAAAGCGGACGCTGCAAAAACGCTGTTTGCTAAATATGAATTCCCATTAGCGTAGCTTTTAGTGGGCACCAGTAATGGTTAGAGTTTTATTTTAACTCCTCGACACTTAAGGTTTTAAATATTTGAATCGGAACGGGTTCCTTTCTCTCTCTGTCTGTATATTGCAGGGATCTTAATGGGCTATTTATAAGGGTTGGTTTTCAATGCTCATTATTATAGTTCTATATATATCGAATAAGTTGTTTATCTAGGTATATACTGTTCTTTCGTAAGCACGTCACTCGAGAACGGCTGGACCGATTTGGTATTTTTTTTAAAGATCGTAACAGCCCAGCCCAAATAATGCTTCTTCTTCATCTTATTTTTAAGTTTGGCAACCAAGCCCAAATTAGGGCTCATTTCTGCCAGTGTCGAGTTATATTATAGTTTCCAGTCACAATAAAGCACTTTCATATTATAGTCCTCAGTCGTCCATAAAAGTCATGTTTTACTACAATGGTGGTCAATGTACTAAAACTCTTCACGGACTTTTTGAGACAACTTGAAAAGTAACGATACACATAATTCATTTTATTTCACTTCACTAGTGCACATGTATGATCTTTATTGGGTAAAATACCACCAATAATACACAATAAAACTCAAAATACACAAATATGAAAATAAAAATGGAAACGCAACGTCACTCTGCATCTGCAAGTTCCCGCCAAAAAGTCCAAATTAATAAGGTTTATATCTGAGTTTATATGGAATGAAACTTGAAGAAGTTGCCAGAAAATTGGAAAATGTGGGAAAAACCACACATACAAGAACAACTGAAAGTAGTTTTTTCAATGACTTGATAATTTTTGACAGAATGTCTGAAGTGTTAATCAAAAAGTGTGAATTTGAACAACAACTAAACGAGCATTCCGTCTTTAATTACAAAAAGAACAAATGCACGAATTACAAGATTAAAGACAACGGAACGCTCCAAAACCTCTTAATTACACCCGGGTGCTAAAGTATGACCTCTTCTTATTTAAATTAAATGTATTCAGTTAATTTCCTGAAAACAATTGTTGCTCATTGTTTTCTTTTGATGTTATATGTCCTTCTATTCATTCATTATAGACTATCTACGTGAAAGACATCGCGATCAGATGCTAATGTTCATATTCTAGAACGTCAATCAACACTCAAGTCAAGTTTTGAGTCGAGATTTAAACAATTGATATTGGTACCTGCACCAATAATATTATGGTGCGTCCATGCTACGCGAAGCGAGCACAAGCCGAGCCTCGAACAAACAGGATTCGTTCGTTGCTCACGATTTCAAGCGTCAATCCCTATGTTCGTGAAAAAACTGACAATCGGGCGGAGCGCAGTCCAGCACGCTACGAATGCTCGTTCGAAGCTCGCAAGCCCGTCCACGCAACGCAAATCGTGGTCGCAGTGTGCTCGTTCGTGGCTCGGCTCGTGCTCGGTTCGCCAAGCATGGACGCAACATTAGGTTTGTTTTCGATTAACATTATCCATTGTAAAGACTTGATCTGATTTCAAAATCAAAATCAATACCATATTCTTTGGAATTAATGACGTCACGTTTAGGAAGAAGTCCATGGGGTATGCTAGAGTTCGGCTAGAACTCAGGGCACCTTAAAGGCCCTCCAAGCGACATATCTAGTGATGGATCCTAAATCTACAGCTTAGGTGCTCTCCGAAGCACGACCTAGTATTGAAATGCAATCCAATACCCTAAGAGCTTTTTCGGTAGAAAATATTTTTGTTCAATTTGAGACAGTTTTATTTTACGTCTAGGTGACTTGCTAGATAGCACGTTTTTGTTCCAGTGGGAATAAAAATGTCGCTACTCAATTGGAATTTGCCATTGTCGTTTCTCCATTTTGATCAGTTTGCTTTGAATGCGATTGACTGTCGTCCTATTTACCCACGCCGTAATGGGAGAATGCATTTGAATGAAAATTGGTCTCCTTAATTTTTTTTAATACTACGTAGTCGGTAAACAAGGATACGGCCCGCCTGATGGTAAGCGTAAACCGTAGCCATATACACGTTTGCAACACACGAGGCATCACTCAAGCGTTACCGACCTTTCCCCCCTCCCCTATGGCTCTGGCGAACTTACTCACGCGCAGGAACACAACTTCACATATAAAGTTATTTGGCTGCGGTATTCTGTAAGGTGGAGGAACTTCCCCAGTCGAGCTGCTCTTTGATTTGAGAAAGATTTAAATAATTACTTTTTGATAATTACGCAACCCACTTTTTTTATATAAGTATAATATAATAATATTTTTGTCTTGTTTGTTTCAGGTAAAAACTAACATAGGATTTCAACGGATGGAATGGTTTGTCATAATTTACAATACCAACTAAACGTAATTAGGTAATCCTTCACTTATTAAACGAGGGTCAAAAATAGCTTTGGCTCCAGATACAGAACACAGCTTGGTGACAGGTTTTCTACTAGAGGATGGTAGCATGGCTCCGAGAACCGCACCACCCCAGCGCCTAGAGCCAGCTGCTGTATGTACGCCATAATATAGTACCCCGCTATAAATTGCCATATGCAATAGCTAAGGGTACTAAAAAGTACCCTTCTGCTATAGTTTCCTCGCGATGATTTTTGCGAAATTTAAATCACATATAAAAAAAGTTCTGAAAGAAAGAGCTTATTACAAAGTAGCTGATTATATTCAAGATAAATATAAAGATATCTGGACGTAGGTAGCTGCACTCTGCACAAGTGCACCTTGCTCATGCTTATTCGAAAGCCAGTAGGTCAATAATTGTGTTTTTTTAGGTTATTATTTTGTATTTATTTTCTTGTTCTTTTTTCGTCTGTATCTATGCTTAGGTATATGCTTTCTTTTTTATTGTTTGTCTTGTTGATTGTCCAAAGAATATTTTAAAAAAAATACCTTTCTGACTTTCTTGCCGGATTCTTCTCAGTTGAAGGTCGAGTTCCGAACCGGTGGTAACTTCAGTAAATGTGACCTTCATAAGTGCCCTTCTGGGGCCTAAATTGGATAAATGGCTTTGACTTTGACTTTGATGTTATTCTTCAAATAATACATAAGATTATTCACTGGCATGTAAGTACAAGAACAATCTTAAATATCTATGTAACATACTCAGTCCAAGAAAAAATTAAAGACGGAACGGTCTGTGTTCTTAAGTGACGCAAGTAATAGGAAGCCGGCGTTCTTGTAAATACATGGCCTCACACACTCATATACACCATAGGAAGCCGATCAGTTGTCAGCCGTATTGAGACGTTGACAGTGACAATAAGGCTCAGTACCATTTGTGCCTGCTTGGGCCAGTACTGATTTTACTCACGCATACGTAGAAAATTTTTTGCTTCACTTTCCTATAAGGCGACACTCTGTCTTGATTTTTTTATATGTATAACGTATTGCAAAGGAAATAAAAATGTCTCACATGACCAATAAAGAAACGGTTGCTTGCTCACACAGCCACCATCCAGCTTCGTCCGCGAAATATCCGAAACAAAAAAAAAAGATACGTTAGATTTATATTCAGTTAGCTATGACAGTTGTAACACATTTACACTACGAGGTAAGAGCTAAAATTCATGTTTTGACGCGAAAAAGCCGCACAGTGGGCTTGATAGTGAAAAATGGGGAACAAAAAAAAACGCATCTGTATGCACGATGAGCGTGCGGGCATCCGCAATTGTTAAATTTAATTTACGCCGTGCCCGGAACAAATTTGCCGCGTATTTTGTAATTTTTTTTACTGTAAACTAGGTTACCACTGTGCACTTTGTGCGGGACGTGAATGAATTTGTGTATAATTTTAGTTTACTTTGTGCTATGCTTTGAAATTTATTTCTCACATTTAATTCTTAATTTAACATTACTTTGGAAAAGGAACTTATTCTTTCCTTTATAAAGAAAATTAAACACGGCACGATATTACAAGTTTTTTCATATTTTTTTTGATTCATGTATTGATGATATTTATATGGTATTGGTAAATAAATATTTATGTCTCTAAAATAGTGAATAGGAGTAAGTTGACAACAGGTAACGGTAAATGGTCGCCAATAAATAACTGACTACCTAGCTTAAAAGATGTAAAATACAACTAAGATGGACCTACTTCAACAGCAAAAACTCAACTATTTTAAAAGCATTCCAAAAACACTTTGAAACACATTCTGCTTACAAAATAACACCACAACATCACACCACACACTGACTAATATTAAAACAAAAAGAATTTTTAGTGGCATCGCTTTCAAAGACCCCGCACAGTGGTTAGATTTCAACATATCTCCGGGCAAAATGTTTTGCTGAACAATCTATTCGATAGGCCGGAAAAAAGGTATCGATGCAGTATTGATAGTTGACCGATACATTGCTGTTGGCTTTGTTAACGAACTCCTTTTTTTGTATTCTAAATAAAATACCTGTTGCAGTTGAAATTTTCATAAGGAAAGTTAGTCCGTTGAGGTTTAAAAATGCAGCTTAGCCGCAAGAACGCTTTGATGCTAACTTTCAAGTTGTTTTATTTTAAATTCGTTTTGTGAATGTAACGGATTTACAAAAGTCGAAACAAAAATAAATTGTTGTTCTTTTAGTGGATGTAAGATATATGTTGTTCGATGTTTTATTTTTATTCGTTTTCTTAAGCTTTATGCTATGGTACTTTTAAATTTATGAACTATATTGATATTTTTATTTTTTATTTCTTCTACCGCTGTGAAGATGAAAAAGTTCACCAAGTCAATAATTAGTAAGTACCTAAATTATACAAAAATTAATTAAATCAAAAATATTAAAATAATTGTTGAAAAAATCAATATTGTTCATTACAATTAAGAACATTTAAATTTAAATAAAGATCCATTATTTATTTATATTCACATGTAACGATTCCCGTTCCATTATACGAAACACACCTAAAGATCTGAATGAAAATGAAACGCCATTTTACTCCGAGTAAAATAATATAAAACGAACTAAGTAGACAGATAAACGGAAGCCGGAACAGCTGCTTCAAACATACAAAAGCCGTTACGTATTAAAATTAAACATATCCGCAAACCATATTTAAATTCATCCGGACTAAAATTAATTTTTCACGGAAAAAACCGAACAATACACTACGCAGCGGATAATAACAGCGGCCGATACATGTTTCAATTTATCGCGACACGTGAAGCGGATTTAAAATTTAAAATATCACGTTATTTTCAACTGATGAGTAAAACCTCAGGGCTCCGCCGAAACATCGATGATCAAGTTTGAAAACGGAACGGAGATTTAAAACCGCTCATTATTATTTTTACACACTTTTTAATGCGACGATTAACTGATTTATTTATATTTTAGTGACTTTATTTTCATTAATTATCCAATATATAAAATGTCATTTGCTTTTTTTATTTTTTTCCGGGGCTTTTGGGTTTATTACCACTGTGCAATTAAAATTTATATATAAAGCATTTTGGGACTCTATTTAAAAAAAAAGCAATTTTTAGTACCATTTTATTACTCATAAATATCTATGTCGGGTAAAAGTATACAGTCCGTTATCGCTAGTACTAGTAATATTTTTAGGCAGGAAAAATAAAGTAAAAAATTACCAATGCTGGTCTTTAATATTACATCCCACATCACTATGCGTTAACCTATAAATACTTTTATCATCAGAATATATAAAGTTATTATCTTTATCAAACGCCAGTCCATAGATATTCTTCGAATCCCAAATTTTGCTCAGACCATCGAATTTCCCATCTTTAAAAATACCGAAATTAGTGCATACAAATAAATCACCATCATTATCCTCAACAATCTGTCTGACAGTTAACAATTCATTAACAACACCAATTTCCCTTTTCTCATTATTGTATCTATACAATCCAGTTTTATTTGCCTGATAAATATCATTATTATATGTAATATGAAAATGATCAACTTCAACATTTTCAAATTCACGCACAGGAGCGAAATTCCCATCGATTTCTATATGCAACTTTTGATCTGGGTAACTTATATAAAATAGGTTCTTCTTGTAAAATAATGACCAGATGTTTTTGCCTTTTTCTTTGTAGAAATCTGCCAGTCTTGTGAGCATGTTATATTTATATATGCCGTCGCTACCTCCTAAGTAAATTTCATCATTGCCTTGATCTATAGCAATGGAGCATCCACCCCTTATTCCAGCGATCGTTTGATAATCTTTATTGTCAATATTGAAGAATGCTAATTGGAAATCAACGTCTGAATAAGTTTCAGGAACAGAATAACTGAAGAATAGAATGTTAGAGGTTTTGTGGACGTTCAGATTGTAAGGTCTTCCAAGGTTGGCCCACAACATTTCTCTGTGGTACCATTGCTCTCCTATTTTGATTCGGTTGCAGCTGGTGTCTGGTAAGGTTTCTATTGTAGTTAAAATGGTTAGAACTATAATGAGCGTTGATGTCATTTCTTGTGTTTGCCTGAAATTCAAGAAATCATTGATACAGAATGGTCTGTGATTGTAAAAAAATACTGAAGTTGATTTTTTATGAATTTCTTGTCACATCACATGGAAAGAAATCATAATTTTTGTCAATTTTCAAAATAATTAGGCAAAGCCCTAGGAGCCCTCCTAGGGCTAAAATGAATAATCACTAATACTGCAGCAGCACATACATAATAATGATCTGCCTATGTGCTATCTTCAACGGATTAAAACTCCATCCTTATCATCAAACTTTCATAGTCTACTGCCTCTCCTGGAACAGTTCCAACTATTGACTAGCTGGATGCAGAGGATATTTTTTTTACTATTTTAAACACACCAGTAATAAACAGAATACTCACATTTTGAATATCCAAATCCTTCAAGCACAATTACCAACAAACATACAATAATTTAAGTGATACATGACTCCATGACAATATCAGCACGCACTAATGTCGAATATTGTTATTAATAATGATAATGTTTAGATGTTTAGAAAATATACAGTTAGTTTATTAAACATTGTGAATGCTATATTTAAAACAAACTGGAGATGAGATTTTGTTTTTGTATTATGAAGACATTGTAATATCTTGTATTCTCTTATCCTAACACATAACACTTATGATAACATAAGTGTTATGGGTTAGGATTACTTTCGCATTCATACTTATGTATTAATATTATATAAGTCTGTCTGACTGTGTTTTACCTTTTCCAGTACCTTTGAGCTAATTTCGATAAAATTTGACACACAAATAGTTTATGGCGATAGTGAAATAAGCACAGACTTTTTATACCGCTAAGTTGGCAAACAAGCATACGGCCCGCCTAATGGTAAGCAGTTACTGTAGCCTATGGACGCTTGCAACACCAGAGGTATCACTCGCCCGAACCTGAAAAAATATCTTCACGCCCTTTTTGAAGAACCCCATGCTGTACTCCATTGGGAAAACCACAGCGGGGAGCTCATTCCACAGTTCGAGCTTCCGCGGAAGAAAACTCCTTTTAGCCCGCACAGTTCGAAACAATTCTGGTTTCAATGTGTGAGGATGGACTCCCCGTCGATGGTGAGAGTTGCGATGGTGGAAGGTAGCCTCTGGCATCAAGTTAAACAATTCTTTAGAACACTCTCCGTTATAGAAGCGGTGGAACACACATAAGGGGATCGCAGGTAAAACTAATATTTAAATAATGCCTGCAAAAATGTATAACAGAAAGGGTGTATCTATAAAAATACACAACTTCTTTGGTACATACTAGGCACACAGATCGCGAAAGAGAAAATTGTACAATAATATCAGCAAGTGACGTGAAAAGATGACCCTCATTGAGCGGTGAAACGTTGGTTATGATTTTAATTCAATAAACTTGGGAGCAAAAATTTGGTATGAATTTTTGAGTAATTTATTTTGAGCTGAAACTTTTTATACAGTATCTATAAAGTATGAGGCACGATTGGTGAGTACAGATAGGCAGTAGTGGGGGCAAGCGCATTTGCACTTTTGGCAAAATCGCAGTAGCCAAATGACACGCGAGAATTGACTGACGAACCAATCGTGTGCAGCTCTGCGCTCACCCCTTCTTCATTCCTCCAAACAGACCGAAAAATTAACTACTGCACAGGTGTCAATTAAATTATGAGCTGAATAAATGTTTTCTATTCTATTCTATTCTATTCTATTCAATCTGTGCTCACCACTCGTGCCCCTTACTATACCTAATGTAGTCTTCACGCCTTTCGGATAGATATATATACCCCATTCGTTACACACTGTAATTTGTCTGTGCGTACATCTGTCGATTTGTTAGTTTCTCCATATTTTATAACACACATTTTGACAAGTCCATTTAATATTGATTATAATTACAGAAGTACATATTCAAAGCTATTTATTATTCTAACTCAGCAATTATTTAAAATAAAGATGATCATTTTCTCCCAAAAGTCCTTTCAGTATTATCTTTAGAAGCAGTTAGAGCATCATAACATAGTCCCATATGCTTACTTGGAGTTAGTTTGTAAATAGCATCTTTATCAGAATAAATCATGTGATCTAGCTCATCAAATGTCAGCCCAAAGGCTTGATCAATATTTGCGACCTTCTTAAGTATATTGTATGGTTTATCTTCTAAATAAATGCCATCACGTGTCTGGAAATATGTATCACCGTAGGAGTCTTCGGAAATTTGACGCACTAGCACGTCGTCATTCAAAACTATAGGATCTTTTTTGCCCCGATCAACTTTGTACAACGCTGTTTTATTTGAGAAAAATATATTTTTATCTTTAGAAATGTAGAAATGATCAATTTCTATTTTCATAGCTTCAAGTACTCTAGCGAATTTATCTTCCTGATAAACGTAGAGCTGCTGCGACGGGTACTCGATGTAGTAGAAATGTCTTTTGATGAATATGCTCCAAATGGATTTTCCTTCTTCAGCAAAGAAATCTGCTATTTTTGTTAAGAAGTTGTATTTGTATATACCAGTATGACCACCAAAGTAGATATCGTCGTTACCCGGGTCGTATGCTACGGCATAGCCTCCAGCGACTCCTTTAATGTCCAGACAGTTCTTTTTCGCGACGTGGCAAGCCATGATCTTGAAGTCTACGTGGGTACCGTTCTCTATGGTATGGCTGAAGAATAGAATCCCAGAGAACTTGTGCATGACCAAGTTACAAGGTCTGCCGAGGTTTGAGAATAGCAGTTCTTTATTAAAGTAGACATTGTGGAATATGAGTCCGTCACACGTGACTACTTCTGTCCCATTCTCGGCTAAGGCTGGTGTTATCAGCAGAAATAGGAAAATCATTTTATGGCGCGTTATTTTTATTGGAATCTGAAATTGAATAACATATTTTTAAGGCTTCCGAAACACATAATGGAAAAACGGAACTCTTCTAAGATCACTTTTCTTTTCGTGTGTCGGTGGGCTAGACTGCACATCCATCGACCATCTTCATCTGATCTGCGTGCCGATCATGGGTAATTAAATTTAAAACATCGATAAACTCGTTTTTTTTATCAATATTAAATGACATTCTCTTAGAGTCAGATGTGTCGACATCAATCTATAAAGACTCATGGCGAGATCCATACATTGATCTGTACAAAAAAATAAAACATTTTAGAGAGTTTTAAATCACTTCCAGTGTTGAGATTCGCAAAACATAACAACAACATAATGGTTATTGTCGCGATTCGCCGGCATGGCATAGAATTACGCATTATTTTCCCGGGGATCTAAAATGATTTTAAATACCTCAAGTTACTCCTTAGGCACCAAGAATCAAATATAACGTCATCACGTCATTTCAACGTCTCTAAAAATATATTTTTTTTTTGTAAAAATGTCGCCATTATTCTTTATATCGATACATCCATGCTCACAGCGCAGTCTCGATAGTTTACCACGCTTGCCTAATAGTACTTTTAAATATTAATACCCAGAATAAACTAAACACCTATATTTCCCACAAATACAAACAATCTATAATATTTTTAAAACGATTGAAACTAAAATAAATCTGAAACAATTACCTCAACGCATGGTACATAAATCAGCGAAAATTTTCTCATAGAGAAATTTCAACAAGATTTTTAAAAACCACTGTATTAAACTGCGCCGTACAGAACAATAAATCACATTGAAATATCGACACGGAATGTAACGAGAACACTACAATACAATAAGTATTAGTAAATAAACAATATTGTAAATAAAACAGACGCAATATTAGTGTTGTTTGTTTGATAAATATACTTATCAAATAATGTTGGATTGATCAACAAAATTGTTTAATTATTTCTTGCTATGATTACATAAATTTTTTGTGACGATTTTTATTTTGACGATATATTTTTTTTGGTAATCGTACTTTTCATAATTTATAACTATAACTCCAAAAGGGAAATATTGAACATTAGAGAGATAAAATAATAAAAATAGATAAAATGTATTCCGGAAACGCAAGTGAAACCGCGGGGGACAGCTTGCAAAGTAATGTTTACTTTTTACTACAACTAGACCCCATTACTAAGCCTCCGCTGTCCGTCCGTCCGTTTGTCTGTCATTGCGCTGTATCTCATGAACCATAATCGGTAGACAGTTGAATTTTTCACAGGTGTGTATTTTCTATTGCCGCTATAACAACAAATAATGAAATTGCAATTAAATTGAAAATTAAAGGGGGACATACAAAAAACGTCTTTATGGAACCCTTCGTGGCCGAGTCCGACACGCACTTGCAGTTTTCTGCCCCGGGGTCCCTTTTTTTAATTTCCGAAAACCATCCTTTTGCGACACATACAAAGAAGCTGTCCAAATTTAATGGTTCTTTTAAATCGTTTTATCTGTGTACTGTCTGTCCGTCAGTCATGGTACTCTTTTATCAGCTATTAAGTTAGTAAACAAGCATACAGCTCTGATGGTAAGCGGTTACCTATATGGCTACCCATATGGACGCTTGCAACACATGAGGCATCGCTCACGCGTTACCGACCCTTCCCACTCCCCAAATCAGCTCTGGGCCAGTAGACAAGATGTTTATCGACAATAGTCATCGTTAGTAAACGATCAACCTTTGTATGGGTTTGACATTTCAAATCACACGTGAAAATATCACGTGATTTTTAACAATCTCTTATGTCAATCCGATACAAAGGTTGATCGTTTAATAAAGATGACGATTACGATAGGGCTGGCGACATTACATACGCGCAGTAACGCAACATAAAGTTATTTGGCTGCGGTATTCAGTATTCTGTAAGATGGAGTTACATCCACAGTCGAGTCTCTTTGAGCTAATACACGAATTATCTACCTTATTAATTGCTTATGCTCTACCTCTCTTCTTATAGAATAACCCCATGCTGTACTTTCTTGGGACTGTTAACATTTAAATTGATACTTAGTCATACACATCGTGGAAATTTGGAACGATTAAGTCATGCGAATATGGTCTTAGGAACCTTTTCCTTACTTATTGAGTTATTTTCAACGGCATTTACTTTACACCCTGTATATAGCACCTTCCCTATTCTCTACTAAAGTTGGCGAGATCTAATAGGCCCGGTTTAATAGCACATGTACCAATGTGTCAAAAAGAGACAAACATATTGCGACAAGAAGAGACACCCTCTAGTCCAAACTTTATTATTTTGGATTTAATATGTGCTTTGATTAGGATCAATATGAATGATTGGGATCTAATATTTACTAGGGTAAATATTAGATCCCACCAAAAACATTTTTATGTAAAATGTTGCCAAGACTCGCACTGTCAAAAAGTTATCAGATCTCATGTAGAGCCAAGCTTATAACTCTACATGCCCTTACTTCACAAACTCTACACACCGTAGTCAAAATAAGTTCACTATTGACATCATGTCCCGAGAATTATGTATATCTGGTATAATCCAAACCCAAGTTCAGGGTTCAAAAAACGACTAAGCGCTTCGAGAAAAGGTAGGTCTTACGCTACGCTTGGCTGTCTTGGCAGGGCGCACTCCCGTGCTCCAGATTTCGAAAATAGAGCCTCATACGAACCGAAAACTATAATGTTCATTAAATTATTACCATCAGGCGGGCCGTATGCTTGTTTGCCACCAAAGTAGTATAAAAAAAAAAAAACTGCTAGTGAAGCTAGAATTGTAATTACTTCCACCTGCTTACACTAAAGTCCGCTGATATGTACGAAAATGTTTACCAAACGACCTTTGAAATATTATGTGAATTTCACGAGTGACTGTAGTCTGTTTATAATCGGACGTGAAGGTAACGTGACGTGTACCTAATATTTATTCTAGTGGTAGTCCAATCATCAATTGAAAATTATATGATAAGATCAATGTTTAAATAAGAACTAAATAGCAAGATTGATCCCTTTAGAAGTAAAAGGGTGTCTAGTATATTTTAAAGAAAATCAGTATATATTATGGTGAAAAGTTATTCCTTTTTTCATTCGATAAAGAAGAATTGCAAATATTAGTTTCACATTTGCTTTTTTTTACGTCGAATAGGAAATATTTAAATAAATAAATATCTTGGGACATTCCTCACACACGGTCATCTGATCCCAAACTAAGCAGAGCTTGTACTATGGAAACCAGATAACTGACTACTTTTTGTTTGTAAATATATACTTAATATACATAATTACACCCAGACTCAGGACATACAGACATGTTCATGCACATAAATGCATGTCCTGTGTGGGTATCGAACCCACGACCAGGGCGCGATAGGTGGAATCTTGACCAGACTCTTAACAAACCGCGCCAGCTGACCCGTCAAAAATTTAAAAATTCTTGGTACGATACGACTTAAGTATTCTATTATTGCACGGCTTGAAGTTCGCTGTACCATAATGGTCTTAAGTCACGAGTATCGTATAGTATTATACCACGAGTGACATAAACACGCACTTAGGTAACGTCTACCTAAAGTGCGGAGACCTAAGTGCAGGGTTAAAGGTAACTTATATTATAGAATATTATTCGCTAACACAAATGTAACCTTTTTTATGAACAAATTCACTCTGCTAAGCTGAAAATGTATTTAACTCTTTAAGCGTATCAGTGTCAAAAATAATGCTCGAAACGTGCAAAGAATCCCACGTTGGTTGACCAAGGCATTTCCCTTCGTATGACCATTCCCGCCCCGGTCACGTCGCGTCCCGTTGCAATATAAACTGACCTTATTAACGCTTACTCATGGAGGTAATTCGTTTTAAAGCGTACGTTGTGCACTGCTGTGTTTTCAGGAAGAAAATTTACAGATGCACTCACAAAGGTGATGGCTTAGTGTTGTAAGCGAGTTTATAGTACTGTGTGTACTGTCGAGTTGAAACTTTGTTTTATAATGATGTACTATTCTGCAAACTATGTTGGAGTGCAATACATTTGATGGAGAGAGTTTTATGTAGCTACTACGAGGACTGACTTTCTGCTCCGAGGTTTCAACAGGTTTTATTAATTTGGAATTAGTTAACCCTTCGTTAGTAAATGCCTAGTATATCAGCTGGAGATTTTGAGATGGCATATTTTCGAAACCTATGTTAGGTCAGTCATGCTGAATAACTTTAAGTAAGGGATCAACACTGAAAAGTCAAAAAATAATTGGGCTGTTTTACAAAAAAACTTAAACCGACTTCAAAGTACACTAAGAAGTAATCAAATCCTGATCTGATGACAATGGGACCAAACGGGAAGTGTACCCTTCCAGACAAAAAAAGAATTTTCCAAATCGGTTCATAAATGACGGAGTTATGAGGTAACAAACATAAAAAAAAAAAAAACTTACAACCGAATTGAGAACCTCCTTCTTTTTTTGAAGTCGGTTAAAAATACTTTTCACACTAAAGTTCAAACTTATTCGATCATAATGTATGAAAAAAAATATTTTTTCGAAATTTCTGATTTCAGACTAGATCAGTTTTTAATTAGATGATGATGCATTAAGTTCCACCCGTTTTCCCGCGTTCCTGAGGGATTTAAAGTTTTCCCAGGGTAAAGAGTATCCTATATTTAAATATTTTGAATGCAGCTGGATTTAATTTTACTCAGTCATCATCATCATCATCGAGCGTTTCCGTGCTTCGGAAAGCACGTAAGGCCGTTGGTTATCACTTAATTGTGATAGTCGTTAAGCTGGAGGCCTTCTAGACAACTTGAAAACTCCAACAGTAGGTTGACCACTAGCCTACCTCCACCTCGCCGCAGTGGGCACGCGTGGTGGAGTACCGCCCAGTCCCTTTCACCCTGATTAGTGAAAGGAGGCCTGTGCTCAGCAGTGGGACATTATAGGCTGATCAACATGAGGGCTAACTGGATTATTCATGTAAAAATCGTTCCACTTATTGCTCCGCCACACTCAGTCCTCAGCCTTATGCTAAAGTACTATTAATTACGCGTGCATGTTTATTAAATGCAACTACAAATCAAAATGAAACATACCTCATAGTTCAGTTTATTTTAATCACTTTGCCTGCTAATGTACAATAGTACATTAATTTACTTGTATGACGTAATTTGAAAAGCTATATCGTGCGTCCATGCTACGCGAATCGAGCACGAGCCGAGCCACGGACGAACCTCCAACGAGCCTACAACGAGCACGATGCGAATCCCTTTGTTCGTAAAAACTGACAATCGCGCTCGTTCGAGCCTCGCAAGCCCGTCCACGCTACGCGAATCGTGCTCGTAGTGTGCTCGTTCGTGGCTCGGCTCGTGCTCGGTTCGCCAAGCATGGACGCACCATTACTGACGGACTTTTTTTTGCTGACGGACTACTTATAATTATTATTATGTAATTAATAAACGTTAACGCTAAGTGTACTAACGTTAAGTCACGCGGAATTTCAACACACGATATCTTCGTATTTTATTGAACAAAAAAATACGTGTCTAGTATTTTTTGATAACGTAAAAGACGGATCAAATAAATAAATAATAATAAATAATAAATATCCTGGGACATTCCTCACACACGGTCATCTGATCCCAAACTAAGCAGAGCTTGTACTATGGAAACCAGATAACTGATATACATACATATACTACTTTTTTGTTTGTAAATACATACTTAATATACATAATTACACCCAGACTCAGGACATACAGACATGTTCATGCACACAAATGCATGTCCTGTGCGGGAATTGAACCCACGACCTGCGGCGCAATAGGTGGAATTCTTTTATCATCTAGCCTATTATGAGTGAAAAAACTATAACTCGCTTTTCTTTATTTAACATAACCATACCATAACGTAGCTCTTAAAAGCCCGCATCTAAGCAACTCCTTGCCCCCATTGTGAGAAGTTTAAACGAAATCGGACATTTCATTAAATAAAATGAACAAACAACAAAAGAAAATGTTGATTCGTTTTGTTCGGGGGGACTTAGTGCCCTGGGGACGCAACTGAGTTTGGGAACTTGTGCCTTCGCTTCAAGGTTTTTAATCACTTTACAGTTGGTAGCCATTTGACAGTAGTGTTTTACAGGTGTTCCAGATTAATTAGAGAAGTGCTATGTTAATTCTGTCTGAGTGTAAATAACTTTACCGGATCATTACCAGTAAAGTATATTTACCTAAAGTTCGAGGAAGTAGGTAAAAAATGTGTCCTCTAAACTCCCGGAATAATAAATATTGATGATTAAGATTTCTACTAAACATTTCTTAAATCCCGGGAATTTAAGAAATAAACAAACTGGTAAGCTTTTTGCGACAGGTTATCAGACTCAGACTCAGGTGCAATAAAGTACTCATCACCGTCCAAAATGTATTCATAATCATCAGCCTATAATGTCCTACTGGTTAGCACAGGCCTCCTTTCAATAAGGGTGAAAGGCAAAGGGCAACACTCCAGTGCGTGCTCACTGCATATTGTTGGAGGTAGGCTAGTGGTCAACCTACTGTTGGATTTTTTCAAGCCTCCTAGGAGGCTTCCAACTAGCTTACCGACTCTCACAATTAAGTGATAACCGGGACCAACGGCTTTCCGTGCCTTCCGAAGCTTGGAAACGCTCGATTTGAAATACCACTAGGCAGTCCGCTAAAGTAAGCTACCACCGTCGTGGTTGGTACACGACGGTGGTAGCTTATCTTTGTCGATCGATTAAGATCTGTTAATCATGCTACACCACGAGCGCTTCAAAATCAATTTACATCCAACAAAATTAACATGTATAACGTAACAAGATATAACCCACTTACAATTCCACGAGGTTTCCAAAACATTGTCTAAGTTACCGAGGGGCCGCCCTACGGAAATTTCGCTTGTTTACAAAACAGCATTCATTTCCGTGAGACATCATGTTAAAACAATGGAACATCTGTTGAGTTTTGATACAATATGAAAATTGG